>JBBMKD010000145.1:14536703-14560759 GCA_037834095.1 Argya squamiceps
AGAGAAGAGAAGAGAAGAGAAGAGAAGAGAAGAGAAGAGAAGAGAAGAGAAAAGAGAAGAGAAGAGAAGAGAAGAGAGAAGAGAAGAGAAGAGAAGAGAAGAGAGAAGAGAAAAGAGAAAAGATGTAACTGCACACTTTAAACTGCCCATTAAGGGATGACCTAAAGAAGTGTCCTTTTTTTCAAACTCAGGTGGTGAATGGGCTTGCCCAAAAGCCCTGTTATGGTGGAAAAAATTAGCTTTAAGTATTTGACCAGGAAAATTAAAGACCCTGAAGGGAAGAGCTGAGGAGAGGCACTGCTTGATTCCTACTCTGCTGGAAAGGGAAGGAGGTTCTGCTGTATTGCAGTAGACCTGAAAGTCATGGATTTATACAATCTATAGAAATAGCCACATAAATGCATACTTGGCCTTTCTGCATATCTAGGGGCTGGAGTGGCATTCCCTTGTGTGCTCTGGGTAAACAGGGAGTTCTAAAAGAATCCCATCTTATCCAAGATCTAAAAGATTTTGTGACTTACAAAAAAACCTTCCAAGTTTTAATCGTCTTCTACTTCTTGGCATGGGATGAGGACAAACACTCAGTGATTCCCTCTAATATTCAATGATGCAGTAGAATAAGCAAAACAGAATGTGCAATTTTTGTACAAATATTTTTAGGCTTTCTGGGTTTTCTTCCCTTTGTCTCCAATGGAGCTGGACACCTTCTGCTTGGTTCATGCTATAAGGCATGACATCAGAATGGTCTCATGTGCTTGCATACATCCCTTCATGTCAATTCAGAAGAAACACAAGGAGAAAGGGAATGAGCTGTGAGTTCCCCTGCATGAAAAGTCATCTGTGCTTTAGCTATTAGCCTCACACTGCAACTTCAGCATTGATATTCCTTTATGGAATGGCAAGAATCCCACTGCAGGCAAAGCTGCTGCTTTACAGCCAGGATGTGACACTGTGCTCACACCAGTAAATGTTCCATACCAGTGCTGCCAAAGTATTAATGCTGGTTGTGGCTCCAGTGTGCACCAGCAAATATTTAGAGGTGAGTGAAATTTCCATGCCTGGCCTTTAATGTTGATATGAACAACAATTTTCAGATTGAGTCCCTTACCTCTTGCACTCAGTTCAGTTTGTACAGCCTGAACTTTTCTGTATAGCCACAGCATAAAATATTTTGCTTCATAGCTGTCTTCACACAGGTACTATGTGATTTTCATAAGCCTCCTTCCTTAGTTGCAAATAAAACCACAGTTCTTTAGTCACAAATAAAAATCCGGTCTCACTTTCAAAGAAAACAATGCAATCAAAACAATAACCCCTCTACAAATATAACAACATGTTCTACAGGACAAGTATTGACTAAAACAAAAGGGCTTTTTAAACACCATTCATTCTTACCAATTCCAGTAGTTATTGATTCTGCATCAATGTCATTAGCCTTTCTCTTTGCCACTTCAGCTAGTGCCAATTCACCCTTATCTAGAGCAAGGTAATGGATGTCCTTTGGAAATAAAGAAGAAAAAAGATTAATCTGAAATGAATCTCAAAGGAGCAACAAAAGGGATTTTGAAAGAAAGAGGTTCTTTTATTATTTAGATCACAAACACAGATGGAACTGATGAACCTACCACTACATTTTAATTCCCTCCAACGCAAATATATTTCCTTACTTGTGCTGTTGAATGCAGCAATGAATAAAACACTGACCAATCACGCACTGATAAAAGCAAAGCTATTGACTCAGTGTATTAAAGAAACCAATCTGTCCACTTTTAACATAACTTCTGTTGAATTAAAAGGATGTTGATAGGAGGTGGCTCTTTGTAAACCAGATCTGAAGTATTGGACCTCTGCTGGCAATGCAGATGTGCTGCTTAGAGACATGCTCCAGTGGTAGACCTGTTAGTAATGGGTTAACAGTCACACTCAATGACCTTAGAGGCCTTTTCCAACCTCAATGATTTTATGATTTGAAGGTTTCCATCTTTCAGGCACTAATTTTTGCTTGAATGTTTTCATACACTCACTGTTGAAGGTCATTACCCTCACTGTCCTGTGGGTAAGAACAGTGGTGATGATGGGTCCTCCCTGTGCTGATATTGGAGGTAATAGCAGCAACAGTGGCTTCTCAATGATTTTTAAAATCCACAGGGTTGGCATGAATCCTGAGTCACTCCTGAACAACAAGGGGCTTTCCAAAAATGTTGGAATACTTGCTGGTCTTTTATCTAGAGTCAAAAATCAGAGGGCTGCAGCAGGGGTGTATTGTTATATAGAATTATAGAATTCCTTGGGTTGGAAGGGACATTAGAGATCAACTTGTTCCAACTCCCTGCCCTGGGCAGGGACAACCTGCCCTTCCACTAGGTCAGGTTGCTCCAAGCCCCACTCAACCTGGCCTTGAGCACTTCCAGGGATGGGGCAGTGACACCTTCTCTGGGTCACTTCTGTTCCAGGGCCTCACCACCCTCACAGGAAGGAATTTTTTCCAAATATCCAACCTAAACCCACCCTCTGCCAGTGTAGAGCCATTCCCCCTTGCCCCTTATCAAAAGTCAAGGCTTTTTATTGCATATTAATATTTGAGGTGAAACCCACCTGTACTGCATACAGAACTCTTTGTGGGAGAATATGTTCCTGCAGACAAACTACACTCTCACTGCTCTTGGTTTTGGTCCTCAAAAAGTTAAAATTCATTCTTAACCATTAATCAAGAGACAATGAATCCCCTTCTCATCTGGCATCACAGGCACATGCTGCTCTGTGCATGAACTGTGACATAGAAAGTGAGGGAAATCCAAGGAGAGTTGCCAAAGTTTTTACCCCTCTCCTTTGTTGAAGATGCCATTTGACACCCAAAGATTTGAGTCATTCCTTTGCTCTGCAAGCCACCTGCTTGCAGGAATTTAAAGGGAAAAGGAGTGTTTGCTGGAAATATTGACCTCTGCATACCATAAAAGCAACTATATTCTCCCTAATGTGGAAGATTTCAGGTGAAACCATCCTTCTTGATGTGAATTTACTGCCAACTGCATCAATATGACAGAAACTCTTACAGGAAAACCACTTTACTGTAGAAAGACACATTTAGATGAAAAAAGTGAGAGTAATTGTGTTAGGAGAAAGACATGCTGCTTTCAGTAACCCCTCATTTAGCAACAAAAATAACAACAACAACAACAACAATTTGAAAACAAAACTGAAAATCTTAGAAAAACTGAGATGTTTATGCAGGAAAGCCTGGAACTGACTTGCAGGATCTGCAGGGAGACAGCAGTGTCTTCTCATCACAAACACAGGTGTGACTTAAAAAAATGTGCAAATGTCTTGGAGCAGAGTAATGGGTTATGAACTCGTGGCGACCTCTTTATTTCCTCTCTTTGTAGGTCTGACTTGGTTGTCAGGAGAAAAGGGCCTGAGCAGCAAGGTATGATTCCTATGAAGATTAAACAGCAGATACTGTCGCCTTATTTAGGAAACAATAGAAAACCCAAGGGCTCTTGGACAAGTCTGAACTTACAGAGATTTGGATATACAGGTAGACTTATTTAAAATACATTCTGACAATGTTTAAGGATTGTCTTTTTGTAGCTTAAACTATGAGAAGTATTGTGTACCCCCTGTGCAATTTCAAATAGTAAGCTTGAGGATAGGGTGGAAACAAGTGCAGAAAATGATGAAGTTTTATCTGTTTTGTGCACTCTGTGTATCACAGCAGCTGTCATTTCAGGCCTTGGTTTTTCCCATTTTGTGGTTTGAGTAAAAAAAGGTAAAGTTGTTATATATCCATCATTAACTAACAGGGGCCTTGTAAGAAATAAAGGTTAGCAGTAGGTTGGTAAGCAGCTCTCTTTGCTGTTCCTCAAATTGCTGGTCATGAAGAACAATAAAAAAAAGTAGCCTTTGCCTCATCTCTAAACCAGCTTCAGAAAGAAAAGATTAAAGATATGAAATCTCCTAATCAGACAATTTCAGATCAAATTTAGGTGTTTCTCATTCAAATAAACCAGCAAAAGTGGACTTTACTAAAAATTTATAACTCTCTGAGAAGAATTAAATTAGAAAACTAAGAAACAGAAGAAAAAAGCACCAGATTACAGAGTGCTTTAAAGAATGACACACAAAAAAGAATTAAATCATCTGAATATTCATGACGGATTTTTTTTCACGCAATTACCTCAGAATTTATAAGTCCAAAGATCACATCTCCCTCAAACACAACGGTGACAACAAAAACAATTTCCAGCTGCTTATCAGGAGCCTGTTGAAAGGGCTCTGTGTTATCATTTAACAGTTTGCTTACTTTTTGGACTACTTCCCTTTCCCCTCACCTTTGTGACTCACAGACATGGCCATTGGTGAGCAGAAGTCATTTGAAACATTTGTCTATAGGATATTTCTGGGCAGCACTCCAACATTTCTTCCAAGCATGCACTTTCCTCATCAGTGTATCACCCAAGATCTGACAGTTTTATTAAAGTGTCTTTTCCTTGCTTTTTTTTTTTGTATGTACCTTTGGTACACGGGATAGTTTTTTGAATTCTCAGCAGCTGAGAGCTGGAACATGCCATAAAAGCATTTCAAGCTAAGAAACCTTTCCACTGCTTGATCTTTTCTGTCACAGATTGGATCAATCACTGCCCAATAAATGGAGCTGTTATTCCTGATATTATGTCCTTTTTCAGTTCTATTTTTTTAATTGAACTTTGTAGGAGATGATATTAATTGATGGGCTTGGAGGTGACGTGTGTGTCTTGCTATGGCATCATCTATGATGCTATAGTTTTAAGCTTTGGTTTTTTTTTTCTTTTTCATTTCTTTGAAAGAAATTAGCCCTCAGATAGCATTCTCTTTAATTTCTTTGCAGTCTCCAAACAAATAATGGGAATGCTGTAGAGCCCTGTTTGGTGAAATCGATGTGTGGGGTAAATTCTCTAAGAGAAAGGACATTTTCTTACAAGTCTCAGATGATGGGTACTCAATGTTTGCATCCTTCTCAGCCTCTGTTATTTCTACTCCTCTCTATCCTTTCCTTTTTCTGCCCTTTAAGAAACAAATTTTTTCTTTCTCATTTTGCTTGTGTCATCAGGTATCTTTATTTAGATGACTATTTCTTCATCAAATCCCAGTAAATTAATTGTGAATAAAGTGATGCAGGTCCTAGAGCTATCTGAGGTTATAAAAATGGATATAAAAACTGCTTTAAATATATATGCAAAACCAAATTGTATATTAGTAGTTGCATTTTGCCCTACATAAACAATATATAGGAATCATTCAGTATTAAGCAGAAGTGAAGCATGCACAACCCTAGTAGCATTGTTATACTAATACCCATAAGGACTGTAAGGTTTCAGGGAACAGGTTATCTAATTTTCACACAGTACTAAGCACAATGAAGCCAAATTCCCTAGAAATTACCATGGCACAAATAAATACTCTTAATCACCTATGCATGTTCAAACTTCTTGAGTCCTGTACTTAGTGGACTTGCAGCAGTACCACTGGTAGCTTATTGTAAAGTTTGTTCATTAGTGACTGACTTAGGTGATGAATTAGCAAAAGGACATTCACCCAGAGGAGGCAGGGATGTGTGCTGCTTGTAGCATAATTTAGGGGAAATTATGAGGAATTTCAAAGGTAATGCAAGCAGAAGGAGGACATTAAAGAACTGGTTTTGATGTCACAAATGGCATAAGCCAGGAGGAACTCCTCGGAAACACACGTTTAAGGGCATTGGTAGGATGGGAAAGGAAGAGCAGGTGTTGAGAGAGGAAAGGAAAAGCAAAGAGTAGGAAAGGATGGAGTTAATTTCTTTGTGAACATTGAAACTCCTCTTGGAGAAAGTTGGAGAGAATTTTTGGTGGGAGTAGAATGTGCCAGGTACTGACAGTCCCTCCCTCTTGCTAGCAGCTGTGCACCCACCTCAACACCCAGCACTGGTGTTCCCACCCTCAATCCTGCTGTCAGCAGAGGGAAGAAAAGAGAAAAAGATCAAGTAGGAAATGCTCTCAGTCATATGTCCCAGTTTCAGGGCCTTTGATGGCCAATGCTGGGACATTTTAATGGTTAAAATTAGGGAGTATTTATTATGTGTACACTGGGAGAGCCCTTGACAAAAAGCTTTAATCTGCTCCAGACATGTTATAGTCTGAATCTTGTATGTGGCTGCAGCACTGCTTAGCATGATTAGGTATAAAATCTGTATGGAAGAGGTTACATTCAGTAAAGAGAGAAAAGGAAAGAGATGATCTAAAAAGACAGAAAATCGAGGGGAGTAAACACAGAACATGTAATGAATTTCCTAAAAGTCTGACATTTCCATCACATTCTTTTGATGCATACTTAGGAAAGTTTATCGCAGTATTCACATCTTTCTAATTAGATGGAACAAGCCAGATGATTAGAGCCGTGAAAAAAACATCAAAAGGTTCACACAACTTTTTATATAATTAGAAGGGAATTTTCATAACCCCTAAAAGCAGGATTTAATTGTGTAATTTAACATACAATTTAAATATCAAGATCAAACTAGCAGGGCAAGTGACTTAATGGGATAAATGATATTAACATCTAGTGTCAAAGCTTAATTTAAACAACAGAATGTCTTCATTATGCAAAAGAGTCAAGCAAACGAATCGTTCAAAGGGCCTTTTTTTCAACAAGCCCTTTCCTATTGTTTCTTTGAAAACAATGAAATCAGCTGTGGAGCAGCAACATGCTGAGAGACTGGGAGAGCACGACTGGCTTTGTCCATCTGACCTCACTGTGACATTGTGGTGCAAGATCTTATAAAACAAGAACCTCCTGCAGTGCTCACACAGAGGACCTTTTAAGAGCTGGTTAATTTTACTTTTGTAGCTAATTAAATGGGAGGGGGCAGAGAGTGCATGAAATGTTAAAACCCTTGTGTTGATGCTGCTGAGCTTTGTTGTTTTAAAAGTAACAGCAGGAGCGTTCATAATTTGTCACTTTTCACAAAACCCCAAGAGACAAACTAAGAGCATTCAGGATCCCCAGGACATGGACAGCTCTTGTGTCCAGGGCTCAGCAGTTGGACTTAAAGGAACAGATTAGAAATGCATAAGCTTATTAGAGTGAAAGATGACATTCACCCACAGATGAAGAAAGGGAAAGTTTAAAAACATATACAATAATTCCTGGAAAATTGAGAATAGCCTGCAGGCCATGCTGGGGAAAATGTCAGTGACTCTGAAGACACTCAGCTCCTACTGATGAGTTTCATGATGGCAAAGGTAGAACATTTTCTGTCTTCAGTGTGTGTCCAAGACTGCAAATGACCTGGAACCGTTTCAATGTGTGCAAAAGCTGACAAATAATGTCCTGCAACAGCCCCTGTCTCCAGAAAAAACTCACCATGAACAGGTCGCGAGCACCGATGTCAACAGCAAGCAGAAATGCCTTTTCAAACCTCTGATACCTGAAAGAAAAAGGAAACATGTGGCTTGCTGAGGTTAATTTAAGAGCTGCATCGAATTTTGCTCATGTACAAAGTCCTTTAAAGTCACCAAAAGTGATACCAAAGCTTTACTGGGGAAACTTGATAGGCTCATCCTCAGATTGCAGAACTGTGAGGTAGGACAGTGACTATCCTTAACCTTCTTCACTGTTTAAAACCTTCACCCGGTGGTTCAGTGTTGAGTCCCATCAGATCTGGTTGAATCTGAAGGGAGCTGAAGATCCTAACAAATCCATCCTTTACAAAGATAGCAATCACAGCACAGATAAGCACTCTTTAAGAGTCCCCAGCAATGCTGGTAGGAACCTCAAAATCCTCTACAGAAAGCACTAATCCCCAATTTCACATTACTTCAGAGGTCCCTGCAGAAGTTTGCACTGAGTTTTGTCCTTGCAGACTCCTTGATACAGCTCTCTGATGAGGCTAATCCAGTTGACTCATGAATCCTCAGGGATTAAAGAGGTATGGGGTGATACTGTTTTGTCTCTAACCCAGTATTATCACAGACTCCTGAGAGTTTTCTGAGATCCCACAGTGAAAAAGATTGCATCTATGATATAAAATAAGGGGGAAAAGAGCAAAATCACAAGCAAACATCACCTCTAGATGTCTGGAAGGCACCAGCTGAGCATCACCCAGAGATGCAGCAGAGCAGGAAGGGGGAGGCATGAACGTGGAATTTCACCTTTAATGAGCATTCCTTTGGTGAGTTGAGACCTTGTTGAACAACAGCTCCTTCCATTTGTGGATGGGTAGGACCCCTTCATCCTACCCATCTCCTGGGAGCTGGGTTGGTCCCTGGACTGATGGATCAACCCTGGACTGATGGATTGATCCCTGGACTGGCTTTATCTCTCTGATAAACCAGGCTTATCAGAGAAACTTGGGGATTGGCTTCATCAGATTGGTGACACACCACTTAAACCTCTTCAGAAAATTGATATACTTAGGACTTACACCATCCAGAGACTAGCATATCTGGCTGACCACACTGAGCTAAAATCTGGGCTCCTTGAATCCCTTGACTTATTGATTAGAAATTCAGTCAAGGAATGGCTTCACCTTACACCAAGTACATGTGATGCCATCTTGTATTCAGGTTGTAAAGATGGTGGGTTAGGTCTCATTAAATTGGTGGGGCTTATTCTGAATATACAAGCATTAACTCAATCTTCAGATGAGGCTCTGGTAAATTTTCTAAGAGGAGAACATCTGGAGGTGTTATAAGACAAATTATGGGTGGTGAGAAAGAGTCCATCCTGGCAATTTGGGAGCCCATTCCAATGGTTGAAAGTTCTGATGGTGAGGGTGAAGGTGCATCAGAATGGCAGGTCTCCATTCCAAAAATACAAGACTTTGTAATTGGTGGAAAGTTGAGTTTAATAGGTGGAAACACCAGGTTGCCCAGTGCCATGGGATTGGGAATTTCAGGAATGGTAACATCAGTAATGGATGGTTAACACCTCACTGGGAGCTGAACACCACACACCATCTTCTGGGAGTTATAGCAAATACCTACATGGGATGGAGAGACTGGGAAAGAGCTTATATCCTCCTGTGTGCAATCTTTGGGAATTCCACAGATGCAGGAGGACACGAGCCATCCATCAGAAGTTTTCTGGGGATGTACACAACATTGCACTGGCAAATGCCAATCCCAATGGAAAATTCTGCACTGGGCTAATGTCTCTCCTATACTAGGCATGGATAACCATTATGTGACATTGTATTATGAGAGAGTGATTCTATCTCTACATATTTTCATCTATTACACATTTTTAACTGTTTAAAATTAGCTACAAAAATAGATTTGGTGATTGTTTTTAGAAATGCAAATAAACCAAATTTTATTTCAGTTGGGAGGTAAAAGATTGATTCCATATAGAACGATTTTGTATTTGTCCCATTACAAAGTGGCTAAATTTTCCCCCTTTCCACCAGTTAACAATTTCAACAATGGGTCAGTTGTAGACACTTGAGGTTTGGAAGGAGATGACATCTTTGCCTCAGTGGGGAAAAAACAACAATTGTGATTTCTCAGGGTTAGAAAGATGTAGGCTGTGCTTGTCATATGAATATTGTCAGACAGCACCACACAGAATTTGTACAGCTCTGTACTTCGGTGCTGTCATAGGAAACAGAGGGGACGTGCTGCAGCTCCTCCTCAGGTGTGAACAAGAGGAAAGGTGGGAATCCTCCTTCCCCTGGGTGGGTAAAATAATCCCACAGGATTCACCACACCGGGATTCCTGTTCCCCGCCAAAGCCTCAGCGGTTTCCTGGCTCCCTCCTGTCACTGCCTTATCACCCTCCTCTCTTCCACCACACACTTGGAATGATTCCTCAGATTGCAAGATAGAACCAGGGAGGACTTTTCCTCCAGGAATAACATTCGTGACAAGAAGGCATAATGTGTGAGCTTAAGTAGAAAAGGAAATGCACTCTCCAGGTGAGGTTCCTAAGAGGTGGAGTGGGGAGCCCTTCCCTCCCTAAAGCTAATCTCCCTGCTGTGCCTTCCAAGTACTAATTTGCAGCCCTCCTCACAGAACCAGTTTAAGGGAGGGGAAGAGATAAATTAAAGTTAACCTCTTGATCACCAGGGAGCAGGCAGAGCAACCCCACTTTTTCATGCCTGTCTATGTATCTGAAGCTTTTCAACATGATTCCTGTGATGGATTTTCCATTAAATACATTTTTTTTTTGCAATGATGGTTTTGAACCTGTACTTTAATTAAGAAAAATAAGTATGTGTTAAAATATGTGTATCTTGAACAGCTATCATGTTTATTATTTTTTCCTGGCATAATTTTTCTTTTCCATTATGGATTAAATACATATTCTTAATACTTAGAGGGGAAATTGGAAATTGAACAGAAACCAGCTATGTGACTGGCAAGAAAGAATATCTGTATCATTATTTTGTATTTCCAAAGTTATCAGTATATAGACTATTTGAATGACATTTGCTTTAGCCAAGGAAAAATGCCTGCAACCAAAAAATATAAAATAACTTTCTCATTTGATTGACTTGCAGAACGGAATCAGGGCCTTAAGCTGTAATTTCTTTGCAGTTTCACAATGATTTCAATTATTGTTCCTTTAATCAACATACATACTTCAGCCTCATTATGGGCCCTATTCATAAAAGTGTGACATTAACCCATTATTTTCAGATGTGTACTAAGGAAAAAAAAGGAAAAAAAAAAGCTGTCCAAGAAATGCTCTTCACAAACCAAGAGTGTTGCAAATAACAATGACAGTTACTTCATAATTTATTATAAATGGAATTGCTCTAAAAGAGGGCAGATGTTACAAAGAAGAGTGACAAGTTTGATTTACTTAGGCCAACAGTATTAAATCAATCAGGAATATCTAGCATTTTTAAACCTAATTTTACTGTTATTCTGACACCTTTTAGATGAAAGTTTTGTTGGTTTTAATGTACAGGAACCATTAGAGAGAAGTCTATACAGCATGAGACCAACCTCAAGCTAATAATATCTATTTTATAAGCATGTTTTATCCTAGGAAGACCTCTTACTGTTGTTAGCACACTCAACAGTTTATCATCTCCTCAAACAAACAAAATACCCCCCATGTAAAACATTCCCCTTTTTGTTCTGGTGCTACAGTCACCAGGTACAGTATTTTTGCTCTCTAAAATGGAATTTCCAGAGCCCTGGTGTTGAACAACATCCTCCCACCCCTCCCTCCACCTTGCCCCTCATTGCTTGGTTCACAATAACTCCAGCAATCAAGAATTGCACCTCTCTTGAAAAAGAGAGATAAGGAAATCCACCTGCAAACCATGAAGTTCAGCCACTTGTTTGGTCAAAGTGACAGGCAACAGAAATATGACCTTCAAGATTAGAACTCTGAAACTGCAATTAACTATGTGGGACACACAGGAAAACATTTCTCTGCAAGTCATTTAGTAGATATAACATTAATTTCAAATTCTCATATAACAAAGAGTACTGTTATTATATGCACTTCTGTGTGTATTCTAAAAATGTATTTAAAAAATTCTGTTAGTATGGGCAAGGAAATCAAGGGGAAATGTGAATAATATAACAACAGGCATGTAGGTCAAAAATAGTCAAGGCAGAGAGGAATCCAGACTTGCCTTCCATGGTGAAGTGACAAACCTGCTGCCTGCCTGTGCTTTGGGAATATGAGTTAAAAGATGCCAGGAAATAATTTTATTTTAAAATAAAATATATAAGTAATAAAAAAATAGAATGTTATCTGTAACTTCTGAAAGGCTATTCTCTTCACTGGCATAAATAATAGGAGAATCAAATGCCTGGGATTTCCTTCTGTTGGATGTTCAGAAATAAAGTAATTTGAAATACTGTTGATCAAAAAAACGTGTGTGGACTGCAGCCTGCAGTGAAGGGAAAAGAAGTCTCTTTGGTTTTCAGAAAATGTTCTACAAATATATAAAAAGGCAAATTTTTTTTCATCTGTATTCCACAACTCCTAAATTGAACATGGTCACTTACAGGCAGAGACACATTTTTCACACTGAAAATGGTCAGCTTGAAAACACTTGTAATATTCAGCAATAATATTAAAGTGTCTCGTAAGACCTCCAAGAACCAGGGAAATAAAATTAAAAAAAATCATGTGGAGGGAGGAGGAAGGGAAGGGAGAGGGAACTCATGCAGGCAAGCAGTATAGTGCAGAAAAGGTGGAAACATTTCTTTAGGGACTAGTTACAACCAACAAGCCTTCTTAGACATGCTCATCGACCATGTAAGCATATTCCTTGTGCTGGGCTGATAAAGGAGGGCTGCAGCAGTTTTTTTTCCTTGTCTTCAATAAGAGTACACAACATTTAGAAAATAATCTGCAGGGGGGAAGAGCTGTGGCACAAATAAATGTTTATAAGGCAATCCTTTTTAATGGGAGAAATTTCAGAGTCCTCCTCATCTCACAGTCCAATCAAGAGTGATATGCATTCAAAAAGTGGATATTAAATATGCACTGAGCAAACAGAACAGGAAAAAAAATGAATATTGAAATAATTTACATGTAATCAAGCTACACTGAAATTAAGTTTTAATTGTTCAGTATTCCATGATGCATATGCAGATTTTAAAGTATTCAGAATATCAATCAAGTGTTTACTTACATCAAGCAATTGTATTTAAGCATACAAAACAGATGATGAAAATATGTTCAATCAGCTACAGCTCCCAACACTTACTGCTGGGTTTACATGATCACTTTTAATTCAGTTATTTCATTTAATATTTCAATTTAATAGCTCATTCTTTCATTCAATTTCTAGGCATCTTGCCCATTTCTTAAACACAATAATAATAATTATTCATAAAAGGAGCTGTTTCCTCATAAATTCTCATATCAGCAATTTTTGGAACAGAAATGGTTTTCATGCTTTTTTCCCCCTCAAAATCTGTTGTTATTATCTGAAATATTTTCCTTTTAAATTAGACAATATTCAAATAAAGAATAACATCTGCAAAACGACTCTGAACCCCGTTCTGCTGGAATTCTGAGCCAGAATAATTAGAGATTATTAGGTTAAAGGACCTAAAAAAGTGTGTGGCTAGGTTGCTAAGTGGTTGATTTAAATGAGGACAGATTAGTTTTTCACCAACTATTGAACACAACACCACTGATTTAAGCATGTAGCTGATTTTAGCTTCAGAGCCCATTTACAAAACCAGGGCTAAAAAGAATTACATATTTCACAGGAAAAATCCTCATGTGTGATGGTCCTTAAAATGACAACCCTGAAATTCTATTGACCTCCAATGAGATAGCTTAATGTGAAATTTCAGTAAATTCTGAAGACTTAGATTGCTGTGTATAAAGTATAGTATTAGTCAAAGATTTATATCCTGCATTTTATACTGAATCCTGAAAAAGTGGCATTTAAGAATTCCTGGAGAGGAATAAATACATGAAGATCTCAAATTTCTTTAAAAAACCACAGATGAACAACTAAAAAAACTCACTTTCAGCAAAAGTCAACCAAAACCTGGAATGATTTTACCCTAATGAGCTCAGTAGGACATCTTATTTTAAATAAGGTGGTTGTAGAGCATTGAATGCAGCCTGAAGACCAAGAACTGTCCAAAGAACCTCTTTTATGGCTCCTCCTACACAGGCTCAGCACAGCAACTCCTCTTGTTCCCAAAGTACCCTGCCAAAACATGCTCCAGAGAATTCTGTCCTTCCCCACAGGGCATCCACAGCCCCCTCCCAACAAAGGTTTGGACAAGAGGCTGTGTGGACCATGCAGCAGCACAGGTCTTGATTGGCAGGACTTCTATCTGCTGAACCTTCACTCTTAGCTTTTTTTGGGACAGAGATAACCTCCTGCATTCCATTTAACCCCAACTGGTTTTGCTGATTTTCACAAAACTCACAGGCATTTGCTTATTTCTGAGACTTCTACCCTCTGTTAAATTGGTTGAGATCCCCCAACGATTCTGAAAGTTAGTGGGGAAAAGTGGCAGAAGGATCAAAGGATGCAATTGGGAAGCTCCACCCTCTGGGATGCCAGAAGGATTATTTTGCCAACCTCCTGCTATTATGCCACTCTGTTTTTAGATGATGAGCTCCTTTGAACAGGACACACAAACCTCTGAGGAGGGTTCACAGCCTTGTTACCTTCTAAGACACCGAGGAGGAGAAAGTGCTGCAGAGCACACCAAAGGCTAATGGAGAAACAGCCACTGGGTCTGTGTGTGTGTGTGTGTGTGTGTGTGAGTCAAGGGGATAATCTCCTAAATTGTATCCTAAATTGTATTTTAGATGCAGGAGCTCTAAAGGTTGCCCAGGTATAATCTATGCATCCCTTCAGGCCCAGATTTAGCAAAGAATTAACGTGTGGGTTTATGACCTATAATTTTCTGTGGGCCCTAAATATGGGCACGTTAAGTGAAGTGCTGGATTTGTGGCCTGAGTGGCTTGTTTAAAAAGAAATCCCTCATGGAACCTTTCAAAGGTCATACACAAATAGGTCTCAGGTAAAGTCAGTTGAATAAACCAAGAGAAAATACAATATACAGATACAAAAATACAAGTATCTCAAGGCACCCAAAATTTCTGTCCATTTGAAAGATACTCTCAAGTTACACATTTCTGACCTAAAGGAAGTCCTCCCATAAATTTATAGATTGTTGGGTGTAGAACTGAATGCCCTTCACATCAAAGGGTACCCTCTGGTTTGGAGCAAGAAAGCAAACAAGCAAACCAAATTAAAAAATAGGAAGGGAGAGAAAGCTAATAAGGGGAGCCAGACAATATGACTCTCTGGCCAGAGAAAGCCCTTGAGGGCTCTAACTGGCTGTGAATCTTGAGGTCATTCCCAAACCAACCACAAAAAGAAGTTAATAATCTTACCATGTGATTCCTATCTTCTAGGGTGATACTCTGCTCTAGGAAACCAATATGTATGAAATAGTTCAGGTGCCTCTGCCTTCACACACTTCTTCTCAGGACAGAATTTGGAGTCAGATTTTCAGGTGAACCAAGTTAATTTTGGAATAAAGTAGTTTAATAATAAGGGATCATTGAAACCTTTAAAATACATACTTTAGCAAGAAATAGTTTAGATGTATGAAATATTCTAGAAAAAACAGTGGGTCTAGGTATAAAGAAAGATATGTCATTTATTTGTTGAATTTTGCTCAAAATAATTATAAACCAACACTGCTGTAACACTCTGGAACTGCCTCATACCTACACTGAAGAAACATTTGTTTAAAGATCCTGATTTTATGAACATTTATGTCACACACTTCCCATGTGATGCTGGGCATTCAGGAGCTTGTCCTCCTGTAGGATGAGCCACTGAGGAGTATGACTGCATCCTCTTCCTACTGGCAATGAGAATTCTTTAATATCTAATTTTTTTCCAGAGCAGGTGCCATAAAAGTCTGGCTAACAGAAATTTATTACTATCATAAAGTATGACTACATAAATTGAAACTATTACAATTTGTATCTTTTCAAACTAGATCCTGTCTTTTCTCGTAACCTGTACTTCCTTTCAATTTCCTACACTCCATATTTCCTTTTTCGTACTCATTTTCCTTCGGGACAACACATTTTGTTGCCATAGCAGTATTTCCCTACATTGCAATTTTATCACTGTGGCTTCCCTTCAGGTTTCTCTAAGCTTCAACCAACACCCAGCCAGCAAACAGAGGCTTCCCCCACCCCCAAACCTCTTCATTCCTCCAACCTCTCACTACTTAGTAACTTCTCAACAGCCTATCTTTATCTTTAAATACAGACACACTCCAACATACTCTTCCAAAGTACTCTGGGCTAAAAACAGGTGTTAATTAAAAATGCTGATAAGAGTCAGTGACACCTGTTGTTTCACATTTATTTTACTCAACCCTGTCTGTTAAATCCTAGCCTTTATTGCATTAATTCGCTTCTGCTTTTCTTCTTTTCCAGCTTTATCCCTCTCACTCTGGTGATCATGTAAACTTAACAGTATGTCTTGAAAGCTGGATTTTTATTGAGCAAACATATCAGCATGTCTACACACTAAAGACAGCTATATAACAGAGGCCCAGTATCATCGCTATGGTTAAGGATGAGTTGCTGCCTCTATAATAAATCCCCATTGTATACGTGTGATATCTCTGCAATTTCCAGCTGCAGCAGATGGAAATTTGGTATTAAAGTTAAGATGAGCAGGCCCTTTTTCCTCCTTGGCTTTCTATGAGGCACAGGGCCAATTCTCCCTCATGCCTGACGTTGGATAAGATGTGTTTTTTTAGTGCTAAGACTTCTCAGAGAAAATACATTAGCTCCATATTTTCTAAAGCTGGCTGCCTACAGATAAATATCTACTCACAGAATCATGGTGCAGGGCCAAATTTTGACTCCATTAGAGTGTATTTACCTTTTCCATCTGTGTTTGTCAATAGCCAAATTATTTCTTTATAATAAAATAATGCAGTGGTAATGCTCATAAAATTCCCTCAAGTAACAGCTCCATTGCAGCAAACACAGCCACAGGAGAGACAGACAAGATATTGCCTGGAACTTTGCATGAATTTTGACACATTTTTGAGGGAGCAAATGGAAAACTATTTGGAGTCAGATGTGCTTTTTCTGCACAGCATGGTGTCCAGAACATAAAATATAGGAACAGCCTTTTGCTGAGAATGAAGGCACTCCTGACCTAATCCCTCACTAGGAGAGAATGTTAGAGCAGGACAAGCAGATGCTGATACTTCCCTAAGCCATCTCCTAGTCTCCAACCATTTCTGCTTCAGGGATTTGTTGAGCCAGAGGTGGTTTCCAAGCTGGTGTTCCTCAGTGAATTCCTCTTCTCTGAACCTCGCCTTTGAACTCACACACAATTTTATCATCCACAACATCCTGTGCTAAGGAGGTTCATATTTTAATTATACATTATGTGAAGAATTGCTGTATTTTGAAATGGCCACATGTTAGCTTTGCTTGATGACCTCTATTTTTTGTATTAGAAGAAGCAGTGAGCAGTCATTTACTGTGCTCTTTCTCCCCAGCACTCACAATTTAATAGATCTCTATCTCTGCTGCCTCCTCTTTAGGTCGAGGAGTTCTAGTCTATTTAGCCTTTCCTTTCACTAAAGCTGTTTCATGCCTTTAATCATCCTGCCTACCCTTCCTAAACCTTTCTGAGTTCTACTATATCCTTTTACAGATTATGGGACTCCAAAACTACACACAAAATTCAGGTGAACTGAAGTTCACTGTTTTCTTGTCTAGTCCTTTTCTAAGAATTCCTAGTTTGCACTGTGATTTTTGTACTTCTGCTGAGCACTGAACTGAGTATTTTACAGCTGTAAAGTTATAAGACCAAATTCTTCTTCCAGAATAATGTTGAGCTCACATTGCATCGGGTTACACATGAAGACTGGAGTCACACACCACTGTGTACAAAGCACTTCACTTCAAATTTATTTACATTTAATTTTATCTTCAATTTTGACACTATGCCACTGCATCCTGTGAAGCTCTTTTGCTGTTCTTCACAGCAGGTCCTATCTTTACTCGTTTTAATAATTTAGTGTCACCAGCAAACGCTGGCAGCTCACTATCTGCTCCTTTGCTGGGTCACTTATAAGTAAAGATCTGCTATACTTATAATTTCCATTGGTGACCTCCATGACAACTGACCATTTACTCTTACTCTTTTTCTTACCTTTTAATTAATTACTCATCTGTGAAAGGGAAGCTTTCCTCTAAGCCTGTGTTTCTTTAAGACATAGTGGTGGAAGACCTTCCAAAAAGGTCTTCAGTGGTCAAACTTTCATCATCAGCAGCTGGATATGATTGCTGACATCAAAGAATTTGGAGTTTTGAGACATGACTTGCCTTTACAGAAATCCTGCTGATTCTCCCCCAATATGTTAGTTGCCTGTATGTTCACACATTTTAAAATATAGTTTCTGCTAACTTCACAGGTACAGAGGCTGGACTTACAGGGAATAGTTCTCCAAAGTCTCTCCAGACTGTTTTGAAAACTGACTTCATATTTTCCATGTTTCTGTCCTCAGGTGCTAAGGTCATTCTAAATGCAAGCTTACACACCACAGCGTGTATTTCAGATGTTTTATCCTTTACTACCTTTAGAAATTCTGAATTAATTTTACCTAGTGCTGGTCATATATTACTATTTATCTATCTCTAGTTGATACTTCAGAACTTAGCAGTGTAAATGAAGAAACATCCCCACTGTCTCCTATCTTGGCCAACTAGTCAAAAGGAGATTTTTAAAGAGATCTGCATGCCTGTCTGCTTTTTGTATCTTTTTGCAAACCTTTCTTGATATACATATATATATTTTAGTCCATTTCTCTCTCTCATTCTATTACAGAAACTATCTGAGCATCTAAGATCTTTCTGTTAACTGGCCAGTAATAATGTGATACAGGAGCTAGACATTTACAGTGCAAATCATTCCATTTATCTTCAAACAGCTTACCTTTACATGGCTAATTTAAGCTAATTAGGTAGGCTCCTTTTGTAGTTAATTGATAGGGATAGGCCCTGACGTTTGACTCTTCACGCTTATCTGAGATCTCTCCCTTCAATGGGATTACTCATCCTTTGGGTGCCCATGTCTTTATCTTAACTACAGAGGAAGCCCAGATGAGCATGTGGGACACATAAATTCTACATTATTAAGGCATGAGAGGTGCACCTTACATCCAGTTTTTGGACAAATGAGAATTGCTGACTTTTTTTCTGTATTTTCCTTTTGGTGTTCTTTCCTTTGCAGGCTCTTGGGTTCTGAAGAACCATAAAAGGCAGATCTGCATTTGAGGAGTGCCTAGGGCTGCCTATTCAGTTAGCTCTTCCTGCAGGGCACTGGATGGAAATGGGAGAAAAGTCAGCCAAAAACTGAGGGAGTGAGAGGAAACTCTGATGTGATGAGTTGGGAATGAGCTATTCACAACAGAATATTGCCAGATGGCCGACATACAGTACAGGGAAGTGTAATGGTGGGGCTCAGGAAAAGTTTGAGGATGAATGGAGAAAAAGTATCTTGGTAAAGAGATGAGACATGAATTGATCTGGAAAGACTTCAAAGAAAAAAAAATAAATCTTAAATTCAGTTCTTAGTCAGGACCTCAAATTAGAGACTTTTGAGTGTCACTTTAAAATAAGATGCTATTAGTGACTGACTGGGTGGAGTTGATGGAGAAGGAGAAACTGATGACCTGGGGAGGCTGAGGCTGATGTACAACAGCTGCTCAAAGATGGAGATATGTTGCTAAGAACTAATTTTTGAGGGTTTTATCCACGAATATGATACATTTGCATTGTTTCTGCACTCAGTGTATGCCCAAAGCCCTTAAGATTTCAGGGAAATTGCACAGCTGGTAGAGCAGGAAAAAGCCACCTTACGAGGGCAGATTATCAGTTGCACAACACAACAGTGGTCTCCGTGTGGGCTCAGCTTCTGAAAGTAGCAATATCAAAGTCAGATTAACCAGCATGTGGGAATAGATTTGGCACAAACAACATCAGCCCAGTGCAGCTATTTCATGTTCCTTTTTTCTCGTGCAGTCCCATGGGTGGGGCTGGTTCTCTGGTAGCAGAGAACTGGATGATTTCTGGCACTCTGGGCCACCAAACTGCATCTGTTGCTTGTTGTGCAAAGTGGCTCCAGTTTTTAGCAGCTCTGGGACTGCTCTCAGTGTGTGTAAGGGGCCATTCTTCCCATCCTCCAAGCAATGTCTCTCCTCTTAGGCTGAGCAACAAATCTTGCCCAAATCTCTGACAGTGATTTGTCATGGTTTATCTTTGTGGCATTTTTTCTCAAGAAATTATGTAGTGTAATTCATTGTCCCCATTCTCCCCGTTCCCAATATTTTGCTCATTATTTCTTATATTGTAATCACTGCTAGAGAATTAAATCCTAGAGTCATTCCTGTAGCATCAAAGTATCTGACTGAAATTGGAAACTGTGTTGGAGCTGGTTTAAGAAAAGAAATCATTAACAACATAGGGCTGAAGCAAAGACAGTCTAAACTTTTTATGAGATCTTTAGCCTCTTTAACTGCAAAAATAACCTAGTTCCATTAAATAGGTGCCTTTATTTCTTGATTCTAAAACAGGTCAAGAAGCATGACCAGGGGAATCTTTTCATGTGTAGTTCCATCACAGCAATATAAATTCTCATTTATCAGTGCCGTGGTAATATGAAAACCTTTGGTTTTGATCGTTCTTCAAAAGATGACAAAAAATGACTCTTCAAAGTCCTCTCCAGAAGGTGCTACTTTAGTGAAAATGCTACTACTGAACTTACTCCCATAGAGATGAATTCTGTTCATGTGGCCACCATAGAGAACCTGACTGCCATCAATGATCATTTTATCTGAAGGCATAATTTAATGCCTAATAGGTTACCTTATGAATATAAAAGACATTCTTAATCCTCAAGCATGTAATCATTAATGTTTATACATATTTTGTGACACACTATGTACCAATATAATTATAGATTCCACTTCTAGGGTGCTCTTAAAAAGGATCATAAAAGCTCTTTGCTCACTCTGTCTCTCAGTTCCATACAGCTGGCAGCAGATGGGATTGGGAACTATTCCTATGGAGCTGAGGCTTTTTTTTTCACCTTTGATTTAGGGTCCTATTTAGGATGGAAATACTCACAGTGAATATCTACTTTGGAGATTGCAGTGCAGTGATAGGGGAACCTGCTTACCAAGGGGGTAGTTAGTACTGCATTAGTGATGCACCTGCAGGGCAAAAGAGCTTTATTTTAGCTTTTCAAAGGCTGTCTTGGACTTAAGTGATAACTGTCTGTGTCCAGGCATCATGTCTTGTACTGTAGCAGTGCATTTCAGAACTCTTCAATAGTGAAGTGGTTCACAAAGATCAGTGGTGGCTGGAAGCAGGTCTCCCCTGATGCTAATGACCATTTACCTTCTCATCTCCTTTAAGAGTGTTTATTTACTCTAGGAGTAAATAAAGGAGCCCTATCAAGTGCTGTGTACAAAGTCATGTCACTTGATGAATGTTCTGCCCAATATGAAGATAATTTTTTTGCATTTATCCAGTAGCATCTTACATGGAACACTGCAAAGAGTAAAATGCTTCCGAAATTTCTGAAGGAGTGAAAACAGCAAAAGCAAAAACATGGTGGAGCTTCTCGTTTTTGGATTCATACAAAGGAGAATCTTCCATGAATCCATCCAAAATTCTACCACTGAATGTGATCAGAGTTGCACTTTTCTCTTGAAAGATGAAAAAGCACTGTGTTGTTATCTAGAACAAAGCTTTGCTTTGTAGGCAAACATATTGGTACTATGGGGAAAAAACCCAAATTACATCCTCTTAACGAAATTATCAGATTGAACAGTGCAAGAGGTTTTGAATCTTAGTATTTTTCCATGTAGGAAAAAAAAAAAAAATAAAAACATCCTTAAACTGGGTATTCACAAACACAAAACCAGCATTATAGAGGAGGAAAGGGCACAGCAGAACTGTGGCTGCATCTTAATTCTGCAACTCCTGCGCTGCATTTCAGACTTTACTTTCTAGCCCTGCTTCCTCTCTCAGAAAAATGGGACACAACAGAGCAGGCGTGTGTTTGTGCCTGCGTGCCCGTGTCAAACAAACAAGATCATTTCATGCATTAGAAAATATGACAAGTCCAATTTAGGAATGCTTGATCAGAGTGAGGCAAAGCTGTGAGTCAGTGATGCCACAGCCAAGGAGTGGAAAACTGCTCCATCCCATTCCATGTCCAGGAGGTGCTGCAGCCACTCCCCCACCACACAAACACACACAGCAAACAGGGGTGAGAGCAGGGAGGTCACAGCTGCCCAAGGCTCCCCAATAAATCCACCTCTGCTCGACATTTTACATAATGATATAATGCTTTACATTATTACAGGCAGTGACATCGTAATAAAATACCAAGAGTGCTACTGAAGTGGCAAGGAACACCTAAGATAAATTTCTGTGCTTGTAATTCAGTTTCCTGTATTTTTTAATTATAGATAAGGATTTAGAGTGAAAATAATTATTCGTTCCGTAAATACTGTTGTAATGGATCCCTGGCGTATAATTAAGAGGCCTTTAATTTTAATTTTGTATACTGAATGCTTGGGTTTGGAGGTATTCCATCTTTTACATCCAGGGCCTATACCTGCAAAGCCCTAAGCTTCTGTTTTAGTGGGAGCTGAAGGTGATGTGTGGTTTGCAAATTTAAGAACTTAGCTTTTTAAATGATGGATACAAATAACATGCCTGAGTCCAATACACTGCAAAGAGTTTTCCCTTCCTTCTCATTGTGATCTGTTTCAATTTTGCTGTCAGTGTTCCTTTGCCCATCTCAGCTTGGATGGACCATCTTCTTTCTAAAGTCCCTCATGCTTAAAGAGGGAATCTGCCATCACAGCATTCAGCATTTTCTAGAAACTGACTTAATTGATGATAGAAAAATAGCCTATAATCTCCCTGATAATGTGAAAATGGATGTCCCCAGTTATTTGCAACTGAACACACAGCCTTTTGGCTTACAGTAAAGAGTAAAATCCCTGGCACTTGGTTTTTACTAGGTGAGGATAGCCCTTCTGAAAAGGTAACTGTATTTCTCAGTTCTAGTAAATACAGACTCTCACATCTTTAAAAGTACAACAATAAATGGCACTTTTTTGGCAGACTCAGCAGGCAGGTCAAAGACTGTCTCAGCTTGTAGAGTGAATTAATATTTCTCTCCCGTGAGTTGGTCCTTCTGAAAAGGCTTAAGGCAGATTGGTGGGGTATTCAAAGGAAGGCTGGAGAGGGGGGTGAAAACTTTTGTTTATATGAACATTTCTCAGATTTAGATCTCGAAACATTTAAGGGTTTTAATGTTTTAATCTTGTATGGAAGACTCCGCCCTTCCCTGTCCATCCCTGATGTATCTTGTCTCCTCTACAGCCCACCACACACACCCTAAGCTTTGTGGGTGTGTTTCTTTCCCCATTTGGCTCTGTGCTGCCACTCTGCCCTTCTTACAGGACAGGGAACATTCCCACAACTGCCTTCAGACCTTAATCCCCAACACCTTGTCCTTTACTCACCTCCTAACCCCATTTCCCTGACTCTTCCTACCAAAACTTCTGAGTTGCTCTCCTTAGTTCCTTATCTTCTAGGTTTAAACTCAGTGAACCTGCTGCTTGCCCTTTCTGGAGCCAAATGAGCTGCAGAAGGCCCCACTCTATGCCAAGAAATACTTTTTGAATATCAGCCACAATTTTACTGTACATAATTTAGAAAGCACTATGCTTCCTCCACATCTTGGTGCAACAGGGTGCAAAATGACCACTTTGCTTTTGTCTCCTCGAGCTCACAAGAGAATAACAAATGCTCCCTAATGCTGCAACAAGTTTACAGTCTCAGTTTACAGGAATTCTGCATCCAAGGCTTCTGGTTTGGTCATGTAGACACATTTGTTGTGATGAAAAAAAATCACTCTGAAGAAATATATTAGCTATTTGTAACTAGTCTGCAAGTATTCAGTGCTAAAGGAAAAAGGGGAAAAAAGTAAATAAATCAAATAATAGAATCACAGAAACATCAAATATCCTGAGTTGGAAGGGACCCACAACGATTACCAAAGTCCAACTCCTGGCCTTGCACAGGTCAGCTCCAAAAATCACACCCTGTGCCTGCAAGCACTGTTCAAACACTGCCTGAGCTCTGTCAGTCTTGGTGCTGCCATGATGCTGCCATGGGGAGCCTGTTCCAGTGCCCAACCACCCTCTGGATGAAAATTCTCTTCCTAATATCCAACCTAACCCTCTCCCAGCACAGCTTCAAGCCTTTCCCTTGGGTCCTGTCACTGGTCACCAGAGTGAAGAGATCAGTGCCTGCCTCTCCGTTTCCCCTGATGAGAATCCTGACCACAATGAGGTCTTCCCTCAGTTTCCGCTTCTCCAGGCTGAACAAACCAAGTGACCCTTCTGTCTGCCAGGGTACTGCTTTCCATCAACCCAGGTTCCTTTCCATGGCACTGCTCTGCAGCCTCTCATTCCCCAGTCTGTACATCCAGGGTTGCCCCATCCCAGTGCAGAATT
>JBBMKD010000145.1:14561042-14639884 GCA_037834095.1 Argya squamiceps
GAGCTCACCCACCACAGGATGTGTTTATCCAGCTGGGGGATGGACATTTTGGCCACAAGGATCAGACAGTATCAAAATCTTTACTGAAATCCAGAAAGGTAACATCAACTGGCTTCCCTTGATCAGCTGGGTGGAAATCAGGTTTGATAAGCAGGACTTGAAGCTGTGCTGGCTGTGACCAGTGGCTGTCTCGTCCTTCAGGTGCTTTTCAATACCTCCCTCAATAATCTTCATAATTTACCAGTCACTGAATGTGACAGGCCTGAAGTGTCCAGTGTCATCCTTCTTGCCCTTCCTGAAAACTGGGACAATGTTTGCCACCTCCTGTGACCTCTACAGATTCCCAAGACAATTCAAAAATCGTGGAGACCAGCCTCACAATGACATCAGCCAGCTCTTGGAGTGTTCTCAGATGAATCCCATCAGGCCCTATGGACGCATGGGGGTCCACCTGGAGCCTTGGAATGGTCCTCAGGGCTCAGTTTGGCACACTGGGACCCCCTTACCCCATCACTGGTGTTGAAGACAGAGACAAAGAAAGCATTAAACAACTTTGCTTTATGGCCCTGTTTGTGAGGTCACATCCTCATCCTGTAACAGGCTGATGTTATTTCTGCACTGTTTTTTGATATTAAGGTATTTTAAAAACCCTGTTTTTATGGTCTCCCACAGTTCTGGGCAGCTTCAGCTCCAGCTGAGCTTTGGCCACATGAATTTTCTCCTTGCAGTGACAAACAGCCTCGCTGTATTTTCTTCCATGTCACCTGACCTTGTTTTCCTCCCTGACAAACAGGTAGTGAGAGGAACTCCTCATTTTCAGTGTCCTCATGGGCATAACATGGTTATGAGAAGGAAGGAACATAATACCCTTCTCACTTTTCCTCCTGTTCTGAACCCACAGGAGTGCCTTGCCTTGCTGGTCCATCAGAGACAGATGTAAGAGCAGCAGCTGCAACTTTCACGTGCCTGAATTAGTGGGCACTGTGCCTCCTTATGATCCTCCTAGACATTGCATCATGCTTGGATGGCATTCACTCACCCAGAACCATGGTTATACCATTCCCCACCAAATCTCTAGTTCTCTCTGCTTAGCCTACATTTAAATCATTCCAGTCACTTAAGAAAACATCTAAAAGGAAATAAACACCAATTAAGGCACAGCCACTTTAATGCAATAATGATCAGCTCTGAACATCATCTCCTTGCTTTCTATCAGATAAATCTCCCCCATATTTGAACATTTAATTTTGTGCTTAGATTATGTCTTCTGAGATAAGCTTTAAGCATTACCATCTGTTCTGCAGCAATCACATGATCCTATCACTTTGATTCGGTTGAATACAAATCCCTTTGAAAATAGGAAAACAGCAAAAATAACACATTTGCTCCAAAAAACCACCACAACTGTAGATTGTTCAAGGGCTGCTTTACAGTGGGAGGTACAAGACACGAGGAGACTCCTGTGCACACCTCCCTCTGTGCCCCCACGCTGTCCAGGCAGCATTCTGACACTGAAAGTTCTTGTTTTAGGAGGATTGAGTCAGTGTTTCAGCTGCAGCCTCAAGGGCTGGCAGCTTAGCCAGGGCCCCATGCCTCTGCATGCCTGCTAGCACTTGGAAGCAAATCCTGAGTCAGAGGGAATACACCTTTCTCTGGCAGATATAAGAGTAACTAGAGTTACACCTCTCAGCAATGTCTGAGGCATTTTTCTTGCATCTGTCCTCTGCAGGCAACTGGCCCACAGTCACAACAAGTTGGCCACAACAGCATCTTCCCTGCTGGTTTCTAGGAGAAAGGCAATAACAGAGTTTGTACCCACTGTTGTGGCCATGTGTGTTAAGAAAACTCCAGTGAAAGGCTGAAAAAGGGTAAAAACAGTATTTGCATTATGCAAATATTGGATCATTTTTCAACAAGGAATGATTTCCCCCACTGGAATGGACCTGTTCAGCAGAAAGATGATCCTCTTCAGACTCAAAATGTAGGAGACAATATAGAATACTTTTCTTCTAGATTTGAAAAAAAAGCACATTGTGTGCTGTCAAAGTAACTTGCTTTGCCCAGGCAGACAATGTATATACAATCTGGATTAATCACTCGAAAGGGTGTAAGTTTTCTCACTCTGTCCATCCACACTCCTTCTCAACAAGGTGTCACAAACATTGTATCATTCAGAAGGTAATTTCTCCTTATTTTCATCCACTGGATAATTCTCAAAGGGAAGGTCTCAGCTATGTTTGTGAACAGGTTTAACTGCTGCATGTCAATATTAATAATTTTGAAAAAAAATACAAAAATAAAGCAATGTACTATAAATCCTTGCTGAATTTATTATTATTTCTCTTGCAATATCAGAGCAGTTTCCCTGTGAAGACAAGCTGAGGATGTTGGGGACCTACAGGGAAGCCAGAGAGGAACTTTGTCAGGAACTGTAGCGGTAAGACAAGGACCAATGGCTACAAACTGAAAGAGGGGAAATTTAGGTTGGATATATGGAAGAAATTCTTTACTGTGAGGGTGGTGAGGCACTGGCACAGGTTGCCCAGAGAAGTTGTGAATGTCCTGTCTCTGGAAATGTTCAAAGCCAGGTTGGATGGGGCTTGGAACAAGCTGGTCTAGGGGAATGTGTCCCTGCCCATGGTGGTTGTAATGGGATGATCTCTATGGTGCCTTCCAACCCAAACCATTGTATCATTCTGTCTAATTCACAGACAAATTGAACACTGCATTTTCTCCTCTTACTTTAATGAAAATTACTGGAATGTGAATTTATATATGAGAATTTAAAAAGTGAGAATAACAAGATGTTCAGATTTCAGTGGTGCAAAGACAAAAATGTCCTGGCCCATGCAGCATTCTTTTGTGTTCTAACATCTTTTTAAACTCAGTGTTTTCTCCAAGTTTTTAAGTTCTTTCTGTAACTAATCTGCAAGCAGTTGGTGAATATCAATCTCTCAGAATCATGGGGGTTTTTTTTCTATCAGGCTAAATGGGAAAGGGTGATTCATTTTAAGTGTATTGATGACAGAAGAGCTCTGAATAGCACTTTATCTGCATCACTCTGTTTGAAAGGAACAAAGTGCAAGTTAAATAAACATTAACAATGAATGCATTTTTTTCAGGGGTGGTCCTTTTGGGGAAATGCTAACCACATTAAAGCAGTTAGTTATTGAAATATACAATTAATTTTGAGTTGATAAAAAGTTGAAACTGTCACTCACCTGAGCAGGTGGTGGAAGAACCTTCTTGCATATCTGCTGATGGGGTCCCTGTACTCCAGCACAGTCCTATCCAAGAGAGGCCTTGTTGGAGCATAAAAGGTTCCAAGGCTTGCCTCAAGCTGTGCTGTGGAATTCAAGCACAGCAGCAACGAAACAAGTGAATTAGTTTCAATTACAACAGGTTGCTCATGTTTGCAGTCAGTCAAATCCCTCAAATGGTGATGAAACGCGATGTTGTTGTAGGACAGATGAAATTAAAATATGACAGATTGTACAAACACAAACGTGCATATAAACTTTGGCTTGGAGGCACAGCTGACAATGACTTTGAGCAACAAAAGCTATCAAAAGGATAAGGAAGTCTATAACACATCAAGTTCTCACCAGCAGCCTGCAACTAAAAGTGACTCATGAGACTAATACAGTGTGAACAAGATTGTCCAGTGGAGATCAACTCTCAATTAGCTCAAATCGTCTTTGTCCTCTTAGGCAAACAACAAGGGAGTTCAGCATTTCAGGGATTATTGTGTTAGGTCAGCAGGTAACAGAACCTTCTTTGTGATGGCCTTGAGGTCTAAGGAACCTCCTTCGGCCCACAGCTCTTTAAAAATTTTAAATAAAAGGGTCTAGAAACCCTAAGGGTTTGACAGCATGGAGTGGTGGGGAAACAGGATAACCTCCCTTGTAATCAATAAAATAAAGCCCTTTTGTTACACAAGTTCTCTCTTCTTTAAATACTTTCTGACAGCTATACTCCACAGCTCAAGCTTTTTGGCATTTTTTTGACACCTTTTTAATACAAAATTATAAACAATACAAGTAAATATACAGTATATTTGTGTCCCACATGCTTAATGGAAAGGAAATTAAATGGTCAATAATATTTATGCTCTTTGATTTTGGCTTGAGAGTTAACAATGTAGTACAAGGCCTTATAGGCAGAAAAGGGAGAATTTGCTATATAGGTATTTGCTGTATATTTATGTTGCTCCAGAAGCAAAATCTAACCTATTGTCTCATTAGGCAGACAGAATCTCACTGATTTGCCATTATTAACATTTGTTCGAGGTGGGCATTTCTGTATTTAGTGATAATGGTTCCTTACTTCCAAGCATAGTTACATTTGATTTTATTAGGCTTGATAGCACTAAATGTGCTAATAGCACTGTGTTAGTTACACAGGCAAACTGTTAGTAAATTAGTTTTGTGTTATCTCCAATCTAGATAGTAAGATAAGTTGAACTTTAAAGGTATTTTCTTTCAAAGCAGCAGTCAATTTAGATTAAAATAGAAGAAGAAGCAAAACTCTCTTGCCATTGCTGTTTTCTTGACAGCATGTTCTGTACTTCTGAAATATTTCTACTGACATGGAATATGAGTAGCTACTAGCACAGTTATACATTCATTAAATAGCCCAGCTTGATGTTGAAGGCAGGATAAAGATCTCAAAGATAACTGCTTACCATCACTATAAATAAAAGGATCCCACTGGGTTTTGTTAATAAAAAAGAAAACAAATTACCATGCCAAATTTGTTAGATTTAGAGAGAATAACTCCTGGATGGCATAAAATTCCTTCTGCTGTAAACAGTGTTAGGGAGCTGCATGGGGGAAACACACAGACATCTGTTTATAATGTACATATTTTTAGAAGAGTATCATAGCCAGCCCTTTTCACAGGTCCTTTTCAAAGCAGGTTTTATTTAGAGTCTATATGTTGTGTTTGCAACACAGAGATTTTTTTTTTTTAAATCAGATCCCACAAAATGGGATAGCTGATGGCTTGGCAGCAGTGAAGGACACCTTGGAGTTTTTCTATCATCAAACACACCAGAATCCTAAGTATTCTCTCTTCCCACAAAAGATGCCTGGTCTCCAGCTGTCTGCCTGCTAGACTGGAGGATAACACCTCCACTAAATCAAGGCACTTCAAATCTTGAAGTCTATTGAGTTTCGAGATAGACAGCAAATCAAGAGGAAGGCACCACACCAGGCTTCAGCAGAGACAGGGCTAAACCTAAAATTCATAATTTCTTCTGAGGGACTCCAGCTACTACTGCAGGGGGCTAGATTACAGTGAGGACAAATGCTATAATCCTAAAGGAGGCAGCAGAGGATAGTGTATTCAAGGCCTTTGCATCTTGTAATGAAAGAATGACCCTTTTGAAAGCACCTTAAAAAAACAGACTAAAATTTCTTGTCCCCATTGCAGGAAAACATCCCTCCTTCAGTTGGTGCTGTTGGTCTCAGCATGAATATAACACAAATATTTCAATCCTGTATTAACTAACCTTTGCCTGTAACATAAGCTAAATTTATAGAATGTAATGAAGTTATGGAATATAATGTTAGCACTATATATATTAAGTAATGACTATAGCATATATATATATTACAATGTGCATTATTTTAGTGTCACTACTGATACAAACTAAAATGTAGTCAATGCATTGGTCCAGATTTTATTGAAATTACTTTTTTATTTTATTACTTTTTATTGAAATTACATGTGATTATGAGGCACCACAATCTGGCTGACTGGATTCTCACTACTGTCTTCTTCATACAGTCAATAAATACACTGTCATAATCCACACATGAATTACCAAGAGACCACCAAAACCCCATTAGAAATACAAACAGTCTCTTACCTTCTCTGGCTGGTGTAAGCTTTTGTTTAAGGAGGTGGTTGCAAATGGCACTGAGGCAGATAAAACACTGCTGACCCATGGTGTTCCAGTTCATGGTGCTCAGGACATTAATTGCCTCTTGTATCTCATCATAAAGAATGTACTGGTGGATGATTTCCACAAGGCCCAGCTGTCCTCTTGTGAGTACACCTTTAACAAGAAATATTACCACCAGAGATAATGGGTTCATGCTTTGATACAGTGGCTGACTCCTTTTCAGCACAGTTAAAAATAATTGCCATAATTTGAAATTAAGTTGATGGGTTTCAGTATTAAATTTTTTATAAGAGACAGCACCTTACAATCTTGATATACTTAGACTGAGGGTGCTGGACAGCAGACAAAAATCATCAATGAACTTCACACATGGACGTTGAATGAATGCAGCCAAAAGTCACTGGTGACAACATCATGTAACGAAATTTGGCTTAGACAAGGTAGAAAAACTCTATTTGCAGTTTATCACTGTTGTAAGGTAGGTAATAAATTAAATTTCACAGCCTCTCCTTCCTGTAGGGAAATACTGCTGGACAACACTAAACCCCAGCACTTGTCTCACATAGATGTATCTTTGCATACAAGTGCAAAGCAACTCTTACTCAATTACTCTCCATATTTCAACTGGTTTGGAACTTCCTTCTAGCTTGGTAATATTCTCTAAGTGGAGCTTTTTTTTTGAGGGGATACCATGGAAGTTATCAACATCTCGATACTACAGAGGTTTGAATTACAGTTGCACATGAAACCAAGAGTGAGCTTGCCACAAAAAATGTTTCCTGACTTGTAGATCTCAGCTTACAAAGAGAAAAGGTGAGTAAAAAGCTGCAGGAAGTAATGTTTTTTATTGTCTCTGGCTAACCAAATGATCATGGCCACACATGGAATTTTAGCAACTTCTGCTCACTTTGGGTCACTCTGACAGAGTGGTCTTTATCAGTAGTCCTCCAAATATTAGAAAGAGACCAGAATAAATTTGCTGTTTCTCTCTCTTTAAATAAAAACACAGTTTTTAGTGGTTTTTTATAATTATTTTTAATTTTTAATTTTTTATTTTCTCAATTTATAATCTGTTGTTGTTTGTTGAAACATATGGAAAAGTTCTGATGAGAGAGGGAGCAAGCTGAATTTCAATACTAGTATCAAAACCATAGGACTGGCTATGTGTTTATATGTTTATATATTTTATATGTAACAGATATATATGTTTTCAATATAAATATAATTTATAAATTATAAATATAAATTATAAATATAAATAGAAAATATAAATATAAATATAAACATTTTTATATAACAGGTTATATATAACATATTTAAATATATGTTTTATATATAGCAACTTTTTCTCTGGTAACAGAGAAAAGCAGAGCTGTTATATATAAAACATACCCCACAAAACTTTCATAACTGTTGTGAATACTGTTTGTGATGTGAAAAAAGAAGTGAGGGAAAAAAGGGTGGAGGAAAACATCTGAATATAGCTTGAGGAGAAATAAACTGCTGAGAACTTGCATATACAGAACTGATGGTTTTGGGGAAAAACCTTACTAAATTCACATTTAGTAACAGAGAAATACTTAATTTTTTTAGCATCATTAAATAAATGTTTTCTATTGTATTTGACTTTATATTAGCATGTATTAAAGCCTATGGACATTATGCTGGATAACAGCCATGTTTAACTTGTTAATATCTAATAATTATGGCAAACTTTATTCTTCCTAAATGTTTTGTGCTTTTAAACTATTACAGCAGCTGGGCAATCTGCACATTAACCTCTCAGTGAAGATGAAAATACTTATTTTCATGTTAATTAAATACAATACTATATTTAAAATGCCTTTAGAGGCCAGCAATGCTGAACCACTGGCATTAGCCAAGAGCTGGTTTGACATCAATGACAAGAACTCATTTTTGGAAATGAGTTTGGCATTAGACACCAAAATTATTTGCCATTAGTGTTTGAGGGTATGTTTAATATGACTTTTTCCTGAAATTAATCTGGATAGACAGCATAATGGAGATTGACAGAACTTGTCCAAAAGCATCATGTAGCTGGAAGTTAAAAACATATTTGCCTATTCTCACTGACATAGTTTCTTAAGAGACTTCTGTGGGAAACAATTCCGAGCCATGTGCTCCTCATGGATTTTATTTCAGTCCTGAATGCCTGTCTGGGTCTTGCTGTCACGAGCCCTTAAATTTTTGCTTAAATTTATTATTGCGTTTAATTAATTTATTTATTCATTCTGCATTATTTCTTGAATAGCAGAAACCTAAAAACTGCTGAGGCTGTGAAGAGGGACTCACTAATCAACACAGTGTTGCTCCCTTGGCAAACAGTGTGGCAAACTGAGGAGATGAGGTGCAAAAGATGAAAACAGAGAGCAGCACATTTTTTGCAAGCTGGACTACAAAGAGGCAGAGAAGGGAAGAAGGGAGAGAGCTCTGCCTCCTTCCTAGAAGAGATTTGACAGTAATTATACAGCATGAATTTTAAAATGTGATAACTTTCAGCTGTAGAGGTCAACGTCTTCCCATTTGGATGCTTGACTTCTCCTGGGTGGTGAGCTTCCAGGCAACCTGCTTGGGAAAAAGAGGTGACAGCCAACTCACTGCCTAATTGATTTAGGAACGGTGCCCAGGGAGACAGTCCAATTAAGTTTACAAGCTGGCAATTAGCAGGAAAGGCCTCTAAATCCCTCTACTGAGAGCCTGCTTGCCTTGGTAGGAACATAAATGTGCTAAAGATAGCAAGGGGAAAAGCTGTGCTTTCTGGAAAGCTGCTGTGAGAAAACCTCACCAGGGAGGGCTGAAGAAAAGCAAGGCAGAGGTGGGCAGAGTGCCTCTTGCTCAACTCCATCCCACCAAATCAGGACAGAGATAATTCAGGTTTTTTTGTTGTGTTTTTTTTTTTTTAATGGCCAACATGCACAAAACCATCAAATAGCTGTTATAATTAGTGTTCTGTGGTACTCTGTAACTATTAGACCTGTCATTGAACTTAATGCAGCTAATTATCTCAAAATAAATTATAACCTGTAAACAGTTTTTTTAAATAGTTTTTTTGGATAGCAGCAATAATCTGGATCAGCTCTTTTAAAACTACACAACTGTAAGTCAATCCAACATATTTCATTGCTAACATCCTATTATATTAATTTACCTTTCTGCACTGGCACACTTGGTTAAATTTTTTTAATCCAGTCTTTCAATTTTTTAGGTCTCCGGTAATTTTAGACAGCTTTTTCTCCACAAAAGTACATGTATGTCTTATTCAGTAAAGAAATAAAGCAGATTTTCAAATCTTACCATCACGTAGATTGTTATTTTGAGTATTTTGGTGTATTGTTTGCTTTTGGTTTTGTTTTTTTTTTTCTTAATATTAAAAAGGCTTCTTCCTAATCTCAAGAGCTTTATACAAAAGAATCATTAAAAACTCCCATAAAGATCCACAGAAGTAATCCTGTTTTCTTGGACAGACAATGGGCAAAATGCTGAAATTCTCCAGGATGGCTGTCTGCCCTGCTGAAATACTAGCTTGGGAGTCAGAGGGTTTAAGCATGATTGTTTTTTTAGCTCTCACAATGGGCTTGCACCACTGTAACTTGCCTGACTTGAATGAAATGAATACACTCCTCACTGATGAGCCACTGCAGGGGTTTTATTCTTAGTTCAGCCACTGTGTAACTCTTGGAAAGCCCTTTAGCTTTTCTTTACTGCTTCTTGTGTTTCTGCTTGTAAAAGGAAGTTAGTTGTGGTTTCACTCTCTTAAAGTCTCTTCATACCTCAAATGAGAAGTGCTATATAAATCCTAAAATTAGCATTGTTACTTCTTTTATTCACAACCCCTTGCAAATTAATTGGGAGGCCAAACTTCTCTGAAGGTTATGAAAATCATTCTTCTTCTGTGGAAAATCTCCAAAGGAAAAAAAAAAAAGATGCAATTTCATGTACTGAAGCCAGGAAGAACAGAATACTGGACAAATATACATCATACATGAAAAAAAAGAGTGGGTAAAGAAAATAGCATTACTATTCTATTATTAAATATTGCTTATTTTAACTTGTTAGGGTTATTACTACAGAATTAATATAATTGTTAAGATTATATACTATATACCAGTATATAATCAGGAGTATTTAATCAGTAGTATATATTATATACTACTGATTAAATGAATTTTCCAGAGGAAAAATTATTATGCTTCATTAAAGTAGTGAGGAACATTATGGGATGCTGATCAGACAGCAGATTGGGGACCTATTCTATGAATAGGAAAAGGTATAAAGTTACTGTGAGACATAAAGAACTCCTTGGTATCTTCAGATATCTTTGGAGCAATTTGCTTTTAAGGGTATGGTCTCATATACCTAAAATATACCTAAAATTAGGGTGTTAAAACCATGTGGGATAGAGATGCTCCTCTGACAGCTCAAGGTTCAACAGATGTGCTCAGTTACTTACCAAGTTTAAAGTGAAGCACTCCCAAGGGTCCTTTATCAAATCTAACCAACAAAAGATCATGAATGTCCACGCTGTCAGGACTGGGAAATGCACCTACAGGAGCAGCCCACTGGATCTGGACAAGGCTGGTGGGCACCTCGCAGTGTTTACTGAATTGCAGAGTGGCCTCAGGTGAATAATCCTGTGCCAAGAGCTGGATTTTAACCGGGGACAACGCAGTGTCAAAAAGCTGCAGCTCCCCTTGAGAGCTGCCCACCACCAGCACGGCTCCGGAGGGGTGGTACGTTATCACTGAGGGGAGCAGCTCTGCTTGGGCCAACAGAGTCACCTGCCTGTAGGCTTCATACAGAACCACTGAGGAGTCCTCACAGCCCAGCACCAGCTTGTCTTCTGTCACATCCCTGCAGCAGCTGGTGGCCCTGGCTGGCAGGGGGATCCTGGTGACAGCAGAGCACTGGATCCTGCTCCTGACGCATTTGTAGACGCAGCTGTCGGCCATGGGCTCCTTGGCTGGGGACAACGAGTGCTCCACTGTCAGCACCTGGTGGGGCTGCAGGGAGCTGAACCTGGCATCCAGGGGGTCCCACTCCGTGCGGATGTAACTCAGCACCTGGCAAAAAAAAATCCAAAGAATTTTGGTACTTGTTTGTAGCAATTTACTCGTTAAAAATAGATTGTTGTGAATGCGCCTTTCTGCAGGTCGGTCACAAATAGTCACGTTCTGAATTGACCCATAGAACTGGGTTTGTGGGTGTGGAGTTTGAATAGAAGTGTGTGATATCACAGGGTGGAAAACTTAGAGTTTAAGGGTTTAGAATATAGTAATATATATAAAGCAAGATGAAGGTTTTAGGGCAGAGGCCGAGTCCTTCTTTTTCACCTTCTTCTTCATGAATCTAAGTAGTATTTTGCAGTTGGATAGAAAAGTCCACATTGTGGGCCACAGGTGGTTAGTTGTTGAGCTAAAAGTGAAAATTATTTAGGCTATTGAGTTAAAGTAAAAATAATTTAGGTGTAATTTCATAATTAGACAGTTTATCCTTTAAAACGCCTTGTAAAGAGACAGATACGGCTCCATTTTTAATTTGTTAGCTAGAAGTGCTGTAGAACTCACAGTTTGTGAGACTGTATTATAGATAAGAATTAATAATGTGGGTCAGTCACATTCTCGAAATGGAGCTCTGAAATCTACTCTTTTAGCATTTAAAAGGTTAATTCATTTGATTAAAAAAACCTCTGCAATAGAGTTTGAGCCATATTTGCTTGTCTGGACTTATGTGGCAGGTTAGCAGAACAGAAGATAAAAGAGGGGATGGTCCTAACAGGATGGTAAGAGGAAAAAGGATTGATGTAAAAAAATAACTAACTATTCACAAGTGGGCTGGGGTAAAAATCCCAAAATTCCTGGAAAAATCTATAGTGAGTGACTCTGAGCATCAAGCATAGAGGATTTTTGATTATTTGCTTTGGGCCATAGTAACAGAAAATATTACATTGTAGTGGTAGATACAATGGCATGTTAAAACAGCACCCACTACACACTGCCAAATGAGTAGGTGGTAGATGCTCTTTGGTGCCATAGAGTTTTAGATGCAGAAAAAATAAATTTGTGATAGCAGAAAAGTGGGGACCTTTATACGGTACTTGAAAGTAAAATGAACAGGAGGAAGAACACAAAGGCAGAATGTGATAAAAAGCAGCTGGCAAAGAGCAAGAATCTGTAGTGTGGAAACATGGGAAGTACCCTGGAGAGGTGGAAGCATCAGTGGAGACCAGTGAAGGCTCATGTTCTATGATGAATTGGTTTAAACAAGAGGTATTGTACAGAATTTGAGCAGGGAAACCATGGGAGAAAAAAAACCAGCTGTAAATAAGTTACAGATGAACTTATGAAAAGCTATTTCATAAAAAAAAAAAAGAGAGAAAACCTGTGGCTCTAGAAGAATGAGAGTAGTGGAAGTCAGTCAGAAACTTGCTGGTGTTTGTTCATGCAGAAATAAAGAGTGAAAGGAAAATGTGAACCTGGGCCAAACCCTGCCCTCAGGTATACCCACAGCAAAACTCCACACTGCAAATTAAAGCTGCTGACCTGCCACAGCTTTTGGAAGCCCCTTGAGTCCAGGTGGTATGAAAGCACAGAAAGGGGTAAAAAATGTGATTAAAAGGTAGAGAGAGGATGAGGAAGGAAATCTAGAAATTTCAGGGTGAAAACAGAAAGGCACACATAGTGTTAGAGCAATTTAAATTTGATTTCCACAGATCACAAGACCAACTGAATATGCAGTTTAGTCTTTCATCCTGTAGAGGAGAATAAGAAATTCAGATTTTTTTTTTGGCATGCCACCCATTACTTCTAAAGTAACTGATAAATTTCTAAACAAGCTTTTTGGGATGTTGATCGGACTGATTAGGATGTTTTGTTCTGACAGTTTACTTATTTTGTCAGCAAAAGGATTTCTCATTCAAAAGAAAGAAAAAAAGGATTGTTGCAATTCTCTGGCTGGAAACCAGATGACAATTAATACAAAAGACTTTTTGCTCCTTTTAGATGAGTAGCTGGGGATGTGCAAAGAACCACTTAATGCAAAAGCAACTGATGCAGGAGCCAGTGCAATGGTGAAAACCACATTAACCAATCTCAACAGAGATCCATGAAAATATGTATCAAAGGGGAAATAAAAGATTACACTACTTTTACAGTCTGAAAAACATTTTCTCACCTCAACCATTCCCTCACCAATGGCTTAGCCTCTCCAAGTAATCATTTTATGCCCACAAAACCTTGCAGTGGCTACTGTGCAGATGTTAGAACTGCTGAAGTGTGTTTATTAGGGTGTTAAATTGCATGGCAAGGAAACTCCTAGAAGAGGTTATTGTGGACAAAGGATTACTGTGACCACAGACTTCTCTAACCCCAAATAAAGACAAATAAAGTGTTACTGTTTGTTCTGCAGTTTTCCCTAGGAGAGACCCAGGTAGCTCTCTTTCAAATGTTTGAAACAGAAATCTTGCCTAAGCAAGTCTTCAAAGCTTCCATAACTTCAGTGAAATGAGCCTTGAGGCTCTCTGGGACTCACATTTCTGCCTTCCTGTGGCAAGTTTCAATGTTTACTGCATTATTCTGCCACATGTTCTGACCCCAAACCAGTATTTTTCTTTGGACAACTGTTCAAAAGCTCCAAGAAAGTCATGAAGATCCACACAATAATCAGGCCTATGAGAAATGAGAGCCTGAAAACACTATTAAATTCTGAAGAGAGATTGGCCTTGAAGGTTAAGGAAATAGAGAAGAAAATATGTGAAACATGGATTATACAACTCCATAGGAGTGACTGGAGGAAAACAGCAATTGAAACAGCCACAGAAAAATAAATGTTGCCATATGATTGTCTGAGAGTCAGCAAATAAACTACACCCAATTCATCATTTTGTCTTCCCTTCTTACAAAGTAGGAGAAAATGATGATCACTACCTCAAATTCCAAAGGAAGTAAAATCTTGCATTTTGGAAGACTAATTTAATGAGCTTTGGGATAAGAAGCTTCCTAGCCTCACACAGTTTTGAGAGCAAATCCTTAAAATGAAGTCTAGGGTAGCTCTGGTTGCTGCACAGAGCACAATTTAGAACACAATCCTAAACCAGGAAAAAGTTCCTGCAAGGAAAGAAACCCTTTGTTGCCTTTCAAAACATAAGGTCTGGCATAATTTTTAAACACACCAGGCTTAAAGGAAAGCTTTCTAGACACTGCTGCTCAAATTCTGGCTGAGAACAAGAGAAACATTTCTCCTCAGATTGGAACAGATAAGCTGCTTCTCATGCATCAGTGGCCTCATGTGCCTCTTGCAGGAAGAGAACCAAGCCCAGAGACCTCTTTGTTCTGCCTTCCAGTTCTGCTGAATGGATCTGGTATTCAGCATTCTGAAGGGGGAAAAAAAATGAATATTCCCTTTCATCTGAGAGGGAAGATTTGGGTTTCTCTTTCAGAAATTAGGTTTATTATTCATTCTTCATGCCGCTAACTGGAAAACTAAAGCAGAGAGACACATAACTACAGAAATGTTAATAATGTTAAGATAATGCTTTTTAAAGATAAGAAGTCTAATAATCTAAACAGGTTTTTTTTTCCAAGAAGATGGTATTCTGCCAATTGTTTTTCTCTCTGGAAAGTAGACACATGACAGTAAATATAGTGCATCTAGTGCTTTAGCTTTCCACTTAAAAGAATCCACTGAGATTCCTTCCTGATGAGCAGCAGTTATCTGGAACCCTAAAAGGTGACATTAAAACATTTAACAAAATATTTGCTTGTGGAATGGAAAAGTAAAAGCTGGAGGAGTTTCCTCAGAAATGGGTAGAACAGATTTGTGGAGAAGGGGACAGGGCAGTGGATCTGAAAAGACAAAGCTGTAATACCACAAGGGAGGGTGTGGAGTCCTTTCAATTTTAAATACTTCCCATAAATCTTGGATTAAGCACTCAGCCTTGGATTTCAAGAAAAGATTTCTGGAAGTATTTTGCATGAAATAAACCCAATTACTTTTTTTAAAATAAATACATTAATTTAAAAAAAAATTAAAAGTTTTATGACATGAATGCTACAAAAAATATAGTACATGCATTTAAGTACTGTCCATGTAATTTATACATATTTCCTTTATTAATGTAGCAGTCATGCATCACTACTGCACATTTGTATTGTTTTCCCTTTGCAGGGACTCTGGACTCTGCCTCAGTCCATCAGCAGGATGAGGGATGCTTTACATGCCAGGTTCCCAAATCCTAGAGCCAGGAATCACAACAATCCAAGAAAAGGAATCTGTTAGTCTTTGTAAATAAGAGGCCTGCTATGCTAGTTAAAACACTCTCTTTCATTTTATGTTTGAGAGAAATAATAATGATAGCTTGTGTAGGCAGTATCACTCTTCTCAGTGAAAATCTTTGAACACTTAAAATTGAAGTATTTTGCATAGAGTGCTGGGAAAGGATAAAGTCCACACAGGAAAAAAAAGTAAGAGTTTTAAGCAGTAGTTCTTAAGCAGAAAATTGGCTTACCAGGCAGATGAAAAAAAGAAAACAAAAGAAACAGAGAAATAAGCTTGCTGTGACTGAATTGTGTGTCTTTCAGATGAGGAAAACAATGTTTGATTTATTTTATGGATGTTAAAAAAGTGCTTATTTAATTTCACACAGCAAGGTTCCAAATAGCATCAAACATTTTAATTAGAAATGTAAAGTGGGAAGTGCGGTCCACACTAGAGTAATTTTAAATATGGCCCAGTGAAGTTGAAAGGGAAAAAACCCCCTGTTTTAAAAATTTCTAAATAAAAATGAAAGGCTCCTACCCTTTAAGGTTACTTATTTAGCTTCATTGTATCTACAGACCTACAATCTTATTATTTAGATCTCCAGTCAACACTTATTCTTATTTTCTTTCAAAATTTATCATCATCATCATCTTTATCCTGTATTATTCATTGAACTTCTAACCCAATGTGACACTGAGGATTTCACATTCTTTGCTGTGTGTGTGTGAGAGGTATTTCAGCCATTCAGACACACAGGGTCAGATGTTTTTCTGAGCACTCCAGTAACTGTAGGACAGCTCACACAGAAAAGATCTGCTGTGCTTATTTCACAAATCCGAGGCACAATGTGAAAGCAATAACTATTAAATATTATCTCTTGGGAGAAAGAAAAAAAAATAATACTCTCTCGCAGGGAAATTATTTTTTTCCACAAGATTGAAGTATAATTTCAGTCGTTCCCACTAGCACTAAATGGAGTGAAAATAAGAATGGTGAAGACAAATGCAAAGTGCTACAGTAACTGAGCCCTGGCATCAGCACCTCCTGTTAATTTGTGTTTGCAGAATAAAGTTCATGTTGATTTTAACATTACTTTCTCCCAAAGCATTTAATCCAAAGATGATTTCACATCAGATCCTATTCATTCATAGCAAATTGTCTGAAATAATTTCTGGAAGATTCCTCTTCTGGTTTCGAAATCGAAACGCCAGCATTATCTCCACGGGGAGACAATTTAAATAACATTCTTTGATCGTTGGCACTTTGAGGTTAAAAAAACCCAACAAACCCCAAACCAAATAAATCAAACAAACCCCTAACAATTAAATAAATAAATTAGGGAATGGGTGAGTTTAGTGGAGGAAACCCATGCAGACAGGAAAGCAGACAAAAGTCCAACACCCAAATACTCCTGCAGCAACATGCATTGCACACGGAAGCAAGGTCACAATGTCACCAAGAAAAGCACTTTTATTTCTTCAAGGGACAATTCTTCACCAAATCTTACAGCATTCAACACAGTAAACACTGATCTCAGAAAAAAAAAATCAGTAAAATAAGTCAGGATTTGTGAGGAAAAAGTTATTTCTGTTTATAGAGGAACAGTGGTTACCTGTAGCTTTAACAGCAGCAAATGCCAAAAATATAAAGCCATGTGGCAAAATTCAAATTTCTAGTGTGCTTAAAAAGTAAAATGTATTTCTTTGCCTCAGTTGAGAAGCTGCTGAAGTACACAATGCCCCAAATACCCCACGTGCAGGGTGAATCATCCCAACACAGAACGTGCAGTTACAGGTGATGATCGTGATGAGGGCTTGAGTTGTCTCATCCCAGAGCTATTCCTGTCCTCATCCTAATAAATACTCCTCTGGTGGGCAGCCAGGATCACTCAGAAAATTCTTCCAGGCAGGAAGTTGTACCACATAAATGCCCATTTGCCTTTGCTGTGCCCCAGCAGCAGCTTGTGTTGTGGTTTCTGTAGGTCAGCACTGAGGTGATGGCTGTGGGCAGCACCCATTCATTCCCTTGGGCTTGGTTTCACAAACCCAGCATGCCAAACAGCTCTTTATGGTCTTTATTTTCTCCTAATTCTAGATAATAATTCTATTTTTCATCCAGCTGATACTACTGTTTTCAAGTAAAATGTTGGTGGTATTACTTTACAACACTTCTTTTTGATAAATGCTCTAAACTGAGTAAGTCTACGCTTCTCATTCTTCCTGTATTGACAATATTCTTTCACTGGATCAAATTAATATTTCTGGTCAAATATGATAAATATGGATTTACTTCCATGAATAACAATGGCATGTCCGCTTTTTATTTCCAATCTATACCTGAGGAATACTACAAATGGCAAGGGATTAGAGGCAAAGAGAGGCAAATAAGCACGATTACAGAACTACTGTATTTTTGTGGTACCTGACCCAGACAGTAAGTGTTTACAAGCTGTCTAGAAATGCTAACTATTCTTTTTTTTTTTTTTTTTTTTCTCATATAAGCTATTAAATGTCCTATGGAAGTCAAAGGTGTTAAATTAAACTTTCCCTCCAAGACTGTAGGGGAAAAAAACACCCCTCAGTTAAACGCAGACTGGGGGTTGATGCTAATTCTAGATCTGCTGTGTTATGACATTCCCCCATCCATGCACAGGAATTTAATCCCTGCCCGTGAGGAACTCTAGAGAAATCCAACAGAAAACCTCAAGCAAACAGCACCATGAGTGACTCATCATGGACATATAGGCTAAAAGTGTATAGACAGAGTGACCTGAGCCTCTGAGCATCCAAGAACATGGAACAGCCTAATTGACAACCAGCAAGACACTTTGTTACTCATATATGACTTAGTTTTCCATAGCTGTGGCTTGGTATTTTATTGATAAATACAGGAAAAGAAATTTCATCTGAAAATCTAAGAATTAAAACAGAAAAGTACAGGAAAAGAATCAGAAAGGGGAAAGCAACTGAACAGTCAAGTTTGGTAGTCCTGTTTGAAAAAAAAGTTTGTTATATTTCTGTTACAATATGGGCCAAATTAAAATGATTATGACTTTAAGCCTAAAGCCTCAGAGAATGATTATTATCATTTACATGATAATATGTAATACATTTACATTATCATTATGTTCATTATTATTTACACTATGGTGTAAAGCACCAGTGATATGCTTGGGACTATACTAGAGTTTAAACTGGAAAAGGATAAAACAAGGTGTAAAGATGATAAAAGATGGGGGAATGCTGTGATTTGGAAATCTCCCTAAAACATGTTAAAGGAATCACAGAGAGCTTTAAACTGATAGGGTGAGTTCTATTAATTTCTTAAAAGAAAAGTCTCTAAAAAGCATCTCAGGAAACTGAGACTGCAAAGTGCTATGGTGGAGATTTCTGGAAGAGGTGGGAAGGAATAAAAGAGGCACAGGAATGTTGCTCTCAGAACCTGGACATACAGAAGTCATGGTAAAAAAAGAAGGTCTGTTAGTAGGATGAAGTTTCCTAATAACTGGCACAGGGCTGGAAAAGCTTACAAAGAACAGCTTCACATTTTAGCTCCCAGAGTAATTTTTTTCTATGTGATTTGGCATGGCTGCAGGGGGAATGGAGAACTGCAGGTGTAGATCAGGCAGAGGAGAGAGATGAGTCAAAGATGACCGCAAGTGGAGAGAGGTCAATTGAAAAGAAGTAAAGAAGGCAGAGCTGGAGGTAATTTCAACTTCAATTCTACACTAATGACAGAAATAAGAAAAGAAAAGCTGTCTCAGCTACCTTTTCTCTTCACTTTCAATAGGTAGAAAAATCCCAAGGGAAAAGAATCTCACTTAAATGAATATTAGTTATCGAAGTCATGGTTTCAAGACATTAAAACATTTACATCTTCCCTAATTAAAGAGAGGAGGATGCTGTTTGTGAGAGTAGCTTATTGTTAAGTGATACTTAGGGGTTTTCCCTACAGGGAAATAGTCTGCAATAGCTAATCCAGAACAGCTATTCCACAGCTGATCCCTGAGTTTGTGCTCTTCTCCCACAGTCAGTTTCCTTTTTAGTCCATATTAGAAGTGAGTGAAGATAAACCAAAAATAAAATTCTAAATACAGAAGCATCTATACAAGATGTTAGTCCAGAAAAGCTTTTACACTTTTAATTTCAGGCTCTGGATCTTTAAGAGTATAGCCAGATAGCTTCATTTTTATATTTCTACCTCACAAAACAAATTGGATTCAAATATCCTTAAATAGATGAAACAAAAATTAGACAACTGAAATAAAAACATCTGCCTATAAATATAAGCTAAGCAGGTGTCAGGAGCAGGGCCAGCTTGTGGCTTTGTCCTTACTCTCAGCTTACCTTCCCACCTGTAGATGGGGAATTTTAACTTTTCCTTTGAGAAAAACATCAGTCCCTGATTTGAGCAATAGCCATAACAAAAATTTATTCACTATCTGGGCATAGCTAATATTTTATGAAAAACACTTGAAAGAGATGTAAATTGCCCATCAGTTAACATTGCAGACAATGTGGAATAATTCCATCAGACATACATGCAACAGTTACAATTGCTAATTCATATTAGAGTTTTCTAGTGGAACTCTGACACTTCTATTTTCAGTTTCAGCAGCAGCAAAGCTATTTCATGATAAAGACCTCATTTCCTGGCTACATTTCTCAGGCTGACAATTTTGATGTGAAAATAGTAAACATAGTAAATAAGGTGCTTTTCTTTTAAACAACAAACCTTTGTTTTTCACTATTAGAATGGCTGATCTTCATGTTTTATGTTTTAACCATATCTGTTCTTTATATCTACCAGAATATGCATTTAAGTTGAATAGCTCTTTCTTTAGCAAACTCGAAAAAAATCATGTAACAAGAGAGTTCAGCACTTTACCTCCAATTTGCCATGTGCACAGCCTAATAGCAATAGGTTGGCTCTGTCCCTCTGACAGGAAATAGGAGACCAAGGCCATGCTCCATCACTAGTTGCTGACCACCAGCAAATGACCAGATCTTGCACACAGTTTATTGCCAGGTGACGTTTCATCCTTCTACCTTCTGGTCCAAGTATATCAACATAAGAAATCTGATGAAAGAAGAAGAAGAAAAAAAAAAAAAAGCAAAAATAAAATGCAGGAAATATTGGAGGTGATAAAACAGCATGGTAGGAGCAAATGGGAGCATTTACTTTGGATGTGTGAGAAATAATGTTTATATATACACAGAGTGCTGCGTACATATATATCTTCATAGAGGTTGTCTGTAAACGTGAAAAATATCTCCTCAGACAGAAAGACATGCTCACCCTTTTATCTGTGGGGAGGGGATTGGGATGGAAAGGAATATGAGTTAAGAAGGAATTTACTGCAATGACTCCAATCAATACCAAAATGTACAGTCATGGTTGCTTGACAGCATCGACCTCCACACAGGATTTAAGCTTAGCCATATTAAATGACAAGTTCTGCAAAGCTGACCACAGGGCTAAGGCTAGTGTTTAAGACATAATCAAATATTAAATATATTCTCCAGCATTTGAGCAAACATATATCTTCCTTTTTCCTCCCCCCCCAAATTAAGGAAAGGAAAGGCAAAACATCCTCTTTGCAAAAGAACATATACTTCTCTGCATAATGTGGATGAGCCACGGCGTCATGCGTAAAGTTTATGCAGCTCTGGAGAATTGTGCCTCTTTCTCCGGGAAGGATTTGTGGAATTTATTATTCAAACTCTGTTATTTGGAGCATGGTTATTTGAAAACATGAGCAGAGCACACCATCTGGGTGACACATGCCAAGGAAATATAGATTGCACCGCGTTTCTGCTTAAGGAATTAATGGAAGGTTGATAGCTAGGGGAAAAAAAAAAAAACCAAACTATCTTGCCATTGCTGGTCAGCAATAATCGAACCACTTTCTGGGGATTAAGCGCATGGCTAAGCCTACTGGACCAGACACTAGCAAAGGGCAGGGGGTCTTCTTATCAGAGAAATGCTTCTGGAGCCAGTCTCACTACATGACAGATTGCTTTCATATTCCTGTCTGCAAGGCAACAAAGGCTGGCAGTAATGCGATAATGCCAGAGTGCAATGGGTGTTAAGAACCCGTTGCATTTATGTATTGTATTTAGTAAATAATCAGGCTCATCCAAATTGTGATCTCAGCTCTCAACCAAGGCCATTAAAATCAAGGTTAATGCTTTAATAATCCTGTGCTGGTTTTTTTTATATGGTCAAAAAGAACCCTTTTCTATTTGCATGGTCATAATATTATTGACCTCTTCATCCCATGAATACACATAAAAAGGAACTGAAATCAAAGTAATTACCAATGTTGTTCTCTCATGGTAAACATTTAACTCCTTGTTCTGTCTCCTTCAGTAAATTGAAATGGATTAAAAAAACACAGACAGGAAAAACTTGAAAAAGGTCAATATTTTTAGAATACCCTGTGTTTTACTTGTCAAAATATTTTAACAGGTAAAGATTACACAATAGTTAGCAGGTAGCTGCTACTTGAATTAGAATAGCTAATTTGGTGCCAACACATTGATTAGGCTGGAAAAGCAGAAATACTTCCACAAGTATTAATTAGTCCTGTATTGTAGTGTTAACTGTTCATAACAATCACACATGTCACAACAGCCACAAATCTTTGTCAACCATTATGTCTTGCATTAGACATGTCACTCTCAAGCATGGACTCATGTCAGCAAGAAAAGGCAAATAATAATAGTTGGTTTTCTATTTTGCTGGTCTTCAAGACTGTAGTGATTCATAGAATAAGTCTTCCTTTATTGTTTCAAACTGCAAATAAAATTCAAGGTGGTATCAATTAGAAAGGAAGAACATAGGGAGATTAATTCATTCGTTTAGGTATGCATTGCATAAAACCCTCAACTTTTGGATAAATATCAAGTTGTGAGGAGGAAAGCATGGTTGACTTGTTCTTATTATTGACAGAACTCTGGCAGTCCAGCACTGCTGCCAATTTTGCTCACCATGAGCCTGGACATTGAACAATGTGAAGTTGTTTATCATGACAATGATAATATGACAGAAATTTGATTATATCATTACAAACACTTTCCTCATTTTAGAAATGGGACTTTAAAACCAAATACTACATTTCTCAAGATCATGCCAAAAGTCAGAGGCAGAAATGAAGGTTACAATCAAATTTCCTGAATCTTGGCTCCAGGTTTTAATCCCGTGTTAGTTCTATACCAGTGCATGCAACCTTTTTCATTCAATTTCTCTTGAACAAAACTCCAACTCTAAAAAACCCTTTTTTTCCTATAAACCCACAACATTTGTTATTGTTACATATTGTTACATACAAGTTTGCACAGTTGCAATGGAGGAGCATCTTATTTTTCTACTGAGAGCAACACTGGTGCTATGTCTGTGATCTTTCAGCTTTTGAAGTTTGACCAAAATCAGCCATGAAGAAATGAAGAACTCTAAGTCAATGCAGAGAGCTGACACAATATTATTGCAGAAGTGAATTATACTTTCTGCAGTCTCACACTGGTGCAATTCTGAAGATAATAAAAATTATATTTAGCTGCCTAACTAGCAAGCCTCACACAAAAGAACATTCAATTAAAAAATGCAAATGCCTTTTTTTTTTTTGGCTGGTGGAGAAATATTCCATAGTGATTCCCACCAATTTCAAGAGAAAGCAAAGTTAATGTTGAGGTGTTTTGAGAAGCTCAGCTGTGTCAGCAAAGAACTGAATTTAACAACCCTATTAAGGAGTGCACCAGACATTTCTGGTTTTCCTAAACATTAAGTCAGGAGCTGTGGCCCTCACACTTCAATGACAAAGGCAGTTCACCACAGCTTCTTCGTTAAACTTTAGTGCTATTAAGGAAAAAGCCCCAGCACAGAGCTCCCAAAGCACAGCCTCAATGAATGCCACAGGCCAGGCACAAGGCACAGTATTTTAAAGTAAAGTATGTATCAGCTCAGTTCCCAGTGAACAGTGAACTGTCTCAAATCCACGTTATAGAGGTTGGATCAATCTTGCAAACACAAGCCATTGCTGAAAAGAGGCCCTGAACTGAAACAGCCTGGAAAATGTATTAGATATTAATCCTAGCAGAAAGTATTTCTACCGAGCAAGTTAAAACACATTACGGCAAAACTTAAATTAAACCTATCCTTAAAAAGCTTGCCTTGAAGATGCAAGCTTCCTTATGTGAAGAAGTAAATTACTGAGGGGTTGTCAAGGGGAAAATATTTGCTAGCACAAGATTGTTTTCTTTAATGTTTACCCAGTCCGAAATAAATACAAACTCTCTCTTTTGCTCACAACATCTTTCTACATTTCTTGAGAAAAGGCTTGACCCTTCTTCATCCTTGCAGTGAATTGGATGCAGCCCCTTCCCTACTTCCATTGTTCAAAGTTAATTGCCTTGGCTGATTATTTTTTCACATTGCTGTAGCACCAAGCACCTACAGAAGTGGTGTCCTGATGCCAAAATATTTATGGTTAAAATAAGTTATGTCCACCCAGCCCAATCCATCCACGACACAATGAAATTCATCTTGAGATGAGCTGGTTTCCACTGCCCTCCACACTGGGTGTAGTTTAAACTCTCAGCTCTCTCTAGGCTACCTTTCAGCTGCTGCTGTCACTGTAGTGAAGACACACCCTCAGGAAAAGGGCTGCAAAAAAGGAGTATTTCAATCTTCACTGTGTCACTAATGAATTGGGACACCCAGGCACCAAGGTCACACACATAGATGGCCAGTGGTGAGAAACTGAAGCTTCTATATCTCAATTCCTCACTGAGTGGCTTCATTCTAAAACATCAGTATTGTAACAACAACACCATCATTGTAACTAGTGGGGAAATTAAGATTTCTGCAAAGAATTACAACAGTCTTGGAGCTCAGGCAGATAATTGAATTATCAGAGCTTCATGTGTTTGTGTTTATCAGCTGAGCCACAGTAACTGACCACGTGTCTGTGTTTTCAGCCCACAACACACAGGAGGTAAAACACAATAACTTGAATCTTTTACACTGAGGTTTTACCATTACAGACTTTGCTTCATGCTTGTTAGATGCCAAGAATGTGCCAAGGGTCACTTACTGCTGCTCAGTGGACACAAGGTAATCCTTTGAGCAGGGGTAACTCAAATGTGTGCCTGAGCCTGAAAATAAACACAGTAGAAATCTGGATCCCTTGGCACAGTATTTTAACTCTTTAACTCAGAATGCCATTCTAATTTTTTTTTTAATTTTCAGTAACTGCCATTTTTAGAGCTTTATATAATTGACCAGCTTGCTCTGGTCAATTATATAAAGGTTTGCAGTTTATGTGGCTATACAAGATCAGTGAACCCCAGTGATTCATGAATAGTTCCTGCAATATTTGATGTATAGCTCCTGCAATATTTGATGTAGAGTTCCTGCAATATTTGATGTAGAGTTCCTGCAATATTTGCAGTCCATTGGTAGCTATACCTTAGAGTCCAAACAGGAGAGTTTTTCCAGTCTTTTGTTTACATCAGGAGAATCCATCGTCTTTGTAAACTGAATAAAGCAGAGTTGGTTGTGGTCCTCAAATGATAAGATGATGAAATTGTCTGTAAGGACAGCTGAAAGAATTAAATAAAAATCGTCAGCATTGTAATACCTGTCTCTAGGAACAAAACAAAGTCATGAACACTCCACTGAGAAGCTGCAAAAAGCAATTTTTTTCAAGACAGTGTCTTAAATATTACACTGAAAGCCCTGCAATATCCTAAAACATATCAGTGTGTCATCCTATCAGGACCCTCTTGGAAATGAGAAATACAGCCTAGGGAATACTCTGATTACATATACCTGAATAAGTTATATCAAAATGCCACTACATTCAAATATACATTTTATGCCCTTCCACAATAATTTTCATCTCAGTATTCAGCCTTTTTTTTTTTTTCTGATGGCTGCATCCACCAGTACTTTGCAAATGGACCTCATGTAGCTTAGCTTGTGTTAAGGGTGATAAATTAAAATTAGTACTCAAGGTGTATCTGGTATTTTGACACTGTAAGGTTCCTGGTGCTGCTGCAGACACCAAGGACGTTTTACACACAGGATAAGGCTTTTGGAGGAGTTGTGAATTCATTGAAAGCTTCACATGGGGGCACCCAAACAATGCAGCTAATGAAGATGGAACAGACTCCCTTGGAGTCTGGAAAAGCTCAGTGGAATCCCCACTGTTATCATAAGGGGGTGCTAGACCAAATTAGTTCAATATAAACGTGATTAACTATCTGTCAATGAAAATTACTTAGAAAATTGTATCTAGGATTTTCCCCAAGTGTCACCCAGTTATTCAAGCAGCACCTGCAGTTGAAGAGAGGTCTGGGTATGAAATGAGTCACCAGATCACTGATGGTTTAAAATAAAGCCAGAAAGCTCATACTGTAAACTCAGAGACCTCACCTAAAAGAATAATGCCAATTAAAGTGGAACCAGACTTAGAAACAAGCAAACAAAACTCTGTGGAATAACCTCTGAAAAAGAAACTAAAAAAAAAAATTTATTACTAATATCCCAGGTTCTTCAATCTAAACTTTACATATCCTTAAGTAGATTGACAGTTCAGTCTTACATATAAACATGGAAAACTGGCTACTCAGCTTTGCTTTTCTTTAGTCTGATTTATAACCACTTGCATTTTCCAACAGTCATGTCCTGGCACAACTCTGAAGTATCTGGCATGCAAATGCTAAAGGGGAGAGTTTAGAGCCAAATAACTGCCTTTGAAATGTAACATTAACACTAGCTTTTTTGGAAAAAAAAAAGTGATAAAGCATCTGATAAGGTGATTCAGAAGCTATAACTGAGATCCTGCACACACACGAAAATTGAAAACCACTGAATATGGTATCCTCAATATGTTGTACACAGTTAAAACATTTTGATGTCCTCACAGGCATAGTTTGCATTAAAGGCGAGCTGCAGCACACCTCAGATGCTGATGAAATTTTGCCTATAAATAATAAGAATCAGGAGCACTTTCTTAAATGCAGGAGGATTATAAAAGCAGTAGTAATTCTGTATTTTGTGCACGCAACCTGACCTTTATTCCAAATGTTGAGAGGGCTTGCTACTCTGAATGAGAATTACAAAATTTCATAAGTAATTCTGGCAGACTGTAACCCTTATCCATTTCTACATACACAGAACTGCTGAAGTAAGAACTATTATTTTTGTACAGGCTTCTTGTGCTAAATGTAGAATTCCTCTTGGCCAACTTTATAATCACAACCATAATTTGAAGTCAGATTTGAAAAGATGTGCTGTTTCATTGAATTAAAATTAATTTCCTCTAGGACAACATTATCTCATGTTTCTTATGCAAGGATAGTTCAGTATAAAAATTTGTATTTGTAGTACTATTTGTGTGGGTAACAAAAGTATCTTCTTTTATTGTTCACGAAAACAAAAACTGCATTGCAATGAAAGTTATTGTGTGGTTTGCTTTTACTGAACAGAGGCAGTTTTATTTCACCTACAGACTTGAGTATTAGCAAACATGGAGGTTTAAGAAAACCTTGAATAAGTGAAATCAAGCATAAAACATTATATAATGTTATTTATATAACAAATACAGTTGTCCAAATTGTAGCAAGATGTATTTGTTGCTTTATTGTTGTTTCAGTTGTAAGCTCATTTAGTTAGCAGTATTTTCTGAACAAAAAAAAAATTATGACATATTAAGCCAAAGTAAAGCATGATCCACATACTTTAAATTATTTTCTATTTTTTATTTTAAAATTATTTTTAAATTATTTTTTATAGAAAAAGTATTCCAAATAATTTCCACAAACTACTTCAATTTGGGAATAATCTTAGGTTCCATGTTTTCTTACTTCTTGTCACCTGAAAATAGGAAATCCTCCTTGCAGAAAGAGAGTTCAAAAAATCACAGATGGAATTAGTAGCTCAGTAATTAAGGTGAGGAGTGAAAAAAAGAAGACAAGATAGTAAATGTGTGTTATGCTCTCTGCATCATTAATTCATAAAAAATGAGGTCAGGGTTACATTTTTTATAAATAAATATTCTACTAACGTAATTGCATTAATGTTAATTTTCAAGACTAAACTACAATATATTGATAAGAAAAGATCAGAGAGATACAGTATTGTAGTTTCTTAAAACCTAGGCTAATATTCAATAGATGCCTGGATAGAGACAGAATTAAATCATCAAAGGTCAAACCTGAACTAAGGGCATATTCTTACTAGAAGGATGTAATGTGGGTCTATTTTATAAAAGTTGGAAGGTAGTGAACCTGTAATATGGCTCACACCAAAATTCCATATTCCTGCTTCTGCAGAAGCCAAGATACCAGCTGATTTCTCAATAACATGAGTCACATCATAAAGCTGTGGAAAACAGGGACATTTTTGTAAGCTTTCTTCTGCATTAAATGAAAACTTAACTTTTAGCAGTTGCTAGTTAACAACAACAGTGAAATTCTGGGTATCAAGAAACTGATTCAGAACACCTCCACTTAACTAAATGTTATCCAGCCTTTTATTTAATAACAACTTTAATAATAACTATGCCATGCAATTACTCCATTGGCTGATGTTTGGTTCTAACCCATTTTCCCACTGAAGAAACAAACATGACAAGCTCAAATGTCACTTTCACAGCGATTACAGTGTGTAAAAAACCCAGAATTTCAGAAACCCATGCAGCACTTGACAAGCCTGAAAACTTTGATGGTTAAATATTATTTCTTAAAGCCCTCTCAGTCCTGAGGGTTGTAACTATAGCATTACATGCAATTACTTGTTGTGTTTGCAAGTCCCCAGTGGCAATAATTAGTCTACCTGTTGACATACTGTTTCTCCACTCTATTGTTAATGCAGGCAATTGATTTGCACATGGGTGTAATTACCATCGCTGATGGTGTCGGAGATGAGCTTCCCCACCAGGGTCCTGTCAATCACCACCTTCTCCAGCTGTGGCCCAGAAAGGCTTAGGGACACCAAAATACCTGAGTGAAAGAGGAGCTGCATCCAAAGAGGGAGAAAACAAGCCGTAAAAAAAAAAAAGAAAATCATTAATCAAGTGAAACGTTCCAAGGTGAGTATTAGAGGCCACCCATTACGGGGTAATCTAATTTTCAAAATTGCAAAAAATGAATTATCATCGATGGGGAGATGTCTCATAATGACTTTGAAAGGTTTTTTCAATGAAAAGAGAGTGATGTAACACGATGCTGAATTATAGGGGTACAAGAACTACAATTGATGAACGCTTGAAGAAGTAGCTAAGTCCCCAAATGTTACTTAAAATGCACTGAATTAAATGTAAGCTAAGAAGGATCTAAGTCTCCAAATGTTACTTAAAATATACTGAATTAAATGTAAGCTAAGAAGTGGCTAAGTCCCCCAAATGTTACTTAAAATGTACTGAATTAAGTCTGTTAAAAATGCAGATCAAAAATCTGTTCTGAAGTAGGGAAGGAATTACACTGATCACTCTATCATCCATAGACCTGATATTTCTGTATAAAGTAACTGCATACCCTGCATGTAAAAACATATAAAGCAGGGTTTAATATAATTCTATATGATTGTCACAGATTAGAACCAGCACCTTTGTGCTGTTCTTGTTTTTTCTGATCATTCATACATTGTTTAAATAAATAATTACGCCCTACCACAGAGATAGCTGTGAGCTCCCAATAAATCCATTCACTTGTTGACATAATGTTTTAGATGTGCCTCTTAGAAAGAAAGAATTTAAACCATTGGACAGGGTTATTTCAGAGTTAATTGAATATTCATGCCTAATTAATTTAAATTAAATGATACATATAATCTTGAAGACTAAGTCACAGTATTTATCAGCTCCCTCTTATACAATATCTTCTATGAGAGAGAGAATGCTCAGTGGGAGGAGTTATGAAAAACACTTATTTTTGCATAATTAAACCATTAGTCATTTTCTGAATGCAACTACTACAGCAAAGGAAACCAGAAAATAAAGCCCATAAAAGGAATTCTCAGTGGAAAGACCTCTGCAGACAAGTCCAGAGAGTCCACCAAAGGCCAGGAATCTGGGACTCCAGCTCTTATTCTACCTAACAGTATATTCTAAAAGAAATCCCCGTGCATTTAAAAAAACTTAACTACTAAAGAAACACTTGTCCTTGTGAGAGAATTTGGCAGACAAAAAATTCCCTGTTTGTTCTGTGCTGGAGTTTTGAGAAAAACATGGTTGCATTGTAATCTTTAGAACTTTCTTGCAGTGAAATCCACTGGATTATATGATAAATAAAAAGTATGGGGGACAGGAATGGAGTGATCTAATTGGGCACATCCCTTGTGCAATGCTCTGCTCCCAATAATTTAGTTATGGAAACTCTCACTTGTCCATATTTTGCTCTATTACTATACCTCTGTGCTCTCCAAAGAAGAGAACAAGTGTTATTTAAACAAATTATTTTCCTGCCCTAACACCTTTAACCAACATGTTTAAAATATAAATTCTAGTGACGTGTGAAGCAGAAACAAATAAAACCCTGTGATGTGAAATTAATTTCTAAGAACAAATGATCAGCTCCCATCCTGCCAAAGTCTAATCATAAATTCATTTGATAGATATATATATAGTCACTGTTTCAATATTCCCTCTCGTGACAGATGTCCTTTAAGGTTTTGTCCTAGTAAAAATGTTAGACACGCTTACAACTCATGCAGCTTTTATTACAATCTTTCAAAACTTCAATTTGTCCTTATGTTGAAGTTAGATTAGATAAAATCACAATTTATTTCTGTCTTGGTAACATGAAGCCCAGCAAGGTTTGTCTAAAGTTGGCTGTAACAGTCTGAAAAACCTGCTGGAAAAAGTGAGGGTTGAAACCCAGGAGCTACCAAACTGTGATGTAAGCAACTATGAAACAAAATCACATTAAAAAAGAAAAGCTCAGTTCTAAATAACTGATTGGATTTCAGCCTGATAGAGGAGAGTCAAACATCCCCTCATCTTTCAGTCTTATATGCCAACAAGAGGGGTGGTGTAAATTCACTTTATGACCATGTAATAATTTCCTGGTAATGGCATAAATGGCACCTGTTGCACAGCCAGAATAGAAATCAATGAAAACCTCTCCAGTGTTTCATGACAAGACATTTATAGAAATATAAAAAGTGCTAAAGGGTGTGCTTTGTTTTACATCTATGAAACTAGCCATTAAATCAGTGTTATGGATTTTCAGTATTGTATCTCTGTGCTATCACTATGGCATGACAGAATCACTGATAGTAGGTAAATGTAGCATCATTTTCATCACTTTTATTGTTTCTCCCATTGTGCTGCCTCCTTTCTTCATTTTACAGCAAAACATTTTCTCATCATTCTCCTCAGAACTTTGAGATATTTGAGAGATCTTAAATTGCATTTTAAGAAATTTTTGTTACAATAACTTAGTGTGGCTGGTCCATAGGTTTAAGTTCATTCTTCTAGGAACTGTTTAGAGTCTAAATTTAAAAAGTTAATCAAAGACTTTACACACTATATTGCCATGCAAGGCTAGTATTTCATCCATCTCCCTTTAGAAATGCTTTGAATTAGAACTGAGGATTTTTTAAAAATAGTTCTTAGAGTTTACCATGATGTACAAGCAGGCCCTTAAAGAAAACAGGGCAGTGGAGTCATCACCCCTGGAGGTATTAAAGATGTGTAGATGTAGAACTCAAGGGCGGGTTTTAGTCATCAATTTTGGAGCATTAAATTAACAGCTGGACTCACTCCTAAGGGTCTTCTCAACCCTAAATGATTCTATGATTCCATGCCATCTTTCATCAAAAATACTCAGTAAAAGACAAAATATTTATGTGCTCAAATTGAAACCACTATTTCAATTTGCTACACTCTGTGTAGTCTGTGCAAAGGCTGCTCCATGATAATAAGATTTAGGTGCTGTTACAGATAAGTTTGCCTAGTTAAGCTCATATTTTGGTGGATGGGAGCAGTCCAGTCACAAGCAGGAATGAATATAAAGCAAATAGGGGAGATTGCAAACTTGGCTTGAACAGGGATACACAGTGATCTAGCCCCAAAGGGAACAGCCCATCAATGCTAAGGAATAAAAACCAATGTAAGAGGCATTATTTACACAAGGCACTACATCATTCCATCCAGCCAACATTAAATTAGGGAAAGAAATTCACAATGATGAAACACATCATAAATTTTTCAGATTGAAGGACTGCGATGGGAAAAATAAAATCAGAAGAGCTATCTCCAGAGCTTAAAAAGTCACAAGGTGTTCCTAAACAAAATATGAAAGCATGACTTCATACCTGTTGGAAGAACAAGGCAGAGTGCTTGAATGCAAATGAGCAAAATGTTTGGGCACCTGGTTATTCTACATACTGGGAAGGAAGGGCCACTTAATTTTTCTGTTACCAAGGAGTTGAATGTGGAGATTTTGACAGAAAGGATTATATATTTTATATGCCAAAAATTGTTCTCCACTGAGCAAGAAAGGCATAAGCAGTAGAGGATACCCAGGGGAAGACTTAGCCCTTCCCTTCCCTGACAGCAAAGGGCTCCAATATGTATTTGAGATAGTTTTTATTAAGCAAAGGACTTAAGTACAGGTTCATGACTTATGGACTTTAGTACAACTTAAGCATCTGCTTAAGTGGATCCCTTTATCCTCAGAAGCCTGAGCCCTTGACTCCTCATTCATGCAGCTCAGCTGCTTATCAGCCCTTCTACCTAAAAAGATACCTGTGGAGCAAAGCCAGGATTTGCTTCTATCTGATTAAAATTGGAAGAGAAGGAAAATATGCCTGTAAAAAAAATATTGCTGCAAACTGTTTTCCCTTCGAGAGCCCAACTGACAAAGGAATATGCAAAAGGAGAAGAGAATTGCAAAGCACTTCTTGTCCAAGCAGGTTCCCAGGGTTTTTCCCCACCTCTTCATTCCAGATTGCTTTCTTAGCCACCCCACCGTAATTACTGCGTTGCATGCCTTATTACAGATGGAGTTATTGTTGTTACATGTTACTGTTTCACAATAATCAATGCATTTTGTACTTCTAGCTCCAAATATCTCAAACCACACAGCACATTAATGGCTGTGATCAAAAGCAACCAAAAGAATTTCATATGAGGGCAGTGCTCCTCTCAGTAATTGGGGATGGGTGCTGGCTTCTCATGTGTTCTAGACAGAAATGTCTTGGGTTTGATATCAAAAATCCTCTGTCACCACGTGTCTTGCTAAATCAGTTTGCTAATGGGCATTGTAGCTGATGGAACAAGCAAGAAAATGTTGCTGTGGATCTCAATTCAGAATCCAGTTCTAAGTATGTCGACAATGGCAACAGAAAAGCTATTTATACACATACATAAATTGCAACACAAATACAACTAAATGAAATCAAAACAATTTAGCAAAGTGTACATAAATCTTTTTCAGTTGCAGGTAACAGATATGATTCATTGCTAGTGCTTGGCTTTTATACAATAAACTGTATAACAATGTTGGTATGTGTTTAATTCAACATCACAATGCAAATGTAGCACAGAAAAAAAATTTGGAAATCAAATGTTTCAGCTAGATCTCATTTATTTTTACTGCTTTACATTGTAAAACCGAACCTTAACCAATGGCATCGTTTCATAGGGAGATTTCATGATTTTGTGGCAAAACTTAAAAGCATTCCAAAGAATTACAGAAGGAGACCAAGACAAGAGGCAGCCAGAGCTGAGCTGAGTAAACTCAACAATACTGATAAAATTATTTCCTTAGGTTATTACTCCTTGGCAGGGAAAGCTGAGGAGCACAGTGGCATCTTATTGTAAAGACTTCTTGTCTTTTTCCTGTCATCCTTCTTTTATGGTCTATTTATTTTCCTTTGACATCAGCTAACTGAAGATTACAGGATTATTTCAGCAACTCAACACAGGTCATCAAAGTTGGGGGTCAGAAGTACCACACAGAAATGGTGTGGGTTCAGATCCTACTGCAACAGAGCTAAAGAGAAGATCTCAGTCCTTTAGGACTCAACTAAGCTCTTTTAAATATGAGAGCAAGCTCCTTGACAAAAAAATCCCTGCATTGTCTAGGTTATGTTTACATGAACTGGCACATTATCTTTTTCAGAAGCTGTAAGCAGTGTTGGAATGTCTACTTAGGACTGCAAAAATAAAGTTTATTGGGGCTTTTTGGCAATGGACAAGGAAGGCAATATGAAACTTTTAATGCACTGATTGTTCATTAAAAAAAAAAAGTTAAAAAAAGTAATAGGATCAATTTTGATGCATAAAATAAAACACTAGCAAAGGTAGAAAACCAGGCCAGTATTATGATCATTCTAGGCAAAACTCATACGGAAAAGCCAACTTTGAGAAATTCACTCATGCAATGGACAAGATAATCTGCAGGTAAAACAACTGGATTTCTCCTTGGGGCATATGCATGAAGTCTAATTGGCCATTTGCACATAAACAGTTAACATGACAGCACACTTATTTTTTAGCAGATGCACATTTAAAATTACAGCCTCCAATTTTTTGCCTGTGGGCCACTTCTAAGATGGAAGTGCTGGAGGAAGAGTGATTCCACTCTTTAGGCATTAGGAATAGTGGTATATTTAGAATATACTATATTTAGGTATATTTATATTTACAGAAGGCACACTGGCAGCAGCGCTATGCTTGTTTTACACAAAATCTGAGGGAAATCATGCTACTCCTTAAAGAATAGTCTTGTTTTCATTGCATCACCTTCCAGTTCTCTTTCCATTTCTTGCTCAAGGTACAGCAGCCACTGAGTTTTGGATGGCACATTGTTATTACAGTACAGAGGGAACTGCCCCTGGTTCAGCTACAGATATGGCAGATTCAAATATAAATAGCATTTAATGAAAAATGGGAGAATGTGGCTGTTGAGTTGAATATTTTAATTTCTATAAAGCAGTTTATTTGACATTGTATTGCTATAAAAACAAACGAAAAATAGAGACTATAATTAAAACCATATGCTGAAATTTAGCCATAAGCATTGAAATTATGAAAATCAGGGTAATTTCCTACATGTTCTTCACACTGTTTGTCTGACATATTGCTTTAACTCTCCAAAGTTAATGCAAATATGGACTCTTCCCACTAGCTCTGGTATTCATCCAAAAAAGGCTGAGAACACAGCAGTGTTATGCCACAAATCACACCATTGCATGGTAAGCACTGTCTGCTGAAACAGTTAATTAGTATTCCACTTAGAATTAAAAAATAAATACACAACATCTTCTCCAGAAGCTTCAGAACTCTTGCATCAAAGAGGGACAGTCCAATTATTGCTGCCAAATGCTCAAAGACAGATGAGCAGCAGAAAAACAAACCATCTGACATCAAAATTGATAGAAGCCAGCTTGTCTGTTCTAGACTCTTCCAAATGATTCATTTTTCTCTATTTTGTTTTCATTTGTTGGAGGTCTTTTATTTTCAGGAAGACAGAAAGTGGAATAACACAATTGTTTTGGCAAAACATTCAAACCCTTGTTGGAGATTTCAATAATCAATCACTATTAAACAAAAACCATTTTGTTTTGTGATTGAGAAACCAAAATCAGAGTTTAAGGACAGAGAAATGACTACGATTTTTATCTGTAACTTTCACTCTGGTTATGTTATAAACTATCCCATCACTTATACTCTGGCCTTAGAAGCCATCTGAAAAAACACCCCAAATACTCAATTTATTAAACTACCCCTTTTACATGGTTCAATACTTAATATACTAAGATGAAAACACCCATCTCTTTTCTTTCCCATCTTGTAGAAGAAATAAGTTAAATTGTATTTGTCTCATTCATGTTGATGCAAGCCTGAAATAACTTGGAGGATGTGAAGTCAAAAAATAAAGAAGAGTTTAACAGAACTGATAGTCAGCCAAAGGTGTTGTATTGTAAAGGCAGGACAACACATCCTGGCAAGAAATTTACTTTTCCAAAGTATGTATTGTACACACACTGCAGGTGGGTGCTGGTGAATGGGAGGGGAGGGAAAATGGTAAAGGGAGAATGGACAAGGAAAGCAAATGAAGAGGCAGCAAACTGGGATGCAAATCAATGCACTCACAGCTAATTGACTTGGTATTTCTTAACCAAATTCCTTTCCTAATCAGAACAATAATACCAGGAAAAAATGGTTCCCCCAAATTAGCAATTAATATTTAAATCAGCTCTAGAAGATTAGCATTCACAAATGTATACTATGTAATTTGTATGTGAATGATACACATTTACTAGCAGTAAGATCTGATAGGCAAATGTAGCTTAGACAATCATATTTTTATTATTGATATGAAAAGACTACATACCATTTGGCATGTCAAGCATCTAAAAGTTTTGCTATTCTTAAAGGCATTTCTGGAATTTTAGCTGTACAGTGTTTGGATATTTAACAATCATTCTGCTGACACACGTTTGGAACTACTTGAATAAGAAGAAAAAATTATGAGTCTGAAAAAGCATAAAAGTTCGAAGACAAATTTCTTTTTTTGAGACAGTAATATTGACAAGTATTCCCCATTCCAAAGCAGTTTCAAATATGATTCATTTCCTCGTGAAGGTTGTATAAACATGTAAAATTCACTACATATGTTTTTCAGAAGAAGCACATGATGGAGCACTTCATTTTCCTGCCCTCCAGTTCTGTCTTAGTGAGGATGTGAAAAAGGGTTTCTTGTACACAAAATGTGGAATTCATATAGCCAGAGAATATAACTATATGTTTTATTCCATATATCTTTTATTTTATCTTTTATTCCATAACTTGATTAATGATCTAGTTGGTTTCGAGTTATAACTTCCCTTCCATATTACACAAGCATAAAGTAAAAAGATTTGTGACAGATAATTAAGACATAAAAATAATATAACACAGATTCCAGACTTGTCTATGTATTTTAATATATAACTGCCCCCTCAGCCTGCTATTTTGAGGTACAGGATGTTTTCAGTTTCCCCAAACAATAATAGTAATAACAATAACAATAATTAACAATAATAATAGTAATCATCATCATCATCATCTCACAGAACTGGGGCCTTTTAATGTGATTTCTCTGTGTTGATAAACCCCAGGCTTTTTTATTTGAGGCATGTTTTTCAGGGTAGAAATTTATATAACCCAAATTTACTTAACAACGGCCCACATATTAAAAAAACTCCAGTGATTTTCTGAGTTAACATTTTAACACTCCTGCTCCCATCACTGCTCAGCACAAGAACACTGAAAGAACTTTTGATGACACTGTACCTGACAGGTATGTTTGTTCTTCCATTTGCTCAGCACACATGGGCTGCTCTGCATTAAGTCCTGGAGGACAAACAGAAAACAAGAGAGTGGAGTTGGCAGCACACATTGTCACTATCAGTTAACAGACTTCTGATTTTCCAGTTTACAGATGAAAAAATGCCACACAAAGATGCAGCTGTTTCAGAGGAGCCCACCAGACAAAAGCACATTTATCATCGCTGGGAGAGCTGGATCTTTATGAAAATTAAAGCTGTTGAAAGAGGTTTGAAAAGCAGATTAGATGTTGCTGTGCTTGAAGCCTTCTGAACCATACCTCCACCTCCTTGAGTGCATCTCTCAGCTTGTCTGCCCTCTTGGTTTTCAGGATCCAAGGATAATCTCGAGCTGCCAAAAAAAAGTGAGGGAAAAAATTATCAAGGTGATAGAGAAATGTGTATATATAAGTGACTGAATACATGTACATGTAGGTGTGTGTGCAAACATAAGTTTATATATGTCATTTTTAAAAGTTCTATGAGTTGAACTTCCTTTTCTGTGGAAACACAAGCCCAAGATTTCCAGGGGTTACTTCACGTGTAAAAACTCACCTACAACTGGAAGGAAATGGCCATGGTTTCTAGCGTCAAAGGATCTGTTTTTGTAAGGCTCAATCATAGAACAGTTGGCATGTCCTACCACAATGACCATAATTTCCCCATGGCAATTATGTGCAAAACTTACCCAGCTTTGCCTTACAATGAAAAAGCATCTGCTGCTCAGTATATTAACTCAGTTTCAAGTTTCAAGCATCCTAAAGAGATTCTATTCTTCTGAACTAACATTTCATTGCCTAATTTCAAAAAGCAGGCACTAACATGTCTGCAAAACATATATGCATGAATATATGCATATATAAAAGTATTAACAACAGGCAAATGTGAATGCCATAACTCATGGAGTCTAGTTATTTATAGGATGTTCTTGAAAATTTGGTCTGAAGAGTCTGCCAAGTCAAGCAAAGAAGAAACTGCATGACTGCTGAAGTCCTTTAACAAATTTATTAGCACACTATTGTGAAAATTCTGGGGTAATACATTAATTCTAGCAATCAGGAGGCAAAGCTTCCTCTGGAGTTGCCAGTAATTGGCTTGTTTCATGGCTGAGGATCAGGCTCTAATAACTTGTGAAATTTCTTCATTTAAAAGTGAGCAGTTTTCTGTTCATAAGTGTACAAAAACCCCACGAGAAACTAGAACACATTGTTTATAATCTATTCCTATTTAAAGAAAACCTGATGAAAAGTTTTGAGCTCCAAGCTGTCAGTTTGTATGCCAACTTCCAGACTGAATGACTTAGCAGTTATGCCCAAACCTCCCTGCAAAAAGGAACTTACAATAGAAGTGCTATACAGTGAAAAAAAATGAAGGATTTCATATATCAACAAAAGAGGACACCAGCATACAACTTCTCTTTGTGTTTCATTGGACTGAAGCCAGCCTTGGTGGAACTGTTATGATAATATTAATTAGGCATGCAAGATCACATTTTCAATGGGTGCCCTCATAAATACTGGAATATTTACCCACATATGCAAAATGGGAAATTGCCTGTACAGATACCAAACTATCTGAACAAATCAACAGCTGGGAATAAAGTTCTGCCCAGTGCTCCTCTTTCCAAAATGTGCTGTGCAGGTTTTGTGCTGGAGGCACCCCTGTGTTCCCAGGGATGAGGTGCAGCAGTTTGAGTTCCTTTTTCCTGTCACACCTGTAAAAGTCACCACTCTGGGGCTGCTCCTCCTTTCACACATGCAGCCCCGTGGGATAACACCACATTTTTATCTTTACAAGTGATGCAAACCTGGGAGGCTCCTCCTTCTCTGCCTGGAAGCCTCCCTCACCTCCCCACCTTCCCTGATTCCACCTGACACAGCATCCTCTGCACTGGGGGTGGATTTTCACCTTCACATCCATCCCCAGCAGAGCTCCATCCTGCTCCAAACACCCCTTGGAGTGATGGGAAGAGCTAATCCTTTTAAAAAACAAATTTTCAAAAAGAACGTATTTTGCCTTCCTATGCATGCACAGTTCCATGGGAATTTTCACTTGGATAAGCTAACAGCATAGACATTCCTTGGTGAAATTATCTAAAAAAATCAACTAGATTTTTCAGAGTTGCCATGTAATGATGCTTGAACATTAGTAAATGCACTGAGCAATGCAGGAGTTGTAAAATTTGAGCTAAAGAAAAGTTGTACTAATATAAAAATCTTTAACTGTCTGTGTGATAGCACGAACTGAAATTGCTTTTAACCAGGTAATGCAGGGACAGTGTGAATGTCTCAAATAATTCTATGAAGGCAGCTGGTTATTAGTCTGGAATTTGATTTGGGCTGAAAGTATTTTAGTTACAATTTCCAGTTTGAAGCCAGTTGGTGTTGCAAGTCAAGAGATGACTGGGAAAATATTTATTGCTCCTCTGCTAAATAAATTTCATAAGGAAAACTCTGGATTATTTTTGTGATTCCTTTTGACAATGGACTTGAAAAGCAATACACGCTACCATGCTTAGTGACAGGAAAAAAAACCCCTTAAAAACAGATTGCAAATAACCAGGAAGGAATAATTATAAATTTTCAATTGTTTTGTGCTGTGTAGTTCTGTGATCATCAGTCTTAGATGACATGTGCAGAAAGCTACACTGGAAGCAGTCTGAGGTTATTTTAATGCTCTTCCAAGAGCATAACCAATTCAAATTTTTCATTTGATCTTACTGTGAGAAGAAACTCAGAAAATATCCTTACATTCTGCTAGTTTTTGCTTCTCTTCTAAGTAACTGTGCTTCATCTGTGATGCTAAAGGAAAGAGGATGAAAAGGTAAAAATTACGTAACGGTGGGTTTTATGTGAATATTTTTCCCTTTTTTTTGTTTTTCTCTTCTGTGGTTTAAAAAGTTTTTTAATATTCCTACATAAGTCTGGGGAGAGAAACTTCCTGTGTTTCCTTACCCCATAGAAATACAGAGGTATGTCCTAACAAGAAATTTGAAGCTTCATTTCTAAGAGCAAGCAGTTGGTGTCAAACCTTGAACACCTTGAAGTTTTGTTTAGTTTCAGTTATGGGTATTTATATTTTACCTGGTTCTTTCTTGTCACAGTACTGGTGGATCCCAATGTCTCCATCTGTACAATTAAATGTAAATACATTAAACGATGATGTGGCACTAGAAACAGAGCACGACTTAGAAAGCAAGGGTCAGCACCTCAGTTTTTGTCTGCTAAAGCAGTGTTTGGTATTAAAGTACAAGCACAGTATATAGCCTGAATCCCATTGGAACTTTCAAGAACCAGCAGAGAAGGTTCTTCTGAAGAAGGATGTGACAAGCCCTTCTATTTATTTGGAGCTGTCATTTCCCTGATATATTTGATTCCCTTCCAACTGCACACATGCAAAAGTATTTTTACCACCTTCCTAATCAGCACATATCAATATCAATTGATAATTCAAAATAAGTAATTCAATAAAATTGTTGTTCTTTCACAAGGAAAGGTAAGGATCATGGTGAAAAGTGTATCTTGGAATAACTTAAAAATGTTTTCTGATGACTGACACAGCTGAGCTAAAGACAATGGGTTGGAGGTTTTTTTAAGATTAATGAATTCAAAAAGCTGCTCTTTCAAAGGATCCAATATTCTTAATCTACAGATCATCAAGCTGGTTCCTGTGGCAAAGAAATTTGGATATTTCAGCTGCATAGGGATTGCAACCCCACCAGAGAGGTGAACACTTAGGGGTGCCATGGCAAGGTCCATTGGGCAGGTCCAAGTACAGCATTATGTTCCATTGGTTTAAAATAATTAGTTTGTCACTTCATCAGTGCATCAGTGCATCAGTGTCCTCCTAAAGTTATTCCATGCGGAGAAACTCCTTACATGGAAAAAAATATGTAGGAATGCACTGAAAAGGCAGGCAGGTTTTAAACCAGGACATCATCCTCCCTTCTGCCTCAGAATTTTTGAATGAGGCACTTAGGCAATGTAAAAATGGAAGCAAGAAGGTCAAAAGTGGAAAATAGGCACAGTAGTCCATAGCAGAGCTTTAATTACAGTAAATTACAACTGTGTTGTTACTTAAACCATCAGGTTTTTTCTATGAAATACAGCTTTTGAGGTTTTGCTGTTGTTGTTGTCCTAGAACAGTTCTTACACAAAGATGGGAGGTCAAGACACAAAGAGTCAATACTTGAGTAATAACATTCAGCTGAATATCAATTGATGATTCAAAATAATATTTCAATAAAATTATTGTATGGCATAACTGACATGATATGTCATAAATAATTTTTATATGGTCCACTTATAAACCAGTGGGTTTTTTAAAATTATATTTTAGGAATAGCAAGGCCAGATGAATTAAGGTCATTTATACACAGTTAGGAATTAATCATATGTCTTTTGGAACAAACAATTAATAAGACAAATGTATCCTTGTAAGTATGAAACTTCAAGTAACCATGCAAAATACCCAGAACAGGCAGTAATCTTTTATTGTCACATTGAGGACAGACCACAATGCCTCTGCAGTTCACTTGGCTGTGGATCATTCACCCAAACCAGTCATTAAACTGAAGCTCACAGTCAAGCAGGCCACAGCTTCCCAAGAAGGGAAATGCATCCAATCAAATATAATCTTAACATTTTTTACTTGAAAGGACGCTCCAATTCCATGACAAAAAAAGAGCAAAGAATCTGACCAAATTCAAACACTGTAGTGCTGCTAATGTTCTTTCTCCTAAGTATAAAAACCACTTTGTTTATCTATTCAGAATTTTATATTAGTTTAATATCCATCAACAAGCTTTGATGATTTGTTTTAGTAACAGGTAACAGCTCACCTCTAATATGTAGGTTGGTCTTCAAAGACCACAGAAACATCTCAGTCAGGCAGAAGGACATCTGGTGATATTTGGAGCCTTAGCCCTAGTAAAAGAAGGAAAAGAACTGCATGAGCCAATTTCTTACCCTCCAATCCAGTATTTTGGAATCTAAGTGCTAGAAGAACCTAGAACTGATGATATTTTGTTATATGTAAGCTGTGGTTTTTGATTAAAACTAAAATGAATAACACATGGGAAATAATAAGTTAAATAATATGAATACGTACACAACAATCAAACACAGAGAGAAAGCAACAATTCTTTAAATGTACAACTGCTCTCACTAAAGCAAATAACTTTGTGCTTGATGCTTCTAATATACACATTATCATCTATATTTACTCTATGGTTATCACCTTGCCATATGCAAAACTCAATCCACTACTTAAATACGTGGTTTAGATATGAGAATTTGACCTCCAGGCCCAGTTTTTTAAACTCTGTACGTTGGGAAGTGTCAATATAATCAAGAAACAGTTATGAACACAGTATTTGCAGGCATTAGTGTCAAAACAAATGATGTCTTTCTAAATTAAAAAAAAAAGTGAACCACTTAGAATATATCAATTAGAACAAAGCAACAGATGTGAAGCATACAGAATATGAGTTGAAGTATTGTGCTATTAAATGCTTGCTAAGTTTTTTTGAACAATCCCTCTGAATATTCCCAGTGCAGGACATGTTGTGTTTCCAAGGAGCATTGGGAATTTTCCTAGACACAGTAACCTCTCCTGAGTGATTTCCTGCAGTGCTGTGGTCATAAATGGCCACCATTTCCCATTACTTCACCAATTATTTTCACCATTTCCCATTATTTCACCAATTACTTTCACTTCTACTAAACCTGGGCACCCACTGACAGCTGGACTGAGCAGAGGTGTTCACACAGTGCAGCCATTTAGAACCACTGCTAGTATGGTACTGTATTTAAACCTTTTTTTTTAAGTAGTATCTTCATTTGGTTCCCATGAGTGTCACCTAGATAATGAATCAATTTAGATAATAATTGCAGATTTTTTATCACAGAGAGTATTAGACTTTTATGTCAAGAGTGCTAGGATATAAAACATGTGCAAGAATCTCAGGTAGCACCAAGGAAGCTGGGAGACCTGAGGTATTACCACTCAAGCTAATATTTGTGTTTGAAGAACTGCCTAATCCACTGAAATAGCACCAAGCATTTTCTTTCCACTGATCCCCAAATGTACAAGAAGTCTTGCTGATTTAGTAAATCCCATAGTTCTGTCAAAAACCAAACCAAAACAAAACAAAACCACATAAAAACAAAACAGCAAAAAACAAACAAAAAAAGCTCACAGAAAAAAAGCACACACACCACACACCTGGTTAAAGGAATATACTTTCATCTTAGGTAAGAATGAGGTTTGGAAAAAAATGCAGGATCAGGAGCATGGTGGTCTCTTGAGAACCATTATTGGTATAAATATAGATGAGGGTAGCCCCTCTTTTACCACGTGGACTTAAGTAAAAGGAGATTGTATGATATAATTTTATCTGTTTCCTCCTTTTTACTATTTACTCACTTTCATTAGCAAGTGAAACAAAACTTGCATTCCCCAGGGCCCATAGATCCTAGATTAGAATCTCCCACTTAAGAGGAAGTCATCAAATTGAGTGAGTTTCTCAAAATCCTATCATGGCTTGACTAAAACAAAGCCCACACTCCTTCAAGATGATTTGTTCAGCAGGAGAGAAGGAACATTTGCCCCAAAACAAGGTGACCCTGGCTGGACACCAGGTGCCCACCAAAACTGCTCTTTCTCCTCTGCTCAGCAGGACAGGAGAGAGAAAATAAAATTAAAGGCTATGAGATAAGGGGAGGGAGAGATCACTGATTGTCTTCCATCATGGGCAAAACTTGGGGAAAATCAGTTTAATTTAATACCAGACAAGATAATGACATAAATAAAATAAATGAAATAAAATGGATTTTTCCCCCCACTACCAAAATCTTGCTGTACAAATCCAAAACACAAGGTGAGACTATAAGACTACGGCATGACAGATAATTTAACATAAAATGCCTAAATTACTCCAAAGCTCTTGTATGTAGGCTCCATGGAGACTTCTAGCTGTGCCCTCCTATTGAATATAAAGCCATCCCATAATGCTTTAATGCTGCTGGGTACCTTCCCAGCTGACAGGTCAGAAAAGAATTTCAAGTCCTTATTTTCCTCTTGTCAGACACATAGAGGGAACTTGCCAAAAAAGCAGAAGCAAGTTTTCAAATGGGCACTAAATACTCAGAGTCCAAGATGGATAATTTTAAGAAATTTGTCCTCAAAAATGTGGGAAAAAAAAGAAATTTTGTAAGAAAATGTTAAAAACCCCAGACTTCTAAAAAACACCCTTTGAGTTCCACACTGAATAATGAAGAGGAAGCAAAATTCTCCTTGTACCTAAAAAGGGAGATTTGTCAATTACCAGAATCTTGAGAATTTAGATTTTTCTCTTCTCCCTTTCCTCGGATTCTGAGCACTCACTATCCAGCTAATTATTGGAATGCTGTTGCTGCTGTGCCAGTGAAAATGGACAACTGCCCAAAAATACTGTTCCAGTCTAACAAACTCTAATCTGAAATACCTTCTGATTAGCTGCATTCTACAGTAAAAATAAAAAAAAAGGAGAGAGAAAATTTTTCCTCTGTAACAAAATATGGCATTGTCAAGTTTGAGCACTTTTTTCCAGAGGAATTATTCTTTCTTTTTCCCTTTGAAGGAATACAAGCCAACTTTCAGAGTTATGCAACTACATCTCACCATTTCCCACATCATTCTATTCCAGCACAATGGGGATGAGGATGACGACGACAAAATGATCTTTTTTGTATTTGAAAAGTGCCTCTCAGAATTTACAATATTCCTTTTACTCCACGAGCTGAGCCCTGCTATAGCAAACATTATAGGTGTGAAAACATAGACAAATTGCTCCCACTGAGCTTTAAGCACACTATCTCTCCCTAAAATTGATTAGAATTTGGAAAAAATGGGTTGAAATAATTCTCCTGTTAAGGTAAAACTGTAATTCAGATTAACAGCTGGTTCTTTTTCTGGCTCACACAACATTTACTGTCTGCTTTCACAATGTCACCACAAACAACAGGGGTATTTTAGTGGTTGCAAAAGCTCTACTGACAAATGGAGATGTTTTGCAATGGTCAGCCTGTGCCAGTATCTGTGTGAGGATTATTTTGTTTAAAAAGAATCTTCAGTTTGGTAACTATTCATACAGAAAAAAACTGCCCTGCCACTTTATAACATCAACTAATGCTGAAGTTGATATCAAGAATCCTCTCTGATGCCTCCAATGTAGGTTCTGTTGTGACAAATAATTAGGAATTATGCATTACCTGAGTGATCTGGGGCACTGGTGCTGCATTTCTTCTCTTTCCATGGTCACCTGGGAGAGTGGGGCTCAGCTCCCAAGGTGAGTGCATCCCAAAAACACCTCTGGAAACACGTTAGGAGCAAGCTAAAGCTAGAGAAGGGGAGTTGCTGACCACACCAGAGCATCTGAACTTGGGAGGTTCGTGTGCCAGAAGCATGGCTCAGTGTGACAGCACTATACAAAGTGTCCCCAGAGGAGTAAACCCTAAAACTACCATTTTAAGTAGTTTAATGATGACCATCTCCCTATTCCATTGAAGGAATGTGCTTCCCAGAAAACCAGTGAAAGAGCACTGAACAAGGGGGGAGTATTGTTGGGATGGTCAGGACACAAAGAGTGACACCATAAAAGTTCAGAAGGCTTCTCTTTATTATGGCCACATGCTGTGTTTTATACAGTTTTTACAAACTTCTAATTAGTTACTAGCTTTCTTGTTAATCATTCTATTAGTTAGTAAAAACCATTTTACTTGTCTATCAAACCTACCTAACCTCAGATTGTTTACATGTTTTCTTTACTGATTCTCATGGGACAAATCCCTTGTTATTACAGGTGCACTTATTTTTCACTCTCAGAATAGATTATTGTGTTAAAGGAACTTCTCATTCTTAAAACAGCTTCATGTGAGAAGTTACAAATTTCTTGTTAGCTGCACTTAAAAGAAATTACAAGCTTTTTACTCTATTCCTACAGGGGAGTTCAAAACATTGATGTTGTTTGGGGCACACTCCCAGGAGTGGAAGCAAGGTAAAATACAAAGTCAGTCAGGAGCAGGTCCCTCTGTGGCACAGCAAAGTCACAAAATTGCTGCAATGACATCCTTACATGTACTTTGGATATGAGCTTGGGCAGAGGTTATAGGACAAAATGCCCAAATAAAAGAAAACACTGCAAAGTCCATTTTCACTACATACATGTCATGAGATTTTCTTGGCAAATAATACAGTAATGGGAATTATTTTATAAAAATTGTCACAGGCCACCCTTTTGTGTTTTCCTACTCCTTGGAAATACACAATCATAGAATATCCTGAGTTGGGAGGGATCCCCAAGGACCATCAAAGCCCAACTCCTGGGCTTGATCCTGCATGATTCTTGAACTCTGGCAGGCTGGTGAGCCTGTTCCAGTGACCAATCACCCTCTGGGAGAAAAACCCTTTCCTAATATCCAACAAAAACCTTCCCTGACACAGTTTCAGGCCATTCCCTTGGATCCTGTCACTGTCACCACAGAGAAGAGATTAATGCCTGCCCCTCTGCTTTCCCCTCATGAGGATGTTGAAGATCCTCCTGAGGTTTCCCCTCAGTTTCCTCCAGGCTGAACAGACCAAGTGACCTCAGCCACTCCTAATTTGGCTTCTCCTCCAGACCTTTCACCTTCCTTGTGTCCTCCTTCGGACACTCTCTAACAGGTTAATGCTTTTTTATATTTCTAGTGCCCAAAACTGCTCCCAGCACTGGAGGTGAGGCAGAGCAGAGGGAACAATCCCCTCCCTTGCTCAGCTGTCCCTGATGTCCCCCAGGGACAGGGATGTCCCTCCTGGCTGCCAGGGCACTGCTGGCTCATATCCAACTTGCCATCAACCAGGATCCCCAGGTCCCTTTCCATGGCACTGCTCTGCAGCCTCTCATTCCCCAGTCTGTACACCCAGGGCTGCACCATCCCAGGTGCAGAACCTGGATTGCTTCCATCTTCCACAGATCTAATTATTTTCAGAGAAATGGAAAATGTAATAGCTGCAGTGAACTCTAATTCACAAAAAATACATATTTTTATATTTGATTTTGGATTGATTACACAATAGTGCTGCTGTGGATGCCAGAGCAGATTACCTCAAACTTACTTCTGTCTCCTTTTCTCCACCTCACAAAGGTTAACATCCAATCTCTGGCACTGCTACAGCTCACCTACAATGGCTAATTTTTAACTTAGACACCTCATGTTCAACAAACAAGGTAAGTCATCAAGTCATCCTACAAAAGTTCTCTATTTCTGTGAAATAATATTTGGAGTAGAAATCACTGCCTGTTTTTTCTTCCTCTTCGTGACCAATTTGTCCTTCACCAAGGAGAGAAATTCCCTGCAGCACAAGTATGATTCAAAAATTTGGTATTTGACTCTGGAAGTTAAACTTGAGATTGAACTACCTGCATTAGATCAGTAGCTACTTGCTCTATGCTTTATGTTGATACAATTTCCTTGTGTAAAACACATAAAATAAAATTTTAGACATACTATCTTTTACATTTTTAGCTACACCAACTTAAAAATGTGTAGTTATTCATTTAAAAATAGACCACTTAAATTTTTTTCTCTATCATGGTTCTCACAGATAAAAAATGCAAAATATTCTCCCAATCTTATGAGACAGGCTTCATCCTTTTATAGCTGCATGAAGCCACAGCCTCTTTGATATATAATTAAACACATACTGAAATAAAGTCAGTAAAATCAGGAGAATTTGTAAAATTTCATTTTGTAGTCTGGCATTAAACAGAAACAATCCAGATTCTTCCTTCAGAGCTGCAATTTTTTACACCAAGTGCCAGCAGTACAGCAACTGCCAGAAAATGCTTAATTTATACATATATATTGATAGTTTTAATTTGGTTTCTTAAGAAAGATGCTTAAGAAGGATGCTTTTGTCTGTGTGCCTGTCTAAGTTTTTAATTCATTGATCTAAATTTGCTAGAATAACCTGATTTGTTTTCTTACAAAAGAAATTGTCAAAAATAAGTAATTCCTGAAAATGCTGAGCCAACCTGCATGTGGGCACGAGGAACTGAGGAATGTGCAGGGATAGCTCAGGCCCTGATGGCTTTTCTGTAGATTTATCCCAGCTGGATGATCCAGCCAAGTTCTCATCTCTGACACGGACCCAAGTGCTGAGAGTAGAGCATGAGATGAGCACGTGTGAACAGTTTCCTGTGTGGAAATTCACTGACTACAGGAGTCCAATCAGGCTGTAAGGCCTTGGCTCAATTGGTGACATCAGCTATGAAGTTTTGGTCACACCACTTTTAAATTTCACAAACCTTTGGATGTGAAAATAGCACAGAGTGGCACGACTTTAGTTAGGCTAGAAGTTAAATGGGTGCAAGGATGGCATTCTGATCTACCCCTCCCTTCTCTGGATTTCAGGGACAGAAATTCTGTCACCTATGCAGGAAATAGGTGTTGGGAAATAAGGAATAAAAATAGGAAATAAGCTGTCGGGACTGCGTTCTTAAATGTTTCATTCATTTAATTGCAGAAAAATGGGTTTATTTTCTGGTAAGCAGAGGTTCCTGTCTCCATCTTTCACATGGCAGTGGCAAAGCCTGAGATGTGTGTACATCACTGGAACTCTGCAGAGCCTCACAAACTGCACCTGGGCTGGAGTTTCACTTCCAGTGAGATTGTGCTGGTCTGTCACTCCTGATCAGATGAAGAACACCGTGGCTACACAAAGCAAAATCCCGAACTGATCAAAAAAAAAAATTAATCAAATAGGCTATTAATTATTTCCAGAATGGCAACTGCAGGCTGGCTTTGGTAGTCCCCACTCTTACACTGTGTTGGCTCCCTGATACCTGCATTTAATTGCACAAGCAGGCTTGGGCTTCTCTTCCACATCTTCTCTTCCTTTTCCATAGAGAAAAGAACTGTATATTTTGTAGTATAAAGGAAAAATCAGATCCCCTGTCACTAAGACCAACCTCTGATTTCAAGAAGTATGCTTCTGTAAATCTATTCAGTGCATAATAATTCATATTAACAATATTGGTTTAAGAATGTTTTCAACAAACACAAATAAAAAGTTGATCAATTATCATACATCTGAATCTCTAGGCAAATATTTATTGCTGCTACTCTTTTTCTCTTCAGACTCTAATGATCCAGAGTATTTTTGCCAAACACATGAATGAAGCAAATTCTTTTAATTGTTCTAACTTCCCCAGTCTAAATGGGAAAACTATTTTGTAGATGGGTCAACAACACACAAGAGCACATTGTGTCAAAATACACACTGAAACTTCTATTGTAGGAAAGGCCTAAACATGGCTTGCAGAATAATCATGGAAAGGAAATACATGATCTGATAACTCAAGAATTCTGGCATGAAAATGATACATTGCAAATTTATTCCCATATGCTGTAGAGTTGTATCATGTTCCATTAAATTATTTTTCGTGAGGTTTGTTTTATTGTTTTGTGAATCTGGAAAATAATCCTCTTTTTTTGTGATGACAGTTCTATTTACTGAGTTTTCATACTTTAATATATTTGCAGATTTAACTATAAAACATAGAGATCCTTAAGAATATTATTTGACACAAGGTTACTGAAAATTTGTAAAGGCTTCAAAAAATGTTCTGTAAAATGGGACAAATATTTAATCTCCTGCTGATATCAATTATTTCTTGCACAATTAATTGGGCAAAAAGGCACATGGGCCATTATTCAGAATGGAAATTGTTGGCTTTGACAGCTCATCCTCTGAGCTCTGAACTAAAAACTCTGTCTACTACCTAGAGGGTGCTGAAGTTCAAGGACACGTGCAAAAATACTGCAGAAAATCCATAGGGGGTAACTTGTTGCCACCAAATTGATTGTTCATTTGTCAAAACCCAGGCCTGGTTTTTGCTGAGTTATCACTCAGGATCAGAAGCTGAATTCTGCCACACTGCCGTGGCTCCTGCCTTCAGAAACAAACTTCCAATACTCATTATTGGCCCGCTCCTTCCAAAGACAGCTATTGATTAACTGAACAGATAATGAGATTAACGACTGGGAAGCAGAATTAATTTGAGGGACGTAATGCCATTTGTCAAGAAGACACTTAAGTTTATGTATCAGCCACACCTCTGACAACCTTAATGAAGCTGAGAACCCTTCTCCAATTGATACTGCAGGCAAGTATTACAATCCACAACAACTCTCAGGCAGAGTGGGTGGGAAAAGTTAAGAAGGTCACAGAAAATAGATATAATTGACCTGGGTTTTCACTTCACAGAGGGAAAAGTTCATATACACATTTTGATAAAGACCCTGAAGGCCTTTATATAAACCAGATAGTAGATAAGTGATCCAAACTACAGATATCCAGTGCTGACACAACATAAGGCAATTACAGAAGTACTAAATGTCAAGCTGTTTGACGACATTCTTTTAGATAGTGATTGCTTGTTGTAAATAACCCAATTTTTCAATACTAAAGGTCAGTAGGTCATAAAATTTTGCAGCAGTGTTTTCTTATCACCAGCCAAAGGAGAAGAGAACAAAATCTCTCTCTCTTTTTTTTTTTTTTTTTTAAACTAAGCAGAAAGAAAGTGGAAGGGTCTGCAAATAATCCAAGCACAGGAAAAGTCCTTGCTCCACTGCCCTGCCATTGTTGCAATTACTGTTTGCAAGGAAGTTTATATTGGCAGCTCTATAAACTTAGAACACTGGTTCTCATTGAAAATGAATGATGTAAATGTGTGGGTTTACAGCAGTGCTGCAGACAGCACATCTAAATTGTTTCTTTCCATTTGTGCCTCTATGCATTGGCATCCCAGTTCATCAGCTGCTGTTTATTCCATATCAGCATGGGCTGCTAGGAAATAAACAGTGATCACAACAACAATTAAGGCCAAGGCAATGGGTTAAACCACAGTTCAGTCTGAATTTGAACTATATTTGCACCTAAACAAATAAGATTCTTCTATATTTTCATGCAGTATTTCAGATTTAGCTATCACACAAGTAACCAGATCTGCACAGATGTCAGGTAAAGAGCAGCACTCAAAAACACAGCATGAACAACTATTTAGTTTTCCATTTATGAGCTGTACCAACTAATTTCTTGCTGAACAGTACAGTTCTGCCCTTTAACCTTTTATACTCAGCATGTTCACTGAGGATGTGTTTAAAGAATTTTCTAAAAACATTGGTAAACACATTGATTTCACTTATAAATCTTGCAAATTTTCAAGAGGCCTTTAAAAATAGAAATATATTTCTGAGTATATTGTATGAGTTGAATAAATTTTCTGGAACAAACAGATTATTTTTAGATCTACAACATCTTTAAATGTTGTTTTTTGCATTCCTTTTTAGAATGTTTTTACATTTCAATAATTTCCAGTAGCTATTTTATGCTGACCTATTTTGTTTAGATGCAGGCAATAAATTAGGCAAGCAATAAATTAAGCTTTACTAATATTTGAAAATCACCTTTGAATAGCCTTTTGCAAGGCTCATTGAGATTCTTGTTTGTGAGCATTTATTTTTCAATGGTGTTTTTTTTTCTGCTATACTTGAATTCTAGTTAATCCAGTGAGACTTGTATCTTGGTTTCTTCAATGTAATATTAAAAAAAAAAACTACAATGCCTGTGTGTCAGACTTCCTTTTAAGAAAGATTTGATGGCAAACACAAACAAAAAGCTTTTCTTCTTTTGTACTCCTTTATGATCTTCAAACAAGTTTCTATGAAAAGGACCAGTATTTTTTCAATTTTAAGCCATACTCACCTTTGCAGTTAAAAAAAAAAAGAAGAAAATTTCACGTTCCAATAATTAATTCCTGATTGTAATGTTACAGTACAGTTTATGTTGTGTTCTAATTATGCAGATATGCAAAAGGGAAAATAACTTTGAAGAACAAAATGCATTTGTCTAAGCATTTTCATAATTACAATGAAACTGTTGAGTGGTGGGGTTGTACACAAACTAAAATACACAGATTTTAATACTGAACTACAAACTCTTCTACCACCCTTGAGAAAACCATGACAGTAAAATAATGTCTGTAACTACAGCTAATTTCAGAAAACAACCTCATTAAAAATGCAAACAAGAGAGGTCCAAAATGGAGAAAAGCTCAGATCAGCTTCATTCTACCTCTTATGGGAGCAGAGTAAGACCAGCTGTCAGTCAGATCTCTGCACTTGCCTTTGCCCAGTATTTAAAAGAGTTTTGGTCTCAGAGCTGTCCTACAACATAATGGCAATAGATTTACTAACTCCCAGCACCATTCCTATACATTTGAGTATCTGTAGTAAAGAGAAATTGAGTTTTAGGATCTGCAAAGAGATCACATAGATAATAGATGGCATCCAAAACTTTCAAGGAAAACTTTCCTCTTGCTCATAATACTGTTACCATTGGACTGTTAGGTGCCACTTCATGATTAACTTCATCTGCCTGAAAAAGCAGAACATTACAGTAGCTTTATTTGATGTATTAAATACTGATACTAATGGAGAGGCAATTTCAACCACCAGCCCCAGTTTCATGTATGTAAGAGCTCTAAATTCTGGCTGCTATGAACCAGTAATTCACCTCAGCTTCTGTAAAATAATGTAGTGGTAGAAGTCGTAGGTATCATGTATTAAATGAAAATGTAAAACGGATTTTTAGGCAACTTTTAATACTTCAGAAACAACCAGCTAGATTGCAGCATCCTCCCAACACATAGTCAAATTATGGAGAGAAATGTGAACTGACCCTTGCTATTTTTTTCAGATAATACTAGTGATATGTCCTCAGGCTTCAGGCTTATTATCTTACTAGTTCAGCTGTATATTGAGGGTGTTTTTCTAGTAGACAGATTTGAAGGAGACAAGATACACAGAAATAAAATATGTGTCTCCTTACTATCTTTAGTCACGAGTTAAGAGTATCCAGTATATTTGTTCATCTATCCTTTCCTTTCATTACAATGCTTATTTGCTCTATTCTCATCATTAACTAATGGATTTATGGTACTTATTGGAGAAAAAGTCATATGAAGCAGTTCTTGTTAATACAAGAAATATTTACTGAAGGAACCAATTCTGTTAAAATTACAAAGCATAATACCAGAAGGTGTAATTAATTTACAAAAGTATGAGATTAGGTAGACTCTGTTTTCAATTAATCACTGTTACCTGGTTCTAATTTTAAAATACTAATTGTGAACTCAACCAGTGATTTACAACAGCTACTCAAATATGCTACCAGCAGAAAAATCCCTGTAGCTCATTTCCAAAGAGTTTCCAACTTCAAATTGGATCCTGTTATCATTCAGCTCAGAAGGAAAACAACTGCTGGGTTGATTGGTCCAAGCTCCTGGTGGGAGGAGTGTGCACACCAATATTTTGTTCCAAGGTACAAAATTACTCTGATTTGCACAAGGAGAGTGTCAAACACATCAGGTTGCTGGGCAAACGTTATAAACTGTTGCATTACAGATTTCCTTTGTATCTTCTTATATTGTTTTCATGGGTCTCATCTAAATATGCTTTTGAAAATCTATGAACAACTACCTTTAAAATGACACGACATAACCTTCAATGCCCAATACCTTCAGAGCACTCACATGCTTCCAGTTACCAAGTGTTTATTCAGAAAGTCCAAATTTTATATAGAAACAAGATATCCAATACCCAGTAATTCACTGTGTCCAATAATTCAGTCCATGCTAAAGAAAGATGTTTTATTTTTGCCTAGGTTTCACTCTCAAACTGAAAAAAAAATTTACTTGAGTCAGAACTGGACAGTGCAGGCACTAAAGCAAAAATGTACACCTTTTAACAGATAAAAGAAACACAAATGAGTATCAAACAATCTCTTAGAAGAATTAGAATTAAATTAGTTATACAACAATGCATGTCAGCTTCACAAAGCACACCCATTGATGCTGAAATTCACATTACTCAAATATATATGCAAATACTAAATTCCCAAGTTGTTGTCAGTGAAGGTGACGTCAGGAAGATTCACCCATTTTAATTCCATGTGTTCCTGCAATGCAAACATTGCCTTTTGAGAAGAAAGGTCCTCACAAGCTCAGAAAAGATATTGTACATGTAAAACTGGAGACAGCAGTACCAGCAGCTCCTCGTGTAAATATGCTACTCTGAGCATTTCAGCCTAGATTGGTGCAATAAAGATGTGGACATTCAGGCCTGAAGGGACATTTGGCTACCCTTTTTAAGGCTTAGGAGGCTTTATGGCTCCTAAAGAAGCTCCTGAAGAAGGCTTTGATCCCTTTCCTTTCCAAGCTCTGCGCCAGTTCCTCCAGCTGCCAACCAACATTTTAGCTGAGATGAGCTTTGGAAGTTTGGGCAGCCTTCAAAAGCTGTTGGAGACCAGAAATCCTTACCTTGAATCTGAAAATTAGTGCAAAGATGTATCAACTTCTCCGGGAGGAGCATTTTCAGAATCACCATCTCCACGGGCTGGCTTTAACAAAGACTTGCAGGTGGCAGATTTCTTTGCTGAGTGCTCGTGACCATTCCTGGGCATAGAACTGAGATGTGCTGCTTTGTGCTATGTTCCACTTTGGAATTTTAATGGCTTTTATTCAATCAGCCTTAGGAACTGATTCCATAGCAGCAGAATTTTCTCTCAGAAATCTTTTTTATTTCCATTCTCCTTCACTCACCTTGCACCAACGTCTTGGGTCAGAAGTGCAGGCTTTAAATTTGTATTCCTAGGACAAACAGCTAGAAATCCTGTTCCCTACCCTGCTGCCTGCACATTCTTACAGCAGAGACACAGCATTTTTAAGTTTGCTACTGAATGAGGAATCATGATGATTCTAGAGGAAAAAAAACCCTCCAGCTGTGTTGCACTGAGAGTTTTATTTTTAAATCTCTGCAAACTGCATCTATTTTACTATTCTTGCAGCAAATATATGCAGTGGAGTTATAATGAATGAATCTATCTCTAAACAAGGCAGTAATAATGTGGCAAGTGCTATAATGTACAGATGCTCATCTCTGTCATTAATTAGGTAAGAGACCAGCCCATTTCTCACTTGCATGGGGTCCATGTACATTTTCTTTTGTTTTTACTGTAACAGTTATGAACTGTAATCATTTTGCTGTTTTGAATCCTTCTACCTTCTCTCAATTACCTTTAGTTATCTGCATCTTAATCCTCTGAATTCCAAGAATAGTAGCTCGGGAAGGAATGCAAATTAAAGAAGAAAATGGATAATTCTAGGAAACATAAAATGACTCCTTGTTAAATCTACAAATACTTAAAGTTAGGTAAATTGGGTTTCAAGGAAAGAGAGCTCCTTGATGCAGAAGCACCCTCTAATGGCTGGTTCCTGACAGCTCTGAATCACAACTGGAAGAGCAATTTAACAGCTCCCCTAAAAAGCAAGAGAAACTGCTAAGATATTAAAAAATTAAAATAAAAGGAAATGTTAATATATGCATGCACACAGCCATATTCACATTTCACATACAGTCTCTGTTGCAGATCCTTAACACAGAAAAAGCGCATCATGAATCTGACAAACTTTTTTCATTGGAGCCTGTATTTCCTTTTAAAACAATATTCTCCATTTAGTATATAAACCACCTTTTTAATGTTTTCTCAGGTTCCAACCATTCTTCAAAATTTACAGACAAACAGAAACTGAATTTCCTCTCTTACCTCAATTAACTTTTACAAAAAGCTAATTGGCTGAAGAAAAATGCTACACTAAGTCTAAATCTTAAAATAATTTATGCTGAAAGGAACGTGGAAGTCAGTGGGTCCAATCCCCTGCACAAGTTGGCCAACTCTGAAGTTGCATCCCAATAGTAAAATACTATGTAAGAAAATAAAAAATCCTTTCAGTGTACTTTCAGCTGTACTAGAAACGTAAACCATTTCTGCTGTCTAAAAATATGCCTTAATAGGTACTTTCCCCTTCTAAGTCTATGGTTTTTCAGGATTTTTTTCAATGAAAATACCCAAAATTTGCTCATATAACTGCATTATTTTAGCTCCACACTCAAATGTGTACTTAGAATGCAGCCCCTCGTTATTAACTGTTAAGTATAATATCTCAGTGCTCATACAAAGCCAGTGGCAGATAGAGCAGTTAATAACATGAGTGTAATGAGACTAACCCACCAACTTGCTTCTCAACATCACTTTTCAAATCTCTTTGGGCTAAATTTTCAGTGTGGGGAATTAGCCATAGAAATCCCATTAACATTAATGAATGTTCCATGGTTAACTCCCCATGCTCCGTGCTGAAGATTTACCCCTATATCTCTAAAATAAATATGTACAGATGCCAAAATTCTTTTTATAGAGCCTGAAGAAATTAAGGAGTCTATTCTCAAATAATTGACTTATGCCTGTGTATCTTTTCCCCCCAATGGATCATCTTCTACATATCAGGATGGGTGTAATGTCTGCATTATTCCCATTGAACAGATTATCCAAAGTGCATGTTTACTGCATAAGGGCTGAGTTTAGTTAATTGCACATTTTACAGAAATAATATATAGATTGAGTTGGATTTTTTTCCCATCATTAAACAAACAGTGGTGGAACAGTATTCACTGTCATTGAGAACAGCATGTATTTATACTTATATTTTCTGAAGATAAAAGCATTAAGGAAAGCCAATAGTCTGAAAGAATTGGAAATTATCTTATACACCTACCAAAAAGCCAAAATACAACTGGGTCAAGAGAAGTCTCTGCAAGCAGTGACTGAGGCACTGTGAAAAGATGGGGAATAATGTTTGTTATCTTGACTATGAAAATACAAATGTGGGAAAGGCTTCTAGGACCAAAATCAGCAACTGCCCCTCTTTTTTCCCTCCCATTTGCAAAATATACCCTTATTATTTTTAAAATATTAATTTAGAAGCTTGCTTTCCCAGTTAAGCTCATCATTTCAAGTTCCACTACAGCTTAAGAAATGTGACAAAACAACTGCTTCAAATCATATTCATTTGCTAAAATTTGGAATAAATCATCAGTAACACTCTATTCAGACATAAAGATTTACCTCGCCTTCCTTAAAACGACTCTTCTTGGAGATCAGACTGGAATACATCAGGTATAATACCCAATTTTATGCATCTGTCCTGGAAATAGTGTGTTGGTGTTACCACTATAATCTTGAAGAGGAGAATCTACTTTCCTCCCTGAATACAGAACCAAAAAAAAATCATTTACATGGAGCCTGTACAAATTGCTTTATCTGAAAATAATACACCAGCCAAATGAAGGTAGAGGAATCCCCCTGAAATTATCCAGTGAAACCATATTTGAGGAAACACACTCAGAAAAATGTACAATTCTTCTGGTTATACCTGGAGCTGAAGATGGCACATTTAGATAGAAATTCTTTTAGCTTATGAGCAGACTCTTGAAATCATTTCTAGATCAAAGATTAAACGTATAGTCCTCCTAAGAATATCAAACCATGAGACCATAAACCAATCCTCTTTCAATTGCAACACATTTAGACAGATTCCCCCTTTCCATTGAAAGGTCTTTCATACAAGTCTTTCATAGCCAAGATAAAAAAAGGAATTTTCCTGGTAGCATTCTTCACAAAAATGCTTTCAGCTAGAACTGGGAAATCTGGAATGAGGTAAGGTCAGACTGGTGGGGGTGGGGAGGAGACTCAGTCATGTAAACAGGTTTTATATTGCATTTATTACAAACTCCCCTTATTTTCAGTTGCTTCTTTGGAAATTAGCACAACCATGACTGGATTAATTCTCTGTGGGTTTCCCTCTATACTGTTATTGAGCAGTCATGGGAAAACTCAGCCAAATGAGTATGGCTCTAGTGAAGCCATACATCTATGAGGAAGGGCAACCACCAGAACACAGGGTTTGTCTAAAAAAAGACATTCAAACAGATAGGCCACTTAAGCTGACCTCCCTGAAGTGATGTCCTCATACTTTAATTGAGCCAAATTTTTGATGTTTTATGTCACTGTAAATGAACAGGAATAATTTTATAGAGCGTGTTTGGTGGTTTTCTGGTTTTACAGACACAATCCTACCAACCCTTCAGGCAGCCTGTCACTCACTGCACTGCTTCCATTGCAGCATTGCATCCATACCCCTGCACCCTCCAAGACTATGTGGAAAGCTGCTGAAAACTCTCTTTAAAGACAACCAAGAATGTGTCTTTTCAGTACCATGAGAAACACAGACATTACAGACACACAGACATTACATTTCATATAAAAGAAATTCTTAGATCCTGATGGATGACCTGTTTTGGGGTCAAAGTCAATTAAATTGTCTCTAAAGCAGGATTTACCTGCTTGGTTAAATGGAAATCAAGCTACACATGTATGTATCTTCAACCATTATCCACATCCTTTTCATGCCTTCAGCTCATGAGAAAACAAAAGGCAAAGATTTTGGCATGCCTACTGCCAGGTCCAGTGTTTCCTTCACACAGTCAGTGCTCCCCAGAGAGGGATGGTAAACTGCAGCAGTGTTACCTCAATTGTTCTGTCCAGTGATTTTTGGAACACAAGTCTTTACCATCTCCTGAAAGCCTTCTCAAGACATACTGCAGTGTCAAGACACCTTGCACAGGTTTATCCACAGTGACTAAATTGCTGACATCTGACCTACTCTGTTCTCCTCTGACCTACTCCCATAGGCAGTATTAACTGGAGGACTTTAGCATATTTGTCCATACCTGATGTTGTCTGCTTGTGGCATCCTATAAAATAGTTTTTCCCATCAAGACTTTTGTTTGCATAGGGTAATGGGATAAGGGGAGAGAGGACAGGCATTTTTGCTTACCCAATATCACATAAATGTGTTGAGCACTCCATTTATAAAACATTCCCCACTGCTGTTGCATTTCACAGCAGCCTCCTCCCTGAAAGCATCAGAAATTTCCACAACAGTCCCAACAGCTGTTTCCCAACATTCAACTAGTTTGCAACTGAGGGAGCCTGCAGGTGGGAATGGCAAAATGCCTGTTGGCACTGCCAGGAACTCCCCTGCCCACCCAACTCACTGCAGTGAATTCAGAGATGGTCAGTGGCCTATGTTACACTGGGTTTTTGCTTCCACCACTGGTCATATCCCAGTTGTGCATCATTACACTGCTTCCTCATGTACATCAGCAGCTAGCTGATATATCCCTAAAGCAGCACTTCACCAAACAAAGCAGTTTCCAATAAATATCCTGGGGAGGGAACTACTCTCTTCATCTACCTGCTCCTGTTTCTTCAGTAGCTGTATGGCTGTAACTTCAAACGTTTTATGAAATCACAGACCCAAAAGCATCTCTCTACAAGACTAAACACGTGCAATCTAATTTCCATTAATGATTATCATGATCTATGACATGTGCTCTGTGCTGCCTTACAGCAGTTCAAAACAGAATGGCAAAATTAATGGGCAGGGGGAGGCAAAGCATAAATCTTTCAGCTTCATTCCCAATACTGAAATTTCTGCAAGAATTACAGGCATTGACATATGAAGAATTGCACAAAGAGGTAAAAAAAATAAAATAAAAATAAAGCAACTGATCCACAGCATGGAACTGAGTAACACAACATTGCACGATAGGCCCTACCTCCAGGATAACCCCATGGTTAAATTACAAAAGCAGGGAACACAAAATACATCACTCCAACAGGCTGGAGTTATAGAGAGAGGCATTTCACTTTGACAGAGTCAAGTTGCTCCACACGGAGTAAACAAACTATTCCGGTTCCCCCAAGTGCTCTTCATATCTGACAACACCTTTCCATAAAGATCCTTAAGGACCAGGAAGAGCCTGGGATACTGCAATTCCTGCAGCAACACATGTTGGAGGACTTTTAAAGGTAAAAGTGTCACAGCTGTCCTGGCTTTTGTCCTTTCCAAGGATTCCTTCATGAGATGTGAGATATTTTAGTGACCACATTCCATTGTCAGCCTTCACTCAGCATTGCAAAACACACACCTAAAAAATCTCCCATTGCTCGATCACGCTAACACAAGTCATATTAATTAAGAATATGTTTGTGTAATTACATGGGAGAGGTGCTTTGCACAGCAGTTAAAGTGCATGCAACATCTATAATAAGCAACCCTGTGTGTAAGACATTATTACAGTACAGGATTCTTGGTCTGAAAGAAAGAAGTCATTTGAAAATTGATGCCAACTCTTTGGTGTTTTCTAGGTCACATAAATTGTTATTAGGACCTGATATATTTAAGTAACAAAGCACATTAAATAATATTTTATCTGACTCAATAAGAACAATCATTCTGTAGCATTTGCTGAATAAAGTCAAACATTTCTTCCAACAAGTTAATTAAAAACGTATCATTTACATACAGCAACCAGATCTGAATGGCTATTGCAAAACTTTGATTTTCTTTTGGCCACTTTACCTAAAAGAATAAACATTGACGCAAGCAAATTTTCACACCTCAAAGTTGTAATGATTACTTTGGTTAGAGCTAACTCTTCTCACAGATGCAGTAAGCAGAGTTGCACACCCTTTGTGACAAAGATTTGCAGGCTAAAAAAACTGTTAGCAGGACAACCCAAATGTCCTTAGGCAAGCCAGCTCCTCAGTTACTGCCCAAACCAGGGAGCAATATAGAGGAATAAAGTGCACAAGCTCAGCAAATCCATTTTTATGTTTTCTTTTCAATTTTAATATCAAAGTATTCCAAAGCTCAATTATGCTTCATTAGTGAAAACTGTGACTATCCCACTTAATTATTTTAATATCTCGGGATTAGACGAGGAATGCAGAATTTTGGTAAAGCAGACAATGAAGGAAACACACTGACTGTTCCAAGGGGAAAAAAAGCTGCATTTCATGTTTTGAGCCAATCAACGACGAGCCACAGATATTGTATTACAGATGATTGCTTTAATCCTAAGGCATTTTAGGGTGTATTTGAAGTAACACAAGGGAAGCTTGTTTTGATATATTCACAATATAAAGCTGCTAGGAGATGGTTCCTAGATTCACACTGTGAGTTAAGTTCTCTCTCCCCCTTTGAAATCAAAAAAGGAAAATACTTGCAAGCAGACTTAAAGTCAGAATAAACCATCAATTTATCACACAGCTCTTCCCTGCGAGATCCCTTTCCCTTCTGCATATCACAAAAGCAGAACTCCAGGAACACTCCCCTCCATCCTGTGCTACAAATCTTTCATTTAAAACTGCTAACTTCTCTGCACACATTTGTCACAAGTTTTTAAACACCGTTTTCACCTTCAGTGCCTTCAGAAACTCCACAGAAGCCCAACTTTACACAATGGCACCACCTTGTGTTTCAAACACCAACTTCCAATCCTTGTGCTGACCTCAACTTCATGCCTTTCCCTCACAGCAGATGAAAAATAAACTTATTTCAATACAAACATATCAAATGTGGTGATTTAAAATGTAATATATTATTTTGTGATATAGAAATATATTATACAACATAACAATTTCTTTCAAACGAGACTCATCCCATTTTCTGCCAGCTTAAATTTGTGTCTTTCAGACCCCAAAATACCTACTTACCAATAAAACCTATGCCAGCATATTCTTAATTTAGTCCCTGGTTGCTTTTCATATAAAAAAAATTCTTAGATCCTGATGGATGACTTGTTTTGGGGTCAAAGTCAATTAAATTGTCTCTAAAGCAGGAATACATGCTTGGTTAAATGGAAATCAAGCTACACATGTATGTATCTTAAACCATTATCCAAGAAATGGATAATTCAAAAATAAAAGTCTTGAAAAATGCTTAATTTAAAGATTAAAGGCAGACATTATAGTATTAGTAAAACGTGTCATCCAGTGCCCAACCTATTATTGTTATGGGCAGGGTGGCAGCCTTCTCAATTAGAAGTGGCAAACCACTTTGCTAATCTTACAACTCTACCTAAAGCTGTGAATAACTTTGCAAATCTTCATCTCTGTGAGCTGAAACACAAGTAAATCCTCACCAGGCTGCCTTTTCTTTTTTGGAAGTGGAAAGTGAAATAATTTTGCACCAAAAAATGGTTCAGTTGCTTACATTTTGTGGTGTTAATCTTTATCTTTGAAACTCACTCACTACTATACCTAGGCTGGACCTTAAAAATAAAATAATCTGTGATCTTTTCTTGGGAAAAACAACCATGTTCTTCACAACTGCTCAGTGAAAGAAAACAGTTTTAGTAAAAAACATCTACAAAATTCCATTTCTATTTAGGATGCTCCAATGTCCCTGTTCTCAATGCTGATTTGGTGACACCTAAACCTTTGATCCTCCTCTTAAAGGCACTGTGGGCCATGTTCTTCAGGCTCCTCATTTCCAATAAAACCATTCTATTATTCCCAGGCCTAGTCCAATGTACACTGGATTCCGGGATTCAGAATAACCAACTTTTCACAATCTAAACTGTTAATGGTGCTCCTGTGTCTCACATGCTCCTCCTCACAAACCTGACCCTTGCTTCAGGTGCAGTCCTTCTCCTTATTCTGCTCTTCCACCAGCTATTTTCTTCTTCATCTTAATGTAATTAATTTTAAAAAAACAACCAACCACCACCACTGAAAAAAAATCCAAAAAAACAGTTGTATCTTTTATATTACTGGCTATACTCAAGTCATATTTTCCCAATATAAATAAAGGCAGAATTTTTAAAGGTAAATTTTGTCAAAGAACACCTACATATTTCCTCAGATATTTACAAGGGATTCCACTGCACAGTATTTGAGGCTGCTGATAAAATGGTCACACATCCCCTCTTGAGTCACCAATATCATGGAAACTCCAGTTTTCTAGAACCTTCTTGTGCAGGCTTCTGCACACCTTTTGCCAAAATTTTTTAGCATTATATCTTCAAAGGAGCTTCAGGAATGTGAAGGTCCTGACAACAGACCTCTTTAAAAAAAGCCAAAGCTGCTGATCTACCTTCAGCTATGCTGGTACAACTGCTTATAAGGCACCCAAAGGAAAATGTTCCATTTAAAACCAGCTCAATTCCATGAACCAGCACCCTGCACACAGTTTGCCAGTGAAATTATGCTGGTGATGCAAGGACAGAACGAGAGCTGTGTCAGCTGGCAGGGCTGCCAAAAAGATGCCTCTTAAAACTGCATTCTCAGGAGAGACAGAATGGGAACCTCTGATATGGGCAAGGCTTTTTCAGCTGGAGTCAGCTGGGCACGACGGCTCCACAAGGAGAGGATACCCCAGAATGTGCCTGGAAATAATCCTGTTTGTCCTCAACACAGCAGGAGAAGTTCAGTGGAGAGTGTGACCTAGCAAGTCTGTCTTCTATCAATTATTTATTTACCCTGAGATATCTGTACTCATTCCTTTTCCCCACTGCTCAGCCCCCTGCACTCCAACACCAGAGATGTTGCACAAGAGTTGCAGAACAAACACAAGCCTGGAATACTAAAAGTAACCCCAACCAGTCACAGTTTACAATAATATGCCAGATTATGATGTGGGATGATTCAACTTGTTGAAGAGGCTGGAACAACCAGAGGCATCTCACAGTGACATGTTCCTCAGAGACTGAGCCATGCTTGCAGGTTTTGCTCTTCTGTCCTCCACATGGTTAGGAGGGGAAAATTCTTCCCTCTGCCAACTCCTCTGGGAAGGCAAATCAGCAGCAGCACCTTGGCATGCCCCAAAATTGAGTCATAGGCAGGTAAACAGCAGCTTTTTCTAGTCTTTTTTCTCTCTGAAGAAGAGGCTGAGGAAAGCAATTATCAGTGGTCATGGTTATCAATGGTTATAATTATCTGTTCAGCCGCTGAGGGCAAAGGAGTGAACAAACTGAAGACCCTGACAAACATCTTTGTCCTTCCTGGATAAAATGGTATCATAGGGAATCTGAAAATTTAAACTCACTGCACTGCTTGGTCACAGCCCTGAAAAATGAGGCAATACTGTGTCAGATGAAAATCAGAAGGCAAATTTAGGCACAAATGAACATGAGGCCACGTGATAATTCCATCTCTGTGGACCAACAAACTCCTAACCAGGTTGATGATGATGACAAAGACAATGATGAAGAAAAAAGAGAAGAATGGTATTTTGATACCATTTTGATACCATACATAGTACCAATCAGATGTACTAAAAGCTGTTAAAGACTGGGCTTCTACAATGAAACCCAGAAGAATGGCAGTCACTACACATCCCATCCCTGCCAGGATGAAGGCCTTTCTCATCACATCAGACTACCATTACCCAATTCCAAAAGTAAATATGGAATAGCAGAAAAACTGAATACATACTCTTGACCAAACTATCATAATCAGAGAGAACTGCCATTGACTGCATCCAAAATGAAATTGCATTTGTGTGCACGTCAGAGCCATGGCTCCTGTTCAACACAAATAAATTTATTAGGTCTGAAGAAGTTTAAAAGTTTTTGAGAACTCTTTGTTTGGGTAATTTAAAAGTGGAAAAATCCCAGTTGCAAAAATCCTGATTTCCGTGCAGGTAGAGAAATGCTGTACATAAATTGCTTTAAAAATACTATTTTTTCTGGAGGATGCATCTAGAATGTGAACCAGACTTCTCTGCACAGCCAAGCATTGCAGCACTTAAGGACTTAAATTGTTTATTCCTTGTCTACATTGCTTTTGAGTGGGAATGCTGAAAGATTGAGGGAAAGGCTAAAGGATACAATTGCTCTAGCTCAGCATGCCAGTTCTTGAGCAGGGCAGATTATCACCAGACAAATGCAATAGCTCATACTAGTTGTACCCCTAATTCTCTTTTTCTAGGCAATAAAGGGGTTCTCACCCTGTTGCAGAATGGCTAAGCTGCTTGTGAAATTGGGATTTCAGTCCTGCACTGATGCAAGGTACAGCTCAGTGCCAACGGTGCACTTGCACCAATTTCAATTTTCCTTCATTTGCCAGCTGCACGCTGTGGACCTGCTTCATAAGCAACTGAATTGTCCCCAAAGCAGAGGCAGTGCAAGAAACCCCAACAATCATCCCAAGATAAATTGTTCCAGATCCCTGAGGCACCTCATGCCCCTGTGAGCCCAGTTTAGAAGTAGCAGCATTTGGCTGATTAACACATACAATCCACCTTAAGGGGAGCGTGAAGATATTGCTGAGAGTCTGATGAACCCATCACGTTGGTTGCTTAATGCAGATGGTCACACATGATCCTTCCTTTCCATGTAGACTTACATAGCAAACATGGAAGAAATAGTCAAAATTCCCTTGCATCCAGAAAGAGGATTTAAGAAAATTAGTTCCTTCTTAAAAAAACAACAACAAAAAAAACCCCTGTTCAGCTGTTGTGTTGCCTTGTAGTAGCAATTTGTACCCATGCCACTTGATATCATATAAAAAGCAAACACTATTGTTGTGTTCAATACCCACTTCCACTCAGGGTGAACTGAGATTTCTCTCTGCCAAGGCATGACACAAATGGGAGTCACAAAAACATCAGGCCCTGTCTAATTCAAAGGATCCAAAATGATTAAAAGTTTATGATAGGAGAAACAAACAGCAGGGTTGATATTATCTGCAAAAATCTTCCAAATACTCATGAAAGGAAAGAATGATTTTACTCTGTTTTCAGGGTTTATATGCTGATCAGTCAATGCAGTATGATTTAATATAAGAAAAGGTTTTGCTGTTAGGCAGAAACTGAGCAAGAATAGAGGGAAAGGGGACAGTTTTCTGTGTAAGCTGTGGTAAAGACCTCTTTTTTCATGCTGGGAAAAAGCTCAGAATCAGAGAGTCTCTTGCTGTGCACTGCAACAGCCCATCAAGTCCTATTCAAGACATTTTTCTTTTTCTTCATTTTCAGACTTCACTTTCCTCTCTTTGTAGCTCTCATCCCACCTGACAGGACAAGGCAGACTTTCTGCTCTCCCTTACAGCCTCCTGCCATTTCAGGGCAGCTTTTGATAGGATCAGTCAGGATCAGTCTTGGTGAAGAAAAGTCCAGCTCTGTCTGTTGTGCCAGGAGTCAATTTCTGCTCATTCAAGTGCAGGTGGGTCCAGTGGCCCAAAAGTGAGATAAGTGCATTCACTGAAGGTGCAAGCTTCAGAAAGCTCAGTGGTGAAGGTCTCACAAGCCACAGGCAAAGTCCAATTTTTCAAAACCTATTTAAAATGTCTGCTCCAAGGAACAGAGATATCAGTGCCTTCAGGAAAGGGGAGAACTTTTAAAAATGTTAAGAGAAATAAAGTCCTCAGTTATTTTTCCTAGCTTCATTCTTAAACAGACTGGCAAAATCTTTTTATTTCTTCCCAAAAACCAAGAGCTGCAGACGTAACATACTCCAGTTACAGCAATTAAAGTCAGGAGCAACTGAAAATAAGTTCCTACAAAATGAATTCAAGCAACCTTTATGATCTACAGCAAATAATTCAGCCTACTGAACAATTTCATTGTCAGTTACATATTTGGAAATATTATTTGTTCTTGGATATAGATGTTATTCTGTACACAATCAATAAGCAAAGTGTACAATTGGCAGCAGGTAAAATCCTTCCTAAAACAATATTTATATTGTAGAAACAACGTCAGTCTTTATCAAAAGTGGAATTTTAGTACTCCATAAAACTCTGGTTAGTCTCTATCTTTAAAAACTTTAAGTTTTCGTATCTTCTCATAAACAGAATGTTAACAAAAATGTAAAAATTTATGTTTAGGTTACCTCTCTTGAAACAAACCAGCAATTAACACTCCTTATTCATGCCTATTTCTTATATTTAACATTACTGGTATTAGTATCTAAATAATATTTAAATTAGTTACCTGAGCTAGAAGAGGATCTGAATTCTGATTTAACTTGGGATAAAGTTATTCTTTGCTCCATAGAGAAAAAACACCCATGATAAAATTATTGCCTCAAACCTTCCTTCCCTCCCCTCCAAAACCAAACCTGATATTTACATTTCCTCCTTCTTCTGCCATTTGAGGAATGTTAACTGTGCTTGTATTCACAGGGACAAATAAAGATGACAACCAAGGATGCAATTACAATAAACCTCTGATCTGCTTCCACTAAAACATATACTTCACCTCCTAAACAATCTGCCACTCAAATGGAATAAACCCTACCTGACACTAAAATTACCAATGTTTGTCATGTCTGAGCACATTTTTGGACTAAATTAAACAAGTAAGTCTTGCCTTTATCAAGAAAAAGAACATTTGGTGGCTTAAAAAGCAAGTCCATATTGTGTGTTTCTGCCACTTCTTCTCAAAGAGAGAGTTCTGGACACTTGTAAACTGTGAATTTTATGTATTTTTTTATTTTAAATGGCATCTTGATTCTTGGTGGATTTCACTGGCAGTTGTGTTTGCAGCTTTGAAGTCTCCTCCAGGTCTGTCATTTGGTAAGGCTGTTGATGGGTGCCTGGGGTGCTTTGTCCTCCGGGAGGCTATTTTCCTTTAATTCATCTCTGATTAGAAGCAATTTATGCATTTTCATCTGTTTTATGTAAAGATCAAAGGGATCATGGTTCCCAATGTCGACCCTATTATAGACAAAAGGGGAAGGCTGCACATTTTTGCTTGGTTGCAGTTTAAGCCACTCATACTATGCAGTTCTTGATATATCTCTCATAAACCAATGTTTTATATGGAGACCCATTTGCTTGCCTGTCAACACCTGCATGCTTCTATATTTATATAAAACATCATCATGGGGTGAAATTCCCATTCTTAAATCTGCTCCAATAATTTTACCCAATGAGAACAAAGAGATTAAAGTTTAAATTCAATATTGACATAACAATATTCCTCTTACCAGTCCCATTAATAAATCTATGGCGCTTCATCTAATCACAACCTGACATAGCTGGCCTTGCATCAGAAAGTCTGTTCAAAGCTTTCTCAAGATATTTTTTCTGTCTCAATATAAAGAATTTTTTTCTGTATCAAGTTACAATAAAGACTGATTTTTATGCAATTTAAATAGAAATTATTCCCAACGCAAAGATAACTTCAAAATTTATTCCAATATAATCAATATCCAGGGACCCTCGATATTAACGGCATTGATATTAACATTGTTGTCACCAAAACAAGAGCAAAAATGTAGATGTCACCAAAACTTACCTGAAGTGAAAAGACCTGCATAAGGAAGTTTTATTTTATTACTATTTTTTTAAGCAAATTCAGTACATCTGCTGAGATGGGAAACTTCCAGGATGTTGTCCCAAGCCACTAAACACACACTGTAAATGCAAATGCCACTTCTCTCTTCCAGCCAACCTGACTCCCTCTCCACAAGGCTCAAATCTTCCTTTATTTCACTAATCATGCATAGAAAGAGGGAGAAAAATATTGTGAAGGCAGATAGAAGGTGGGGAAAGCCCTCCAAAAATCCACTTTGTTGGCATAGCACTGTGTTTGGGAAGGCTCCTCACACAGCAACATTGGGAGAACATTGGTGGTTCATGATATTAAAGACAAAGAATTAGGATTGTACTTCATCAGTAACATCCTGAAGAGGATGTTCCAAATGAGGGACTTGTAATAAATGGTGGTTTTTACCTTGAGCATAGTGGAGTTTACCCTTAGCAGGTTTAGAAACTAAAATAATCATGGTCATTCTGCCACAGGAATGACAGAGGGGCTGCATAAAGCAAGTGAGACACAAGAAAAGAACATTGAAGAAAAGATGCCCAAGAACTGTACAACATATTTGTTATCAAGATAATCCCAAGCAGAAAAAAGTATGTAGAATTTGTATGATGAAAAATAGAAAGAAAAAGTCTATCACATTGTAAAGGACTTTGCAATTTTCTCCTCCAGGCCCAGGTTTTTGCTCAACCTGAGTTACCACATGCCACATAAAAAAAAAGAAAAAAAAAAACAACAACTCACCATCACTTCAGGGAAGTGGTGAAACTTATGAAACTTGTGACGTTTGCTCTGGATTAAAAGGAAATAAATCTTAAATGCATTACAAAGTTCCCATGTAGTTGTGTATCCCATAGCAGCCACTGCTGGGATTCTGCTGGTAATTCCCAATCTCCCAGAGCCATGCATGTGGTAACTCACATTCAGTGCAAACAGGGAGGAGAGATCCCAGTGCTCATTACAAGGTAATTACTATTTTCTCTTCTTTGCAATGAAGAATTATCTTTAAAAACACTTAAAAGCCTTGAAAGCCACAGTGACAAAATGAGACAGGCTCAATTCTCAGCTTGCATCATTAACACCACCACAATAAACTCTGGTCTTGGATAGTTTCTAACACGTCAAACCCAAAGAACAGGTAGAAGAGGTATTAACACACATCCCTGCCCTGCCAAAACACTCCAACTTATCAGACAATTCAAGCAATAATTATGGTGAAGAACCTTAGGCTGTCAATCTTACCAATAGTAAAAAAAACCAATAACTGAGCTCTTGGAAAATGTGTCTGAATTCAAGACAAATTCTAAGCAAAAATAGTTATAGGGAAAGAAACAGCACTGACAAAGAAAACACAGTGAGCAGAGTTCTTGACATTTCAACAGGCAAGGAAACTTAGGAGGTATTTAGGAATGAACATTCCAGAAGAAATGGAAAGACCACAAAAAGAAAAAGTTAGGTGCTGCTTTGAAAAGACAAAAATTACCTGGAGAAAACAGGTAAACATCCCAATTCTTTTCTAGGGAGCAAGAAGGCTTTTCCTTTTTCAGGTCTGACTTGCACCTTGCCTAGGGAGCCCTTAAACTGCATTCAGAGAGATGTAATCAAGTTTATATGGTAAAGGGATGGGAAAAAACTGCCCAAGGGCAAAAGGAAGGTCCTGTTTGGGGGAAGGCAGAGGGGCAGGAGGAGACCAGGTGAAGAACCCTCATCTTTCCTCTCAAAAAGTTATTAAAAGGCCTCTTTTTGTTTTTGGTAGAATTCAGGGTGAATTGGTAGAATTTGGTAGAATTCTTGAACAGAATTCAAGAAGAAAAATTACGTGGGGATCTATTCAAATCTGAAGGGATAAAATTGAAATTCTACATGTAACAAACTGACAGAGGGAAAAAAGGAACTAGGAATTAAATGCCTGTTGCTTGTTTTGGTTTTTTTTTAATCACTTTATGATCCCTTGACACCATGAAAGAAATTTCCATGGATTTTCCCCTGAGACCTGAGACATTTGGAAAAAAAAAAAAAGGAAAGCAGGTGACTTGACTGGAAACGATTTATTCTTTATGAAAAACAAAAATTTGTCTGCTCAAAGTAGTTAGCCCAGTTCTCTTCTTGGGGAATTGAAGGATTCACTCCAAACAACTTGTGGAAAAAAGGCTTATTTTGGGTAATATTTCCAGCTCAAAACACTGATGTGTTCCAAGTGTCAGTTCTGATTAGAAGCCCAAAATTTAATAGAGAGAACTAAATTGTTTCTATATGTTGCAACTGGAAAACAAAATATGCTGCCCACAAGTGGATAAACCATTCATCAGACTCTACCAAAAAAAGTAAAATTTACAAATTTCTCCCACCCGTCCAGTAATTTCAGATTTAAAAATAATGAAGAATTACATTGTGACTACAGTGAAGTTTTTCAAGCCTATTTTAAAATAGAGTAAGAAAACAAATTCCTTTAAAAGCAAACTGAAAAACACACTATGATAAAAAATTGTAGTTTTTACTCTAATGAACACTGTATTTTCAAACTCCCTGTTTCTCTGGCTTAGGCAAATAAGGACAACAACAGGATTACAATGATATACTTTGAGTTTTGCAGTCAGCTGTCTAATAAATCACTCGAAAACCCCTTTAGCAATTAAAATTTAAAAGCTTGTTCTAGATAGAGACATACAATTTTATGTAGCAGGCTTTTGGAAATAAAATCCAGATTAAAAAAAAATCCCTTTTGTTCTCAAGCGTTTACATCTCGGATTAATTTTTAAAGTTTTCTATAAATCTTCAACATTGTGCAGATATAAACATGAAACGTGGCAAAAGTCGACAAGGTAATTTATTGCACCCTGTAATCAACAATCTGTGCTGATCTTCAGGAAAGATAAACTAGAAAACAGTTGCTCATTCTGTAAAGGAGATAAAAGCAAATGGGGAAACTCTGAAAATGTTCCAGAAATGCAAATGCAAACATCATTTGTGCTAAAGGCAACACCAACATTCCCCCTCAAACGGAGCCATAGATCAACATGTAAGAACAAGGAGGCATTCTCCTGTCAGCAGAAAACAAAGGGAACATTGCCCATGATGAATAAGCCATCAAACTGAAAACAAAATGGCAGCAAGTGTTACTCACTGCTTAAAAATTGATTTTCGGTGTTTCTTGTGTGCCACAACACAAGTTGTGATCCAAAGGACAGACAAAACAGTGAAGGGAACTGCAACTTGTCTGATTTTCTGTGCTTTGGTGATGTGCAAGCCCAACCTCAGATTCCCAAACATCCATGTCAGGTTCCTCAGTTTTACCCTCGAGTTTCCCAAATTCCTTCTACATCACATTCAGCTGGTTCCCTTCTTTGTAGCCATGTCCTTCAGTTCCCTTTTCCTTCCTCTCCTCTGCCACTGAAACTCTGGTGCCAGCCAAGCACAAAGCAGCACACCCTGATGCTCTGGAGCCACCTCAGCCATCAGGACCTGTGTGGTTAATGACTGATCTCAAAGTCCAAACTGAAAAAAAAAATCCTTGAGTTCAGGTGTTTTCTTGAGCAGTCTGGGGAAGGGAAACACCAATTTACATTTCCCTGAATTAAAAAAAAAACCAAACACATTCATATTTGAAGCTTTTAAGGTCTCTACCTTACCCACCAAATCTATCAAGTCACCCAACAAGCTCCAAAAATGAATGTGGGAACTGGAAGGTACTTGTGTGTGAACTTGTCCCTTCAGGTAATTAAAAAAAAAAAAAGCTGTGTCCTTACTCAGCAGATTTTACTTCCATTAGTCAGGTGATGGTAAAAACAAAAACAAACCAAGAAGGGAAATAACAGTATTCTGAATATAGATGCATCTGTTGTCTATCTGCAAATCAGGGCTGCTACTTTGAGCTGAGTGTTTAGGTCATCATTTGAAGACAGGAAAACTCTCAGGTGCACTCCTTGTTAAATACCTAAAGTTGCAAAGCCAAATTAATTCTGGTATATTAATTCTAGTATAGATCTATATGAATGTGTAGATATTACATAAAATATATAATATATAAAATATATAATATTTTAGCACTCCGTATATGTATGTGTATATATTATATAAATATATAATATATAAAATATATTTTATTTATATAATATATGTAAATATATATATAATATATATAAAATATGTAGTATTTTATGTGTAGATATCTACATATAAGTATATAATATTTTAGCACTCCATATATGTAAGTGTATATATTACATAAAATATATAATACATAAAATATATAATATTTCATATATATATAAATACATAAAATATATAATGTTTTATGTGTATAATAGACATAAAATATATTAATATATATGACAATATATAAAATATGTAGTATTTTATGTATATATATACATATAAATATATAATATTTTAGCACTCCATATTTACTGGTCTAAACCATAATCTCAACAGACACAGTTTTCATGACCAACAGAATTAGTATTTGCTCCCTCCAGAAGAGTCAACTTTTACAAACCCCAGCTTGAAATCTATTTTTGGCACAGTCCAAATCTGTTCAGCTTTAACTCTTACTACCAAAAATGTTTAACTTTTTAAAAATTATCCATTAAATGATACAGCACAGCCATTAAAAATACCCATTCTTCAAAGCTCTGAACGATCTATCACAGGGCAGTCATGTAGGGGGAGCAGCATACTGCTTGCTCCCTGCTCCTCCCAAAGCATCTTACCCCATTTCAGCTGCCACTACCGAAATAAGGACATAAATCCATAGTCACATTTCACTTTGGAAAACTGGAGCACTTAAAAATTGGCATTAGAACCCTGAATTTAGATACTTTGTGAATCTGACAAGACTCCACTGTACATAAAGCATGCTACTGGGCAATAAATGCCATTCCTTGATTTATTTTCCAACAATGCAACATCTTAAGAATCGAAAGGAATGTTATCCAAGCATCTGAGGAAAGATGCAAGGATGAGTGATAAGATAAAGTATCTTCAGATAAAAAGAAGGAAAGGTAACTCATTGTTCCCAGAAAGAAAAATTGCAAATAGCAATGCACCTCTACCTGCTGAAAGCCATATCTATTTCAGCATTTTTTCTGCACCTTTTCTAAAACACAGGCAAAAATGAGAACGAAATTTGATTCTTAATACAAAGCAGCTGTAATAGTGCCACAAAACCGACTTTTTAGTGTGCATGGATATGCCTTTCCCCACAGGGATAGAGCTCCTTATACCCCATTTGTGCCATATCCAGCCACAAACCTGGGCAGATCCACTTTTCCATCACTTACACTTCACAGCAAAAGTGTGCCCTGGAGCAACAATCCTAAAAGGCAAACAATAACTCACTTCAGAGCTCTTGCTTAAGTGCAGAAAGTGAATCCTTGTGCATTTCTCAGAACCAGAAAGAAGCACACACGAAAATGTTTGTCGAGCAAAACCTGGGAGAGGTCCAAGAACACTTGAAGGTGTCAACAGGACTTGGAGGGGCAAAAACCACTCCACTTTTTCTGCACAGAGAACAGGAGTTGTCATGCTGAGGAAACTGCCTCACTTCTTGCTGAGCTCATTCCTGCTCTCACATTCCCAGGCACCAACTGCAGTTAAAGAAAAAAAAACAAACAAAAAACCCACAGTTTTTTTTTAAAAAAATACTGATTCATCAAGATAGTTGTATCTTTCTGCAGCGTGATGAGTGCCTAATTACAATGATTCAAATCTCTTGTCACCTTCAGGCTAGACTACAGATAGCAATGGGTTTTAGCCAGAGCAGATAGGGAAAATGAACTTGACACAGCATGCAGTGGTTTGTTAAGCACCATATAATATTAAAAACATCACTCCCCTTTTCAATCTAGCCGGGAGGAGGAAGAAAAAAAATCACATGATTTTTTGAGTTCAAAGTTGCTAAATCCCCTCTTCAGCAAGGGAACATGCTTGTCTGATTACATTTTCAGCTTGAATGCATTTGTCACTCTATCACCCTCCTCCACATCCAGTTCTGTTTGGAGCCCTGTTGGCTTCAGACAGCTCTTGCTCCTCCTAATATCACTGCAATTTCTCAGAAGTTCCTGCAGCCTACTCCCATTTTCCTTCCTGGGAAATGTTTCTATGCAGGCTGGGCCCTCCAGTGCAGGGTGATGTTCCCAGTGCTCTTGGTTTGTTCTCCTCTTCCAAGCAACTTCTGTCACAGCATCTACTCTGTTCAGGTGCCTTTTTCAAGGGGAAATTTTTGCTTTTATGCTTTTATAATTCAAAAGGAGGAGGAGTTGTTTGAGTGACACCCACTCTGCATGTCCTGGGGCTCATTGCCAAGGCTCAAACTCAACCACTCTGCCCCATGAATGGCAACTTCTGCTAAACCCCTTCAAAAACAGCATCAAAAGCCCAGCAGGAAACCTGGAAGATGAGGACAGAGAAGCAGCTTCCTCACCAGGGACAGAATATAATATATTATTAATATAATATATTTTTATTTTAATTATATTTTTTTTTTAATTGAGTCTGTTCAATACTTCCAATATAGGTCCTTTCTGAGGCCAATGTCCTGCACAAACTTGGAGATCAGAGGACTCTCCTTGATGTACTTTCAGCTTTGGCTTAAGACAGAGAGCAAAGCCCTGAGGCTGTGATTCCCTCAGTCACTCTGCTGCATGTCCCATCCAAACCCTTCAGCATTCACAAAACCATCTCGATGCTCCTCTGCCACATTTTTTGATTTCCTCAGGTTCTATTCCACAACGATTAACTTAATTATCCATATAATCTCAAACCATTTGCTTGTCTTTCACTTTTAGTTTCTCAGGATAAAAAGGACCTTGCTAACAGGCAAAACTGGAGATGATTAAAATGCTTTAAATAAAACCCCTGCAATTATACTTAGAAAACCCAGATATTTTTACATCACTTAAAAATGTGAGGCTTTTAAAGTAATGAGTGAAATGTCTTTAAAACAGGCAGTATTCTGTACGTAACCAAAATTAACACTGACAAAGCCTGCAATAGTCCAGGGGGAAAACAAAACATAATAAAGAAACTGGCAATGGTACAATTAATGTGAATGGCATCAGAATAATCTGCATTAATTCTCAACACAGTACAAAACTTCACTGTGTCTGTGTCTTCACACTCTTTGGTGATTAACACAGCTACAATATATCAGGGCAAGATTGCCTTCAGCACTATCTCTATCTGTCCACACTTTTTAAAACAGCTTCTGCCAGCAAAGCCCTTGCCATTTTTTGGAGCAGAAAAAGTCATGAGAGGAAACTTGTAAATGTTGCATAACATGAGAGAATAGCACACAAGTGACCAAATTTGCTAATGAGCTTGGAGTTACTGGATGAAATCGTTGCAAAGTGGAAGCATTTTGAATTTTCTTTTGTTTTTCTTTCACCTCAACATTAATTTAAAGTCTTCTTTTAAAACATTCAAAAAGTGTTCATTCCCATTCAAGCTGTGCATATGATTTGTGTCCAACAGGTGTGATAAGATATTTTTTGAAAACCAAGAATGGGCTTAGGTTTAACTGCTGTGGATCCATTTAACATAAAGATCACAACCTGTCCTCACAGGATTTTGAAATAAAACAGAGTGAAATTTATACCCCTGACATTCAGCATAATGGAATAACAACTATTTATGCTCCCCCTGTCAATTCTGGTAGTAAAACTCTGGATGTGGTCACAGAAATTATAACTCTGCATTGTTATCTGGAAAATGAAATTATTATAATCATTTTCTGCTATTACAAGCAATTGTCCTTAATTACCTCAATATATATTACTTAATTGTCTGAAAAGACAGGATGACAGCATGAATAGCATTGGTTTGGCAGCCCCCAATTATGAACAGCCATTGAGATGGGGCATGTTCTCTCTATTCCTTTCCTTGAAAATATGAGAGCTCACAGAAGCTGGACTACCTTGGTATGTAATAAAATAAACAAACTGAAATAATAAGGAATCAGACAACGCTAAAAATTTCAAGTGGTGTGTTCAGATCTTTTAATTATTAAACATTTCACAGTTGGATCCCCTCTTTCTACCAACCCATCTCTCATGTGGCTCCAATTTGCACCACGGGTAAATGGCAGTGTAATGGGAACAGTGGTACTGAGCACACAATCCAGTACTTGACAATTATTCTGGAGATGGACATACAAGGATGCCTTTACAGCACCAGTCAATCACTGGTAAATAACCTGCTTTCATGAGGTTTCAAAAAAAAAATTGGAAAAATTTTTAAAAATCATAGCAGTTGCCCATTACCATCATTATGTCTGTGACTATATTATAGATCAGCTTTTGCAATCTTATAATCCCACGTATTCCAAAGAAACTTTATAATTTAAAAAGTTTGAACTATAATTTCCAGCACAAAGATCATATTGACCCCTCCTCTCTTTTATTTTTTTTACATTTTAAACTCTTTTGTTTGGAGTTTGCATGGCAAGGTTTTGGTAGCAGGGGCTATCAAGGAAGGAAGCAATGATACTATTGGCTCAGGAATAACAGTTATTTCCTCATTATCCTACTCTGAGTTGATTGATAATAAATTAAACTGATTTCCCTGAGTCCAGGCTGTTTTGCTCATGACAGGAACTGACTTCTCCCTCGCCTGACCTTGACTCACGAGGTTTTTGTTGTATTTTCTCCCCCCTGTCCCACTGAGCAGAGGAATGAGACAGGCTTTGGTTGGGTCATCCCATCACAGCTTCATCCGGGATCTCTCACTTACAATAAACACTGTTTAAAAAACCATTAATTCTGGGCAGTGTGGAGATATCTTCTCTCCAAGGAGAGCTGTAGCTGACCATTCCAGCTAGCTGCAACATTTGGCTCTTTCCATTTTCACAGATGGAAAACATAGGATTAACTTAACTTCCATACACAAGTGGCAGAGCAAAACAAAACCACTAAATGGCTGAAGCTGGGGGAAGCAGAGTTAATATTTTCTGTATTTTACACAAGCCTTGATTTTACATTAGTCTTTTTAGGATTGAGACAGTATTAGGATCTGTCCCACTTTTATCTGTGGGTTTCTTTTCCCAAAATTTTTGTTTGAGTTGGGTTTGTACAAATTAAAGTCGCTGCTGCTACAATTCTGTGTGATGCTTCCTTTTCATCTCTGTTCATGTTAAGGGAAGAAGCAATATTTTCACCATTATCATTATTCCTCTACTTTTAAACAGAAGACCAACAGCATAATCTTCACACTAATCCATGAACTAGATGACAATTATATATAAATGTTATAAAAGATGCAGAATTTTAATTCTTGTATTTCCTTTCCCTATTCAGCAAACATTGATTTACTTTCATGATGATAACAATTCTTTGATCCCAGCTAAGAGATTTTGAAACATCATTGTTAGAAACACATGTAAAATAACTAACTTACACGGCCTCAGTTACAAAATGACATTTGCTGCAGTTCATCCACCATGAGGGAGTTTTAAAATTCACAGCGTGCCATCTTCTGAAAATCAAGAAGCAGCACTTCACAGGTAAGCCACTCCTGGAGCTTTATGCAAAGCCTGCACTCACATGTCCTTGAATTCAGAGTGATTAATAACCTCAGCAAGGGATACATTTAAAAGAACATTCATGCTGAAGTTGGCATTTATTCCCTGGCATGATGGGTGGCATATTTTACAGGCTGCTTCTTGAGGAATATTCAACCACCTGCACATTGTGTGTCATTGCACTGGAGTTCAGCCACGCACTGCAGATGAATGTGTTGCATTTTGTTAATCACACTCAGAAAACAAGGATGACAGTTGAAAATAATTTATTCAGTCATTTAAACCTGATCTATTGCAAAGGAGATAGACAGAAAAAGACACTTCAGGGGTTTTCCAATATCCCGTCCAAACCTGAATCTCAGCCTGCATACACAAATCACCTCCTGAACAAAAAATGAAGTAGGAAGAAAACTCCCAGCCAATGGGTGCTGCACACGAAGTGTGTGAAAAAAACTATCGAAGCAGTGATGTGAATAAAGAATTGGTTTTTTCCCGCATGGAGATAAAGGAGTCTCGGCTGACTTTTTACATTATCTGATGAGCCGAGGGGACCGGGGGAGGCGCCGGCCGAGCCTGCCCCGGAAAACGAGACGAGACCCAACCGGGACCGAGAGATGGAATCCACAAAATGCCGGGGAAAAGGAGGCGAGACCCGAGAGATGGAATCCACAAAGTGCTGGGGAAAAACGAGGCGGGACCGAACCAGGACCCGGGATCCACAAAGCCGCGAACGACCAGCAAAAGGAAATTCGAGCGGCGAACCCACAAAGCAGCGAAAGGCTACGGCTGCAGCTCCAGCCGACCCCGGGACGGCACAAAATACACAAAGACAAGAACCGGGAGAGAAGTGGAACCCGAGCGGGGAGAGCGGGGGATAGAAACAAACAGATAAACAAGCACAAAAACAAACACAGAAACAAGCGAACAGACAGACACAAGCACGGAAACAAACACGCACGGACACAAACTCAGCTCCCAGAAGGCGCCGCCCGGAGGGGAGGGAGAACGGACCGGAAAATGCATCGCGGCCACTGAGCCGGGGCAGACAGCGGAAGTCCCGCCCCGCCGCGGATACGTGCTGTGCCGCGTTAGAGCCGTGCCGCGTTAGATTAAGATATGCGCCCGGCCGTATCTTAATTACATTAAGATACTCGCCGCGTTAGAACTGCGCGGTAACGCCCAGACCGAGAGTTCAGCCCGAGCGCTGCGGAGACGGAACCTGTGTCCGTGCGCTTCTGCAAAATGCTTCCGGCGGGACACGGTGTCCCCGCGCCGCAATGCGGGCCGGCCGCTCTCGCTCGGCGGGAAGCCGCGGCGGCGGGCGGAGGCCGCGGCGGCTCCGCGCGGGTGAGTTTTATCTTCCAGAGAGAAAGCCCCGGGCCCCGGTCAGTTCGCAGCTCCGTACGGAACGGAACGCGCGAGCTCTGCAGACGGCACGAACCGGAGCACATTTCCTGCTCACAGCTTTTTCCCTGAGCTGAGAGTTCCAATGCCGTTCCCTCCTGGAGCTGACAATTCCCATCCCATTCCCTGCCGGAGCTGAGAATTCCCATCCCATTCCCTCCCGGAGCCGATAATTCCTATCCCGTTCCCTCCCGGAGCCGATAATTCCTATCCCGTTCCCTCCCGGAGCCGACAATTCCTATCCCGTTCCCTCCCGGAGCCGACAATTCCTATCCCGTTCCCTCCCGGAGCCGACAATTCCTATCCCATTCCCTCCCGGAGCC
>JBBMKD010000145.1:14639984-14670865 GCA_037834095.1 Argya squamiceps
TTTGCGTGGCTTTTCCCCCTCCGCCTTTCTCCCGCGGGTGTTTGCCGGCTGCGCCCGGCTCCCACCGCCCCCTCTGCCCGGGAATTCCAAAATTCAGGATCTCATCCCTGCCCATGTCAGCACAACACGGCGGGGTTTGTTTTTCCCTTTTCCCCTCGCAGCAGCACCCGGAATTTTCTTTCTCTTTCCCCTCCCTCTCCTTTTTTCCCTGCGGGCAGCACAGCCCACCCCACTCCAGAGAGGTTTCTAATTCCCTCTGTTTAATAAAGATTTACGCGTTGTATTATGCCTTGAAAACGTATTTATAGAGAGTTTTTAAAGTTAATTTTCTTTTCTGACTGAATTTTTTGTACAATTTTCCAGTTGCTGCAGAGATGGAAAGCAGTAAATGCAGTGCCTTATTACCTGTCCAAGATTCCAACATAGTCTGATTTCTTTAACAAAAACGTTAACAAATTTGCCAGGTGAAATTACACAAAATACAATCCTGAGAAACTACTCAGCTGTTCAGCAGTCTGCCAAATAAACACATTATTATGGGTTTTTTTCAGTAACCCTGCACTATAAAAGGTCTTACTAAATTTCTGTTTCCATGAAATTTGAACTTGCCGTGGGGGTTTTTCTCATAACTAAATTATTTTCAAGTTTAATATGTTTGTTGAGACTTTTATCCCTCCAGTACACCATCATGCTCTTATTTCTCTTACTGATTGTTCCCTTTTTGTGTCAATAACAGTAGAATCAGCTACATCTTGTGGTATCTATAACTTTTCAAGGTACTAATTTGCAGTTGTGTTTAGTTAAGGTCTGAAAAAAGAATCAAAATAAGTGTATCCAAGCAAAGACAGTAGCTAGAAGGCTACAAGATTTATGTTCCTCACAAAAATGGATACAGTGAGTTTTCAGGAATTTAGAGGAATTTGCCAGTCACTAAAAATCCAAAATCTGTCTCCAACATCCATGACTGTTGGAGAAGAGCCCTATTCTATTTTTCTCCAAAGACCACAGATCTTATTTTTCCAAAGGAAACAAGGCCTTTGTCCTTGCTCTGGCAACACCTGGTAAAAAAGATGGTCAAGCTAATGATTTTATAAACCTTTTAGATATACTTTTATTCTTCTCCCCAAATATTGTAAGCTGAGGATTCACTTCCAAAATAGCTTTACTATCAAATACAGTGGATATAGGCTATAAACCCCCAAAGATTTATAACCTTTGTATAGCATAGGTTTCAGCATTTTTTAACATAAATTCACTAATGGCTTTGCCAAATTACCCATATAATTGTCTGTCTATATTGTTAAACCCCATTTTCAGTTTCCATATTACCTGTTCCTTAAGAGTTTTTTAGTTCTTCTATTTGGTGATTTACATATTTACAAAGAGACTCCAAAGTTTTGTCTTATTAAGAGAAAAATGGCATAGAATGAGAAAAACTTAAGTAACTTTGGAATCTTTTAACTTGTAAATTAGAAAAGAAAGCACCAAGATAAATCTTTGGGTTTGAAGTCTTAAAGAAAGGATCAGATTACAAAAAGCCATAGTGGGAGCACTATATGAGGAAGCTTTCAAGTCAGTTGCAGTGTATTAAAAAAAACCACTCCAATAAATTATTTTTCACTACAGTATGCCAAGTTTTTGGAGATAGAATTAAAATTGGGCTTTCATTTTAGACCAAGTAAAGCATAATACCAGACTGAAATACTGCAGATACTACTGAGCTCCAAATGCCCACAGTGCTGCAAAAGAACATTTCCCCTCAGGCATTTGAAATTTAATGCTTCTTTAATATTCTCTGTTGGATATTGTTAGAATGGAATTTCAAATATTTCCTGCAATTTGAGTTAAAGATTACTGAATAATGCTGAGCAGCAACAGATTTCTGAAGCGTGCATCTAAAGCTGGCTTGGTAGCTTAATGTCCTGTTGTTCCTTGCTTTAGCAAAAATTAATTTCTCTTCAGTCTTCAAGCAGGAATTCATGCACCACCTGGAGATACAAACCCATCATTTAACTGGGGTTTATTTCTAGTTCCTTTGCCTAATACATGCTGATGTCAGGCAGCTAGAAAAGGAAAGGGCCATTTTAGACTTTATATTCTCCATTACTTTATATTCTCCAATACTTTATATTCTCCAATACTTTATATTCTCCCAAATCAGACAGCAAGCAACTTGAAAAACAGTGTCTGGCCCATTATTGTAAAAAAATGGGATTACAGGCCATGAAAAAAATGCATATGATCTATTAAAAGGATGTATTCTATTATACACACAGGATTAACACCTTTCCAATAGGACTCAAAACTTTCAAAAGGCTTTTGTCCAATTAAGGTCCCAATTTTTTCACCACAGCTGTGTTAGTGTTTTACCATGGCTACTCTACAGGTAAGAGTAAGATAAGTTGAGCAAAAAAGGCATAGTTGTGTCATTCCAAAAGGAAACTGGAACAACTGGAATAATGATTCCTGTAGCTTGATTACTTCATGGAGAAGCCTTCTTCATCCAAAGGTGCACCACCACCATTTCCATCCTTTGTGTCATGATATAAACACTCAATTTCCCACTTTTTTTTCTTGTTCCCTCCTCATTCATACTGGGCACATGACTACCCTGAATCCAAATTAACTAATTCTTCAACACCATCCCAGCCTGACAGGAGAACTCTAAATAACTTCATGATTCAAAATTTCTAACATTTTCTTCAAGCACAAGCCTGAGGACCTTTCTCATGGGTTCCAACAACGAACTAAAAAATACAACAAAAAAAATCTTTGCATGCCTGTTTTGGAGCACCAGGAAAGTCCAAGTTATGCAGCACTGGTATATGGACAATAAAGTCCACAGAATTGGAATTAGGGGCCTCTAATTTTATTCAGAGATGGGGTAGTTTAGCCCTGCATTGTGCAATTAAAGGAATACAGGCATGTGCAGGGAGTCCTTGTGTTTGTGTGAGCAGAATGAATAAAGGCAATTCCTTCTCTCTTTACTCAAGTATCAGTAGACACTGAATATGGTCAGTATTAGAAGTATTTATGCTACTAAAGCCACCCATAGGCTCTGCTGCTGCCTAAAAATAGGTTTGGATAAGGTTTCCAAAAGCAGGCCAGATACCAAAATGAATCTGTTAAACAGCAGAAAAAAAACCTCCATATAGGAAACAAAGGGTTTAGTTGTCTCTTACATTTACTGCTGATAAATTCATGATTGAAAGTTACATTTCACATATGAATAATGCCATTAAGATAAAAAAATTATCAGTATTTTCCTTCCACAAAGAATTGTATTTTATACAATCAGCTTCAAAAAATCTACACTGTAAGACATCATTCTCCTTCCACTGCTATTTCTAGAAATATTTTCTTTGAAACATTATTCAGTTCTTGGGGGGAAAACATGGAGAAAAATTTAGTCTGTATAGAGGCAGCTATTAAGAATTTAGTTCTGCAAAAATACAGAAATAAATTCACACGGGTGTTGTAAAACAAGCTGAAATATTTTAAGCAAACCATGTGACCACAATTCATAGAAATAAGCCTAATGAGAAAAAAAAAAAACCCTCTTGGAATTATGCAAGATTTGGCATGGAAGAGCATTCATCAGTCATCCTGACATGGAAAGGATGGATAAAGGAAGCAGATGGATCCACCCATCTGCCCTGAGCCTAAAAAACAGAAAGTCTTCATTATGGTTGCCAACTTCTTGTTCCAAATGTATCACTTGATTATCAGGTTATAATAAAAGAAAGTCATAGGAGAGAAAAAGCAAAGATTGATTTTCAGTAAGGCCTGTTTCCCCTGACTAAATAGTTTCACTTGACTGAATGCTTACCTCATTTCAGAAACTCCCAAGGAGATCAGCTTAATGTCCCAGCCTGGTGTTCAGGCTGGGGCCTTTTAATGTTGCACTGAATTAACTTGAAGAGTACAAGGTTTGCTTTGGTAGAACTGGAATTGTAACACAGGTCATCATCTCCTTTTTAGAACACCAACCTGCCTCTTCTGCCTCACAAAGTGATATTAGTGAGTAAAAAACTCACACATTGCTGTCACAAAAACTCTGTTCAACCAAGAGAAAGGCAGATTGGTGTTAAGGTAGAAGAATCCAGCAATGCTATTTCTGCACCAGGAACACAGAGCACCCACCTCAGATCTTCCCTACTTGGGGAAAAATGAATAAAAAAACCTCTCTGTTCACAATTTTTATCAATATTTGGCTCATTAATAGTTCATAAAGATTCCTAATACACATTACATGCCAGCTATAGATTATTTGTGTCTCTTCATAGGCAGGATGTGTTATTGCATCCTGGCTACCTATCAAATCATGGCGGAAATTGTAGCAATCAATGAATGATTAATTACCCAGCTTTAATTTAAAAAAAACAACTAAGCTGTTAAGAAATTAAAAGTAAGCAATAAAAAATTAAACCACTTCCACAGAAGGTAAAATTTCTCCTTTAGAAAGAAAGTTTTTGCCACGGCAAAAAGAAAATTTGGATTTTAAGCTGAATTTATAGATTAGTTTCTTCATGATATTTAATGTCCATGCAGTATTATATGACTGAAGTTTAGAAATGAACAGTGAAAAATTATGTTTGGGACATTAGCACTAGGAATAAAAAAAACCCCAACCCTGTATTAATTCTTTTCAAACTACAATTTTAATAGTTCTTGCTCATATCTAGATCTTTATCTTTTAAAAAATCTATTCTAGATTTTTCACATACTTTACAAAATAACTTTTGATCTTCTTCATCCTATTTCACTGGGTTTTTTTGGTAATGTTTTACCTTATTTCTGAAAAATCTCTTACTATTATTCCCTTGGCCCAGGATGCAGAAGAGATTTACAATCCATTTCAATTCTAGCATTTCTAGGTTTGAACCTGGCCATTGCATAGTTAATTTTTCTTACATAGCCTTGTACATTTTAAATGTTAATTACATCACCCAGACTTAGCTACATGACTTGGTAAGAATTGTAAGTAAATGGATAACATAAAAAACTCTATATTAGACATAGAGAGGATGATAAAAACAAAACTTCACAAATTATTGAAAATTAAGTGTAAAAACTTACCTGAAAATATTCATCAGTTTCTATAGATGGCAATGAAGTAAAACAAAATCCCGTTCAAAATACAAAAGAACACAGCCAGCTGTTAACAGAGAATAATTCATTTTAAAATAAAAAAAAATTAAGAGAGAATTCTGGCAGACTATCCTTCAAAACTACTAGTTGTCTTGAAAAATAATATTTAATCCTTAGAAATTGGAGATTAAAACAGCTTACTACTTCAGTGTGTTGTTTAATTACCAATTACCACGTAATTCTGTATCTTTTGAGTGCAAAAAGTTGCAAAGTGTATAAAACCTTCACTTGAATAGTTAACCAAGAGCCCAGTTCACAGGCACACTAAATTTCCATTACTTCATTTGCACGTAATATTTCCATTTATGCAGCTTTTTGGCTTAACAGTGCTATGCAAAAAACCTCATATTAATGAAACATTGGGGAGCATTAAAAAATATTTTTAAAAAATGCATTTAAATTTTGCTTGGAAAACATTAAAGCTTAACAAGTAGAAACAAACTTTAAGAAGGAAATAGTAGAACTGTTAAGTTTTGCTGACTTTAAAAGTTACACCACATTCATAAAAGGCAACATTTTACAGTATCTTTACAGCACAGATGACAACTGAGTTCATCTTGGACTAATGATACTGGGATTGAAAATAAACTGACAAAAGCATTTACAAGTGGCTTTGCATCAAAAACAAATCACTTTCAACACAAAGCAACAAGATTTGTTGTTATCTCCAACAACAAATAATTCCAGGAGCTTGGGCAAAACAAAAAAGATCCGAGAATAAGAAGAGTTTTACCTGCAGAAGAAAGTTTGAAAGTTTCAAGTTAAGCTCTTAACTGAAATACATTAAATCAAAACAATCTGCTATGCTGCCACTGACAAATCAGTTTACAACGTACTAACGTTGATTTAGCTGGAAATTGACAAGAAATCAATTTACAATCAATTACAGCCAGTGGAAATTGATTACCTGGGTCCACACCAGGTTTTGTGTATATTTAAATCTTAAACAATCTTAAATAGTGTTAATTAAGTCTGTGCAACCTCCGGGTGCAGAAAAGGTTAAGGGTCACCAGGGTAAAGCATCTTAGGACACACTGAAAAACTCTGACTCTGTTATTACCTACTATAAGGACTAGAGTAAGATTTAAAACTAATCCTGCAGAAAAATACCAGGAAAAGTGAGACCTCCACTAAACACTTAAACTAACAGGGAATCCTGTCAGGATCTGAGGGAAAAGAAAAATCAACTGAGATTGACTGACTGACCTTCTTTCACACCATAAAAACACAGTTTATGAATCTCTATTCTGCTGACGTATTTATGCCGCTACCAGCCTCCCTTAGAGCCACACCAAAAGGAATTTACTTCACTCAACAATTCGAAACACAAGTAAACGAGCAGCTTTATTTTTTGTACAAGCGATCGCTACTTTGTACTGTTTGGTTTTTTTTTTTTGTACAAGTGATACTACTTTAGCCGCGCGGTTCTACCAGCGGAATAGCACAGGCAAGCTCTCAGCTTTCCCTCAAAATAAAAGGGAAAGGACCAAGCGGGATTTCATCGTGTGGAGCACCCCGGGGTAAGGTGCTGGAGCACCGGGGACGCGCCGGCAGCTCCTCAGAGGGGCTCCGGGATGCCCCGGGGGGCTGTCCCGCCTGGCAGGGCAGGACAAAACAGGGCAAAGCAGAGCAGGACAGGACAGGAGAGGACAGGAGAGGAGAGGATAGGGCAGGGCAGGGCAGGACAAGGCAGTCGCACCCACCGAGCGCTCCGGGATCGCGGGGCAGGAGCCGCACCGCCGGTACCGGGGCTTGTCCCGCGGGTCACCGCAGCAACCACGCGCGTCGCCCCCCGCGCATGCGCCGTAAGGAAAGCCCACGCTTGCCGCAGCCCCCCCGCCCCTCCCAACCGCGCGTCGCCCCCTAACGGCCCAACCCCTCCCTGCTCTTCAACGAATGGGGAGAGGGGGGGAGCGGCAACAGCCAATGGCGCGCGGGGGTGTGGCGCGCCGCCCCCGAGGCACGCTGGGAGTTGTAGTTCTCTCTGGCAGTGTAGCGGCGTGGGCCGGCGGCGGCCACGACTACAGCCCCCAGGCGGCCTCGCGCGGCCGCGCCCCCTCCCACCTCCCGCTTCTCCACGGTACCTCGGCGCAGCGCTGCCACGGCCGCAGTCGCGCCGCAGAGGTGACCTCGAGCGTTTGGCGGACTCGCTGCTGCTTCTCCCGCAGACATGGTCGGTACCGGGCCCGCGGCGGTACCGCGCCCCTCGGCTTCATTCGGCTCGGGGAAGGGAGATCCGGCAGGCAGGCGGAGGGAGATGACCCCTAAATGGCGTCGCCCTCCCCGCCTGGCCGCGCTGCTCCAGGGAGGGCCCGCGGAGTGAATGGCAGGGGTGACCTGGAGGTGATGGTGGCACCCAGAGGAGCCGGGGCTGGCTGTGCTCAGGGCTCACCGCAGCCCCCCGGAGCCGCAGCGGGGTGACCTTCCAGGGGTCGGTGGCGGCCTGTCCCCAGGGGAGGCCGGGGGAGAGCGGGATGTGCCCCCGTGGGGACACAGCGAACCTCCGTGTCCTGGGGCCGGCACCCCGGAGGGTTTATCGCGCCTTTCCCGGGGCTGCCCACATCGCCTCGGGGAGCTGGGGGCTGTCAGCGCCTTCCTTCAGGCGGCCTGAAAGGTTTCGGTGAGGTTCTGTGTTAGCTCAAGGGAAAGTGCTTGTGAAATGGCTTTATTGGTTCATCCCTGCTTGCTGTCGGAAATCCAGCTGTTTGTTCAGACTCTCCGGATTGTCGAGGAGTCCTTCTGGCTCTGCCCCGAGGTTACGGAGGTGAACTGCGGTGCTTTTGCTTTTTTGCAGGATGTGTACATAGATATACAAACCTGCACAGAGACTTTGCTTTCCTTTCTAGGCGTGAAGACATCTCTGTGTTTTTCTAGACTCAATGCCCTGTTTTTCAAACCTTCACTTTCAGTATTTTGCTATAGAAAGGATGCTTGTGTGCTCTGAAACGTGGCTTATTTCAGCTGAACCCTAAAAAAAATACCGAAATCTGTTAACTTTATCCTATTTTCCCACTCTTCCTATTTAAAATGTGGGTTTGCAGGAGTGACAACATGACAGCAAGTTCTAGTTTGTATTTGAACTCTCAAAACATGCATGGGCTGGTTTCACAGAGAACTTAGAACTTTGATGTCCAGATTTTTCACAATGTTTTTATCTTGCCTTTAATGTTCAGATTATGCATGTGGTGTCGGGCAGAGGCTTTAAATTTCTGAAATAAAATTCATCTATCAGTGCAACCACCATTAGCTCAGTGAAATGGAAAAAGTCTTACAGGGCACCTGTGTCAAGGTTGTTTCTTGAGGAAGGAATGCCTTTGGAATTGCTTTGCTTTTTTCTGAATTGCTTTTCTCCGAACCACAGCACTTATGTTTCATTAATATGAGTTTTTTGCATAGCACTGTAAGCCAAAAAGCTGCATAAATGAAAACATTACGTGCAAATGAAGTAATGGAAGTTTAGTGTGCGTGTGAACTGGGCTCTTGGCTAACTATTCAAATACACTTTGCAACTTTTTGCACTCAAAAGATACAGAATTATGTGGAAATTGGTAATTAACACACTGAGGTGGTGTTCTTCGAGTGCCCAGCTGCTTTGTTGGCACTTTCTGCTGCATTTCCAAACGTGTTTATTGTCACCACGTCTCTGCTTTAAAGAAAAGACAGCAAAACAAAAGTTGCTTAGGCAGGCTGTAGACTTTGGAAGAGATAAAAAAGTCATTTTAATGATTAAATAATTCTTGCAAAGCAAGGTGGGATTGCTTAGTTGGCTGTAATATTCAGGAACAACGTTAAGCTGATGGTGTTTTATGGACGAGCTTATCAGCAATAACCTTTATAGAGATCTCTCAGAACTGCAATTAGCAATGCAAAGTCTATCAATTGTGCAGTCAGGATGTTCCTGTCACAACGTTTGATAGGTTGTGGGTTATCTTTTTCCTTACCTTTGTGACCTCCTGGGTGATTTTTGCAGTGCAGTGCTGTTTGCAGGTATGGCACTGATGTTTTAGATTTAAATTTGTTTTTAGATTTCCCTAAATCAAAGACATAACTGAGGGCACTGAGTTCTTAAAGCAAAGTGTGTGGAGAGGGTGATAAGACCTCAACTTACTTGATACTGGCTTTGCTTTTATCTGTGATAATTTAGGAGGGGGAAAGATGTTATATTTTTTGATTAGATAAAGAAGGGTAACAGTATTCTGTTATATGCTGTTTTTTGGGGTTTTTTTCCTCATCCTTTTTATCATTACTTTTGCTACTCTTTTATTTTCCTAAAGATTTTTTTTTTTAACTATACATTGATTGAACATGTAGTGGAAAGGCTTTGGAACAAAATAATTCAGTTGGTTGTTGCTTAATTTGTCCTCTTAATTCCTGTATACCTGGGAGTGAGTAAAGGTCACCCCTGCAGCCACCACAGCATGAAAGTCCTGCAGGAGCCAAGTCACGGGTTAAATGAATGTCTGGAACCTACAACTTCTGTGGGGGAGCTTCTTATTTCTCTAAAAGTAACCCCAGACACTCAGTGAGACCAATTTTAATAGGAGATGCAAGGTTTTTTTTTTTGTTATCCACATTTTGTAAGGAGTTTTTGGTTTGTTAATCCAGCCCCTGGATTTAAGAGTGTGAAGGTTTCTTTGGTGCTGAATGCTCAGGGTTGGTGCAGGGGTAAAAAAGGGTCTGGGGAATGCACTGAATCCAATGTACTGAAGGTTTGGAAAGGAAAAACAAGTAGGCAGCACTTCTCACTTTATTTTAGCTTGTGTTTTCCTCCTCCAGCCCCAAATGGGGCACAAGAGGAATGATGGTAGTAAGCAAACATAATTATGTTGAGAAGGTGGAGCTGAGTCATGGCTGAAGGCTTTTTTTAGAGGCTAAATGCTAAGTTTGTCTCAGTAAAAAAAATAATGAATTGTCCTATTTCTTACTTTATTTTTTTTATCTTCTGCTCCTTCCCTCTCCTGTGGTTATGCTGAATACTCACCACAGTGCTGATGGATTGGGTTGGCATTTTTTATGTTTCAGTCTGACTATCTTGTAAAGTTCATAGGATGGAAAAAAATTTCTCTCTTCCTTTCCCACTTTTACGACACTACTTTAGAAGAAAGAGCCTTAAAATCTTTCTTCTGTTCACTGAAAATTCAGGAATTAGTCCACAATTGATTTCAGATTCACTATAATATAAAGAAAACATGTTTTGGTGCTACCTGTGTGACTTCTGGAATAATTTAACACAGGATGGGATTTTTATATGATTTTACCAGGCCAAGGTTTTGTAGCACTGTAACTTTCCAGTATTTATTTTACTAACTAGTGTGGTTAGCTGCCTTAAAAGAGTGTTCATAGTTCCATTTATATTAATAAAATGTAGATTCTTCTTAGAAACATGCTGACAAGTTGGCTTTAAAATTTGATACACATCTTAACCCATGCTGCCCATCATCATTGAGATGTTATGGTACATTTCCCTGCTCAAGAATTGAGTACCAGAATTAGTTTTGAGATTTAAACCAGCCAGAGTTGATTGTCTGCTCTCTTTCCCTTCACAGTGGAGTTTTGATGAAGTTATAGTAGGACAAGTTCAAGAGAGAATAATGCACTTCAACACCATGTAAAGGATAATTGGGTAACGAGATATTTAAAGAATCATTCCCATAATGAAGGCCAGGTCTAAATCTGCCACTTCAGTAGTTTCACTTCATCACTTTATGATTCTCTGATTTTATCCAGCATGTGATAAACTGGGGTAGGTGGCATGATTTTTGTAATTATCTAACACCAGTTAGATATCTTTTTTTTTAATTATCCAACACCAGTGTCTGGTCACTTCTGCAGAGAGGATACACTGGAAGCCCCACCTGGTTTTCCTATAAATATCAGTGACAGGAATGGTGCTTGGCAAGGAGCTGTAGAGGTCACAGAGTCTGCCCTCTTTCCTGCTCCATGGCTGGAACCTGTCCAGTCCAGCCTGGTGCTGAGGCTTTTGTCACTGACAGATCATGTCATGGGTGGTTCGATGTGGGCCTTGGAAACTGCCAGGGGTGAAGGTTATACACACCCTCTGTCCTGCTGCAGCAGAATTAAGAGGTTTTTTCTCTTTAATTTGTAGCTGTTGCACTCTGTTCTGCCACTGCTGAGAGGTGTTGGGGGCAGTGTTATTTTTCTAATGCTCTGTGAAGGTGTGGTGGGCTGCTCAACCTCCTCTTACAGACCATGAATTCAGGATTCCAGAACTGGATTCAGTATTCCATCTGCAGTGTCACCAGCACTGAGTGCAAGGCCAGCTTAGACTTTTCATAATTTAGCTCAGAATGGTATTAAATCACTTCTTGCACATTCAGTGATCTGTATCTCAAATGATCATCTTTTATTTTTCTGAAAAAAAAATAAAAATGGCTTGCCATTCCAGCAGGATGGTCAGGCTGCTTGTTCCTGTCCTGGCACAATCTGCCCCAGCCCTGTTGCCTCTGGAGAGGAAAAGGGAGATACAAATAACAAAATCCTGGGTTATTAATGTCTTTTGCCACGTGGCCCATTGATAAAATCATAGAATCCTTTGGGTTTGAACAAACTTTTAAAGGTCATTGGTCCACCCCCCCTGCATTTGTCAGGGACATCTTCAACAAGAGCAGCTTTTTCAGAGACCTGTCCAATTTGACCTTGAATGTTTCCAGGGGTGGGGCAGCCACCATTCATCTGGACAATCTGTGCCAGTGTTTCACCATCCTTATTGTGGAGTATTTATTTCTTATCTAAGTCTGTGCTCTTTTAGTTTAAAACTGTTGCCCCTTGTCATTTCATAAAGGGCTCTACTAAAAAGTTTCTCCTGATCTTTTTTTGTGAGTCCCCTTTGAGAATTGAAAAGCCACCTTGGTACCTTCTCCAGGCTGAACAACCCAAACTCTCAGAGCCTTTAATTCTGAATATTGAATAACCTCTGGATTTCTCCCAATCCTCCTGGTTCTGCTTAACAAAGTGGTGTTTTACTCCAGGCCAAGCCATTTTTCCCCCTCTGATTTGGAATATAGTAACATTTTGGCAGTCTTCTCCCAGTCTTCTGGAGTTTTGGGTCAGTTTGACAATAGTCAGTTGTTTTATAGATAGTGTTTGTCCATAATGTAGCTTTTGTCTGTGGATTAATTAAATTTTTTGCTGCCTGACAGTTTAGTGGGGCAGTAGTTTTTAAGTCCACTAGATCCTTTGCTTTCTGGCATTCAATAAGTCTTTGGCTGCAAATAAACATTCAAAATGCTTCATGGGAGCAAGCCCTCAAAATTGTAAGAGTCTGAAAACCAGTCAAGTGTCACAGCTTGTAAAACTTCTGTAGTAAATTTCAAGTGTGAATGGGTGGGGTGTATGTTGTCCACAACATGTGTTGTATGTTATCAATTGTCAGATACTTGTGCATGGTATTCTGGCCCAGCCCTGAAATATCTATAATATATCATTGCTATATTATGTATATGATATTTATTGCTAAATTAAAAAAAAACCCTTCTAATTTAGTCTTAAAAATATCTTCTGTATGAAGACACACACACAAAACAAATCACTCCTCAAGCCAGGTAAAGAAGGTGAGTTCTGACAGTTTGTCTTACCTTAACAAGGCAGTGTTGTTAAAGGGAGTGCAGAGTTTTTCAAATACATCATTTTTCCTGGCATTTTGCAAGTCTTCAGGATCTTTTTTTGCAATTATGGTCTGCTCCTGTAAAAAACCAGCAGAGAAATCTCTGGTGATTCTGGCAGAACCAGAAATGTGATCCCAGGAGCTGGGGCTGATCTGCCTTTTATCCAGGTTAAATAATCCTTATATTATTGCTGTAGTAATTTCATTTTTAGCTGCTGTGGAGCTGTGGGTTAATTCTGTGTCATTCCCTTGCAGGCTGAACCTGTCAGAGTGCTGGTGACTGGAGCTGCTGGGCAGATTGCTTATTCCCTCCTCTACAGCATTGCCAAGGGGGATGTCTTTGGCAAAGACCAGGTAACTCTCACCCTGAACTGCACAGGAATGGAAGAATTAATGGCAGAACTGCAGTGCCTGACACTGCTTTCCTCATAGAAACTCACAATGTGCAAGTGATTTTCTTCTTTTAAGTGGGGAAAATGGGATTTCTGCTCTGTTGTGCAAGCTGGCAGTTGTTGGTTGTGCTGAAGTTGTTTTCTGCCAATGGGAATTGTGAAAAACGAGTTCCACTCTCTTAGAGAAATTTATAAGTTTAATGGAAAAATAAAAATGGACAATTGGGAGACAGAAAGGCAAAAGTTCCAGCTGGGGCGCCTCACCAGAAAGCACACACTTCTCTTTCAATTTCTGTGTTTTAAGGATTGCTGGTTTACATATTCAGTAGATCCAAAACATTCTTTTCAAGTTTTTATCTGTTTCAAGTATCCCCAACCATCTTATCTGATAGATTTATTTGTGGGTGACTCCACTCTGTCAGGTAAGATGGGTCTTATAAATCCTTCTCTTGAGGTTTTTGGTTATTTTCATTTTGATAAAACCCCAGAAATTTAGCAGTCTTTATGCAGGGTTACAAGGTGATGACCTTTCCTCTCCCATACCTTCTGCCTTGGTCAGTTTAGATGTTACAAAGAAGAAAAAAAAAACCAAAAAAACAAACCAGTATTTTCAATGTTAACCTTCTGGTACAATCAAAAAAATATACATTCATCACCTTTCTAAACTCTATTAATAAAACATAACACAGTACAATTATACCTATAGTATTCATGTTAATATTTGTGAAAAGCCAACTTTATAATGTGCATTTATAACAGGTTTTAAATCTTGCACCAGTACAAGTTAAATTAATTTTCAAAACAGATTGTGCCCAGCTTGCACTAAATCTTTTTTTTCTCTTCCAGCCTCTCATTCTTGTGCTGCTGGACATCACTCCCATGATGACTGTCCTGGAAGGTGTGGTGATGGAGCTGCAGGACTGTGCTCTGCCATTGCTCAGAGGTGGCCAAAACAATTTTTTTCTTGATATCTACAAGAGGCTGCAGTACAGTTCTGGCATTTATGAGTCCCTGTAGCTGGCAGGAAGTTAGGCAGCAGAAAATCTTAGATGATCCTTCCTTGGTTTTGTAATTTGTGGGGTATAATCAGTTTAACTTAGCCTGTAAGCTAAGGAAGAATGACACTGAATAGGTTTTGTGAACAGAATTGGCAGTGCAGATACCTGGGTTTATATCATCTAATCCTGGGCTTTCAGCCTGGACAAGAAATTGTCAGATACTTGTGGATATGTGCTTTGTATTCTGGCCTAGCTCTGAAATATATATAATATATCATTGCTGTGTTATGTATATATATTTATTGCTAAATAAAAACCCTTAATTTAGTCTTAAAAATATCTTCTGTACAGACACAAAATACAAAATCACTCCTCAAGCCATGTAAAGAAGCTGAGTTCTGATAGTTTAAACAAGCAGGAGAAAAGGAACAAGTAGGTGTTGGTGTAATTACTATAACATGTGACCAAAAAAAAAGCATATAGGTGCCAGTTCCCATACAAATCAAACCTTCTCTGCTTTGAATTGTTAAAGGGACAGAAAATCTTCATTTGTGTTGGTACTTGCCACTGTAATTTTATTGTAAAAGTGAAGAAAAGCATATGCACTTTTATGCACATTTTAGAGGTGAATGAAATGTATCTTTTTACATAGATTTTCCACTTTAGATAAATATTTGTATATAAAGCCCATTTACTGACAAGTGTTTAATCTGTGGAGGTGGGGCTATACTTGTATTTTTGGAAGGGGATGTCAGATTAGATTATATATTATTAATGCACAAAAGAATATTCCCCTTAGCACTATGCCATGACTATTTACCTTGCTGAATTCTTCTCCCCCTTTCCTTTATGTCAGAGGTCATTCCAACAGACAAGGAGGAAGTTGCATTCAAGGACCTTGACATAGCAATTCTGGTTGGTTCCATGCCACGGAGGGAGGGCATGGAGAGGAAGGATTTACTCAAAGCAAATGTGAAGATTTTCAAGTCTCAGGGTGCAGCCTTGGACAAGTATGCCAAAAAGACTGTCAAGGTGAATATGGGAACTGGATTTAAAACATGAATTCTCTGTTCTGTAGAGGTCTGGATGCATTGTAGAATAATATTGCATAGTTCAGTGGGAACATTCCTTTCCTTATGCCCTGGGGTAGATAAGAAACAGAATGTTAAATAGGTGGATGATTTAGTCATTAATTTGTGTGCTGAAAAAGGTGAGTCTTACCTTCTATTGCTGTATTCCACCCATTTGAAAAGCAACCCCATAAAACTGTATTTAAAAAAAAAAATAAGCAGTTTTTTGAGTGTTATCACTCTTTTCTGGGAGAACTGAATTAACTACACGCAGCTTCCTACTTCACATCCATCTGTGTCCTTGAAAATAATGACCCTTAACTTCAGCATCAATATGGAATTCCAGTTGCACAAAAATCAGCTTTATTTAGGTTGTTTGCATCTCATTCTTTGGAGCATCAGAAGGTTTTAATTGTTCTCTGTCAGATTTCCTTCAGCACAGTTAATGGGCATCATGTGGCTGCTCTCCCACTGCTCTTAATCTCAGACCCAGACTCTGGCTGTGCTTTGTGACTGACTTTTTAATGTCTGCTGATGAACTTCCTGCTGCTTCTAAAGATGTGTTTTGCTTCTTTATCCAGTTGGGATAGAAACTATCAATGTAACTATTGCAGAGGAGTGGAAAATTTACTGAACTGGCTTTCAAAAGGGGAAATACAAAGGGAGGTTTGCAGATCAGCCTGTGTGATTTTAGGGTATGTGGAGTTTGGCATAAATCATTTGAGGCACAAATGAAGGGATGAATAAAAATCAAGTTTTTGCATAGTAATAAATTGATGTAAGTTGAGGCAGTATTTTACTTCTAACTGCCTATGAGATAAGTAACTGTTCTGGCTTTCTTAATTATAAAGCAATTATATAAAGCAGTGGCAGTCAGGCCACAAAGTATTTAAAAGTGGTTGGTTAAAACTGTGCCTGTGTCTGTCTTTCCCTACATCTGGTGGCATGAGGTTTGCAGCCAGGCTGTAGGTCAGTGCACAGATCTCCCTAGAAGTCTTGTTCCCTTTCACATTGGATGTCAAATTAAAGAAAACACCTACCTGGAAAATATTTTTATGTGCAGCTATAAAAGATTGGGTGGCTACAAATGACACACTTAAAAAACAATCTTGTTGAAGACAACCAAGACTTTAGAAAACTTGACTTTTAGATAACTTCTTTGAAAGTCAAGCAATGTATTTCACTGGAGGGGGCGTGTTTTGCAGAAATACCTGCTTCATAATTCCTTTTTTTTCCTTTTTAGGTTGTGGTTGTTGGGAATCCAGCCAACACCAACTGCCTGATTGCATCAAAGTCTGCCCCATCCATACCAAAGGAAAACTTCAGCTGCTTGACTCGTCTGGATCACAACAGAGCCAAATCTCAGGTAAAAAAGGGGCTGTTCTGTTCTCTCTGCTAAACACAAACAGAGCAATGCTTTCAGAAAAGCCTGTGGGTTGAGGAACTGAAGGCAATGCAATGGACTTTTTTAATTTCCAATTAGATTGCTCTGAAACTTGGTGTGACTGCTAATGATGTGAAGAACGTCATCATCTGGGGCAACCACTCCTCCACTCAGTATCCTGATGTTAACCATGCCAAGGTGAATGTGAAAGGAAAGGAAGTTGGAGTCTATGAAGCTATAAAAGATGACAGCTGGCTGAAGGGAGACTTTATCCTGGTAAGATACCTCTTTTTTTGTTGTTTTTAATGATCATTCTGTGCTTGTGCTTTCTCCTAAGCTCATCTGAAACTGTAAATAATGTAACTGATGTAGTGAAGCAGCTCTTTTCCTCTCACTAGAATAAACCATCTTCAGATACCTTGTTGCCATCAGTTATTTGCTGCTGGAAAATTCAAGGCAGGAAGGTCTATGTAATTTCCACTAGAAAAATCCAACTGGAATGTTAAAATGATCCAGCAAAGAGGTTTGATCACAGCTCAGGTGAAACTTGTGTGACACAGAAGCCCCAGTGCCATTTCACTGCTGTGATTTTTTGGGGCAGATTTGTAGATGGAGTGGGATGATCCATTTGCTGCTCCCCACCCACCAGGAAAGGCCAACAACTCTTTCCTTGCTCATGCATGTGCACAGACACACACACACACACTTTCCAATTCTTCTAGAATTTGGAATTTCCAATTCTAAATATGTGGCATCATCAGCACCATTTCTGAAAAAGAATCTGAAAAATCTAGAAAATATCTTAATGTGGGGTAGTAATAAATAATAATGTAGGTTAATAAAACAAAATAATGGTATTAATTGAGCAAGAGCACAGGCTACCTAAGTGGAATATGAAGGGAAATGGGTTATTAAAGTCCTAGATTAATAAAGCTTTACCAAAACAGTTAAATTTAAAAACTTGATTATGGTGAGGTAGATTCAGCTATCTTCAGGAATTAAATTAATTGTATTGTAGGATTGAAACCAGCAATTTCACACTGATGTTCAGCAGAAGACCTTAATTGAGAGTGTGTTGCTCCAGACATCTGTTACTGTTGACAGGCACAAAGTCTCCTGGTGGGAAAAGCCTGAGACATCTGGCTGGTGTCAGAGAAGTCAGCTAGCTGTAAAGGAACGAGCCTCTGAAACATTCTGTTACATTTGTGTTGGCAAAACCCTTCTGGGTTGTATTTCTGGATTGTATGCCCTGTTTGTTTAGTGGAAGAACTGTATCTTCACTGATAAAATCAAATAATTGCATGTGACAATCTTTCTCGATGGCATTTACTAACAGCACGATCTTGCTGCTTTACAATTTAATTATGTTTGGGGTGTTTTTTTCTTAATTGCAGACTGTTCAGCAACGTGGGGCAGCTGTTATTAAGGCCAGGAAGCTGTCCAGTGCTATGTCAGCTGCCAAAGCCATCTGTGACCATGTGAGGGACATCTGGTTTGGCACCCCAGCGGTAAGATGTGGTTACTGTGTGCTTGTTTGCCTAATGCTTTGATTGCCTGCCCACCCCACTGAAGAATCCCTCCTTTTCTGGAGTAAGTTGTGTCATAGGAGATAAAGGATATCAAAAACTGTGAAAATTTTGCTTGCTTCTAGCAGTGAAATAAATACTTTCTCTCTGGCTTTCCTGCTTTCAGGGGGAGTTTGTTTCCATGGGAGTCATTTCTGATGGCAATTCTTATGGTGTTCCTGAAGACCTGCTGTATTCATTCCCTGTTGTGATCAAGGTAACCAGGCTGTGTTTAAATCCATTCTGCAAGACTTATTAAAGTGTCATGTGAGCTGTTAACAGCAGTGTGGGACTGCAGTTGCTGGGATGAGGGGGTTTAGCAGCCTTGCACAGAGAGGACTCCCATTAACCAAGTTAAATGAACTTGATCATCATCCAAGTGCTGGTAAATAAGTGCAATCTGACATGACTAACTGGTTGCATTTTTTATCTGAAATAAAATGAACTGCTGCCTGATGTGAGCCATAGGTTTTGTTCTTAAGTTCATGCAGACTGAATAAAGCCTGTCCTTACACTGAGGGTTTTTTATCTGTTTGTTTTCCATCAGGACAAGACCTGGAAGTTTGTGGAGGGTCTTCCCATCAATGATTTCTCTCGTGAGAAGATGGATCTGACTGCTAAGGAGCTGGCTGAAGAGAAGGAGACTGCTGTGGAATTCCTCTCCAGTGCATGACTAGGTCAGGAGGAAATCCAGAACCATTTGAGAGTGGAAGAATCGAGAAGCCGTCTGTAGCTCTGCTACCAACCACCACTACTGTCTCCAAGTCCAAATGTCTGTGGCCATTGTGCATTTTAAACTTCATATGCTTACTGGTACTGTCGTGCCTCTTGAGTTATTATTAGCAGGATATTATTAAAAGAAGTCAAAAACTAGTTTGTTGACCAAACTTTTTGTCTGTTCAATCCTAGTTGCTTTTCTGTGTATGGTACAGGATAATTGTTTGCCTGGGCCTTGGCTACTAACGCACAAATCTGAGTTTTGGTTAGGATTTGGCACTGCTGGAACACGTCCTAGTGATCACCTCAGCATCCTCTCTCTCTTGTCTCAACTGAAAATGAAATTAGAACGCCAGTAATTCTCCTTGAATAGTACAGTGTCTATCACTGGACAGACTTCAAGTAAACACAGTTCACTCTGGTTATGCTTTACCATGTTTGTCAATAGAAATATTAAAAGTTGTTCAATCAGATGTTGGCTAAGAGTAGTCTGTTGCACTTTATTTGCATGGTTTTAGTTATGCAACTAACACAGTGTGATTGTACAAGATAAAAAAAGCCCAGAAAGCCTATTTTAGGAAACTAGTTTAAACTTTAAGCATTACTAGCTTTTGTAATGACTAACATTTCCTAATTTTGCTGTCTGTCCTGTTCTAACAGAAGTTTCTGCCTTGTACTAAAGTAAATCTTGGTCTGTCATATCTGGAGTCATTTCATTTTTCTTTTTTTGGTTTGTTTCCATTTAATGAGGATCTGAAAACCAGAACTTCTTTCACCAGAAAAGGAGAGGTTAAACTGAATTCTCAGCAAATTAAACAGTTTCTTTGAGGATTTACCAGGCAGAATGTAAAATAAATCAGCAAACATCAGTAAGCTTATCCATGAAAATGGGTCTGCTCTCAGAATAATACTGTATCTGTTCAGCACAGTGACAATGATGCAGCAGAGACTTATTATACACAGAGGTGAAAGGGGAGAAAAACATTTCAGAAAACAGGAATGTGCTGCAGCACAGTGAGTGAACACCATGAATGCTTATGAAGCAGCTGTTGCAAGCATTTATGCATTTCTGCAGTCTTAAAAATAGACAGGAATATACACAGTTGTATTTTTTTACTGTTTTTCTCATTCCTCTGAGCCCCTTAGAGTTTAGTTTTCAGGAGAAAATTTCATACACCTGTCTTTTTATGACAATTTAGGCACTTCCACAGAAATTAGGGAGGGAAGAGAAGCTGCCATTTGTTGACTGCCTTCTGGCAGTTCCATGCAAAGTCAATAAAATCTCATTTCAACGTGAGCTCAGGGATCAAAGGACTCATTGCAGTAATTGCCATGCCACAATTTATTTTTAATTAAGGTGTTTTTGCAGTGAATGTTACAAGAGATGGCTCCAGCCCACACTGTTACTCAGTATAAAAAGGCCAAGTAAAGGAAAGAGTGCACATCCATGCCTAATAAATAGAAATAAGGAATGATAAATGCTGTTAGTGTGCTTTGTAGCATCACCACGTAGGGAATTAGCTTTAAGAAAGAAGATCTGGCTCTTCAGGGTTTTTTAAATGTATTTTAAAGCAACCTTCTGTAGGAGAGAACTCACTACTCCTGAAGTAATCCTTCTAACAATGTATCAGGAGACTTGCATAGTTAACCTCAGTACTTGACAGAGTATCTCTCTCCTGATACACTGAAGTTAAGAGTTGCACTATTTAACTCCTCGTGCTGAGTTTTAATTCTGTTCAGTTCCCTCCACACTTCCATTAATCAATTCAGCAGGAAATCTCTCACCTGCTCGTTGTCCAAAGGCTTTGCTATCCTGCAGCTTACAAACTGTCATGTGGTGGATATTCTGTGTACTGGAAGTTACTCTCCAGTTACTGATGAGGTATTTCCAGGACATAAAGACTTCCTGTGCAGGAAAGGATTTCACTTCCATTCTTTGCTTGCTGATTACTTCTCTAAGAGAAGTAAAAATTTTGTTCTCCAAGAGGACAAAAGGTAGGATTTCCAGCACCAACTCCTGAGTGAATACATACAAACATTCTTTGAGAAACATATCCTTGTTGGGGGAAATTAGGGCTGGAATTGTCAGATCCACTTCTGGAAGGTTTCTAGATGGAGCAGCTGAGAATATTGGGGCTCCTGAATGAATCTATGTGTCAGCAGAAAGGCTGGAAATTGTTCAGCCTTCTCATGGAGCACCAAGTCCCTGCATCCCAAATCCTCCCTTCGTGCTCCTGAAAGCTGCACGAGGCAGGCTGCTGCTCTGATCTCTTTATGCTTTGCATTCCCAGCAAGAATTCTTTTGAGAAGCAGAAGAAATAAAGTTTTTTTCCACAAATGAACAATTGATTCCAAGTTTGTCTTGCATCATCATTCTTCTCCCAGTGTTCCTGCTATTTCTTACAGTAACTCAGGTGAAGTTGGAGACTCCAGATCTAACAAATTAATCTAAATCAACGTGATACTGATGCTCACCACAGAGGTTCACCCCTGGCCAAGTTTATAAAGCATCACTTCACATCCAATCAATAGGTTTGGGTCACTTTCCTCAAGGGAAGGCAGGAGAACTTCTCTGGCAAGTGCTTTCAGAGCACAGGATTTACAAAACAGAGGAAAGATGTCCTGAATTAACTAATTAGAATGATTTCCTTTATTTCTTTCCCCCTCCCAACCCCAGTTCCCTGTAGTTTGGGATCTTTTTTACATCTATAGACACATTTTGAATTCCAAGTAGCAAATCCTAGAGGACAGCTACTCCTCAGTAGTAACAAAAGAGGAAGTTACACAAATGTAACTATTTGCAGCTTAAACAGCAGATACTTTTAAGTACAGGTTTTTTTTTAAAAAAAACCATTCCAACAGCTTTTTGAGTGGCGGCTTTGCATAGCAGAATGATAAATGAATTACTACTGAATTTTAACTGAGACTGAGCAGCCAGCTGCTTAAAATAAAACTCTGTAACTGCAGGTAAATAGAGAAGTGAACAGATAAAGATGCAGTCTTTCAGCTTTGCTAGAAATAAGCCCATTGCTTTGATTTTACAGGATCTTCAATTAATTTATAACTAAAAACTTAATTGCACAGATGCTTCCTTTTTTTCAAGTCTGCCAACCATAATCATCAATGCCGAAGGCCACCTTAAATCCTAAATAAATTGTAAAATAAATAAACACAAATAAAAATAATTTTACAGTGCAAGTTTCCTTGGAGCCTCCAGATGGAGCTAGTAGAGAGGGAGTCAGACTGGGAAAACTTTTTTTTTCTCTTTAACCCCTAAGCCTGGAGAATAAATACCTGTTCCATGAGAAAGCAAACAAATCCCACTCTGCGAGTCCAGGAAACTCTTGGACAGGAGAGTGAAGGTTTTGATGGAATCCCCACATTCCCAGCAGTGTGGACACCTGTCTCCATGCCATTGAGATGTCTACATGAAAGGTGGCAAAAAAAATAACCGTTGGATGCACTTGGCACTGTCCTTGCTTGAGAGCTGCCCCTCTCTTCCATCCCCCAGTAAAAACAGCACTGGAGATCCCAAGTTATAAATTCAAGGATTAAGTTCTGCTGTTGGCTCTGCAGGAGCCAGATGTCTTTGCCCCTCAGTTTCTTGTGGCAGATATTTGCAAAATATCTCCAGCAAGCTCTGGCTGGAGGTTGCTGTTCAGGGCGTGGGCAGTTTTCTTTGCAAGATTTTTGGAGAAGGTGGGATGGCTGTGCTCAGCTCTCACTGGCCTGAGAGGCAAATGAAACAGGAAACACAGCCAGCTCCACATCAGCAAGCAGATCTCAATCCAACTAATCCTGCCCCATTAAATTCTCCTGACTGGAGAAGCTAAATCCAGGTGAAGATGGCTGTGCTGCCCCTGTGGGCTTTCAGGAGAAAAGCACAAATCCTCCTGGTTACGAAATGCCACCGTGAGAAAACTGAAAACTGTTTGGTAACTCCTCTTTGGTGTGGGCTGGTGCAGAGCAGAGCACGATAAACATCTGCCTCTTCTGAGAACCAGGAGCTCTGCCTTCCTGAGGAGAGGGGAGGGAGATGAACCACAGGCCACCTCTGTGTGTTTAGGGTTTGTTGATATCACTGGATGGAAATACCTAGAGCAGAAAGGAGCCAGACAGGGTTACCATTCCCATTTCTCTCTGCAAAGCCACAGGAGATGAGCTTGGCTTTCCTTGGCAGGTGCCAGGCATTTCTCTGCATGTTGCACAAACAGAAATAATTAATACAAACCACATATAAGCTGTACTCCTGTCTGGCTGCATCACCGTGAAACTAGACATGGGGGTAATTTAAGTTTCTTGTTGGTGAAATCTGGTGAACTCTTTGCTCTCAGCTGTCACAAACCAGATCCCCACGAGTGAACTCCTGGCAGCATCTCCCCAGTGCCTCATTCCCTGCCCTCTGTGGGGCTGGTTCATGGACCCACCTGCACCAACAGGAGAAGACAACAGCCAAACACTGCTGGTCAAGGGCATCTGAAATTGTGGGGGGTTCAAATTCAGCCACTTATAATTTCACTGGATGGTAAAGAAATCGTTGGTAGATTTGGTCTAGACTTGTCCCATATATTTCCCACCTCCAAAACTGACTTCATGTTTCTCCTCCTGCTGTCACACCGACAGCTAAAATGCTTTGCACAGCTTGTGGGGCAATGAAGAGGTGATCCCTTGAGGCAAAGCAAAGGTGCCACTTGAGCCACGAGGTGTCCCCACAAGGCAGCTGGACGGCCTTGGAAGGACTTGGAGGGGAGCCACGGGAGAAGACAACTCTGCAGTGCTGGGCATGAAGTTCTGACTCTTTAGTTTTCTTTTTTTTTCTTCTTTTTTTTCTTTTTTGTCCTTTTTTTTCTTTCTTTCTTTTTTTAGTGGTAAATGTCTATTCTTGACTTATGCTAGAAACAGTGCTTCCCTTCCATTTAGGGAGAGAAATATCCAATATTTCCCAGCCTCACTAAGACCTCTGGCTGCAGTAGGTGCAATGTAAGTATAAAGGAAAGCAGATGTTCTGTTTTTCTTGTCCTTCTCTGCTGTTCTCAGTGTTCCTGCCAGACAGAGGGACAGAAGTGATCTAGAGAAATGATGCTTCTTTGCCAGTAACTTCCCCAAAAGTGATCATTTTGGGACAGAAAGTGCCCATCCTAGTTCCTGGTCTGTTCGTCCAGAGAGCAAAAGGGCTAATTAGGGCTAATTGAGGCTGAGTCCTTATGGAGATGACAGCAAATGTCATCTTGAGGATATAATTTCTTGCTGCTGTATGGTTATTTCTACAAGGTGAGATTAGGAAGAATTTCTTTGTGTCCCAAAACATGCAGAACTTGTGCCTTTTTATGAGCAGCTCAAATCTCAGGCAGAGAGGATAGAAAAAGCAAGAGCCCTTTGTGAAGCTCTGAGCTATTTGGTAGACAAAACCAAAAGCATCACCTTGATGTGAAGCCAGCCTTTCCTTTCTTTTACTTTTCACCCAAGCACAGAAATGTTTTGGTGCACAGAGAAATTTTGATGATGGAATAAAACTCCAGAGATTTAATTTCTTTTTGGTGAGTGGTGGGGAAAAGAAGGTATCTCAGAGTTTTTACATTTGCACTGGATTATCAGGTCTCCCACCCTTCCTGCTATTAATTAAACAAGGCTTTTATGTTAAAATATAATATAAAGTTTGGCTGATAATGGTGCTCTTCAGCTCTGGTTGCTTTCCCTTCCAGACTAGAGAAGTCAGCAGAAGGAAAGTCTGTCAAACAAACAAAAAAAACCTTTTAGAGGGTCACTCCAAACCTACAAGCTGCCTGCATTGAGATGGGGCTCAGAGCAACCTCTGCTCAAAGTCCATGGTCCTTCAGCCTGGGTAATGACCTTGGCCACAGGATAAGTGGGCTTATCTTGGCTCCTGGCATGGAAATTGCTGACAGGGAATCCAGGGAGGCTGAAGGGAGCACACAAGTTTACTGCTGCCCTGTATCAGCTGTGGGGAGGTGTCCCACAGCTTGAGGGGTGACTGCAGCTCCTCTAACAAGTGACAGTGCCAAACCTCTGGGAGTTGACACTTGTCCCTCTTGAAGCACCCCAGTGATGTTCATCAGCACAGATAACCATGAAAAAACTGATTGAATTCTACAAGGGGAAAAAAAAAAAAACCAACAAAAACTTGTCAGAAATATTGCCTGCAAAGTTTTCCTTACTATAAAAAAACACAGGTCATAAAATCCTCATCCGTGAGAGAGGAGCTGCCACATTCCCAAATCCTACTGCAAGCATTTCCTTCCCTGTTGTGAGTCACCTGGTTCCTGATGTGCTCACAGAGCAGATGATGAAGCCCACACCTACCCAGGGGTAAAATGTCTCTTGGCAAAGGGAGTGATACCTGAGCAAATAATCTGTCCCCTGATTTACGTGGCTCCTACGTGGTTCTCCTCTGCCTTGGGATCCTGGCGGCACTGCTGGGAAGCAGGAGGGAAAGGTCAGGGAAGTGAACACAAAATCCCAAATCACGTAGCTCCTCAGGCAAACAACTAAACGAAAAAGGATCTGTAAAAAAAAAAACAAAAAAAACCCCAGTAAAAGATTACTCAATGTTTATCTTGGCTTCTTTTTTTTAAATTTTTTTTTCACTAGCAAGGCAAACGTTGGGGCGTCATGGCACAAAGGGACTCCTCGATATATTTTTTTAAAGAATTTCAGACTGAAAAAAAAGGTCAAGAAACGCAGTTTGAGTGACTTCAACCTGAAAATCAAAGCCACAGAGATGCAACCTGATCAAAGCTGCCCTGTGGTTTCCCAGCCACTTTTGCTATTGATTTTGACTGGGTTTGGTTATGGACCTTGATAAAAGCGGGGCTGGACACAAAATCAATGCTGCTTTTCACCATGTATTTTTCAGTCCATTATATGCTATTGATAGCACCTGGTATTTTTCATTATGACAAGTTTTTATCTTCCCCTGGTTAGTTCGGGAGATTTGTCTTAAGACACTTTTCTGCCTTTCCAGTAGGTAACATTGTACTCTCCAAATAACTTATTTGTAATGACATCCTTCATTTTCAGTTGTAGCACCCTTCCTTTTCTTTTTGCATCATGCGGGTTTTTTTGCATCATCTTCCATTTACTCCAAATAAAAGGTTTGTTCTTTTCTTCCCCAATTTAGAACATGTTGAGAATGATCTTGTGTGTGTGAGTTAATGAATTCCCTTGTTTTTGTCTCTACAGAAGGAACATTTTTGGCTCTAGCACAGGTTAACAAACCTTTTGAAAGCAAAGGGAAGGAAGCTGGTCAGAAACAGCAATTAACAGCCTGGATTTCAAGAGATGGGAGGAAACAAGTTGATGTATCCAAAGAAACTGGTGGCTGAAGTTCACAGAAACACTGGCTGAACCCCAAAGAGAGGTGACACAAAAAAGGAATGTGTGACACTGTTAGAAAGACAACCTGGCCAGGAGGATGAGGACATCAACTTAGGAGGAACTGATGAAGTGGAAGTGAGAGGAACAGGAAGAGAGCCAGGCTGGTCTGAGGAATAACCCCAAAAGCCACCAAATCTGGGAAGAAGGGGAATATGGGCAGAAAATAGAGAATTTAGGGGAGTGGAGAAGGAGGATGGATTATCCCCGTGGCAAGGAGAAAGCAGATGATGAGACAGGACAGAAGGTGCTGGTGGGAGGTGGAAATAGGACAGACAAGAGGTCAGAACGTGGAGATGTCAGGTAGATGGTGCCCCTCTGAGAGAGAGAGGTGTGAGACAAGCAGCAGCAGCAGTGTCACACCCAGCATGTCCCTGGGGGAGGCTGGCAGTCCCCAAGGCCCAGCAGAGGCCACAGCTGTGGCTGCACAAGGCAGGGAAAGTGCCCGTGCTGTGTTTGCTTTGGCGTTGGCAAGGCAAACGGGACCAGCCAGGAGAGAAGCAGGGTGCAGATGGCAGCCAGCACAGCTTGGGGGGTGGCTTGTGGTGTCACTGGAGTGACAGCATGAGAGCAGGGACAGAGGGAAAAGTGTTGCTTGGACAACTCCTGTGACACTCCCAGGGAGAAGCCTGGGCGAAAGGCAACAACAGAGGAGGAAATCGTGCAGGTTAAAAAGCAAAACCTGAGGCAGTGACAGCAGGAGAGCCTGCACTTATGGAATTTTCCCAAAATCCTATGGAAGAGGATGTTCCTCTCATCTCCACCAAGATCTTTTGGATCACGTGGGGTCTGTAGGATCTCCTCTGTGCTGGAGAAGGATCTTGTCCTTATTCCCACCCAGCCCTCCCTGTGGCAGAATCCTCTTCTGGACATAGCAGGGCTCCAGCAGAGCTCAAGGTGGGAGTCTGGAGGGGCAGAGGACAGGTGTTTCTTCCCTTTTTGGGCACAGTTTCAGCAGCCAGCCACCCATATCTAATGGCCAGTTCCACCCAGGTGTACAGAGGTGCTGGAGGCAAGCAGATACCAGCTGGCTCCTCCAAAATGTGAGTGCCTGGAGCATCCTGCAGCAACCACGGGGCTGTGAAAATCCAGCCCAAACCCCCATCTGCAGCAAAAAGACAATACAAGGAGAGAGAAGGGTCTGAGCTGGAGAAAGCAGCATCAAGCCATCCAATATCCCATGTGATATTCTACCCTCACCAACATGGAGCAACCAGGATGTGCCTCACCTTTTCTCCTGACTCATATCCTGCTGTGGTGCCCTGGGTACACACAAGCAAAAGGTTGAGATACCTTTCAGGCCCAGCATCCTTTAGCCAGGTCCATGAGCTGACTGGGAAGGAGGTGGCTCCCAGGGTACCACAGTTCCAGAAAACACGTGCTCATTACATCAGATGGAGGCTGCACTTTGGTACTCAGATTTAAAGGCTTCTCTTCCATTTATGCAGCTTTGACAGAATCAATATCATCAAGACAAACTGCTTGGCCAAAGTGCTGCTTCCCTTCCAGACTCCCCAGAGTGAACACATTTGTGTTGGATTTTATGTATGGTTTTTCAGAGATTTATTACATTTACATGAGGGGGAGAGGGAAAAAGACAATTATTAATCCACGCCATTCCCACCTCCCTCTTGTCATGTCATGGAAGATATGATGGGGTTGTGAAAGGGAATTTCCACAATCCTGCTCTGTTTTTTCTCCTTCAATAACTATTTTAACATCCTCTCTCTTTACAGCTGTATAAATGCCAATACATTGGAGCACTTGAAGTGGTCATCAATTTTCATCAGAGCAGAGGAATAGGAATAAGATCATAAGATAGGAAGGCCTTAACTGTGAGTGCATCCAGGAATTACCAGCCCTTCTTTTTATGTGGTTTTCTCCTGATTTTTTTTCTGATTTGATCCCAAATTTGCATCATTTTAGAAAGTGACCGTTTCACAGATGAAACCAGATTTTATTTGCTATACATAAAACTGGAAGTGATGCTCCAACGAGGCACTTTACAAGAGTTGTAAGGGAAATCACTCCAGCTCAGGAGAAAGGAATGATTTGGGTCTCTCTCCCTGGAGAGTTTCACTCAAACAACTTTTCCCAAGCAGTCGTAGAGCAGACAGAAAAGATTAAATTAAATTAAATTAAATTAAATTAAAAAGAGCTTACAAATCAATCTCCAGGTTAAATCAGAGCTGGAAGGGTAGACTAGATGTTGTTATGTTATTTATGTAGCTTATTCACCCTACCCAAAATGCCAGGATGGATTCAGCTCTGCTGAAGCCTTTATTCACCATCAGTTCTGTGCATAATAACTGAGCTCCCACATCACTCAGCTCACCATAACCACCACGTTTTTGGGAGAAAGAGCTTGTGTTAGACCTGGAGCAAAGTGGAGGCACTGCAATAGCTGTTAATATTTAATCACCAGGAGTTTTCCAGCCCTCTGGCACAAGCCAGAGCTGGGCAGCACACGTCCTCTGCTCACAGTGAACATGCACTGCCCTGCTGGCACCGAGGACAAAACCTTAAACTTCTCAAAGTCCCTTTGATAAGAGAAGCTCAGTCAGCCTGCGAGCTGTTGTTCCCAGAAAAAAAACCTTAATAAAAGTGAGTTCTGTTTTCTTTGCAGTTGTCTCACTTGATAATGAGCTGGATTTGAAAAAAACCCCAAGGATTTCCCTGGTTACAAAGAGCAAAAATCTCACACTTCCTAACCACCTAATGGATTTCTAAAGCAACATTTGAGCTGATTTTGGGTTTATTTCACCTGAGATTTATTGCACTCTGCAGGGCTGCCAGGCGATGGTCACCCATGGCCATCTGGGAGAGGAGGATCTGCTGGGGCTGAGCCAACCTTGGTTCCCAGCACTGGGGTTTGCCCAGCCCTCGTCAGCTCTCACCTTCAGAAGAGACAGAGTCACGGGTCCTGCCTGCTGCCACCTCAGCCAAAAATACTGCTCCTGACTCCTGAGGATTTAGGGAAGGAGTGGGTGACAGGTGGAAGGCATAACATCAGAGAGGAGATTGTATTTTTATAGCTTGCTCTCCAAAGAATCTGTTGACCCAATGGGGGATAAAAGATAAGATAAAAGACAACAAGATTAAAAAAAAAAAGGAGATTTGAGACACTTGGACAGCTTCAGGCTGATGAGGTCTGGATGATGGTAAATGTCACATCCCACATCCCTGACATCACCCTGACTGACATCAGAGTGAGATTTGGTGAAGAGGCATCTGTGGAGAAGAGTGGCAGTGAAGACTGTCTTTTAAATATACAGCCCAGGAACGACCCACTCTACAGCATGGGACACATCCTGGATTGCTGCTTTTAGGGGAATTTATGTTGTTTTTCCATCTCTAATTCAGCAAACAGCTGGAGTTTCTTACACAGCTTTCTCAAAAAAGACGATAAGAGTCACTAAATCATTTTGTCTCATTTTTCCCTTGCAAAACTCGTTTCTTCTCTGCCTTGCCTCTGCCAGCATGTGAGCATCCTCAAGGTCTCAAAATGCCACAGCTGCTCTGCCTCACCCTTTCCATTCCATTTGAAAAAGTGACGTTGGGAGATGGTTTGTGTTCCAGCATTAACTCTGGGAACCCAGTGTGGCAGGGCAGCTCCACATGCCTGTCCTGCCCCGGGGCCAGGGATTAGCAGGTGTTGCATTAAAGCTGCTTTAAGTGGGCTCAGCCTCAGAGGCTCAGCTCTATTTATAGCTGAGTTCACCCCCAGGGCTGTGCCAAGTCATGGGCACGCTGTGGGACGTCACCCCCTGAGGTTCCTTACAAACCCTTGCAGTTCCCCAGAAGACTTGGAAGTGAGTAAGCAGAAATAAATGCACCCTCAGGACCTCAAATTGCTGCTCCTGGTGCTCCCACAAAACCACTGCACTTGGTCTTGGGTGGGATATATTGGCTCTTTATTTCATCAGTTGTGTGTTTTGTGTCTTAAGCCAGTCAACCTATATATTAGTCCACATAATACAATTGAAAGTGGTTGTAAAACTGTCATTTACCTTAATTAATTTCACTGGAAAACATCTAAAAGTGAGCTTCAAGTCATTTTTTTATGTAAAGTTATATGTATTTAGTGGTCAGAGTTTGACATGGTGCATTTTTTAATCCATGAAAATGGTCAGATTTTGTGACTTCATTGTGGCTAATTCAGATCCTTTAGGTTTTGATTTGGGTACCTTTAGGTTTGCCCCCCATGGGTGGAAGGGCAGTGCCAGCATATCAGTGATGTCTTGGGAAGGCTGACATGAAACAGAGACTGCACAGAGCTGGAGAATAAAGTGGGGATTTATTGAAAGGCCTCCAGGATCCACCTTGGGCAGGACAGAGCCTGACCAGGGACACACCCAAGGTGGACACAAAATGGTCACAAAATGCCCAACCGGTCACAAAGTCTCACATTTTTATAAGTTTTGGTCCATTTGCATCTTGGGGTTGAATTGTCCAATTCCAGCTCCAGGTTGTGAGGTCCCATCCTTCTTGTTCCTCCCTCCAGCCCAGTGTTGTTTGTGCTTTTGGGGCTGAAAGTTGTCCTTGGTGTGCAGCAGGAGAAGGATTTGTTTTGTGTCCCTGCTGTGTG
>JBBMKD010000145.1:14670965-14689211 GCA_037834095.1 Argya squamiceps
AAGGATTTGTTTTGTGTCCCTGCTGTGTGCAGAGCTGAGTGACACTGAGTGTGAGCTCAGAGCTGCACCCCTGGGCACCACAGAACCTGAAATACATGAAAGATAAAATTTAAGGCATCACTGGAGGCTCCTGCCTGCAGCCTGTGGGATGAAAAAGTGGCTGGGCAGGGGGTGTCCAGCCCAAACAGTGAGTTCAAACCAGGGCAGGTTGGAAGAGAGCATCCAGCAGGGTGTTTTATGTGCCTCCATCTGGGCCATCTCTCATTTTGGGAGAGGTGGCAGGGCTCACTGCCACGTCTCCCAGGAGCTGAGGGGAAAGTCACGCCAACAAACGAGGATCTATTTTTAATCCCAGCCCTGACAACTGTCCCTCCTCCAAGGGGGGTTTGAAATGTCACCTCAAAGACAGGGGGGCTTGGTACATGCTGTCCAGCTTAATGAAAAAAGTCATGTGGAGCCTCGTGGATAGAAGTTTGCTGAGTTGTACTGGGAAAATTAAACACAAGGCACCCTCTGTCTGGGTTTGGCATGGAGACATTTATCATGCTAAAGTCTTTTTCCACGTGGTGGTAGTGAAAGGCCAAATTCTGTCTCTGCACAGTCAAGCACATGTGCTGTCATTGAGCTGGAGCCCAGGACACTACTGATGGATTGATTTACTTCATCAGGAATTTCTCCCCACTGGTAGCAGCACACAATTCTTAAATTCCAGGTGGATGAGAGCCCCTGTGGAGCAGATTTTGGTTAGTGTCCCTTGCAGTTTTCTGTGGGTACTTTAAAGCCCAGACATGGTTAGCCCCATTATTTCCCACAAAAATGGGAAATATGTCTTAGTGGGTCTCATTATACCCATATGTATAAAATATTATATATATAAAATACATAAATATATATAATATATTTTTATATAAATATATAAAATATAAATATATTAATATATTAATTTACAAGTCAGTCTTGAAAAAAAAAATCGTATTTAACAGGAAAAATTCCTGTTAGAATTACTGGAAGGAGGCATTGGACTCTGTGATCCTTGTGGGTTCCTTCCAACACAGGATATTCTGTGATTGTGCAATTCAGAGAGGCAATGTAGAGTTTTAATCATCACAGCATTTAAAAACCTAAATTCCCCTTGGTGTTCAATTTTTTTTCCTTGCATTTTGCCAGTTAACACTTAGGCACAGAATTAATTATGAAACTTTTACAGGTTCACTCCGAGTGTTGCTCATATGAAAACTGTTGCCTGCTTATGCCTTTCTTCAGAGGATTAGGAAATGAAATCTCTTTAACTGAATAACACTGGCTATCCAATTTCCACTTCTCATTTCATTGACAGCAACTGCAGAATATCAAAAGAACAATATATGGTAAGAATTAATGACACATTTTTGGCATCTGCTCCCAGTAAAGCATTTGGGGAACAGACAATTTGTTTAAAAAAGGAGGTCAGGGACCACAAATAAGAATGGCACTTCTTAAGGACTGATGACAACAGATGCAGTGTCCTGCACTAGGAAAATTTACTGGTGTGTTTTACTGCTGTGTTTGTTATTTAACCACAGGACAACCCACAGCCACTGAAAATATTCCACTGAAATCCTAGCATGCTGCTGAGTCTGACAAGTGTGGTTTTTTTCAGGGAACATTTTTGGATCATCTCCTGATCCAAAAATCTGATCTCCTGATCCTCTTGCATCTGGGACAAGGAAGGGATTCAGGACTTTTGTCCTTCTAGCTGGTCCGGAGGAAATGGAGAGAGAAGAGGCATTGCAGCTGAAAAAGATGAAGCTACTTGGGGGAAACAGAAAGAAAAAAAGGGAAATCATCATGGCAGAAGGCAGTGGTTAGGAAAAAATTAGGTTTAGAGCGGGAAATATCTGCAGATAGAAGTCCTAGGGAAAAAAAAGTGAGGGATGAATGTGGGAAAATAAGAAACCACAGCAGAAAAAAAGCAGAATTGTCTTCTCCTCCCCACCTGAAAGGGCTACAAGGAGACCAGCTCCAGAGGAGGGGTTGGGATTGGGGTGTGGAATGGCTCAGGAAACCTCCCCTGGCAGCAGCCAGCGATGAAAGCAGCACTCAGCAGGAGGGGCCGTCAATGCCAGGATTGTAATGCAGCTTTCCCTCCCTTCCCGAGGTCGGTCTGCAGCCTTCCCGGCACAGAGCTGCCTTTTCAGTTATTCCTGCTGCTTTTTAACCATCTCCCCATGGGACCAACCTGGCTTCAAAACTCCACAGGAGACACAGCCAGAGCCTGCTCCAGGAGAGCAAAATGGGAGTGCTGGAATGAACCTGGAGAGCTGTGCATGAGGAATTACAAGCCATTACCTTACTACGTGCTTGAAAAAAGGTACAGAGGAGCCCAGCGAGCTACAGCTCCACCCAAAACACATGTGGGAAAGATTTAATGCACTGCCAAACTCCTCCCATGCCAACACCCCTCCTTCCCAGCCTGGTTTTTCTAACAAAAAAGCATTGCTGCCTTGTCTGGTGTTCAGCTCTGAAGCATCCAATGCCCCCACAAAAGGCTGCAGTGAGCCTAATTTATATTTGCTGTTTATGCTGGAACATTAATTTGCCTGGCAACGACGGGTATTTTTTTCCCATGCTGGTTTACTATTATTTATGTGCATTCACAGTGGCAACCTTTGCTATGTACAGGGGAATATTTATTTATTTATTCCATTTACTGAGGAAGAGATTTGCTTGGTTTTCCTCCATGGCAGCTCAGCTGGGTGCTGGTGAGCTTGTGGGAGCAAATGCAGAGGGACAATTGAGCCAGAGAGAAAAAATGCCTCTGTTCTCACTTTGCTTCTGCTTCTCCTTGGCACTTGCAGATGAGTCTTTTCAAAGCACGTTTCTCTCTGTGGCAGTTCCAGTCGTGTCTGCCTTTCTCTCTAGATTCCCACCAAAGGAATCTCTTCTACTCAGACACTCCTTTCCCCATCACAGAGCTAGAAGAAGTGCTAGGAATGTTTTTGGGTTGGTGTGGCTGAAACTGTTGTGGCTGTGGTACAATATAACTTCAGAGGAGATAATTTGGGAACATCCCTGGCTGCCTCTGCTGGTGTGAAAAGAGCCTGTGGGTCCAGGGTAGAAGTTTTGAACTTTTTCCTCTTGGGATTTTGTGTCCAGGCTGTGTTGATGGAGTGGCTCCTCCTGCAAAGAGGTTTTCTTGTCAAGGGGAGCTGGCAGCTTGCATCTCCTTGCCTTGGGAAATGTGAAGCTGTAGAATATTTCTGCAGCTCCTTTTCTTTGTGCTTTTGTTAGACACAGCTCCACAATTTAAATTCTCTTTCTGTTTTCTCCTTGCTAACTCACACATTGCTGGATGTCTCTGAGTTTGGTTGGAGTCTCCACCTAAGCCCTCCTGAACTTCAGAAAAGCTGGATCAGAAAGAAGCATTGGGTCCTTATTTCAGAAGAAACCTCCAACTAGGCTCTGAGCACTTCATATATGGGAAAAAACCATGGATTTGAATTTAGACACACTGCTCTTCATAAAGCAGAGAGGCAGACAGCTGAGCTGAGGTCCAGCTTGCCAGGGACAGACTTCCTGCCAAGGTACAGCACACCTGGAAGTGCCCCCTGAGCTGCTCATGGTCCAAAATGACCCTCTTGCATCTGGGACAAGGAAGGGATTCAGGACTTTTGTCCTTCTAGCTGGTCTAGAGGAAATTGCAGCTGAAAAAGATGAAGCTATGTGGGGGAAACAGAAGGAAAATAAGGGAAATTATCATGGCAGAAGGCAGTGGTTAGGGAAAAATTAGGTTTAGAGTGGGAAATATCTGCAGATAGAAGTCCTAGGAGAAAAGTGAGGGATGAATGTGGGAAAATAAGAAACCACAGGTCACCAGAAGTGATTGCAGGAATGTCTGTAAATGTGGTTCTTTTGTATTGGCTGTGATCAGGAGATGATGCAAAAATGTTCCAAGATCCAGCTGTGCCTGTCCTTTGGCCTACTCTGCCTCTCTCTCCTGGAAGAGAATTTCTTCTGGATCAAATATTTGGGCAGCCAAGGGTAACAGCAAGGTTTCAGGACATGAAGAAATCTTTGCATATTTTTATTTGTTTTAATTTGAGATTGTTAAGCCGTGTAAACACATATTTTTATTTAAACTGGAAAATGCTCATACACATACTTAAATGTGTTTATTTATATACAACCATCTCTTCCCCCTCTGCAGAAACAGGTTGCTTTTAATCTTTTCATCCCACTTAACCATATTTTTTTCCTTTGAGAGCCCTGGCAGCAATAAAGCTCTATGGAGGGAATGAGGCCGATCCAATCCCTCCAGTAACCCACTGGGTGTGGGGCTGGCACTGGGTTATCCCACAGCTCATCCCTGTTCCCCAGCAAAACCTCCCACTGCAGGAAAAAAATCCTTCCTGAGATCTCTAAGATCTTCCTAAGATCTCTGCTATTGAGCAAAGGTGACCACAGAGCTTTCCCTGAGAAGCTGGGAAGGGCAGGATGACCTTTTCCAGCTGGAAAGGGCAGGTGTGGAGGAGGTGGAGTCCCAGTTTCCACCAGCCATTCCACCAGGGTCGAGGTCCCTGATACTGCCAGCTGGGCATTCTGGTTTAGCTGGATTTTCACGTTCCTCCACAAATCACGGGTTACTTCTGAGCTGCCTCTGCACAGGACAGGGCTGGTCTGCCCTGGGAAGTGAGTGGGAGGGAATTCAGAGTTTTGGCTCCTCTGTCTAAGCTCCTCTGTCACCCCAGTGCTGGTAGCCAGCACCTGGAGGTGCCTGGGGTGAGTGTGATGCTGAAACAGAGACTGGACAGAGCTGGAGAATAAAGCAGGGATTTATTGAAAGGCCTCCAGGATCCACCTGGGGCAGGACAGGGCCTGACCAGAGCTACACCCAAGGTGGACACAAAATGGTCACAAAATGGGTGACTGGTCACAAAGTCCTACATTTTTATAAGTTTTGGTTCATTTGCTTATTGGGGTTTAATTGTCCAATTCCAGCTGCAGGCTGTGAGGTCCCATCCTTCTTGTTCCTCCCTTCAGCCCAGCCTTGTTTGTGCTTTTGGGGCTGAAAGCAGGAAAAGGATTTGTTTTGTGTCCCTGCTGTGTGCAGAGCTGGGTGACACTGCCTGTGAGCTCAGAGCTGCACCCCTGGGCAGCACAGAACCTGAAATACATGAAAGATAAAACTTAAGGCATCAAGCAGAGGTTTAACTCCCACCTGGTGTTCAGAGACCTCAGCTCCCTCCCTGCCCCACATGCTCAGGGAGGCTGGGGTGGGAATGGTGCTCCCTTGCCAACTTCTCCTGCAATTGTTTTCCTGGCAGGGAAATACAAACCATTGGCTGCACTTCTTTGCTGACTCAGAGCTGTGATAGATGATGCTGTGATCCAAATGTCACCGGGACTGTGACCTGCCATCAGGCGACTTGGGGTCCTGGGTCTCATGACTTCTGTCATATTTTTGGAGCTGTGCTTAGCCCAGAGATAAGGCTTCCCTTGCAACACCCTCTCTCTGCAAAGATCACGACCATGTGTGCAGCCCTCTGCCCTGGGACACACCACTGGCAGCTCCTGGGAGATCCTGAGGGGTGTTCAGGGCAGATTTTGTGCTGCTGGGGCTGGTAGGATTCCTCCCTCATAAAAGGCCAAGCCCTGGCACCTTGTACCCAAGCTTAGATTTTGTTTTCTTCTTGTTTTTTCCTCTTCATATTTGATAACAAGTGGTTCATACAGAATTTCAGGTGGAAGAAATAGATGTAGAGGTAGTTGTTAAGTAAGTATGTAGTAATATAAATTATTTTTTGGGATAGGTGGGGATAGGAGATGGGCATTTTTAGTACAGGTAAATTCACTGTTCTAATTTGTGGTTAAATCACCCTACAACTAAGGGTTTAACCTTATTTTCCACCTTAAGCCTCTGCTGCTGTTCAGTTCCATGGGAATATTACAGCTTTCCCTTCTCATCCAGATTCTAATGTCACCTTAAATTAACCTTGCTTTAAAACTATTAAACTTCAAAATAAAAATTAAAATCCTCTGCACCTTGTTGGATGAAGCACAAACTAATGCATTTAGACATGTGTCTCTTAACTGCTTGAAGATATTCCCTGTTTTCAAAATCTGAGATTTTGTATTAAGACATGTCAGTACATTAAATTTCTCGCACATGATTTGGGATAGAAGCCATCCAGAGAGGATAACCAGACAATTTCAGCCCTAGAAAGGGTCATTTCCAGGCCACAAGGGCACTTATTTTATTTGAAAACAATATAGGAAGATCCTTTCCTTTCTTAGTGCTACTAATACAGAAAAGTTGAGCTCTCCTTTTCAGGTTTGTATCCAGCTCAAAATACATCTGAAATTTAGGGAATGTTCAGTGGTGAAAATGTGTCTGAGTAGACACTGAGGGGAGATTTATTGGCTTGTTAAGGTTAAGACACCCCTGGAGATACCTGCCAATGGGCTCAGCAACATTTTTATTCTGCTTTTATTGAACTGATATCAGTCAGGCCCTCAGGTAGTTGCCTGAGTATATCTTGTTTTGTTTTTATTTGTGCTGAAAAGCCTTTCTTTGACCAGAAAAATGCTCTCATTTCACCTGGGGGCAGATGGAGCCTTTGAGAGCCCCATCAGCCTGGTGGTCTGTGATGTGTGCCAGTCCCTCAGAATCCATATGGAGATCCCATTTGCCTTAAGAGCATTTTACATCCTGCCAGGGTATTTTAAGGCTGGGTCAGTGTAAAGTGGCTTTTGTATTTGGAAGTATCAGGCCCAGGGATTTTGTAACTCCACTTACTTCGACTCTCATAATCAGCTTGAAGTCCCTAATTAGCTGCATTAATGACTCAGCCCTGCAGACAGATCTTGAAGGTGAAGGGTGACCTGCTGGAGCTGCTCTCTTATCTGGGAAAGGCTCAGATGTATTGTGCCTTTTTTTTAAAAGGAGAGTTGAGCAGCTAAGAAATTTACCCTCTCCCCAGGTTTCATTGAAGGCATTAAAAGCCATTTGATATGTTCAAAAGCCACATCTGCCTCTCTTCTTGCTCAGGGATGGACTCTCTCCAAATTAGCTTTAAAAGATACAATTGCCCATCATTTGGGCTTCCTGGAGGCCACTTGTTAACATCCTCATTTCAGATCCATCAGGTAAAGTCTGGGTTTGCTCAGGGCCATGGTTTTCCCCAGGGAATTGTGGCACCTGGAGTGCAGTGGGTGACCTGCCTGCCTGGATCCAGCTCCAGGCTTGGGAGGAGAAATGTGTCCATTCTGCACAAATTTAATTAAAGCCTGACAGGAGAATGGAGGAAGTCCTTGACAAAAGGGGCTATGAAATTTGAAAGGAAAGCTGCTTGGCTGGCTATTGTTGAGTGAATAGCTTCTGGAGTTTCTTGGGTCCCCATAAATGGCTATAATTTGCTTTTCAACAGCTCCTACTAATGGTTTTGCAGAAGTATCTCATTAAAGTTTATGGGAGCCTCTAATCTTCCAGGACTCTAAAAAATGCAGAACTTGCTCTGTGCCTTCACATGAATCTGTGAGCTGATCTCATCAAACTTCCATCTCTGGAAAAAAAAAGCCCTGTGCTTATTTCCTGACAAGCTGTCGTGTTTCCAGCTCGGTGCCTTTATGTCCCCACTTCCCAGACAGTCAGATGAAATCTGCTGTCCCACAGGGCTGCAACCAACCCAGGGGAGACCCAAGAAGCCACAGCCCCATCCTGGAGGTGTCATTCACTTGAGAATTCAGGATTTTAATGTTGCAAGGTTCTCTGCTGCTGGTAAACAGGTAAAATATTGTCTGTAGCAGCAAGGGTGCAGCCCTGCAGTGCAGATATTGCAGCTTTGGGGTTGTGTGGGGCTGCTGGGGGCTGTAGCCCCATTCTGCCCATAAATGCTGGCTGTGATAACTGCATTCCTCATGGTAGGACCCTAAAAGAGGGACCGTGGGCAAGCACAGCCCTGCAGGATGGCTCAACCAGCTCCTGTTTTGCCATGCCAGCTTTTGGGATGTATTTCCCCCAGGGATGGGTTCTGGCAGGTGGATTTCTGTGTGCTGGGGGTCCTCAGCACCCCACAGCATTCCCTGTGGGCAGGGAGAGGTGGCTGTGATGAGGGAGGGTGGTGGCTCTGCACCTGGAGGAAGGGTTTGGTCGTGCCATGCAGCTGCTGGAGCACAGCCACCTCAGCAGTGACACTGGGACAGAGGGCAGGGAGGACAGCTGGCACCTGAGAGCTGAGGAGCAGCCCCTTGAGCTCCAGCCTCAGCAGGAACAGCACCAGGCAAAAATGCCACGTCTCCTGGAGATGTGGCACCTGTCAGCTTAACCCCTTGCACAACCATTTGACTTTCTCCTCTTGATTTTTTTTCAGCCTATTTCCCTTTGCATGGAAAAAAAAAAAGCCTTTTTTTTTTTTTTCTTTTTTTTTTCTTTATTTTCTTTTTTTTTAAAACTTTCTTCTCAGTCCCAAACTTCCCAAAGGGGCAGCATGACAAACCCTGTCTCAAAGCCCACTGTGGTGGAGAATGGATGAGAGATGCCAAAACTTGGGCTAGCTTGGTCATATTATACATATAGCTGTGTATACATATAATGCAGAGCATTTCCTGCTGCTGCCTGGTCAAATCTGTGTGGCTGACTGTCCTGATTTAGGGCAAATTTGGGAGAAAAGCCTTGAATAAGATCCCTCTGGGAAGCAAACCCAAACAACCCCTCCCCTAATTGGTCTGGGGGGAAAAAAAATCTCCTTAGAGAAAAGTGGATAAAATTATTTATTCAACAAACAAAGTGCCCACAAGCATAAAAAATGAATAATATGAAACAATAAAACCTCTTGCTGCTCTGAAGAGAGATGGCAAAATTCAGAAAGTTCTTCCCATGGGTTGTAGTTCAGCTCTCCCAATCTTTTATCAGTTCCTCCAGTGCTAGAAAATGCCACCCTGGGCCCCAGTGGGCTGCAGGTGTGAGATCCAGGTGTCTCTCTGGGGTTTTCAGTCCAGGACAGGTTTAAACAATCTCAAGAAAAAGAGAAAAAGACAGTCCAGGGAAGTTCTCTGCCTCAGCTGGGTGAACTAGCTAAAAGGACAGGAGATTTCTGTCCTGCTGTCTGTCCATACTGCAGACAGCACAGTCCAGGAGCAGAATGTGGAGGAGTCAGAGCAGTTTCTCAAAACAAACTCCACACTTCTTCTTCCCCCCTTAGCTCTCAGAACCAGTCTGAAAGGTGCAGAATTTAATATACAGCATAAACAGAACAGACAATTGGGGATACAAAAATCATAAAAGTCACCTCAGGACACTCAGGGAGCCTGCCTGTACTGTGGAGCCAGTTCTCCATCAGTGCAGCCAAACTCCTGTGAAAGCCTCTTCACTCAAGCAGAGAACATTTGTTGCCTTTGATTGCTTGTAAAACATTTCTGGCTGTTTCTGGATTTCTCCAGCAAAGCCATGTAGCAGAAGATTAAACTCACTCATGCTTTACTCCAGAGCTTGACAAAACTAGGGGGAAAAAAAAGGGGGAAAGTGCTCTTGAACAGGTCAGGTGTGGTTTAGGTGAGGAGAAAAGCCTGACTTTGAAGCAGCCACCTTCACACTGAATCACAGATTGGAAAAAATCATTGAGTCCTTAAAATCATTGAGCCCAAACATTAAATATTTTTGGAGGAATTTGAATCAGGCCCCATTTGCAGAATGGGAAATGCTATTTGTTGGCTTTCACGAGTTGTTGATGGGCCATAAGACCAGGTTTCCTATCCTGACCTCTATTTCTGAGGTGTTGAGCAATGATCCTTAGGAATCACTCACTGTGCTTCCCTTGACAAAGGGTTTTTTTGGGCAAGGATCTTCAGGGCTCACTCTATGCCAGCCCCAGTGGAAACTTGATCAGGATTGAAAATTTTAGGACACCTCCTCTGTGAAAATGTACCCAGGACAGAAGGGTCTGGCTTTATATTTGTGATGTTTCACCCTCCATGGCTGCTCTCAAAGCACAGTTTCACTGCATGGGTTGCACTTGGGTAAGCACGTCCTTGGAAATGGATAAAACATTAAACTTGTTTCACAATTAACAGATAGATTTATCATCCAACATTCAAAGAGCAGTACTGGGGGCAAACTTCAACCCCTTCTACCCCAAGCTTGGCTGGAAAGGATGACAGTGCTCTGAGAGGGTTTGCAAAGCCTGAACAGCTGTGAGGTCACCCCAAAGCATCTGAGATTCTGACTTTGCCATCAAAAATGGGATTATGGTGGGAATATCATGGAACCCTAGAGTGGTTGGCATTGGAAAGGACCTTAAAGTTCCTTAAAGACCTTAAAGACATTTTGTTCCTTTACTCCTCACTGGGCAGGGACACTGATGTGCAGTGGTGTGGACTAGAAATAAATTGTTTTCTGATGTTTCATCTTGGCTTCTCCATGACTATTTAGTAGCATGAAGAAAATATTTTAGCAGGAATTCCAGCTGAAATCTTTTGTCTCTCTCAAATTAAGGAAGGGAAACAAATGTGGCTTTAAATAAAAGGATTTACTATGTGGGAGAAACTGTGAAAAAGGGGCTGGGAAACCCAGTGTGGTGCAGGCAAGAACTAATGGGGTGAAATCCACCAGTTTCCACTGGAGAAGGGGTAAAAAACAGCAGCGCAGGCTTTGTGGGGAGTCACTGTCCTACCACAAAAGTCCTTGAGATCATTTCCAAAGGGTTCCAGGGAGTTTTCCTGGCAGTGGATGGCTTGGCTAGAACATGGAAGAGGTTAAAACCATGTCCATTTGTAGCAATAAACACATCACCTCTTCCTTTCTATTATAAACTATGTTTTCAGAGAATGCTCCCAAAATGAGCAGGCCTAAAATGAAACCAAAATGAAGGCAACAAGTCATTGATAACAACTCTATAATCTGAAATGGGTTAGCTGCTGGCACTCCCTGCCTTCCTCATTAATCTCCCTAAATTTAAGCACATAAATATGAAGGGAAATAGGGTGGGGCTCAACAGGACCACAAGTTCTGTGCAGTTTTCTCCCAGGGGCAGGACATCCCCATGGAGTAACAACTCCAGGCTCAAGGCTATCCTGAATTTGGCCCAGAAAAGATCTGGTGGCCTTGAGAGGGTTTTTATATTGCCTGAAAACAGGTGATATTTTGTTCCTTACTCCAGCAGTGGTGCATAGAACCCTGCACATGCCAGAGAAGGAGGTTGGTGGTCTGCCAGTAAAAGGGGCACAACCATTGCAAGAAATAAAATGGAAATTAATTTATTTTATGCATTTCAGGGTGAAAAAAAGGATCATGTGGATGCACTGGGGTTGGTGCTCTGCTTGGTTTTGCAGCATTGCAGGACCAGGAGTTGGCTGAAGAGCACCATTCCCTCTGTGGGGCAAGCTCTGTTGTGGGCTTGTGAGCACAGGTTTCATTTCCCCTCAAAAACCAATGGATTGGGTAACTGTGCAAGAAAAAATACTCAAAAATGTGGTGAATAGGAGGAAAAAAAAAGTCATCTCTCTGGAGGGGACATTGATGGGAAGAGAGTTATGCAAATCTGGGGCTGCTGCAGAAGCCTGGGCATGGTCCCAGCACATGGGAGGGAAGGGCTGCTGGACAAACAGAGCATTGAATGATGCCAGTAGGTCCTTCCTGCACATTTCTGCTCTTTGTTTGCCTCGGGGGTTCATATGTGTGTGTGTGGTAATAAACCCAGGAGCAGTTAGGAGGAAGCTCAGATTTTGTTTTGTTCTTGTTTTTCCTCTTGGTATTCGATAGCATGTGGTTTATACAGAATTTCAGGTGGAAGAAATAGATGTAGGGGTGGTTGTTAAGTAAGTATGTAGTAATATAAATTATTTTTTGTGATAGGTGGGGATAGGAGGTGGAGATTTTTCATACAGATAAATTTACTGTTCTAATTTGTGGTTAAATCACCCTGTAACTAAGGGTTAACCTTATTTTCCACCTTAAGCCTCTGCTGCTGTTCAGTTCCATGGGAATATTACATCTTTCCCTTCTCATCCAGATTCTGATGTCACCTTAAATTAACCTTGCTCTAAAACTTACTATTAAACTTCAAAATAAAAACTAAAATCCTCTGCATCTTGTTGGATGAAGCACAAACTAATGCATTTAGACACCTGTCTCTTAACTGCTTGAAGATATTCCCTGTTTCCATAACCTGAGATTTTGTATTAAGATGTGTCAGCAGATTAAATTTCTCCCCCATGACTGAGAACAGGAGCCATCCAGAGAGGATAACCAGATAATTTCAGCCCTAGAAAGGGCCCATCAGGAACCTCACCAAGAGACAGAGTTGGAGTCAGGCTCTTCTCAGAGGTTACACAAGGGGCAGCGGGCACAAGGTGGAAGACGAGAAATTTCAGTTGGATATCAGGAAAAAACATGTTTCCCATGAGAGGGAACCCAACAAGGCTGTGGAATATCTGTCTTGGGATAGGAAAACCTTGGCTCCGAGCAATCTGACCCAGCAGGAATTGCAGGAGGGGCTTCCAGAGGTTCCAGCTTCAGAGCTCCTTCCTGGCCTCTGTTTTTCTGCATATCTCTGACTCATTAGGAAAACCCCATGACCTGGTGGTAGAGAAACCTGAAAAATCACAGTAACTCCTTCAGTCTTGTTCTTAACTCACCTGTTTGGTGTTTTTCATAGCCAGGTTCACCATGCCCCAGTGCATGTCCTTTCTTTCTGCATGTCCAGCCTTTAAGACCCAATCACTGGCTGGTCAAACTCCTCTTCATGCTCCGCTTGGCCAGGTGGAGTGACCTGGAATCCATCCCTCTCCCCTTGCCTCCAGCTGCCAGGCAGGCACCAAAATCCTACTGAGATGTTCCACCAAACCCACAGGAGGAGTCACCAGCAGTGTTAGTCGCCAATCCTGTGGGCTAAGGAAGATTTGATGTCACCAAGCCCAATGAGTGGGGCAGCGAGGGAGGATCAATACCCAGTGGTTGACCCCCATCCCTTTGCAGACTCTTGGAGTCCTAAAAACTTCTAGAAATTTAGGTTTTAGTGTGTAGTAGTGCACGTGAGTCAAGATGGAGGATTTGGGTGTTGTCTAACCCAGAGCAGAAGCCAAAACTTGTCACAGCAGACCTCCAGACCCTCAGCACCAGCATTCCAAGGTCCACCACCACGTTCCTGGCTGCAGGAAATCTGCCTGGTCAGGGGTGCAAACCTTGGGGGATGGATGGTACTGCCAGAGTGTCCCCTCCTGGGATTGCTGGGTGGGCACACAGATGTCTGGAGCAGGTCCTGGATGCAGCCCTGGGGAGGAAGGCTCTCACCCCTCTGCAGGCGTTTTTCTCTCCCATGTCCCCAGCACTTGGCTTCCAGCCCCGAAAGGAAGAGCACCGTGCCAAGAATTTCCAGGGCTGTGTCCAACAGAGCAAGCTGACACCTGATTTGCCGTTAATTATAGCGGTGGGAACAGGGCCAGGGGCAAATGTGAAAGGGTGACAACCGGGTGGCGATAAGGACAAGACTCATCTGTCGTTTGTCTGTCGTAAAGGGTTTTGTTTTCTGTGATAAAAACAGCAGAGAGGCTTTGCAGCACCAGGAGCTATAGGAATCCTGCCTTCCCCTCGGGCTGTTTTGCCCCCAGCACCTCCAGGGCTGCGTTGTTAATTCCCAACACCCCTATCCTAGACCCGCGCCGGGAGGTTTTTGGTTTGCATGCCACCAGGCGCCAGCCACCGCAAAATTCCTGCAAGATGGGAGGTTAAAAATAGACCCTGAATTATTACAGACCTTTTGTCCTGCCTGTCTGTCTGTGGGCGAAATAACCCCCATTCCCCCGTGAGGTCTGAGCAGCTCCAGCCATTCCCAGCACCACTGAACCCTCTGTGAGGCCTGAGCAGCTCCAGCATCATCAAACCTCCACCAAACCACGAGATCCTGCCCTTGCAGCCTCTGTTCTGTTCCTCTTTGGATAAATTACTGTTCAAAAATGCTGCTGCTCCAACAGGGAGCACCCAAAACCTGTAAGATGGTCCCTGCTGAGGTTGTTAACAGGAGATTTTTTAGGTGCAACCAGGTTTATTTCTGATTCAGTGGCTTTTCAGCTGTTGTTCCAAAGGTGTGCTGTGTGTCCTTGCTTTAAACGTGGAAAAGAGACAGAGGGAAAGGCATAGAATTAAAAATATTCTCTTATTTTAGTTTAATTTAATATTTTATTTTGTTCCAGCATTGAACCAGGTGGAGTTGAACAATGGCTGTGTGAACACAGCATGGGCAGGGAGAACCCTGTTTCTGAAACTAAACTAAACTAATCTAAACTAAGATGAAATGAAATGTGGATTTTTATCCCTTTTTAAACACTTGGGAAGGATTCCAGAAGGCAGCAGACACACCTTCCTGCACCCCGTGTTGAAGCCCTGGGCTATCACTGTCCGGTGGCACGGGGATATTTTTTAGTGATGCACTTTTGAAACCTTTGATCTGTTCGGTGCCATAAAACTCGTTAATGCTTTACGTCCTCCCCGAGCACGGATTGTTTGAACCCAGCCCGCAGAGACAACTGGAAGGAGAATAAGACGGAGTGGAGGCGATGGTGCTGGCTGATGAGCCTCAGTTTGTTTGGGAAATAACTGCAAATGGGTGTGTTGGTCAGGAAATAAAGCTCGGGAGCAACCGGGAATGTGTGGGGCGGCTGCCGCACTCACTGGGCAAACAGGAGCCGGCAGAGCTCAGGTGCAGCCCCGTGTGCCCCACCCAAGGGGCCCCAGAGCTGCCTTTTATTGCTGCCAGTCACTCACTGTCCTCTAGGGCCAAAATTCAGATTTAAAAAGGAAAAAAAAAGAGAAGAAAAATGACAATATTTAATTATATATATATATATATATTATACAGGTTTTGTAGATGATGTAAATACATCCGTCCATAATATAAATGTATCTAGATTAAATATACATAAATACTTAAGTAATAAATATTTATACTTAGAATAATATAAATAGCAAATATAAATTATATTTATAATATATTATATTTTATATTATATTATAAAATATATTTATAATATAATATAAAATATAATAAGTATTTATATTTATATTTATATTTATATTTATAGCCTTGGGGATCCCTGTGTGTATTGTCTACTTTGCTGGCTGCACCTGGAATTATATATATATATATAAAAAATAAAAAGTCCTGGATTTATACTGTAGATAAAATTGTAAATATATATTTATATAATATAGAAAATTATGTCATATGTGTGTAACACACTTAAGATATAGAAGTCATATATACATATTGCTATGTGTATGCATATCATTGCATATATATGTATATATTATACATATATACATATATTTATTATTACATATATACACTTACAATATTATATATTATGTATCTGTATTATGTATTGATATAATTGTATGTGTGTATATATATATATGGATATACAATTATACATATAATATGTATATATGTGTATATATATGTACATATATATGTATATATACATATATATGTATACATATGTATATACAGTTGTATGTATATTATATATACACCTCTATTTATATAAAATTATAAAATATAAATAATTAACAAAGAAATGGCCATAAAGCAGCTGTGTTACCATTTATATTATTTGGACAACAACAACAACAAAGATTTTTCTATTCTTTCATACCCAGTAAATTAAAATGTTCACACCTTGGCTTCCCAGCTGCCTCCCAGCCATATTTCCTTGGCATTTGCACTGTTTTTTCCCCACAAACACAGAGATTTTCATTACCTGCTGACCCTTCTTAGCCCAAACAAGTCAGTTTGTTGGCAATAAATGGAGTGGCTGGAAAACAGAGAGGGAAATTAAACGTCCTCAGTGGGAAACTCAATAAAGAGAGCTGAGGAAGAAATAAATGAGTGAAGATGCAAGGGTGATGCTGGGTCTTCAGAAGGGCTTTTCCAGGAACGAGCCCATCCACAGGACAACTCTCCCAGCCAAAACCTGCCAGTGCTGAGCCAAAACTGGGACGGGGAGAAGGGCTGGAGTGAGGGAGGGGGACAGGACCAGTACTTTTGGCAGCACTTTGCATTGGTGTAAGCTTCTCAGCTGATCAAACCAAAAGAAATCACCACTACTGCATTTATTTACTTTATTTACGAGGCACATTTATGAGGCAGTTTGTTTCTGAGGCACAAAACCAGGCAGAGGTTTTGGGTTCAGTGCCCTCCATCCCGTTGTTCCTTTGTGACACAGCCCCAGGCTCCTGGAAGATGCTGAACCCCCTGGCTGAGATGGAGACATCAGGCACTGGGGGGAGCAAAAAGTTCTTTTTCATTTGGGGCATTCAGACCTCTTTTGGGCATTCTTGTGTCTGCTTAACCCAAAGTGTTGGTGCAGGAGGATGGGCTGCAAGGATATCACTCCCTGTGCATTCCCAGCTGGGATTTTTGGGAGCAGCTTGCCTGTGTACTGCCAGATAAACCTCTCCCCGAGTTTAATCCAGCTCAAGAGCTTTACCAAACTTTGCTGGATTGGTTCTGTGACACCACCAGTGCTCAGTCTTGCCTGTTCCCTTCCTTCCACAAAATTCCACAAAGGAATTCCACAAAACGCTGCGAAGGAGGGAGTGTTTTCTCCAGCTAACTGGAATTAGTTTTATTGCTGGCAGATAAAAAGTTATCTCTGCTTATTACCCTGTAACTCATACCTGTAATGATCCTTTAAAAGGACAGCTGTAGGAAAGTTGCCCCTGTTCCTACCCAAAGATTACCCAGGCTGTTTGGCTTGCAGGTGTTGGATGTGGGATCACAGCAGAGCTGAGCTGGAGAAAAGACAGCAACAGGTTTAAATCAAAGCATTTTAATTAACAGAGGAAGGACAGGAGAGGGGCTGATGTTGCATTTAACAGTCTTGCATTACAGCAAGCTCCCATCAGTGTCCAGAGAACAGGATCAGGATTTTGCTGAAGTTCTGGAATGAAACCAGGACTTTTTTTTCTCCTGGTGGATCCAGGGCATAAAGAGGAGCATCTTCCCTGATGTCAAGAAGGCAGCAGGCAGTGAGCCTTGTACTGTTGAGTGGTTCAAAATGAAAAGGGATCCTCCCAGGTCCAGGGGATTGGGATGTAAAATTCGCAGTCTTGGCATTTTTGGTTTTCTTAAAAGCCAAGGAACAGGCAGATGCAGAGGTGAGCCATCCCACCCCCAAAATGGACTGGCTCATCCTGGTTTATGCCAGAAAACTTACAGGGAGCTTCAGCCAGGAGGGATGAAGACCACCCTGCCCATCCCAGGCAAGGCTGAAGCTGGAATTTAGCAGCATCCACCTCCTGAAACTGGGATTCAGCAGCACCCTGCCCATTCCCAACACCTCTCCTCATGGTAACAGGGCACTGGGCTGGTCTGCAGCATGACTCTGTGTGGATGTAAGGGTTCAAAGATTTATTACATGTGATTTTATATACAAGCACATATTCCTGATTAAAAAAAAAAAAGAGAAAGTGAAAACCAGGGTGGTGGTTTACCTACAGGGTGTTTGGGGGTATTTATGGCAGGCAGGGTCACGGGGGTTTCTACCATAACCACAGTGCACAGGGAAGCCCAAGCACTGCTGGGAAGTGTCTGCAGGCAAAAAATAGGGAAAATATTTCACAAAGAAGGAAATTACAGCCCAGCTCAGGAGCAATTCTTGGCCTCTGGCACCTGTGTGCTTCCCATGCTGCCCAGCAAGGAATGTGGCCATAAACCCGGGATGGAAAGCCATGGGTGGAGATGTTTTAACTCACGGTACACTCCATAAATCAGAAACATTTATCAGAAATATTTATCAGAAATATTTAACAGAATCAGGTTGGGAAAGACCTCTGAGGTCAGCGAGTCCAAGCTGTGACAGGATGTCACAGTGTCAGTCAGACCGTGGTGCTGAATGCCACATCCAGTCTTCCCTTAAACACTTCCAAGGACGGTGACTCCACCACCTCCCCGGGCAGCCCATTCCAGTGCTTAATCACCTTTTCTGTGAAAAAAAAAAATCCACTGTCCAATCTAAACCTCCTCCGGCGCAGCTCGAGGCTATGTCCTCTCATCCTGCCGGCTGGGAGAAAAGGCCGAATCCCACCTGGTTTCTCCCAGGGACTTGTGAGGCGAGCAGGTTCCCCCCTTTGAGCCCCGTTTCCAGCGGGTTCAGCCGCCGCTCCCCGGACCCGCACCGGGAGCGCTCCGCGTCCGCCGCTGAGGGCTGAGGGGAGAGAGGGGCGGGGCGATCGCAGACCACGCCCACACATGACCACACCCACTAATGACCACG
>JBBMKD010000145.1:14707003-14734351 GCA_037834095.1 Argya squamiceps
TTTGCTCTGAGTATTTTTACACAGAGCAGCAAGTGGGGTAACTTTGCTGTGGATTTTTACACAGAGCAGCACCTGGGGTAACATTGCTCTGTGGATTTTTACACAGAGCAGCAAGTGGGGTAACATTGCTCTGAGGATTTTTATTAGCCTGTTCCAAACACAGAGCAAAGGTGCAAACAAAACCAGACGAGTGATGATGAAGTAAGCTCATTTTAGAACAAAGTTATGCAACCAGCCTCAGAAACAACTTTCCTCCCCAGAAGCTGGATGGTTTATTTTTAGCAAACTTGGCAAAGTGCTCCAGACTAGTTTGGATCCAACCCCCTTTCCCTTTCCCTGCTCTTCCATGTAACCCTGAACTCCTCTTCACATTTCATTTCCTTTCCAGCACACGACAGATGTTCAGACATACAAAGGCCTGTGTTTTATGCACAGCAGATTTATTTTAAATCCATCTCCTTCAGCCAGCACTGTCATTTGGTGGGGAAAGTCTCTATCAAAACTAACAGCTGCTTCAACACAGAAGTACAGACACTCAAGGACCAAGCAGCAAGAGCAGGCCACTTGCTGTCTTCCATCTCTCAGCAGGGTAACAAGAGGTATTTCAGTTTTGCTTCATGTAATTCTGTATCAGACTGGCTTTGAAGTGGTTCATGCCCAAGTCCCACACACATTATGCCTGGTTCTTTTCAAAAGATAGCTCTGACTTGCAGCCACAAGTAAAGGGGTGCATAAAAAGATGCCAAAAGGTTGGATGGAAATCTGGAGACTGGAGCACCTCAGGAGCACCAAAACACTGAGATGGATTTGTTTATTTATTTGTGCAAGTCAAATAGTTGACGACAAACTGAATATTTTTTTTCCCTAGAATTTATCAAGGTGTATTCCATGAAGCCATCTTTAAAAAACAAACAAACAAACAAACCAGGAAAAATAACCATAGGGAACATGGACAGGGAACAGAAATGCTTCTGCCTGTTAAAGGCATGACAAACAATCTGTGCTTCAGGGACTCACATTTCTCCTGCTCTCTACACAAGTGCCCTCTGCAGAAAAACTAACGGAGAAGGGGCTCTTTTCTGGAAGAAGTGACATAAATCAGTCCCTGCACCACTCCACATGGAGGTGAGAAAAAGGCAAACATAACAGTGCACTCTGATGGCAGTCTCTAAGGGGAGAACCACCACACTTCACCCACCTAAAACCCACATTCCTCCAAAGCCATTTTTTGTACCGTGTGACCACAACCAACCGCCTGCACCTCACCCCTCCAGCTGCAGACAGGCAGGGCGCTCACTCACATCATCTCCACTCCTCCTGCAGTGACAGAAGAGGAGGTGTGCTCCTTGCTGGATGAGGAATCAGTGGCGCACTCGGGCTCTGAGACAGAGTCACTGCTGCAGGGCTCACTGTTGGGGGAGGTGTTCCTCTGGGAGGTTGGGAGCTCGCCGTCGCTGAAGGCGTCGCTGATGAACATCCCCTCGTGGGTCAGGTAGGCCACCTCGCTGTCCACCACGCTCTCCTTGCCTGAGTTCTTCTGCAAAGTGTCCTCCAGCTCTCTGGTTTTTTGGTTCTTGTCTAGAACCAAGAAAACCACGCTACGGATAGTGTTTAACGTTGCCTGGAATGAAATGGAACTCCTATTACAAAACCCGGCGCCACCAGCTCGTGCTACAAAGAGATTTTCTTTCACCCACAAAATTAAACCAAACCCTGGCTTTATTTTCTGTAATTAGTATTTAGAGGCAGACCAATCTGTCTGACGTTTCTGAGACAGGTGAAAAAAACCTCATTTGGAGCAATCTAACAAGTACAAAAGTCCTGTCCTAATCCCTGGCAGTTTAGAATAGAAGTAATTGAGCAAAAGAGGTCTTATCTCTTTGCCACTGCTCTCTTTGTTAGCACTAATCATTTTTGCCCTGGATGCTGATATTCACATCTCCTTTCCATCAGAAGTTTGAATTCTACAAGCAAAACCAACATCTTAAAGACTTCAAATGGAAAAGCAGCTTCACTCCCTTTCATGCCTGAACTGTATGAAGTTCTTTGTCAATGAATGTCTTACCTTTACTCTCTTGAGGAAGATGGTGAATTTAGAAAAAATATTCTTCAGCAAATCAAACCACTGAGGAAAATTCATCATCCTCATCTGGTCTGCAAGCCTAAAAAAAGAGGAGTATTCAGCAAACAGCAGTTGTTTGCTGGCCATGATGCCTACTGGCACATAAAGGAAAAGAAAACATGCTTTAAATGGAATTGAAAACATAAGGAAAACTGTGTAGACTTTTACCTGGCAAGCAACAGACACCACCTGAACAACAAAAAAACCTACATGAAAATACTTTTCAAGTGTTAAAAAGCTATGTTATGAAGCCCATTTGTAAAGGCTCAATTTGCAAGGCATGTAAGTGGAGTGGGGAAGGAGGGATATAGAATTAGATCATACTCTAAGAAAATGAAAGCTTCACATTCACCCTTTAGTTCTTTCTTGGGCATAATGTTCCCTTCCCTGGGATAAGTATGTGTTATATAGGGATGAGGTTCATAACATTTTCACAAACCACGTGGGAGGGAAAAAAAAAATTACAAAAAAACCTACATGAAAATACTTTTCAAGTGTTAAAAAGCTGTGTTATGAAGCCCATTTAAAGGCTCAATCTGCAAGGCATTGCAATGAGACCACTTCTGCTATTAAGTCAGTTGTTTGTGGCAAAAGGGCAGAAAAATCATTGACAGAAAAATTAAATAATTTCTAATACACAGCCAGGACCCAAGAGCAGAAGACTAAACACTGGAGAACGGTGACCAAGCATCCAGTGTGTAAATATGACCCTGTGCCCAGTCATTTCCCAATCTGGGTATGAAACCCATGCAGGTTTTGCAACTCAATTTTGCTTTATCAGCTGGACTATTTTTATTATCTTGGGGTAACACTTTGCTGAGTCAAGTGAATCATAAAGCCACAGAAAAAACAGAAGCTGCCAGGGGCCCCTGGAGCTGGGGCCTCTGGAGCTGCCTTGGCCATGGCAGGGCCAGCTACACTGGGCTGCTCTGGCTCAGCCCAAGCCTGACCATGTCCCAAACCAGAGATTGCACAGCTTTTCTGGGCTTGTGTTTGACCAGTCTGATGGGGAACAGATTTTCCCTGCAATCCAACTGGTATTTCTTATCTTCCACATTGTGCTCACTGCCCTCTGAGCAAACTCTGAGAGAAGCCTGGCTCCATCTCTGCTCTGGGATTTGCCTTTGCTGGGCTTGGTGAGGTTCCTGGTGGATCATTTCTGGGGCTGAAATTGTCTGGTTATTTTCTCTGGATGGCTCCTGTTCTTGATTATGGGGAGAAATTTAAACTAATGACATGTTTTAATATGAAGTCCCAGATTATGGCAACAGGGAATGTTTTCAAGTGGATTTATATTCAAGAGATGTGCTTCATGTAGTGAGATTCACAGAATTATTTGAGTTTTTATTTCAAAGGTGAATTTAAGGTAATATTAGAATCTGAATGAGAAGTAAAACAAAATCCACCCAGAGGTGGACAAAAGCAGAGAATTAAGATGCAAGAGAAGCATAATCCTTAATTATAGGGAAATTTAAGCATAAATCAGAACAGTAGATTTATCTATGCTAAAAAACATACTATCCCCATCCACCACCACCACCAAAAGAAAAAAAAATCTGGCTGCATACTTACTTAACAACCACTTCTGTGTCTATTTCTTCTATCTGTGATACTGTATTAACCACACACTGTCCAATTTTAAGGGGGAAAAAAAACAAAACAAAAGAAGATCTTAGCTTCTTTCTAACCACTGCTGAGTATCATAACAAACACATTCATCCTCAAGTTAAAATAAGGAGAAGTAAAATAAGAAAAGAAAGACATACTTGTGTCACTTAACAGCTTGTTTCTCTAAAAACAAACAAACAAAAAAAAACCAAAAGAAATCCCCCAAAGCAACTGGTGCATATAAAACTGCCCAGCTTCTTCAAGTCTGCACTGCCATCAGTTTTCATTCCAAACACATCTACAGTTTTACAGCCATTTCATTGATCTCTTTTCCCATTACTTGTAAGCCCAAGGTACAAATCAACTCCACTCAGACTGAAAAAGGGCTTTTCTCCCAAATGCCAGTCAATAAACTGAACAAATGAGTAGCAGAGTGTGAACTTATCATGCCTTTAAGCAAGTCTGTACAATCCCAATTGTAAAATTGTAAAATTCACTGACCAAAAGAGCCCAGCAATGCATGTGAAGAGGAAGCACATTTGAGGTGTGGCAAGAAAACAGTTTCCTTTATTAAGGAAAAGTTCCCCTAAGAGCTGAGACAATGGGCCACCATACAAAAACACTGCACAAAGCACACAGGAATACTCAAATCCTGCCTATTTTCCTTTTATTCAACAGAAATTTACACTGCAATTTGATTAAATGTTGTCTACTGTTAAGCAGAGGGGAAACCTGAAAAGCCCAACTTAAAACTTTCCCAGTAGAATGGGAAAAGCATTTGGAGACTGAAAATGAGCAGAAAAATAGGGAGTGCTACCTGTCTATTATATGAAATAAAGGAAAGAAAGAAAAAAAAAAGTCTCCTTATCACTGCTGGTATACTGGCAAGTGAAAAGCCAGGGGAGACTGCCAGGCAAATAAACAGCTTTATCCTGGTGTTATTAATTAATTCTTTATTATTTTTTTTTATTTACTGGCAGTATGGGGCTGTCCACCTTGTACAACCAGACCAACAGAACCACGGGGCTGCAGTGTGAAAGGGATTGGAACAGCAAAGTCTGGCTTAGAACAAAAACCTTCAAATAACAGTATTAAAAAACCAAATCCAAACTTTTAAAAACTGGGTTCCCAACCCAGCTCAATGCAGCTGTGAATTGCAGACTATCCTGTGAGGACAGGAGATGCCCAGCTCAGCACCTATCTCCTTGGAGATATAAATTCAGAGTTCATGGCACATCAGAGCACAACTCTTTAAATAATCACCTATCTCTAGGGAAAAAAAACCCCATTCTTACACAATATTCTCATATATGTGGGCAAACAAGATGAGTAAAACTGAAAGTACCAAACACACCCCCTAAATTCAGCCTAAGATCTGTTTGCAAAGAGAAGTCAACATGTCACTATCCAAATTAGTCAATGTATTTCCCCCCAAAGAAATAATCTGAATTTTGTTCAGTTCTTGGTTTTAGCTGGTTTTATCAATAAGGTTTTTTGCCCTGAATGGCAAACCACCACATCAATACAGAAAAGGATTTGGGGCTTAATTTTAGGGTTATTTTTAAAGGTAAGCACTTCTACCTACTACATTACTTCACCTTGCTCTCTCAGAAAAAGGCAAGGATATTTTCCAACCTTTTATCATTGTTAACATCAAGGCCAGAAATATTTTCTGTACCATTTGCAGGGGATTTATTTGTTTAAACTGGTGAGTTCTTTGATTCTCCTTTATGTGTTTACACCAAGAACTTGAGGGTTTTGTTTCACAGTGTGTTGGGAAGGAGAGGGGTTTTTTTTTAGTGTGGTTTTGGAGTGTTTGCTTTATTGTGGGTTTTTAATGAAATGTAGTGTTATGACATAACTCTACTATTTTGGAGAGCCACGTGTTAAGAGAAAGGAAAGCTCACAACAATGTTAATTTTACAGAGAAAATATGGAGTTTATGTCACCTACACCTTCCAAAAGTTATTCTGTGAAAATCTCAGGGAACTTTTAAGTATCTGCAAGCTCAGCTGCTCTGAGAGACCATCAGCCACTAAAAAACTTCATCAGAGCTGCTCTTAATGACTAAAAAAAATTATTTGCAAGGGGTAGAGGAAAGCTTAGCAGATATATTAGAAATGTTTGTCTTACCTGTTTAATTATATTCTTTGCTGTATTAATCATTTCATCTCCATATATTTCATAAAAATTTAACTTCCTTTGTTTTAGAAGCCCAAATACTAGAGATACAAGTCTCTCCTATCAAGAAAAAAAAAAGAGATAAAAAACCCACACACGAAGAAGATGAAGGTGAAGACAAGAAACAATTTTAAGAAATTGCAGAGCAGTAAGAAAGTTCATGTATCAAGCACACAGTGAATAACATTTAGGTCAATCCAGCTCCTCCAGACTAAAAAAAAAGTTCCCTGTGGCAATACCAGCTGAGCCTCTTTCTCCCACCCCCTTTTCCTGCCAATTCCTCAACTGGGCTCATTGACAAGTGCTCAAACCTGTGGATATTTCTAACCACGAGGGAGTTTGCTGATCCTGAGCAAGGCTGACACTCAGCACAGGGCAGAAATGGGAGCATTGCAGTGCCACTGCCAACCACTGCAGCTCATAGAATGGGTTAAAAACAAAACTGAACAGGTCATGGGCTCCAGAAATTAATAAAGAGCCCTACAGGCAAAAATCCAGAAAAATCTTTTTTGGGATAGAAAGCAACCACTACAGCTTAATCTTCATATATTTATGATCTTCAGGGGAATGAGGAATATATATCTATATATATACTGTGAATGAAACATGCTTGGTATAAGCACCCTTGAAAACAACATGCAAATATCAGCTTTCATTGCAAAAACTGCAATTTTACAACCAAGTCGATGAGAGCCCATGTTCTTTTCCACTTACATGCTCAGGTTCATGAAGTGAACTCAGTGTACATTTAATCAGAGAAAAGAGAACTGATTATTTTGAAAAAAACAAAGTGGGCCTGGATTGCAGTTCAGAGTTTAATTAGAATTATTTAATCTTATCAAGCACAAAAATAAATGGGAGGGGAGAGGTGTGGATGAGAAGATAAACAGGCTGAAATTACAGTGTTGCTACTAGGGACCTGAGTGAATTAGTCAGTGCTAATTAAGCATGTTAAAGATGCAAACATATTCATGAGCCAGTTTATTTCAATGACAGACATACCTCTTCTAGAATTTGGCAATCATCTTCCAGGGGTCTATTTAAATCATTGCGAGCGTAAGTGGAAAACTCTGCAATCATCATTTTATCTATCAGCTTCTCCAGTTCACACAGCTGGGAGCCAAGATGCCTGGGAAAAAAACAGCCATGGAGTTATGAGCTAAATAATCAACCTGAAAAGGAATCATTAGTTGACAGTTGAAAGAAAATCACCACCCAGCAGGAAATTTCCAGGCAATCAACGTTGGCTTAATGGGAGGCTCCAATTTTTCACTCCTCAGAGCAGATGAAATCATGCATTTTTCAGAGGCACTCTCACCTTACTCCAAAACATATGGACTTGAATATTGATGGAGGATAAAATTTGGAAGTAGGGCTTTTGGGATTTTTGTTTTTGGAAGGTGCAAAGTACCTCTCTGCCCAGTGAGGTGAAGCAGAACTAAGAATACTCAGTGCTTGTCAGTATCAAGGTGTTAAAAAGAAGGAATATTTCTTTTGCTTGTTGAGTTCCTGAGATCATCAGTCCACCAGTTCTTCTAATTCAAGCATTTTGATGTGGTCACAGATTAAATTCACAGGATGGCTTTCAGAGAACACACAGAAGTTTTTAAATCTGCCATTTTTTATCCTATTCTAAATGAAAAAATGTTTTCCCCACGTATGGGAGATTTCAAACCATATTTTGCAGACTGTTGTCATACAGAACCACGAGGGAATTTCTCACATCAGAAATGTCAACCACCCTTTAAAAGTGGCAACTTCAGAGATGTCAAACACTCCAAGCTTTTCAACTTGCACTAACAGCTGGGAACAAGTATCTGGAAAAATCAGGCTGCCTTTCCTTTAACAAAAACAAACAGACATTTTGCAAACGTGAATTAAGAGAAGCTGTGATATTTTAGACAAGCCTGGATACAAAATGAGGGATGAACATGGCTTTCATTCAGTGCTGGTGTAGCTGGATCCTTTGCTGAAGTCCATGAATCTTGCTGGATCTGAGTTGAGCAGATTAATTTACTTATTTTAATTCCAAAATGACCAGGGATGTACCTGCTTTGGAAATCATTCATTGGAATGGACAAAGCAGACATATTTCAAATATCTAATTTAAGCAAAAACAGCCTGTGGAAAATCCAAGCCAGGTGCATCATTTCAGAACAAACACAACAGGAAAAGAGCCCAAAGATTACTATAACTCCAGTTGCAAAACTGACTGCAGGACTAGGAGCCCTTACAGAGGGAAGCATGAAAATGCTCCTTGGTACATTATTTCTGAATATTTTCAGTGCTGAACTGCACTGGAACACACCAAAACCTGTTCTCTCAAACCCCAGCTATGGAAACATCCAAAACCAGCTCCCAAAACCTGCCCTCACCTCTTTATCCAAGAGGTTCTGGTCCCTAGCAGGACACAAAAATCCCTCCAAGCTGAAACATTCAGGACAAGTCAAACCTTAATTCATATCCCAACAAAACCCCTTGGTAGTTATTCCTTAACAGGTACCACTCACCCACCAGATCCCTTCAAGGAATACTGACTGTGACAACTCTACCATGTAAAATGATGACTGCAAGGTGAAACTTCTTTTAAAACACGCAAAAAAGAATTATTTTTCCATGTATCTGTGTTTTACTATATAAAATACTATAGAAGTGTGGTTTGCCAGCACACCTGTGAAAAAAAAACCAAAAAAACCCAAACCAACCTCCCAAACAAACAAAATCACTGTACCTGCATCACCCCAAAGACTGTAAAAATTATGCAGAAAGTGTTTTCACAGATTTTTAAATTAGTTAACACATTAGCTTTCTTTTGTAAAATTAAAAGGGTGAACTTGGAAAGGTCAGAGCTCTGAAATTTTAATTCTATCCTAGAGTAGTAGCAAGCAGTTACAACTGACACAAATTACTAGTGACATTAATCCAGACTAAAGACACCAATGTTTTACTTAACACCATCTTTACAGTTTTTACATTTTGTGCTACAACTAGAAACAAACTTACATTTTTCTCTGCACACAGTGTGACAAGGGAAAAATTAACTGATGATTTGAGTAGTTTTCTTGCTGTTTTATATTGAATGATTCTGACATGACTCAATTGAAAAGACCAAATTCTACAAGCTGCCATGGCAACACTAAAACAAGATGCTGAGGGGTTTTTTTTTTAATCAGATATTTAGTTTAAAAACAGTAATTGTTTAGAAAAATGTGTTATTGCTTTAGAAGTTTCTTGTTAAAATAAACCAGGTATTTAACTCACTTGACAACTGCATCATTCTTGCTCAGAATAAAGCAAGAAGATCCCTTTGGCATTTCTTGGGGAAAGCTGAAGAAGATGTGCTTGCCACCAATTTGGATTTTTTTTAAAAAGTGTATTTATTTTTAGAATCCCAACATTCTACTGAGAAGTTTTATGAAGCCTTCCACCTTTCCACTGCATATTATTTGTGAGATTTGGAAACTGCTGAGCTTCTCAACTGCCCTTGCATTTCTGGTGAGGTGCATGACCTGGGTAGCTCTGAACTCACTTTTGTGAGCCTTTACTGTCCAAAGCAGAGAACATTTCTCATTCCCATCACTGTCTGTAAATACCAAAACTGAGTTTTAGTTATACAAATTATCCTTTCCAGACAAGATGATTATTTACGTGCAGATATGTTCCACACCTGAGGGTGGTTTTGAAACAATGGCACATTCTAGGGACACCTCAATCCAATGTAAGAGAACACTCTCTGCTGCCAGAGCACACAGGATAAAACACAAAACCCAGCTGATCCTGAGTGCTGCTGTCCCAGGGCTGTAGAACTGCACTGATTTGTCACCAAGGTCAATACAAAGGTGACTCAGTCAAGGGTTGTGCACCAGAATCAAGGGGTTGACAGCAGGAACACTAAAACTGCACTCAGGTGTCTGAAGAGAGACAAGTTACACTCTTTAGATGGTTTGCCTCTAGGTTTTTTTAACAAAAACACTTACAGCAACTTTAGCCCAATAATTTATGAGCTCTTTTAATTTTTTTTTCCATTTTTAATATTTTTTCTAGTACCTTTCCTACATAAAATTTGAGTGTTTTTCCAAATTGCAAACCTTGGGGCTGATTTAACCACACACTGCCTGTGCCAGCATCATGCCAGCCTTGCATGCACCACTTTGAAACCATCTGTATCTTGTGATAACTTAATCTACATCAGCATCAGCTAGAAGGATTCTAAAGAGGACAAACTGCACTCAGGTGTCTGAAGAGAGACAAGTTACACCCTTTAGATGGTCTGCCTCTAGTTTTAACAAAAACATTTATAGCAACTTTAGCCCAGTAATTTATTAGCTCTTTTAATTTTTTTTTCCATTTTTAATACTTTTTCTAGTACCTTTCCTACATAAAATTTGAGTGTTTTTCCAATCTAGCTAGAAGGGGTGTTAGGAACTCAGCAGAAGAGAGGAACAAGAACAGCAACTATATAATGTTCTTAAAATTCATGTTGCAGTTACAAAATGCTTCCATTATGCAAAGCTGTGAACCACTGGGCTGCAGGAACCACTTAACCTCTAAACAAACCACCCCTCAGCCAGCACCAACTCAGAAAACTCAGCACACAGCTCCTCAGCTGGCTGATGCAAACCTTGGGGCTGATTTAACCACACACTGCCTCTGCCAGCATCATGCCAGCCTTGCATGCACCACTTTGAAACCATCTGTATCTTGTGATAACTTAATCTACATCAGCATCAGCTAGAAGGATTCTAAAGAGGACAAACTGCACTCAGGTGTCTGAAGAGAGACGAGTTACACTCTTTAGATGGTTTGTCTCAAGGTTTTTTTAACAAAAAAACCTTACAGCAACGCTAGCCCAATAATTTATTAGCTCTTTTAATTTTTTTTCCATTTTTAATACTTTTTCTAGTACCTTTCCTACATAAATTATTAATACTCCTGCATGTTCATTTCACAATTCCAGCCCAGGTAAAAGGAATTTTACCACTAAAGACACAGGCACAAGGAGCCATCCCTGGGGTGCTGCCTGGAGGAGGATTGCAGACCCCCATGAGGAAAACACCTCTCAGCTACAAGCCATGCCAGATCAAAGTCCAGCCACAGCTTTGCTCTCATCTCTGCACCCCTAAAACATCTGTAAACCAGAACAGAGAACAAAAGCTTTTAGATGTTAAAAGTTCACCCCACTCAGAAACAACAAACAAACAAAAAAACCCCCATCATCTCTGGCATTAGCCACACTGCTTATTCCACACTGACATTTTACACCTTCTGCATTAAGTCCTCTAAGAAAAAATTAATGAACAAAGGCAGAACAAATCCCTCCAGACAATGTGCTCAGCACATTCCAGCTCTGCCTGTATTTTATACATTTCCCACAGGGTTACCTACCGGAAACTGTGAATACCTTGCAGCTCTTGCTGTAATACCTCTTGTGTTGTTGCTATTAAGTCCAAAGCTCCAACATACTCTGAAGTGGAGAGCAGCAACTGTACTGTGGGCTGTGTTTGGTGTACAGTGGCCATTAGCTTCAGTTTATTGTATGCTTTGATACAGTTATTTCTGGTGAGGGACAGTCTTAAAACACGAAGGGATCCTTCACACATCACTTTGTCAATTTTAGAGATTTTCTCTCTAAGCAATTTTACAGCCTGGGAGGTTTTCCTGAGGTAGTCCTGTAATTCATGCTGAGAGGTCATGGCATGAAAAAATGCTTCTGAACGGAGAGAAATCTGATGAGCAATATTGACTTCCACGATGTCCAGATAATGGCTCAGCTGGGAAGAGGAAAAAACAACATTATTGTTATGACCTGGAAGCTTTATCACCGTGCAAATCCACTTTCAGAAATTCTGCTAATAAAAAATTAAATCCCTTTGTTGCTGTGGTTTAATAACTTTAAATTAACTCCAAATCACTGTGGGAAGGCTGATTTGTTGCCTTTCCTGCTTGAAAATAACAAGTTAGAAAAGCAAATAAATCTAAAACACTCAAAGTTTTGTAGCACATGGTTGCACAATAACCACAGAATATGCACAATAACCAGGAGACAGCTCTGGCTTGCAAAGATCATTATATACATGCAGCTATGCTATGAAATTTGTCACTGAAGGTGCTAAAGGTGCAACCACTACACTTGATGACACACCACTGGAATGGCTCTGCTGATTTAAAAAGCTGTAGTACTTTCCTTGTAGAAAAACCTCCAGGGTAGCTCTGGCTGTTGTACTTTTGCCAACCAGCTGGAATTAGTACTGAGCCTATTTCCTGTGTGCTGGCACTGAGGGATTCCCAGAGTGCACCTACATGTTCAGAACATGAAATTCAAATTCTCCATGTCCAGCAGTTAGCAGAGCACTGTGCTGGCCTGATTCTTTGGCTGTAAAAGCTCTGTGTTCTGGCTTATGCTGAATATGCACACTCCAAGGAATGAGGCTTTAGGATGCTCATCTGAATGTTAACACTCAGATGACCTGGTTTCTCAGAGGTGCCAAGCATTCAAACCTCCTGCAGAATTCCAAAAGGCCAGAGGTGGAAAGGAAATCAGCTGGAAAATGTTTCTTTCTTAGAGTTATTTCCATATTGTTTCCTCTGGATACACCAGGGATTCTTACAATATGCAAACCCACCTTTTTTGTTCTAATTTAATCAGAAGCATCTTCCACCAACCATCTGTGACACATCAAGCCACAGGGGAAGCCAAGACAGACTCTGACATAGGGATCAGAGTTTGTAATCAGTCTATTCCAAACAATTATTGATGTGATTGTACCAACCACATGCCCCAGATCCCTTCACTAAGCTAAACAAAGTAGAACAAACAGAGCAAACAGCACCTGCCTCAAAGAGTTTACAGCCCCAATGTAGGGCAACACATGGGAGGAGGTAAAGAAGAAAACATCACGAGGAAATTTTTGAAGTAGATCAACAACAGGCTGTAAAATGATTTGCCTAAAGCAAGGTTTTCAAAATCCTGTTGGAAAATGGTGCCTGGAGCTAGGGACAATTATGGCAGCAGAGTGCATATTTACATGTGGTAAGTGTAAACCTCGTGCAGATCAGAGGCTTTAAAAAGTAAAACAAAAAAAACCTGGGCTCATTTCAGTCATATGAAGGAGTGTTTTCACTCCTGCTCCAACACAAGTCCTTTCTGAGTGTCCATCCTGCTGCTGTCAGGCACATTTTGGGAAGCTCACAGCATATGCCAGACATTGTTTTTCCATCTTCAGACAGCAACTGCCCCAAAAAACTCCAAAGAAGCTTTCCTCCAACTTCAGGTGTGGAGGACAACTTAACAAACCTTTGAGCAAGCCTCCAGCAGGGCCTGTCTCTTCTTCTCCAGGTTGGCAGGAGAGCAGGAAGACAAATTCTCAGAAATCTGGAAACACCTTTCAGATAATCTCATGTTATTTTTTCCTAATGTACCTCACAGACTCCAAAATTACTCAGATTTTCTAGAAGCATTTCATGGGTATTTGTACTGTAAGGATGACTCATTCTGAGATTTTCTATATTATGACTACATAACTAGCAAAAAAAAAAGATAAAAACGACCATGAAGAGATTTCTGTTTTCAATATGAAAGAAGCAGCTCTGCTTTCATGTTCTTCTTTGTGAAATGCAAAACCAGATCAGTGCAAACAACAGAAGTAAGAGGAATCTCTTAAAACACAAACACCACAGGATTTAGTATTGCTTTCAGCATAGCAACCACAGTGCCTTGAATCTGAAATTTTCCTGAGATTTTGGAAAATAACAATCTGACACAGTGTAAAACCTGTGCAATCCAGCTTTCCCTTCTCATGGAACTGCTCCTCCTCCCTAAGAAAACTACTCCACACCTCTGAAATTCTCAATATACAGCTGCTCCAGTAAGTTTGCCAGTTGTTACATCATACACAGGTTCTTTTCTCCCAGATTTGAGAGATTTACTGAGCAGGGAAAGAAGTCCTCCTTCAGCAGGATGCTTCCTGCATGATTTACTAACAATCCTGATGGAAAATGAGAGACAGCAAAGCCCAGAAACACCCCACAGCAGCAGCATCCACCAGGCACTGATGGATAACCACAGCTTTTGTCAGAGTTTGTACCTTTTCTTGGAGCAATTTGGAGGAAGCTGCATCACGATTTCCTTTTCCACCAGCGGTACTAAAATGAGACCATGGTAAAACGGCATTAAAGGTTAAGGAATCTTCCAAGGCAAAATCTGGTTTCATAAAAATCTGAAACAGAAAAAACAACAAGAAATAAATGTGCCTCACTCACCCCTGTATTTTTTTTTTGCCCCAGTTAAACACATCTCCTGTCTCATTAAGCTAACGGAGACCTTATTTGTGGATTTCAAAATCCAGATTTTCATTTATCCAGGCAAACAAATTCATTCCTTTGAGAATGAAATTCATTCCTTTAATTCCATAAGACTTTAAAAGTCTTATCCTCTGAAAGTGGAAGTCACATCTCCAAAATTACCTATGGATTCAACCTAAACACCCTGGGTGTGCAAACACAGCTTGTTTCTTGGACTTTAAACACTGCAGTGACAGCTACTCAAGCTGCAGCCTACACTACTGGCACAGAGATGCTGACCCACATTAAAACTCTAAACTGTACCTATAAAAAAATGATTCAGACTGAAATGGAATCTGGAGCTGTGTCTTTTGTCAACCTGACACAAAACCCCACGTCATGTATGCTCTGTGCTCATGTGCAAGAGAGCTCTGATCAAGGATTCAAGTAGTTAAAACCAATGCTGAGTTGTACACTAGGCAATATTGAAGCTTTTCTCAAACTCTTCAGTTTTCCCTTTCTCCTAGACTGGCTCAGCTCTGAGGTCTTAACTTCATTTATTTAAATATGAAGAAAATAATGGTATTTGTATTATACTTTAAGAGAAAAACTGACACCATGGAAACAAGAAGAAAAAAAAAAAAGACAAAGCAAATCATCCTTAAGTCTTTAAATTCTGAGTGCTACAAATCCTCTTGAGAATCAACCCAAGCCATCAACAAGGACAAAATTGCTACAGAGTACATGGATATATACCCAACACTTCATGTGAGAAAGCCTCACAACAGCTCAGAGTGCACAGAAGCCATACCTTAGGTACTTGTTCCAGATCTGTCCTGGATTTATCTAAAATTAAACAAAACACAGGCAGTCATTCATGAGCAAACAATGGGAAACAATTCCCTTGAACAAGTGAATCCCATGAGGAAACGTTAAAGGCAACAGTGCCATGTTCCTCACAGAGGGGGAACAGGCTTAAAAACTGAAATGAAACTGAGTGAACATGAGGAGAACCTTGATGGTATGAGGACAATCAAGCATTGGAACAGGCTGCCCAGAAGGGCTGGGAAATTTGGAGATTTTTCTGGATATTTCTATTTTTCTGGGTAAATCTTTGAATGGCTCAGCCTGACCTCACAGCTGAACTGGCTTTGAGATGGCAGCTGCAGCAAAGCCCTTCTCAAATCCCTGCCAACCTGAAATATTCTGATTCCTTCAAGTGCTCTTTTGTCCTTTGCAGTTCAGGTCTCATGCTCAGACTGCTCAAAGGAGCTTTGGCAGAGCCAGACACACAAAGAAATGCACTCAGCACTTCACATTCATTAGTGCATTGGCAAGGGCCAGTGAAAGGTCCTGCTAACATCACCCCAGTTTTAAGGCTTTGGGCTGAAGCTGCCCATAAAATCACTCCTGCACAGCACTTGGATTGGATTGGATGCACAAAGGCTGGCAAAAAGGATGAACAAGAGTTCAGTCTCAAGCACTGAGCAGGCAGCACAGCAGCACTAATTCCTGTGGAGTATGCTGACCTGACAATTGCAGAGAGGGAGACAGTTGAGCTGGAAAAAGAGTTGATTAATTCATTATATCCCAGCAAAACTTGAAGAAAAGGCCAATTCACACTTTAGAGGTTCAGCCAAAACCCCCTGTCCCACCTTTACTTATTACTTTAGTGGGAATTATGAAGAGGGGGCACATTGGAGGACAAAAAAAGTTGAGGAATTTAAAAGCAACAAGCCCAAATCTCTGCTGGACAGCCTCAACCCTGACAAACATGGCAAATGCTACCTCAGCATCAGCTCTCTTTGGGTTTTACTTCATTTGTTTCTTACTTTATTTGTATCAAAGTACAAAAGGAATCACCCTGCTGTCCTCAGCCTTTGGACAGACCAATTCTTACAGGGGAGAAAGGCCAAGTCTTGAGGGATGGAGTTAGAGGAAGACAGGAAACAGCAGAATTTATAGAAAATCACAAGCTTCAGTTTCCCAAATGCTGCTTCTACTAAGAACTGTCCAACTGTCACTTTGGTGACAGTAATTTTCTCTTTTTAAAAACACTCAGACTCTTTTAAAAAGGATTAAGCTAAGACTGAAGAAGGCACTTTGATATTGCAGTGTGCAGCAGACTCATTGTGGAACAGCTATTCCAAAGTAACACCAAGACAGAGAAACCCTGCAGAAGGGATTCCTTTTGCACAGAAGAGGAGGAAGAAAGTCAGCTGAAACAACTTGATCAGAAGGAGCAAACTACTGAATCCATTTTGCAATCTGAGGATTGATGAATGCAATAATTTATGCTAACATTTTTGAGAAATTAAAATAAGCAATAAAAACTGTCTCCAAGTTATGAGTGATTTTCTTCCTTTTACTTGTCTTTATTTTTTTCTTTTTATTTTGCCTCTTGGCTTCTTTCCTGTCTAGTTTTCTATTAGTTGAACTACTTCCTTGAAGTCCTGAAATTCAGCCTTCACACACAGGTTTGAACTCCTCAGCACAAGGCAGACCTAGACAGACTGGAGTCAATTGTGTCAAGGAGCCACAAAGATGATTAAAAACAAGGAGGAGACACTGTTTAGACTGGAAAAGCCCTGGGGAGATCAATGTCCTTAAAGATCTGATGAGGGGATGCAAAGAACACAAAGCTGATTTTTCTCAGCTCCAGGACAGGAGGCAACGGGCAAAAAGTGACCCATGAAAGATTCCATTTGAACACAAGGAAGTATTTTATCTTGAACACAAGATAAAGAAAACACTGCCAGGGTCACAATGATCCACCAGGAATCCAAACATGCCAAGAAAAAGTTTAAAAGCAGGTATCACTAATAATATTTTGACTTATAAAATGTCAGCACTGGTCAGGAATATTTCTAAGCCAACCATGTCTGAGTTTTCAATTATTGTTTCCAAGAAATCATCAGCTATTGTTGTACATGAAGATCTCAAGCAAGTAACAGAAACAATTAGTACATTTCAGAATCAATGATGAGTAACATTCATAACTTTGATGTTATAACACACTGATACAAAAAGACACCAGTTTTTAATTAGACTGAAGGAGGCTTTGACTGTACCGTGAGTGTGTAATAGTGTCCTGTCAAAGGTATCTTTAGGAGTACAAATATTCTTGCACCTTTCATGAACCTTCTCTCTCTGCAGAAGAGAAAATATATTAAAGAATTATTCTGATGCTTTAAACCAAGATTTTTTTTTCATTTGAAGCAAAACATTCAGTGAAACACAACTAAATGATGCAAAATAATTCTGGCAAGTTCCCAGTATTTTCTTCCTCCTGTAAGTTCAGACAAAGTTTGTCCAGGTGAAAGGTACCAAAAACTTCTGCCTATAGTGGATGTGCTGTTTCTTTCCTGTATCTTTACATCTCAAGAGAAAATAAACAAGGAAGTTATTGAATGAGTGCAATAACTCCTCTACATAATGATACACAATCACAGATCAAAGTTTGTCCAGGGGAAAGGACCAAAAACTTTAACCTATAGTGGATGTGTTGTTTTTTTCCTGTATCTTTACATCTCAAGAGAAAACAAACAAGGAAGTTATTGAATGGGTGCAATAACTCCTCTACATAATGATACACAATCACAGATCAACTGTAATTACATACACACACACTTATTTGCTGACTAACCCAGAAATCACACTAGCACACAAAAGAATCCTTTTTCATTGCTAAATCAAACTGGATGAAAGCAGAAATTACTTGCACATGTTACTAATGGGTACCTTGCTGAACCCACATATCTTGTTTCATCATGCTGAGCTTCCAATTTTAAACACCACCAGAGACTGCAGTGGTGAGAAATTATGTTTCTAAAGAACACCAATGTTAACCAGATCTCTGCTAGAAGCCACATCACAGCTCAGCTCCAAAATCATCTTTTATTTAGCAGTCACTGCATGAAGTACTAATTTTAAAGGCTGAAATCTTAAAGCATTTTTAAATGCTGAATATGCGAGTTAAAGGCAATAGTTCAGTTGTAGTTCAATTATGGACAATTCCTTTCTACAATCCTTAACTACAATTACACAAGTAACACTTCCTGCAGCTAATTCTGAACCAGCAAAAAACCCCCCAAAAAAAAAGAAGGAAGTTACAAACCAAGGAAGCAGAAAACAGCAGGAGACTTCTACAAGTTCTTTCAGTTAAAAAAAAAAAGAAAAAGAATACTACATACTTACTGACACTTGTATTTTTAAGAGATTGTAGAAGTCTCCTACTGGGCCTGGTGTCCTTAGATGTAGCTTACACTTCCCTGTTACAAAACAAATCATCAGGATAATAGGCCTCTTTATAGCTTTAATATGTATAAATATTTCAATGTTTAGACTGAAGACTCCTAAAAAATATCTCCAACCCTTGCAGCATTTGATCCAAAGGTCTGAGAATGCTATGTTGCATTGTAGAGCCCAATCCTTAAACAATCCTTACAGGGAAAAAAAAAGATTAACAACCAAGGAAGAATAAATATGAACTGCAAGCCCTGGTGCAGAGCTCAGTAGTCAGAAACAGAAGTTAAAAATAACATGAAATTGCCTCAGGACAATTCAGAGAGCACTTTCCACACGATGGCTTCTGAGATTATAAAACCAGAAATGTCTCACAGAGACTCAACCAACACTGAAAAAGCAAATTAATTATCAGCTAATGGGCTACTAGCCAGGATAATCTAATTAGAAGAAGGATTTCTTTCTGATTCCTAGGACTATGTGCACCTCACTGGGGCTTCTTACCGGAGTGATTTCCTGTTGGTATAATGCAAAATGTTCCTTGGTGATCTGTGGGAGGTAGAATGAAGGCGTGACTTCAGTGTCCACAAAGTCCACTCCCCATGTTTTTGTAAAGAAATCAGATTCCCTTTTTGCTAACCTAGGATCATTTAGTGCTGCTGGGAGATTGACTTTGGAATGGTAAATAGTCCATCTTTGCTGATCCACAACTAGAGATGGGCTGTCACATAAGTCATTGGCATTGCCTGCAGCACAAAAGACAAGACAGTTTGTCAGGGTGAGAAACATTTTGCTAAAATGTGGTTCTTAAGCAAACCATATTTTAAAATATTTTACCACTTTTACCAGTTACATACTAGATTAGAATTATCTATGCAAATGACAGATGATATTCTCCTTCTGCAACGCTTCACCTTGCATTTCTTCTGTGAGAATAACCAACTCAAATTTTGAACACAGAAGAGGTGTATTGACACTCATTAAATAGATTTAACTCAACATTGGCTTCTACTGAAGAGAAAAAGATTCCAACCACAAACATATTTCTGATAACCTGATCTTGATCAGAATGACAGCTGCAATTTGTTGGCATTATATGTTGTAATTCTCAAGATCCCATCCCACTTATTCCTTTAGTTTTAGTGCAACACAACAGCTGGAACTGTGACCAAAATCTGGTTTAACAACAGCACCAGAGACTTAGGACTACAGACAAGTCACAGGATTCCTCCTGCAGAAGGGCTGGGATGTCTCCCAGGAGGAATGCAGCCAGGCTCCAAGCACCCTGGACACATCTGCCACGGGCTGTGTCAGATTCCTCCTCTCACATGGAGTATGGATCAGAGCTGTAATGTGGAATGATGCAAACAAAGTCCCACCTAGAACAGGGACATCTTAAAACAAGCTGCAAACAGTCCCTCCAATTGCTCCAAAGGGACACTGGGTGCTATAAAAAAGAACCACAGCTGTTGGAGCCCTGGGCAGTGAGAATTTCAGCCTTTCTGTGCTGACAGGCACTGACCCCCCAGCAAACACTGCAGTGGACCTGAGCCCCTGGAAAAGGCTCCCAAAATTGAGTGACAGCACTGGGATTGTGGGGGTGGAGTTTGGATAGAAGGGTGTGATAGCACAGGGGGGAAAACTGAGAGTTTAAGGGTTTAGAATACAGTAATAGATATAAAGCAAGATGGAGTTTTAAGGCAGAGGCTGAGTCCTTCTTTTTCACCTTCTTCTCCATGGCTCTGGGTGGGATTTTGTAATTGGGTAGAAAGGTCCACATTGCAGCCATGGGTGGTTGGTTATTGGGTTAAAAAAATAATTTAGGTGTCATTTCATAATTGGACAGTTTATTCTTAAAAGGCCTTGCAGAGAGAGAGATACAGTTCCATTTTTCACTTTGTTAGCTAGAAGTGCTGCAGAACTCATGGTTTATGAGACTGTAACACAGATAAGAATTAATAAACAACTGAGTCTGAACAAGAAACACTGTCTTGAGCATTTAACCCCGACTCTGGCAAAAAAAGAAGACAAAATGCAACACACAGAATGCTTGGAAAGACCCAATACACATGAAATATTGACTGGACAGCTGGCAATGTGCAGCAAAGGGAGGTGTTTTCCCCCAGCATTACCTGTGGGCTCCTTGGGACACACATCTGGCAGGGACTGCACGGGCCGAAAGCGTTTCGTGGAATCCACTTCTTTTTTAAAGAAAGCATCACTGCTGTTTGACTGAGGCACTGGTGAAGAACTGTGGCTTGATGCCATTGCATAAAATCACCACTTGATAAAAGCTAAAGAGGAGACAATAGATATGGAGGCTTTAATAAAGCTCTGGGGACGCACTGGATCAAAGCAATGACACTCCAGTATTGTTTTTAACTACTGACACAACTCAACGAGAGGAGAAAGTTTCTTTTAAACACAAAAATAAAAGGCAGAATGCAACTTCATAGCCTGTTCCTGTCTTGGATTCAGTTTTCAGACTAAGATAGGTCCTCATGCACCTGTAGGTTTGGAGGATAGCCTGTTCTTGTTCTTTTCTTAATGCTACATTGGGAAAAAAAAATCAAGTCTTTCAGGCACTTCTTCCTTTCCTGACATAACTACTGCAGCCACAGTGCACACATTCACAACAGAATTTCCTCTCAAATATCAGGAAATCTTGTACTTGAATCAGGAAAACTGACAATTCAACTTTCATGGCTGCCTAGTAAAGCACAGTTGATTCCAGCATAATGTATTTGCACAGAGAAGACAAATCACAGATCAAAAAGCTCCAGAGTAAGCAAAGTCCAACTGATTTTCAGTTTAATTTTAACATCCCAATTTGAAAATAAAAAAACCTTAAGAATTTTACACTAGGGCTGAAGTTAATGAGTTCTTTCCCTCTGTAAACAAAACTGCATTTCCATCAAAGCATCAGACAGCAGTGCACTGCACAACTATTAGAGGTTTTATTAAAACTGTACAGCTCAAGGAGTGCCTGTTCAAAACCCACCTGGATTCTTGCCTTTAAGAAGAATTTAAACACATCTAGCAAGATCTTAGCATTTAACTACTAACCCTTAATGGACACTTAAATTACCTACTACCCTGTGAAGGAGCACAGAAAGATTTAAGGCCAATTTTATTTTCAAGTGCTAAAGCAGGCACCAAGTGATGGTTGTATCTCACTGTGTCAGCTTCCAGCAGCATCACATCTATTACAAATCTCATTTGGAAAAGAAAAAGAAAAGGTTCTACTTTCTAATCAAGGTTAAAAGTGTCCTACAAAACAATTCTAAAAGAGATGTTCAGCTGTAACAGAGCAGCCCAAAGAAAAGGCCCAGAGTAAGAAAAATTTACTGGCAGACAGAGAATGGGAACAGTCAGAGAAAAAAACTTTCCGGACATCTGACAGATCTTCCTTAAATACCATAAAGCACTAACCTCTCTCCCCCAAAAGCCCCACAAAACCCTTTTTCTCTACTACTTTTATTGCATTTTCATATTCTAATGTTCTTCCCTTGATATTTCCAAAGTAACCTCTTCATCAAGTTTTTTCCCAAATATTTTGGGGTGGTTTTGTGAAAAATCTAGTATATGATGACAAAACATTTCTCATTTTAGCCTTCTTAAAAAACACATCCAGTGCTATGTTGCCATGACCAAGTCTCCTAAAGGCATACAGTGAATTTATCTGCACTTGGAACTGCTTCAGAGTGCTGTATTTGCAGTTTTTCCTCCTGAAAAAGCCTCTGTAATATGAGCCACAGTCTGCTCTAGTCAGATGTATGAGCAACTAGGGCAATTTGTAGAGAGCCCTGAAATCCTGTAACTCTTGCAAGCCTTTAATAATCCAGCCTTTCTCCTTTCCCCACCTAAAAGAATTGTCTAGGATATGAATTGTCTCAACTACAGAAATCTGAGTGGAGAAAATGCTACCTGTGTGATGCTAGTCAAAGATTTTAAACAAATTTAAAGGAAAATTTAAGACTGAAGAGCAGCCACACACCTCAGCATCTCAAAACCAAACTCCACCTACTCCTGCACAGATATTTTCACTACCATAAAATATTCACTGACAAATCTTAAAATAGAATGAAAAGAGCACAATAAAATACCAGTGCAAGCAGTAACCTTCTCACTGTTGAGTGGATTTTAACAAGATACAAGGATCCATAGGCAGAGCCTTCTTAAGTGGCAGGCAATCTGAGCTGCACTAAATTATTCACAGCCAGCAGCTATTCCAGTACCCTCATCAGTCAGGACCTTCTGGATAATTAACCCCAATGAACAACCACATCTGCACAGGAAAAAAACTCATCTCTGTGCTGCCCAAAGCCAGGCATTCCTCAAAATGCAGTCTTTAAATTGGACAATGAAGTATAACTTCAGAAAGATAAAGAAAACTAGACAATAATACCTGAACTAAATCCATATTATAAAGGAATATGTGCCAAGCCCATAGAAAGGCAAAAATCCTGGCCTACATTCATCTCTGTATTCTAACCTTACCCACAACTGAAAGACTTTAATTAGTTCACCAAAAAATTATTTGTGCTCCACTACTAAACATTCTGTACTGCCCAAACCCAGGCATTCCTCAAAATGCAGTCTTTAAATTGGCCAATGAAGTTTAATTTCAGAAAGATAAAGAAAACTAGACAATAATACCTGAATTAAATCCACATTATAAAGGAATATGTGCCAAGCCCATATAAAGGTGAAAAACCTGGCCTACACTCATCTCTGTACTCCAACCTTACCCACAACTGAAAAACTTTAATTTGTTCACCAAAAAATTAATTCTGCTCCTTGTGCTCCACTACTAAACATTTTATAGACAAAGGAATCCATAACCAGCCCCTAAATCAACATTTTAAAATATGCAATAATCCACAAATTTATTGATTTAAACATACCAAAGGAACAAAACTCAGTGTTAACACAGAACAAGACTTCTGCAGAGTATTTTTAACTCATCCAATTTTCCTGCAAGGCAGGTAAATGCAGTTTAACTGCACTAACTGTGCAGAGTGACAGGCAGGTAAATGCAGTTAACTGCATTAACTGTGCAGAGTGAATTATGAAATGCTGAGTCCCCCTGAGGCTTTTAGAAGAACAGAGCTGTAGTAAGGATGTGCAACTCCATTACATCAGTGTTGAAATGAAATGCAATTAAAATGGGTCAGATCAACTGTGTTCTCTCCAGTAATCACCATCATTTACTCACATTTTGATTAGCAATGCTTATTAAACTAATGCAATTAAAAAAAAAAAAAAGTTTAGAGGTTAGAAACAAGAGTAGTGATGGAACCTGGAACCCAGGATTATGGGTTTGCAACTTGCCTTCAATATATTACATTCATTTTGTACACACTGTATTAATTTCCTTATTTAAAAAGATCCTATCAAATTACACTGCCATTGTAATGATTTCATACCACTGAAGTTAAACCAAACCAGCCATGACAACAATGAAAACAAACAGCCTTAAAAAAATTCCAAAAACAAGCTTTGATGAATTACTTTACTCTTTACTTTACTTTGATGAAGTTTCACTCTGAATTGAGATTATTCCTACAGTCTGAGTGCATGAAGAGCTGTATTTCAATTTACAGCCTCCTCTTTACACATATTTTTGCTCAGAAAGCACAATATGACACAGCTGCACAACACAGCATGGAAAAAAATACTGGGGTGAGGAGAGCAAGAGCCACACACTTGGAGACTGCTCAGCCAGATCTGTGAGCCAGCAGTGCATTCATCACAGGAGGTTATTTCTGAGATGACTCTGCTGTGACTCGAGTTTCACACCCGAGCTTTCAGCTGTTGGAAGAGAGCACAACAAATAACAAAGTGTATTACTCAGAAGTAATTGCTCTTAAAAGGGTGGTTGTGACTCTGGAGAATGTGTTTGTTTTTCTGAGTGTCAGGACTTGCACAGGAGTTCCTCAGAAACTGCCTTTCCCACGTTCTGAGTGTAATTCTGTATTTGCAGTTTTTAATTCTGGATTTTGCAGTGTAATTATTCACGTGCTTGGTTTTTCCAATATAATTCCTAGAATCTGCTCTCCAAATTTTATTTCAGCTTCAAAAATAGTGACACCTAAGAAGAGACATTCAGAGGGAAGAGCTCCCAAGGTTCCAACTGAACACAAAACACTGAGCAAGTTTTCCTTCAAGTATTTCCCACTGTCCAAAATGAGACACACTTGGACATCACCAAGTTTTCAAGGGTTATGCTCTGCATCCCAAAGGTAAAGCAGGAGAAAGTTCTCTGAGAACACAAATTCCTGCTGCATGTCCTGGCTTTGGCAACAACAGAGTGAAATGGAAATATTTCAAGCACTCTTCTGGCTGCCCAACATGCTTTGGAAGAGAAAACTATCAGAAGCAACCCACAAATCAAGCTAAAGGAAGACATTGCACCACTTCCAGAAGATGTGATAAATACCAAAGATACTTACTAAAGAAAAGCACACCTGAGACATAACTAAAAGATAAAAAAGCACAAAGGACTCCTTCCAGGACCTAATTATTTTTGTTATTGGCCTAATATATTTACTCTGTCTTCAAAAGTATGTATTATTACACAGCTCTTTTTGCTAAATCAGGATTTCACCCTGTAACAGGGAAACCATGGCACAAGGAAAGTACACAGCAAAACAGTGTGAGCCAGACTGCACCAGCTCAAGCTTTCACTTTTTTTTTTATAACCAGCTGATTCCTCAGGCTGAAATTTCCATGTTTGTCCCTGGTGCCCTGAGACAGACATCCCTGTGGCAGCAGGGGAGTCAAGGTTAGCTTGGAGGAGAAACATTTGAAGCAGTTTCAGACTGAGGTTAAAGCTGTGGGAGCTGTTCTGCCAACCCAAGCTCCTTCTGAACACCTCCTGCTTCCACCCTGGGCTTCCAGAGGAGGAAGAGGATGATTGTCAGAGGAATGATGAGGTCAGAGCCAGAGGAGAGCTGTGAGCTGTCCCCATGGCAAGCCACCTACATTTGGAGCACACTCCAACATGAAACCTCTTCACACAGCTTGGAGGGGAGGCCATGTGAGCCTGGCCTTTCTAAAAGCCTAATAAATACAACTGTACATGTATTCACAAACAAACAAACACTTACTTGAGTGTATTCTGCACATCCCAACAGTATCCCCAACCTCATGCTCTCACACTTCTCTGATGACCAGCCTTGCTGGGATGAAATCAACCCCAGAGGAAGAAATGTTTGAGTTTTCTGCATTTCCCATCAGCCCTGCTTAGCCACATATGCTAAAAGTTTAATAAATACAACTGTACATCTATTAACAAACAAACAAACATGTATTTGAGTGTATTCTACACACCCCAACAGTATCCCCAACCTCATGCTCTCACACTTCTCTGATGACCAGCCTTGCTGGGATGAAATCAACCCCAGAAGGAAGAAATGTTTGTGTTTTCTGCATTTCCCATCAGCCCTGCTTAGCCACACGTGCTGTTATCCTCCAGCAGATTCTGTAATTCTTCAGACTGTGCTACTTTCCCAGCAAACTGCAGAATGGGGACTGTGGAAAAGAGTAATGCCACCACCCTGCCCTTAAATTGTCTCTTTCATAAATACATCTCTAAACACTCTCCTCAAACAGGGAAACAGGCAAGAAAAAACCCAGTAGTGACTCCAAAGAAAGAACAGAACAGCTGCATCCCCACTGCAAAGCACCCTGGGTAGCCTACAAGGCCAGGATAAAACATCTGACTTTCACATTATTACATTTTGTACTGGTTTTTTTTTTGCCCTTGCCAGCTGTGGCCACATGAACAGCAGGTTAAAAAAAAAAGAAAAAGAAAAAAGCTTTAGCTGAGCTTCACTTCTTTAAAAACAAGAATAAGATCCTCTGAAAGGAATTACCTCAAAATGTCCCATCACTGAATAATGTCTTGTTACTTAAAATAATCCACAAGAGTAAACATTTTGTCAAAAAGTGGAAAGCAATTTATCTCCTTTTAGACAAACTATCTGGAAAGTAGTATTTCACTTTCATTCAGGTACCAAATGAACAATTATATGAAACATTTGGGATGTACCTACCCCCTGCAGCAAATGAACTTCCTCTCATCTGGAAACCCAACCTCCCAAGGCTGAACACTTAATTTGAAATCAGGAGGCAGATTTTGTGCTGGACAAATGAACCATACCTACAGCTATTTAGGTCATTATGCACCCAGTTCTTCCACACCAGAGGTGCCAGAATCATCCAGAAACAACCATCAAAGCAGTAAAAATATATGTCAGAAAGGGCCTTGTGGTTAGTTGCCCACACAAGGTGAGAGTGAAGTCTCTTTGTAGCCTTTTTTCCAGGCATCAGCATTACAGTGTGCATTACCCCCTTGGAAAACTGAAACACCAGCATCTCACAGAGCTCCAGAGAGGTCCTCACAGCTGAACTAAGATCAAGGAGCCCCAGCAGGCATTCCTGCCACCAGGCTGTCAAGAGGCAGAGCCTGCAGAGCACTGACATGTGGAGAAAAAGCAGAAGAACTGCACAACCCCAGTAAAAATCCCAACACTGAGGTCCTGATGTGACAAAAGGAGTCTGAAGATGCTCGCGGCAATTTGCGTCAGCAGCACCATCCCCTGCTCAGCCCCTCTTTGTCATCTTCAGCAGGGCCAGGCTCCACTTGTTCCTCAGAAAATAACCTCCCAAAAATATGGATTTTCATGGGAATTGTGTCTTTCTGAAGTCTTACCAAGTCCTGACTTGCAAGTGGCTGTGAGGGAGCCAAATAAAAATATTTCGCATTTTGACGTGGTGCAAAAAGGCTGTTAAAAATCAGGCCCAGGGCACCTCACATCAAATCCTGAGACAGGATGTCACCCCACTGTCCCTCTACAGCACCTCACATCAAATCCTGACACAGGATGTCACCCCACTGTCCCTCT
>JBBMKD010000145.1:14737015-14780710 GCA_037834095.1 Argya squamiceps
GCCCCGCCTCTGCCACAGCCCGGGGGAGGAGCCGCGGCCGGGGCCGGCCGAACGGAAGGGGCCGCGCTGCCCGCGGTGGGCTTGCGGTTCTTTCCGCGGGGTGCCCGCAGCCGGCATCCGCGAGCCCTCGGCACCGAATCTCCCCATCCCGCAGCCGGTTTGACTCATTTATATTTTAGGCTCCAAGGGCTTGCGGGATGCCCACAGCCGGCATCTGCGAGCCATCGGCACCGAACCCCCCATCCCGCAGCCGGCTTGACTCATATTTATATTTTAGGCTCCAAGGGCTTGCGGGATGCCCACAGCCGGCATCTGCGAGCCATCGGCACCGAGTCCCCCCATCCCGCAGCCGGTTTGACTCAGTTTCATATTTTAGGCTCCAAGGGATTGCGGTGCTTTCCCCGTGGTGCTCACGGCCGGCATCTGCGAGCCCTCGGCACTGAACCCCCCCCTCCCGCAGCCGGTTTGACTCAGGTTTATATTTTAGACTCCAAGGGATTGCGGTTCTTTCCCCGCGGTGTCCACAGCCGGTATCTGGGAGCCCTCGGCACCGAATCCCCCCATCCCGCAGCCGGTTTGACTCAGGTTTATATTTTAGACTCCAAGGGATTGCGGTGCTTTCCCCGCGGTGTCCACAGCCGGTATCTGGGAGCCCTCGGCACCGAATCCCCTCATCCCGCAACCGGTTTGACTCATTTATATTTTAGGCTCCAAGGGATTGCGGTGCTTTCCCCGCGGTGCCTACAGCCGGTATCTGCGAGCCCTCGGCACTGAACCCCCCCATCCCGCAGCCGGTTTGACTCATATTTATATTTTAGGGTGTTTTATTTTATTTATATATTTCATTTATATATTTATATATATAATTTATATATTTTATTTTGTTTTGTTTATATGTTTTATTCTCCTTCAGGCTGCAGAAGCTGCTGAAATAGCAGGATGGGTTAGGTCCCACTGCCTCATGTCTGATCGTGCCTTAAACACACCTAAATTCTCGTAGCCCTGTGCCAGTCAATAAAACACAGGGACACTGATTAATTAACAGCAGCGATTCCAGCTATATTTAATAACACAAGCCTGTGGCTATGGGCTGTGTGAACACAAGAATGTGGAAATCCATGGGTTACACAGGTTCACGCCTGGGCTTGCAGCTCACTAAACTCGTGTTTGTGTCTGGTGCTGGCCCCAGACAGGCTGGGCTGAAGATGTTGTTCTGCTCCTTGGTGGTCAAGGTTGGCAGAAGTTTGTTTGGTACAATTTGTTTTTGCAGACTCAGCCAATAAATCCCTGATGAATATCACCGAGATCAGAGACTCCTTGTTGATTTCCTTGAGAGATGTGTGGAGAAAAAGTGTTGACTTCCTTGGAGACGTGTCTGACCTCACCAGGGGTGATCCTTTAAAAATCTGAGTTTAAAGAGCAGAAAAAGTGACATTACCAGAATGAAAGACTATTTTAATATTACTGTTACTTCATAACTGTGGGCTTCAGTGTCAGTGGCCATCCATTATACCTTTCACAGACGTGCTCTAGAAAATAAAGATGTACCTTCTCTTGCTTCAGAATTCCATCCTTGGCTTTCAGGAGTTAATATTAGCACAGGTCAAACACACTTCATTAGAAGCTAGAACAGCAAAAGCAGTCAAAAAACACAACCATGTTAAATATTAAATGCTTGTTAGGAAGCCAGTGGGGATTTCCCTCCAGCAACTTGCAAATGTCACTCACAACATTTTCATACCATATTTTCCCCTACCTGGCAGAAATCTCTTTGTGCCTTACAGCTTCCTCTGTGCTCAGACACACTCCTCATGGGCAAAACATGGTGGCTTGGGGTTTTTCTGGGTTTTTTTCCCCTTGGGGATCACGTTACTTGGAGTCTGTCTGTCTCCTAATCTCTCAAACACGACACAGCAGCAATAAAGTGAGCAAAGAGACCACACGAACATAACATAAAACTAATTACTGTGTATTGATCCAGACTGCAGAAAGCACTGAGTTTGCAGAATTTATGGATATCATGTGGATGAAGGTAAGGAAATTGGAGAGGCTGTAGGAGGGAGGTGCCCTGTCCACCCTGGGGAGGTTCTGCTCTATGTTTCTTCCTGTTGACCCAAACAAAAGTCCTGGGCTGTGTAGGTTGAGGATGGCATTCCTGCCTCAGCACTGCTGCCAGCTGGCTGGGGGTGTCTCCATGGCTCCTGCAACCACTCACAGGTGAGTTGGAAAGTTTGGATTTGCCCAAATGGAGTTCACAGTTCTCTTTCAGTAGTCTGACCTTCTGGATTTGGACCTGAGAGTATCTACATAACCACTTTCCACTAGCAAAGAGACAGATGGGAGGGAATGGGAAAGCAAAAGGAAAGGGAATCCCCAGCAGAGAAGCAGCTGTATGTGATTATTAACTGCAGCCACTGCTTTTGAGGGGAAAGCCCTGCCTACAGGCTTAGTGGTAAACCAAATTTCCCCTCTCCAGCCCCATGGGTCAGCCTGAGGCTAAAGGTGAGTCCTACATCATGGAGACAATTTTCCATGCCTTCCTTGTATGAATCATGGGTTGATCCACTCACAGCTGAAAAGTGTCCAGTCCTGGTCAGCAAAGTGAGCCAGAGCCAAGTCTGGCTGTGCAGGACTGACCTCAGAGCACAGCTGCTGAGGTTCACAACGCTGCTCTTGCAGCATCTCCACTGAGTCAGGGAGCTATCCTGCTGAATTCATCTCACTCACAGCAACCTTGAGAAGAAATTTTGCATCAGTTGCTGAGCATGAAATGACCTTTACGTAGGGCTGGCTTACCCCTCAGTTGACATTTGCCCAGGAAGCCCTGATCTAGCTGAAAACCTCGGCTCTGTGTTTCTCTTGCAGCACAGAGGTACTTTCAAAGCCAGTGATTAATTGTGTCAGAGATGCAGGGGAAAGCCATACCCTCAAAGTGACATTTGAGCCATGCACCCTCCCATGACCTTTAATGTTTTCCAGTTGCAATGAAAAGAGTCTTGTTATCTGCTCAGGCAGGGAAAGTTACAAACTGTTTGATTTTCTACCTTATGCTTCATTGACATTATCTCCCAGCTAAATGTTGTCACTGTTCTGGTGCTTTTTGTATTCAGAGCAAAGTCCTCTGTTCCCCTTGGGGAAAAATAAACTACAGCTGCATCATCTTTGTGGATCAGAAGGGAAGGATGACAGCCATGGGGCTGCCTCCTGCTGCTTGCTGTTCTGACTGTCACCTTGCTGCTAAACCCCGTGGTGGCAGTGACAACACCAGTCCAGCCTGAGAAACCTCCTCTCCTCCAGCCTGTGGGAGACTCAGTGGGTGATTTCTGAAGACTTTGAGAAGAAAAGCTGGTTTAGAGCATAACAAATCTCCCCAAGGCACATGGCATGGCTGGGCTTGTGAGCTGTGGTGTTCAGAGCCTGAATGTGCTCTGTGGGCAAGAACAGCCATGGCTTCACCAGCAGAGCTGGTGAGGAAACTGTGAGTCAGTCACCCATAGTTCAGTTGATCTGTTGTCAGTCTACCTCCTCACATACAGCTTATGTCCACAAAGTCTGCTTTTTATGGGAGCATTTCAGTTATCTGTGCTTCCTACTGATTGCCAAAGGCCACGTCAGCTCTGCAGGGCAGGGTGACTCAGCCCAACAAACACCCTTACCCTGGGCACACAGGACAGAGTCCCACAAAGGTTCTCCCAGGGAAAAACTCCAACCCCAAGCAGATTTAGCCAGGAAAAAATCTTTGCACTGCTGCTTTTTCATCTATGTGAGTTAAACTGGCATTCTTACAAAACAACAGAAATGTGACAGGGTTTTTTCCTGCACTCAGGCCAGCTCAGGAGCCTTCCGTGGAGTCTTCCTGGAAAAGAAATGGGAAATAGTGAGTTTTGTGCTGTGGAAAATAAACAGTGAAAAGAACAAAGTAGCTCGCTGTTTTCTCAGATACAAGAGACATTAAAACAATAAGGAAATCCTTATTTCTGCTCAGTGGCAGAACTAGCAGCCAACTATTGTAAAAGCTGGGTCATCTCTAGGAATACTTGGCCTCCTTTCTTGAGATGCCACTGTGTTTTGAGAAGGTCCTTGCTTACAGGATCCTGGTACCACTAGCTTTCAGTTTTCCACAGAAAACCTTTGCTCAGCTTGTAAAAAAAAATGAAGAAGGTACTGCAATCCATAGGGAATGTGAGGGAAAACAGTGATTAAATGTAATTAGAGGGGCAGGTCCCCCAGGAACCCTGAGTGTAGTGGGTAATCTTGTCTCCAAAAGAGCAGCATTAAACAATGATAGGAACAACCAAACTTCGAGGAAAGGCTCTCCTTGGAGGAAGCAAGGGATATAAAAGAAATATGTAAAATAATGAACACTGCACAGAAGGCAGATGGAGAGTTTCTGCTCTTCTTGTCTCCAGTGATGTGAAGGGATTTTAAGACTGAATATTTCATGCCAGTAGCAGAGAACATCTTTCCAGGCCTTGTTTAAGTGGAGCGTGGTGCTCAGTGCCACAAGAAACCTTTCAAGACAGGAGCTGAGGAACATGCAGAATGGGATGGCACTTTTATAGGGCAACGTTGCTGGCTCTCAAAATTAACACAGATGAAAATTTTGAAGATTATCATGTCAACCAAATGCTAAATATGAACTCAGGTTCAGACCTTTGCAGAGAATACATGACTGGCCCACCTCAAGGGCCACCACCTCCCATGGCTCTTTCTAGGGCAGTTTCTTAACAGAATCCATCAAGATATTGTCATAACATAAGGACAACCCATAAAACTGGGATGCCAAGTCTCTCCTGTTGCTCCTGAACACCCTGGCATCTATTTCCTCCATGTCTGCAAGGGCAGCAGAGCTCCTCCTGGCTCCAAGTCATTCCTCAGCACCTTAGACATGCCACAGATGTGGCTGCATTTCACACAGTTCTTGGTTCTCTCAGTCTCCAGTAAAGAGGCTGGGTAAAACTAAAAGCTCTTCCTTCTGTATCTAGAGTGATTTTATTATACAGCTGTTTATTCTGATGGAGTGCATTAATACCTGAGTCATCAGGGGCTCTGGCTTTCTTTATGTCAGCTTTCCAGGCTAGCTGTGTTATGTGCACTGCTCCCTTTGCATCTGGCCACTACAAAAGGAGGGATTCTAGTGGGATGTTTTCAGGAAAGTGTGATGGGAAACACTGTGGTCCAAGCAGCACCTCAGGCAAGCAAAAAGCTCTTGTTTCTGAGATTACTTGTGAGTCAAAACATGCAGTTTTAAAGCAAGTGATGGCTGGGGAAAAAAAAGAAAAAAAGTACAGAAAAAGTGGACCAAGTTGGTACTGAGGGATCAGAGCTGGCAGCTTAGTGACTTTTAAAGAGAAGAATTTGACTCTAGATACCACAGGGTTCACTACAAGTTTTATTTTAAAGATCAGAGATAAAGGCCCTGAGCTGTAGATGTTTTTAGACATTGCTCTGCTCTGGGTTGCAAGACTTGTGGGTAGAGGCTACAGCCAAGTTCACTCATAGCTAGTGTAGGTATCACACACATTCTGCTGAGAGGAAAACCACACAGCTCTCTGCATTTTAAAACCCTGTGAACTGAGAGGCTGTGGAATGATGTGGGTGCCCAGATTAAATTGAGGAAGCAGCACCCTCACTGCAGGCTGGCCCAGCCAGCAGCTTTCTGAATGGTGTTTCTGTGCTGTCTTTGACCTTGACTGGAAATCCCAGGGATTAAAGTAGGTGGGGATCACAGAGAAGGTTTTTTTTTCCCTCTAAGGCCATACCACGTAACAACCATTATTAGGAGAGGGATCTGTGTGAAAAGCATCACCAGGTCTTTAAGTGCACAGCTTGTCTCTGTTTTTCTTTGCTCCTGCCCTGAGCTCATCTCAGCTTCGAGGCGACTGCTGGGATTGGAGTCAAATGTATTCCCGGCAACCTCTTTGCGTTACAGCAGATGGCAGCCTTTCCCCAGACTTCCAGAGATGAGGAGTACCTGGATTTCAGACAATCGTGTCTTTTCTTGTCCCCTGGTGTCTGCCAGCGGCCAGCAGAAGCCTTTGTAAGGAACCCAGCAACTGATTCAACGCAGCTAGAGAGAGAAACAACACTGAAATCTCCTCCTCGCATTTGGAGAGCTTGGCTTCTCATCAGAGGGCCTTCAGCTCTTGCACCACCTCTTTATTCATCTAGGATGATGTTTCCCTTCCAGCTCATATCAGAGTTCAACACTGAAGCAATTAAAAATCCATGCTAATTCATTTCTTCACCTTGACAACAACACATAAGAGAAAACACATCACACTTGGTGGGGAGTTCTGTCAAAACCAAAGTGACATTTCTCAGTGCTTGACATGCTGTATTAAAAAGCACCTCTGTTCAGAGACCTACACAGCTGGCTGGATAAACTGTGCTGTGGGTGAGGCCTCAAATGACTTCATCTGCTGGTGACTTTTCAAAAGAGACTCAGATATGCTCTGTGGATTCACCCAGCCCTGAAAAGTAAGGAGAAAAGTGATCAGCACTCCTCTGTCCTGCCCTTTTTTGTTCCAGAAGAGGAATGCTTACTGGGACAGGGGGGTTTTGAGATCACCATAGCAAAATTCTTTCTAATACCTCCTGGATCCTTGGGAGCATTTCTTATTGCCACACAGCAACTCCCTTGTCCAAACTGTGTTTTCATACCTGCCTGACTGGGATTACTCAGCCCTACTATGGGTCTGTTTCACAAGCACAAGAAAGATGCAAAGATACCTTCTTCTGGGAGGTTGCCCCTGATGGAAACACAAAAGAACACAGAGATTTACGTCTACACAGGATCTGCTTTCAATTTCTACTTTTGATCCTGCTTCTGTTCTCACAAAACATGTTAATGGCATCCAGATGCTTATTAACACGCTTCATAGTAAGAACCAGAGACAGGAAATACGGGCCAGATGAGGAAGAGAAGAGCTTAAAAAACAGCTAAGAGAGATGAGAGGAATCCAGGCTCAGCAGGGCCAAGTAAAATTTACTCTGTAACCTTCAAGAAACGAATTAAATCGTTGTCAAATGAATGACCCCATAAACTCTAGGGAACAGACGAGATCCCACAGGCCCATATTTAGGGGGGCATCCAAATACAGCATTAATTAATCTTAAAGATCCACATAAGCCTGAAAGCAACTGCTAGGGGCTAAAAAAAACCCCAGGCTGTGTCTAATCAGCTCCATTCCTCTCTTTGATAAGGCAGCTGGCCTGGCAACTGGGAAAGGGAAGTCATGATGTGCTGCATCTCCCCTTGAACCACACTAGGTAAAGCAGGCATCAAAGGAAACAGTGCAGACAGCATTGCTGTGAGGTGAACAGGCACTGGAGTTGTTTATTCTCAAGGTGTAACATCCATCACATCCCCAGCCACTGCCATGGGAAGATCAGCTCCCAAAATCTGGCTGAAGAGTGAGGAGACTGGGTTTCTGTGGAGATAATACCACATGGGATAGGAAACACAGGGAGACAGAGTTAACTTCACACAGGAAATCACCATCAGTGAGAAAATGACCCCAATTCCCCACACTACACTCAAGGCATTGGAATTCAGGAGCATCTTTTCCTTACAGGACATGTGTACAACTCACCCCCAGTCCAGCTTTTAATAAAAAAACCACTTAAAACACTCTTCCACCAATGTTACCACAGAGCCTGCTGCTTGCAGCTGTCCCTCACAGGATCTTTCTCATCCTTTGAAAGCTGCCCTCTTCTTTCCCAGCTCTGTAGAGAAACCTGGCTAACGAGGAATCTCGAGGCCGTTCTCCCATCTTCCTGGCTGCATTCATTATTAATAGCTCCTCATTAAATTTTAACAAAATGAATATCAGAGGTTTAGGGCTTTGTAGGCACCTCTCCTCCCCTTTTCTTTTTTCCCTTCCAGGTCTATTTGCTGGGCAAGTTCATTCAGTGTCACACAGGGGAAGGTGCTGATCAATACATTTTGCAGGAATTTGCTTTTTTGCTTTACTTCCAAACTCTGCAGAAGTGCCTGGAACATGAAAAGCTTTTGCCTTGTTTCTTTGTCTTTTAAGAAAGCAAACCCCAAACAGTAGGTAGATATTTGGCCCCAGCTTGCTCTTCAGTTTACTTTAGTAGCTACAAATTTATGAATTCTACAGTTTTATAGTAGATCTGAGTTTATGAGTTCTGTAACTGAACCATGAACTGCCTGGACACGTGGTGGAGTCCCCATTACTGCAGATTTTGAAAGACTAAGCCTGTTAAACGCTTGGGAGAAGTATTTGGGTAGAACTGACCCTGCCACAGGGCAGACAAATGAAGGACATGACCTTGCATGGATCTGTGGTTACATGAACAACACATTTTTAAATCAGCTGGTGCAAAAAAACTTGCATCTCAAACTTGCAAAAAACTTGTTTGATGCAATCTGGGAACTCTTATTGATGGTTTTGCTTGTTTGGTGTTTTTTCCTTTTAAATAGTTGGGAAACTCCAGATACACTGATTTTTTTGGGTATCAAGAGCAAAGGTGGGTTAAATATGCCCCATAGCTGCTCTTCTCTTCCTTTGCTGTGCCCTGGGGAAGCCAACCTTGGACACAGCACTTTTATCCTTCTGTTCTGTGAATGAGCCCCTAAATTACAGCCAGAAGATCCTAAGCCTCTTGCATGATATTATTCAACATCTTTTTTGCTGCAGAAGCATAAACAGAGGCTGGATTTATTAACCATTGGCCTGTGAAGTTAAAAGTATAACAAAATGCAGACCCACATGGGCTGTAAATATATTTATGTTGTTGTGAGGAACTAATCCCAGGCCTTTATCATATGAAAAACACTCCACTGTATAAATAATGTGTGTTTGGCAATATTGGTGTAGGGCCAGAGGGGATGGGTTGTTGTTTAGGGTTTTTTTTACTTTAGGGCTGGCACGGGCTCCAGGCAAACCCCACTTTTGGGGAAGCACTTAGTGATGGCTTTCCCTGGCAGGAGCTGCCAAGGACTTTGTCATGAACATGATTCATCACTGCCTAAAGGTGCTTGAACACACCTTCTGCTCCAGAACAGGTGGAGTGAGATTTCCAAGCGATAACGAGTGACGCTGGCACAAAAAAACCGCTGAGTAACACTGAAAGCCCCCGGGGCGATGGTGGAGCCCGACGGCATCGGCACTGCTGAGCCTCCCTCCTCAGGAAAGCTGCTCGGGATCCACTTTTAACGTGAAAAAGTGAAAAAAAAAAGCATTAAACATCCATGCCCTGGGTGGTTATGTGGCATTTAAAGGGTTGCTGATTGCTTTAGCTCCAATTCAAATGTGAAGCAAGCTGCTTCAACAGCTTTGCTGTGTCCAGGTGACCACAGAAAACTCCATATCCCTGTGACCCCTTTTCTCAGGCAAAATTTATCCTCCAGAAATGGTCACAGGTGACACCACAGCTTCATCCTGGGGTGGGATCCATGGACATGTCCCCATTACAGAGCAACACCCCAGGGAAAGGCAGGCTGGGCAGGAGAGACATCATGACCTCTCAGTCTCAAGCTTTTCACCCCTTTGAGGTCACAACTCAGGGGACTGTCCAGGCAAAATCTGCATCAAAGTCCTATTTGGAGGATTTGGAAAGTGCCAGGCCCCTGTGCCAATGGGAAGCACAGGACAGAAAGGGAAAGGGGCCAATTAAAAAAGCCCAAGCTGCCTCTCTGTGTTGCTCAGGGCAAACTGAACAGACGATGGCATCGCTGGAAGCTGCATTTGCTTTTAATTGTTCTCATTCCACTGAATAACTAATTCTCTCCTCCTCCCACACAACAGCAAAAAAAAAAAAAAGCAAGCATGGGATTTTTGGAAAGGATGAGTTGACTCAATTCCTTTCATCAAGCACATGACAGCAAGCTGCAGTTTTTAGCTTTGCATCCAGGCAAGTTTAGAAGATCGTTGCATGCATTTGTTTTGTTTCAAATCTTCTGGGATCAGCTAAAAATATGATTGTGGAGAGATGTGGATATGGAAGCACTGAAGGCTTCGTGTTCACCCAGCTCCTAAATTACAGCCAACCAAAGGGAATGACAAGGGTAGATCCCTGTTCTAAGATGGTTATATTAAAAAGTTATTTTACTGAGAGCTGGGAAGTGGGAGGTACTTGGAATCTGAGCATGATCCAGGGAAAGAAGTGGATCCCTTCAGCCCAGAGACAGGCTTTACACAAGACTCAATTTTTGTGAGCTGTTTCCCAAGAGCCCAGGAAAGCCACTGCTCTTCCCTCATCCTTGACCAGCTCCTTTTCCAGCATTTTCCAGGACAGACTGAAGGAAAACCCTATCTAGGGAAAGCCACTGCTCTTCCCTCATCCTTGACCAGCTTCTTTTCCAGCATTTTCCAGGACAGACTGAAGGAAAACCCTATCTAGGCTGAAAACTAAGTGACAAAAAAACCCTCAAAATATATTTTGCAGGGCCTGGGTCCAGCCAACATGGTTCAATGCATTAAAAGTCACATATTTTAATAGAATCACTTAAGGAAAGGCATAACACAACAGCAAACACAACTGAGAAACTTTTGGATAAAACATTTGCGGACAAAAGTGAATTTAATTTTTTTTTCTTTGGGGGGTGTTGAAACAGGCACAAATATAAGGGTTAAGACACTTATAAATCAGCGGACAGCTCATCTTGGGAGTGAATAGCAAAGAAAACACACATGAAGCAGCTTTTCCCACTGGTTTAATTGTGTTTAACCAGACTTAAATCTGACTGACAACATGAACTATCATGTCCTCCTCCTCTTTCCATGCAGTGCTCACAGGGAATCCTCAGGAGTCCAGGACTGGAAGAGGGGAAGCCTTTCCAGGAGACCTTTCCACTACAAAAAGAAAAATCAGACCATCCTTGCATGAGCTCTAAGTCCAAAGAACTCCACCCTCACTGTTTTTCTGGAAGGCAGCAGATGATCTCCAGTAGTGATCTCAGCACAGAACTGGTACCACAGTTGTAGATGAGGTAGAGGAAGGAAGTCAGAGCAGATTAATAATTTACTCCTGCTTCAGAGCTGTTTAGTGACACTGAATCAGCAAAAGTTTTCAAAATAAAAACATTACAATAATGCAGGTATGGCCAAATTGCAGAGAAGTTGCTTTTGCAGCAGGAAAATCCTTTTTTGAGTTGATCTTGAGGTCATTCATTCATTTCCTGTGAAATATCTCAGCCCCCTGCACTGGAGCAGTGGGCTCTCAGCAGGGCTGGCAGAACCAAGGATTTCCTGGGTTTAAGGATTTGGTTTAAGGATTTGCTTTATGGATTTGTTGGTGCTTCACTGCTGCCACAAACACATCCTCACCAGGAAAACACCACAGCTAACAAACAGAGTGATGCTGGTGTTGGTTCCTCTCCCCTCCTGCCAGCTCTGCAAGAGGGGAGGACAAGGACTGAGAGCTGGGCACAACAGCAGCAAACCCAAGAGTGGCAGGGAGTGGGCAGGGAGCTCCTGACTGCCAGAACTGGCACTTTGCCTCTGGTTACTCATTTTCCCTGGAGCTCAGCCTCGAGGAATGCAGCTCCAGGCAATGCCTGACCTGAGCCCACAAGGGCTTGTGCTGGGCAAAGCAAACAGGACCTGCTTCTGCCAGCACCTGCTCACTGTGCCTGTGGAATGGGCAGGGCTGGAAGGCACAGGGAGGATGAGCAGCATCCTCAGGGGTGTCCAAGGCAGGAACATAAAGATTCAGGCACTGAGGTTTACAGCTAATGCCATTTTCTAACACTGCACTGATCCCAGCCTCAGCCCTGCTGTGTTCCTGAGGCTTGAGGGAATTAAAGCACATTTTTTCTGCTCTTTAAATCTGCCCCCCTCCTTTTGCTTTCAGGCCAGAGATGGGAGCAGAGCAAGAAGCAGCAGAGCTGAAGGAGGTGGCTGCTCCTGCTGCAGCAGCACCCATTGGTGTTTCCCCCAGCTCAGCTGCTGTCACCATCCACGTTTCCAGGGGATACAGCATCCCAGCAGCACAGTGATGGAGAGCTGCTCTCCAGGAGAAAACAAGGCTGGAAAGCAGAACCTGGGATGGGGCAGGACTGCTGCTGCCCCTGCAGAGGCCACACTTGCCAAGGAGACACTGATCCAAGCCAGAGGAACCATCAGAGCTCCTGCAGAGATGCTTTCCCAGATCTTTACAGCATGCACAACAGTGATCTGCTACAGTCACAAAAGAGCCTTAGAAACTGCATTCCAGGATGATCACAGCCCTTATGTTAAAGCCAAGTGCTACAATTAAAAATAGAGCTCTGCCAGTGTTTTTACAGAAAGGGATGAGCCAAGACAAGGACCACAAAATCTGGTCTAATTCAACAGCAACCAGGCCTAATCCAGGCTGAGAGACAGCAAGCAAGTAGCTCCAGTCATCAGGGTAGACTTATATTGCAAAACTGGGAATGTATTTTTAGAATTGAGCTGGAAAGTGTCACTTCAGAAGGAGCTCAAGCATGCCATGGCAGGATCATGATGGGATTTGCAGAGCACCTTCCAACAGAGGAGTCTCCTGAGGTGACTTTAAGTTAAACCTTGCAGAAAACCAGGCTCATTCCTGCAGGTGTAACAGGAATGGGAACACCTGGGATGGGAAAGCCTCACCCCCAGACTGCACCACACTGCTCAGGGCCACACCAACCCCCTGGCCAAGTCAGCAAAGGAACCAGAGCACTCTGTTCTCCCCCAAGAAAGCCACAGCAACCTCCCTGTGCACCTGCCCTGCTGCCCCACTTCTGCTTTGGGGAAAAAACAGAAAAAAACAAAACAAAAGGGCTTTATTAGCCAGCTGCTGCCTCCCAGCAGGGTTAAATCCATGCCATTTCCTACAGATGAAAGGTAAATTAATTCATTCAATCACCTGCTTTGCACATTGCACTGCCCAGAACAGGGCAATGTTCAAAACCCACAAATCAGAACACTGGCTGCTCATTTCCAGAGGCAGTTCTGCAGAGCTTCACTGAACTTTCAGGCTAGAAAAGTACCTACACTCAATGTCATTTCCCCATTCATCCCCTTATCAGTTCCTTACACCTGCAGAGGTCTCCCAGGGAACAGTCCTGTCCCATCTGCTGCTTCATCAATCCAGAAAACCTTTAAAATCAGGTGAGGGCCACAGATCTCACCTGGAGCTGCAAGGGGCTGCTTTAGGCTGTCACAAGTGGAGCTGTGATTAAAGCCAGCAAGGTGCCACCTCTTGCAGCACCCAAATTTGCTCAAAAGGATTGGCCTTAAAGTTCAAAGTGCTTCTGTTTGAGTACTTTTAATCTGAAATTCACTTTACCATTCACAGAGGACTATTGCAAGGAACAGAAGCCATGGGGAACTCAACCAGGGTACCAGAGTCAGAGATGCTGTTGTTGGTGTTGAATTGCTCCTCAAACTACTCAACCATTGCTATGCTGCCTTTGACAGGGGGATTTCCCTGTCTGAAGTGTTTGAATGCCCATGTTCTGCCCTTCTAAAAATGGGATTAACACCCAACTTGGGTGAAGAAAAGTATAAATGTGGGGCAGACTGAAGAGTGACTACCCAGAGACACAGCCAGTGCTGCTCAGACACCTTTGTCTCTCATATATCTTTTTTTTGGAGGGTGAGGAGTGGGGTAAAGAAGCACAGTTTAAGCATCATTTATCATCTTTAATGGGGTAGAACTTTACAAGGGCTGCTTGTGGGGTATAACCCTCTCTTCTCCCCCTCTGCATGCACCCAGCTGCACCCCTGGCTCTGCACCAGCCTCCAGCTGGGCCTCCAACAGCATTTCCCAACTTCCTCCTACCATCCTGTGCTCCATCTGTGCTCACAGTTCAGCTCTGTGTTACTCATGCTGCTTTGTAGCTTTGTCATCCTGTCCTTTCCTGGCTTTCCATGTTCCTGCAGTCAACAAGATCAGCACCAGAGAAGTGTCAATTAGATTTTTGTGGAAGATAGAATCAAAAACTCTTGTCACTTTAAAAGAGCTCAGACATTGAGTTCAGGTTTTTTTTGCTTACATTTCAGTGTTTGTATAACTTACTCATTTAACTGTGTCTTTTAAACAACAATCTCAGCTTTTAACACAGAGTTAAATATAAAACACATTGAAAGGAGCCATTCAAAGCCATGACCAGGGAAAACTTTACAGCTGCTGTGCTCTTAATCCACATGTGCAGGACAGAGGGACACCTGAGGTGACAACAGCAGGGCCACCCCCAGCCACCTTCCCCCCATCTCTTGGAAACAAAGCCACAATCCCAGAATTTCTGTTTTTGAAAAGTGTTTACTCACGTAGTTGAAATAAATTAATTTGCAAATAAAAATTAAAACTACAGTATACTATAGTTTGAATAAGATGATTAGAACAACTACAATACAGGGATTTCTTGCTGCATCAGTCTCATTACTTAATGCATATGATCTGGAAAAATGTCAAAATCAGTTGTATTTCTATGGAAAGGGAGTAACAGCAGTTACTTGTACATGACAGCTAACTGAACTTATAGTACAGGTTTCCTGACACATGCATTTCCTGAGTGAACCAAACAATATATATAACTTCTTTTTAAAAAAATGGAGAAATAACTGACAGTCAAAGGAAGTGATTCATGACATCTAAGCAACACAGGTCTCTTTAAACAAAGAAAATTTTAGAACAGCTTCAAAAGAAAAAACAAAAGCTTTGCTATTAAAGTACAGAAATTTGTTGCTGTCAATTATACAGTACATATTTTAAAAAAAAATGTACAAAGCTGGCCAAAAAAAGCTCAAATCAATCCTAAAAAAAAGGTCAGGTTGCCATGAAGCACAGTGGGCTGGGCAGCAGAGCTGCATGTAGTGCACTGGTCTTTTCTGGATACAGAGGGGGAGGAAGGGGAGAGCAGAGAGAGACCAGAGCCCACGGCAGCATCTCACCCTGAGGGGCTGAGCCCAGCCCAGCCCCAGCTCTCTGAGGATGATGCAGGGACACAGGCTCACATCCCCTGGCTACCAGATGTGGCCCAGATGTGCATCTGCAGCTGGCAGAGGGGCAAAGACCAGGCTGAGCATCCAGGTGACAAACCTCCCTCACGCTGGGAGTGTGGCCAGGTCACAAACTGCTCCCCACACACACACACGTGTCCATGTCCCCCCTTGTCCCCTCCCACCCCCCAAAACAGCAAGGAACAGAACAAGCCTCATCTTTCTGAGCTGTTCATGTTTAACATTGGAAAAAACCCTCACAAATGTCACTAATGCTAAATAAAGAGAAGTGTTAGCGTGAAGGGAGAGAGAAAAAAAATCCTTAATCTAGACTAAGTTGCATATTTGAAGAGTCTGGTAAATATTCTCCTCATAACCAGATCTTAAGTTACACTCCTACCAAAAACACATTTTAAGAAGTCCTTCTTAGCTACCTTTCAACACAGTTAAAGCACAACTTTATGCCATCATAGTTTGCATTAGCTTTGTTTAAAAAGCATTTTAACTATTCTAAGAACTCAGTATTTTAGATTAAAAGATTTTTCTACCGTTTTCATCCCACGTTCTTCTCCATCCAGAACTACTCTACACATCCAATGGCTGGATGTAACACACTATGACCATGCTACTCTCTAAACATTCTAAATATTTTCAGTAATAAAGATAAATAGAAAAGAGTTAATATACATGTTATATTTTACAATGTTTGCATCCAAGCTGTAAACTAATGTTCTTTGAACTATTTACCCTCCATATACAAAAAGAATGAAACACCTTTCAAACACTGTGGGCATGTGATTCAAAAACCATTAAACTGAAGGCATTGAAGTTCACTCTACAACACTTCCTTCACCTCTTCAGAAGTAGTTATTAACTAAAAAAAAAGCAGGAGGTCTCCCCCTTTCTCCCCGCATCTCTTCTATTTCCAGACTTCTCTCGATAAAGAGGGATTTAGCTGTCGTAACAAAAAAAAAAACCACAAAAAAAGCCCAAAAATTTCTTCATCTTAATGCAAACCAGCAAAGCCCAGAGAATAGGAAAAAACAGTTGGTTTAAAAATGAGAAATTGCTCAGCTTATCAGTTCACTGCAGTCCTGGGAGAACGAACAACCCGTGTTAGTCGAGAGGCCCTTGGAAAATGAGCCTGATGTAGCCCTGCTCACCAGCCAGCTGATGCGCACAGAAGGGACAGGCCGCGTGGAAAGTGTGAGTACCATGAGGGAGGGGGATCTGAGACCAATATGCAGTTGTCTTTTCTGAGCACACGTGTCCACAGGGGCTGAAGGCGTGAGTTGGAGGTCCGGCATCCACGTAAAAACCCGCCTCGCAGCCCAGCCACAGCGGCACGTAGGGCCCCACCGAGCGGCACATGGGGCACTCGCGGTCCTTGCCGTCCCTCTCCTCCTTGTTCCCCCAGTTGTGGTAGCCGTGCACGTGGCCGCAGTTCAGGTACACCCAAGGCTGCTTTTCATCCACCACGTCTTTCCTCTTCATGCTGGGGAAGGCCAAGGTGTTGAAGCCCACGGGGCACTGGGGCCTGGCGGCGTTGATCTCCTGCCTCAGGGCCTCCAGGTGTTTGACGGTGGGAGTGCGCGCCAGGCCCTCGGCCGTGCGCCACAGCAGCGTCGCCCCGCACAGGTCGATCAGGGAGCCGTCCTGCAGCTGGTTCGACTCGTTCTCCACCTCGACAGGGACACAGACACACACAGATGTCACCCTAGGGGGTCTCTGAGGTGTAACAATGTGTATAATCTGCCTGGAGGATCCAGCTTCATGCAGCTTCTGACTGTCTTCACAAGACACCTATACAGAACCCAGTATCACCTTCTCCCTTCCTTCCTTTTGTGTTGGTTTTTTTTTTTGGAAAAATCCCACCCCAACATCTGAAGACATTAATGTTGCATTAAAATAGATCACATTGATTAACAATATGTACTTCCACAATATAATCTGCCTGGAGGATCCAGCTTCATGCAGATTCTGACTGTCTTCACAAGACACCCATACAGAGCCTGGTATCACCTTCTCCCTTCCTTCTGGTTTTTTTTGGAAAAATCCCACCCCAACATCTTAAGAGATTCATGTGTGCATTAAAATAGACCACATTGAGTAACAATGTGTACTTCCACAATATAATCTGCCTGGAGGATCCAGCTTCACGCAGATTCTGACTGTCTTCACAAGACACCTATACAGAACCCAGTATCACCTTCTCCCTTCCTTCCTTTTGTGTTGGTTTTTTTTTTTGGAAAAATCCCACCCCAACATCTGAAGACATTAATGTTGCATTAAAATAGATCACATTGATTAACAATATGTACTTCCACAATATAATCTGCCTGGAGGATCCAGCTTCATGCAGATTCTGACTGTCTTCACAAGACACCCATACAGAGCCTGGTATCACCTTCTCCCTTCCTTCTGGTTTTTTTTGGAAAAATCCCACCCCAACATCTTAAGAGATTCATGTGTGCATTAAAATAGACCACATTGAGTAACAATGTGTACTTCCACAATATAATTTGCCTGGAGGATCCAGCTTCACGCAGATTCTGACTGTCTTCACAAGACACCCATAGAGAGCCCGGTATCACCTTCTCCCTTCCTTTTGTTTTTTTGGAAAAATCCCACCCCAACATGTGAAGAGATTCATGTGTGCATTAAAATAGATCACACTGAGTCAAGAAAAGCTCCTCTCCCATCTTAACAACCCTCTATTCCATCCCTACAGCACTCCCAACTATGTTACTTGAAATGCCTCAAGGAGTATCACAAGGCTGTTTCAGTCCTCCATCATATTTCTGACTTTTTTCTTAAAACTTTCCCCTTTACACATGGCTTTCCTCTCCTCCCATTAGCACTCCTAGCTAAATACACCACTTAAGATGTTCAATGTAGGCATTTCTTTTTCCTGAAACATCCCAAGTCACACCAAACCCAAATATCTCCTTGTCTTTCGAAACAAGAGGAAGAGGGAAAACTCAGAATGCCAACATGGAAATGAATATCCAATGAAATTATAACTATTTTATAAAAAAGGAAAAGTGGGAAAACCTTAAAAGCATGCACTCACAAAGGAGAATTGGGAAAATAGTTGTAGATTTGTGCAAAGGCCTAGGAGAGTCTGGTTTAAAAAAACTTACAGGGTAGGTTGGGAACTCAATTTAAGAGAGCAGCCTAGATATGCAATTAAATACTAGTTTGCAGATAAACTCAGTCAGTTATTCAGGTTGAGCAAGACACCTTTGTGCACAGCAGACAGACACATAAAAGGCAGTGTGACTAACTGCAGAGGTGACAACTACACGAAATTCCAGCACATTCCAGCTCTGTGCCCCAACTATACCCCTTACTGCTGCACCACTTCAAACAGGTTGCACAAAACACTGGTCACTCCTCTCACCATTTTTCCCCTCTGTTGAGCTGATCTGGTTTCACGGAGGCTGAACACATTCCCACACACAGAAATCTCTCTCCACACCCCTGGCTTGGAGTCTTCTGTGAATCCATTACGAGGATGCATAACAAGAACTCCATTTGTTGTTAGTCCATCCATTTGCCCATCTGACGTCTTCCACTTTGCAGCTTTCTCCTAAAAGGAATTGCATCAATGAGAACCTTTCATTTGGCTGAAGTGGAGTTTAGAATTAGTTTAAACAACAAGCCTGAGCTGAATTTTTAGTGGAAAAAACAAAAAAGAATTCTTACCCCAAGAAAAATGTTTTTTGAGGAGTCAAATCCTGCAGCATATATTCTTGCTGTAAAGGGAGGGTTACGTTCACAGATGATTCTGCAGGCAAACCTTGATATTGTGCTCTGCACAGACTGTGTGTCTGAATTACTCTGACTCCCAGGAACTGTATCTGTTACTACAAAGTCTATAGGACTCTCTGTTGACCGACCAATCTGGAAAAGTATTAAAAAAAATAAAAGTGGTCAAAAGTTTGTCTTTGGGTGTAGGACTATTCAGATTCAAAGCAATTAAAAGCAATGATACAAAAATCACGACATTAAGAATTTAAAGCATTCCTGTCCACCAGTCTATTAATTTAGGTCTCTAAAGCCTCATCTGAATTGATGGATTTTTCTGCCTCCACATGATCAAAGTTATTCTGAACGCTGGGTACAGCCAAATGAAGGAAGGAGAAATGAAATGATGTAATTAAGGCAGTTCTGAGATGATTTCCCATCGAAGGCTTTTTCATCAGAGAGGTTACACTCAGGTCAGGCAGACCAGCTGCAGGAGCACCAAAACAGCCAAGGAGCAGCAGTCAGAGGGAAGAACAGTGACATGCAGTCACTTTGTATGCCCAGAACATCCTGAGCAGTGCCAGAATAAGTCAAGGTGTATCTGTATGAAAATCAGATTATGTGAGCTGTCTCTTCAGCTCTGGCAGGCACTGAGAAGCAGAAAACCTTTTGTGAAAGGAGCAGGTACCCAGGTGGTTGTAGCAGAGAGGGGCTACATTTACACACTCAGAACACAAGAATGTAACATCTGACCACAATCAGGTTTTCCTGGTGGCTGTGCCTCCTTTTCTGGCTGCAGGGAACCCTGAATTTTGCAGTCCCACACAACTGTGCTGAGTTTGATAAAACTGCATAGGTATCCCTGCTTTTCCAGTCAACTCAGCTTGTATTTTTCTTTGCAAAGAAGGAAAGTATTAACCCTTTCCCAAACATCCACACAGCTGGGTTTAAAGCCCCCTTACACACTACTACTCGCTCACTCCCAGAGCTCTCTGAAAATTGGTGGTTATATTAAGTCAGATTAACTGCTGAGCAAGAGCCCCAAAAGCTTGAGGTGCTTTTTGGTGAGGGCTGGAGAGCTTTCACGAGACTAAAAGTGCTTTGTCAGAATCTATTTTTCTGCTGCTTCTTAGGCAGGATAACCTGTGAGTACACAGGGACTGCCAGGGGCGATTTCAGAGCAGCACACATGCCAGAGCACGCCTGGAGAGAGAACACTCACACAAAACAATAGCTTGTGCTGCAGTGATTTCATTACAGCCCTTTTTGCTCTGTTGTAAGTATTTGCAGTTGCAAAGCAGCTTCCTCCACCACTTCCCAACACCTCCCACCTCCTCAGATCCTGCAGTGGCGTCACAGCTAAATGCTGTGACAGCAAAAACTCCTTGCCATACACTAGTGGCAACAACGAGGGGAAAAAAAAAAGAAGCTAAGCAAGATCACAGTCTGGGAATCAGAGAGAACAAAGCACACATTAAAAAGAACCCCAAAACAAACCCCTTCCTTCTGAGAAAAACAGGAAACAATTTTAAGATATGAGGGCACACCACAGCTGCAGATGTGTTTGTGGTCCCTTCTCATACACACAGGAACTGCAGCAAAGTTGTTGTGAACTGGCAGCATCAGCACTGAGGCTCCTCTTCACATCTCCCAGTGCTTTAGACAGTTCTGGGCTTGCTTAAAGAAGTTCAGAGTATTTTTCATATTAGTTGTGCCAAAAGCTTCCCTGTGTTTCCACACTGGATTTTCTTCTACCCTGTCTCCAACTGGCTGATCCCAAATCCCTTTGGAAATGCCAGAAGCAAAGTTCCAAGTGCTTAAAGAGAACTGTGCCCTTTATTCTTCATTTTGCAAGGAGGGGCTAGGAGACAGATTATGTCACTTGAAGACTAGCAATTAAATGCAAAACCATCATCTTGAGCAGAAAACCCCACCACTTTCACCTATGCCCAAGTCTAGAAGAGATGTATGGACACACAGCCTTGTGTGTTACAAAGAATAAACAGAATTAAATTGCTCTGAATAATGAGTGCAGAAACACACACAAACTTTTGAGTCTGAAGGAAAAGTTTGCTGAGAAGATGCCTTGTTTGAAAGCACCAAAAATGAGAACACATTTACAGATTTTACTTGACATACCTGGAACATATCTGTGTTGCTGTCATGGGTATATTCAACTACTACAGTCTGGGCCCGAGACAAAGTGTAAGATATGCTGTGTTGGTCCTTATTACTTATTGCCTATGGAAAAATGTCAAATATTATTGAACTAGTGCACAATAATTCTACAGTATACAGCAGCAAAGCAGGAAAAAAAACATATTAAAAAAAACCAGCCTCTTGTGCTAATTAATGCATTCATCAACAGATGGTTGTTAATGACACACCTGCAAGTTAACTTTCACAAAACCCAGTCCTGGCCACTAAAATAAAAAAAAAAGCTGCAGGATTGATTCAGCAACAGACCAAACTGGTCTCTTCACCACATGCTGCAGCTAAATAAACATAACCAGGGCATATTATTAGTCATGTTTTGTGTTAAAGCAACACTGGCCTGAACACAAAAGGACAAAACTGAATGTAACACCTTCATGGTCATTTCAGCATGAACTTGGCCAGCAGCAAAGTGAGGATAAAAACTCAGGGACTTCATTCTAAAACCAGGATTTGAGTTAATACTAAAATCAGTAATGACTCATTTAAGGTAAATAAGATTAAAAAGTGGTGGTAAATAGGGTAAAATGGAGCAACTCAACATAGGCTGCAGAAGTTGTAGCAAAGGTTTCAGTTTGTTAGTCTAGATGTTCATCCTGCAATTACCTACTAGGAACTAACAAACACTTCTAAAAGTGCTGCTAAAACAGCACTTACCAGACCATAAAGAATTTGCAAAAATAAATGTTCTTTTCACAGATCTACTACCAATGTAGCTCTACTACAAGAATTTTGGTAAAAAAATGCTTCTGATTTCAGAATGCTTTATACCATTCCCTGAATTTAGGGTTAAAATCCTGAAGTGTCAAGGTGTTCTGGGAGTTAAAACACTTAACACTAGTGTATTTGTTTAAAAATCTTGTCACTGGCAGTTTCTAAACAATCACTGAGCATCCTCAAATTCCATTGTTTTAGTAGAAATGCTCCATCAGTTACTGAACACAACTGCACATACACCTGAACAGCCACAATATTTCATGGTAATACCTTAGTTCTGATGTATTAGCTTTGACATGAAATACAGTGCAACTTCAGGGCCTAAAAGTCCTTCCTTTTCTGCTCCTTAATGGGAATTCTGATTACAAGCTCTGTGAAACATGCCCTGCAAATCCCTCCTGATGGAGCACCAAGAGGAGCTTTGGCAAAGGACCATTTAAAAGTCCAAGTTGGTGCTAAAGCAGAGTGAGTGCAAAACCACAAAGTCTAGAACAGATGTCTGTAATAAGTTTAGAAGGAAAACAAAATAGGAAGTTTTTTATATGACTAGCCTGTGCCCAGAACATTCATGTTTCAAAACTAATTTTTTTTTCTTCTGGCCACAGCAAGGACTTTGCACTGAATCTTCTTTGCTGAATATTTTCTTGCTCACCCTGACAGATACTAAAAAACCTTAGGATGAACACAAACCATTCTTTTCACAGTCAGATATTTATGCTGTTTAAACCATTTCCTAACAGCTCTTTATATGGCACAAGGAGGAGCCAGACAGACTTGAAGGGAGAAGAAATGGAGGTTACCTTTGCTGCTTGAGGGGTGCAGGCAATGTGCACAGTGCTGGGTTTCACCCCATTTGCCTTGGGCCTTTTAAATAAAGCAAACCTACTCTTCCTTCTTCCTCTATCTCCATTTGGGAGAGACCCATTGTACCTATCAAAAAGCACAGAAACAGAACAAAGTCCATCATTCCTGTATCATTTAGTTTCTCATGAGACACAGACCCACAACAACTTCCATTCTAAGCACTCAGTATTCTCAATTAGTACAGTGCTGCTAATTACAGATTTTCAATGAATCACATTTAAATCCAAGAATTGATTAACACAGTACTGAAACAAGCCCACAGGATTACAGCATAGAAAACCTTCAGAGTCTTAAACACAAATACTTACCCCAACACAATCAATTCACCATATTTGACTGGTGCTTTTGATGGATGATTTTCTTGATCAGGAGAAAACATGAGCTTAGCTAATGACTTCTTCTCAAACTTCAGGTCTCTGATCAAGAGTTGTGGCACACTTTTTTCATTATTTCCTGTAAAAATAAAACACAAATTAAGTCTAAGAGAAAATACTCCAATTACACAATCTTGCACACCAATCTGATGCCATAGTTACAATATTTTGTGTTTTCCACGTTTTGGTTTTACCTGAAATAATTTTTAAAAATTATTTTTAAAAAAATTTTAAAAAAATTTTATATATATAACCACATGAATTAAGGTTGAATTGCCTTGAAGAACTGTCACATCACTGAAAAAAATGAATTTAAAAAATTCCACTATGGCCATAAAACGTCCACACTTCTTTTCCTCCATGCTAGTTTTTACAATAAATGATACATAGCTTCATTTATTATATTTCATTCACCTATTGAGAAATAGAGCCAGATAGGCATTAAATTTAAAGAAAAAAAACCCACAAAGCATAACCAGCCCATTAGCTAGAGAAGGAGAAGTTTCCATGAGAAGTGCCTAATTCAGAGCTTTCCAAGAAGTTTCTGGGTTTGCAGATGGAAGGAAGTTGTATGACAATCTGATATTGAGCCTAACACAAAAGTTTAGGGTGTGCAATGTGACCTCTCATGTTTAGCCAGAGACAGAAGTGATATAAACATCTGTTTGAAGGAGATTTCCTGAGGGAATTCTACATAACTCCTAATGAAAACAGTCCTGAAGTGCATTTTTTCACTCAGACTTCTGCTTTGAGGAACAGTTCATATTGTATTTTTTACAGCTTCTCATTAGCAGCATTTCCAGGCACTTTTGACCTCATCTCTGACCTTCCTCTAGAAAAAACCTACCCAGCAGAGCACTTCCTTGATAAAGAATAAAGCTGATGAGAGCCTGTTTGAGGCCTTCTTTGACAGAAAGAAGAACATTCCCTTGGTCCTTCCAGGTGAGTTTTCACACCAACTCAAAGAGCTGCTGATCTTTTTTTGGTACTGATGGTTCTGCCTTCTGTGCAAATGCACTTTTTGACCCACACAGCACTTTTGGAATCCTGTCATCACCTTTGATCACGACTACAGTGCTGCATCTCCACTTTCTTCTGCCTTGACTAGACCATGGTTATTAGCAGAAAAGATGTCATCATGCAGATTTTATCTGTGCCCAGTTATGATGTAAGAACAGAGGGAAGGATGTGGCAGTGCCTGACAGCCTGCTCACATTTGTTCAGAAGCTGATGTAAAGATCCCTTTATTGACCTTATCTCTACACCCTCTCCCAGTCTTTGCTCCTTCACAAGAAAAGCTTGGCCTTCAAATGTGTTTTCTCAAATCTACAAGTTCCTATCCAGCATGCAGATGGTGATTGCCATCTGCAATCAGCTGACAGTGCTCTCCAAAAACTCAAGTTTGTTCCTTCATGTTATTTCACATATTTGGGAGGGCTTCTCACTTGTGAGACATCACACTGTCCTCAAAGCATTTGCTATGATGCCTGCAGAACACAACCAGGAGAGGAAATAGAAATCTTTTGGTTTCTCCTTTCATTTCTCATTATTTTTCCAAATATTTTTTGTTTCAAGTGTGGGTGCGGTAGATTTCATAGTTAACTGCAGCCTGTCCTTGTGGCTAACACACACAATATTATCACAGTAACAAAACCCACTGAGAGATGAGTGAATTGCAATAAACCTGATGTGAAGTGCCTGTCCCACCTCCCAGGTGTAGCAGTAACTCCCCTGGGACTCCCAGGTTACTCACTGTTGTAGGTTTTGCCTTTAGAATTCTCAAATGAAGGCGTTAAAGCAAACATCTCACATGAAAATGTGACCTTAAATGATGCCAGTAGTCACAATACATTGAACTGGAGATTTATTGGAATTCTGAAAACTCAGATTTTTAGGATTTTAGTATATAGTAATATATATGAGGTAAAATGGAGTACTTCTCTATCTCTACCAGGTCTTTTCAAGGATTGTCCAATTATGGACATCATACAAAGACAATACAGGTCTTGCAATCTGTCCAATTATGAAATGCCACCCAAATTATTTTTACTTTAACTGACTACTTGAAGTCTGCAATGTGGGCTCCATCAATCAATTACAGAAAACCACCCAAACCCATGAAGAAGGAAGAACGTGAATAAGGACTCAGACAATGCCCAAAGCTCTCCATCTTGACTCACATGTATTACTATACACTAAAACCTTAGATTCTAAGTTTCTAGAATTCCAAAAGATAAAGAAAGCTCCACAACACCAACTGTGTTCACAATTTTCATGTTTTCCAGGGCCCTCCTTGCCATCACACCCCACTTTGGAACACCACACTCAAACTCTGCTCCTGTGAACACCCCTCAGGGCTGCTTTATTGACATTAATACTGAACTACATAGATCCTAATGTTTAATAGTGCTCAGTTCTTTACAAACATTTCCCTTGTGAAGTATTTCTACTAATGAAGTGAGCATAAATCTTCATGATTTATCTGTATATAAAAATAAGGATGTATTTTCTATGAAGTATTTTTACAATCACCTTCAGCATTTCTTGTTTTAAGATCTGGCATTATACTCGTCCTCTGAAAGAGCTCATCTTCTAACCTCCTCCCCACGTGATTAAACTATTTTCTGCTTGAATATTGATCTCCTCAACAGCCTCTCCCCTGCAATTCAGTCTCCTTCACACACAACTAATTTCATCTTGGCCAACAGTTGTCCTCTGCCTTCACACTTAAAAACTCACAAGAAATACTGCCATGAAACAACAGCAGTGCCTATAAGGAAACAGCACAGGACTAGGGAACACCATGACAGGGTAACCAAAGATTTAAATAGTAAAACTCCATATTACACTGTTAAAGAGCTAATCCTTTCACATAGAGAAAGTGGGAAGGTAAAACATTTAAAATAACTTCAGTTATTAGTAAAAAAAACAGGTTTGGTGCAGCTTCTCTTCCTACAAGTTCATCCAAGTAAACAATTTTAATGGAAAACTAAAATAAATACATGTCTCAGTCTGAGTCAACTTCAAAGCCCCATGAAATGAACAGTTAAAGGAGACTAAAGCATTCCCTGCACAAGTGACCAGAGGACTGTGCAGAAATGATAAAAGGGGTCAGCAGTTCATTCCCAGGGACAGACTGCAGCAATACAAGGAGTTATACAGAAAATCTCAGTATAAGGAAAGATGTCCCACATCTATTGCTCAGTTCCTCTTTTAAAACATTTTCTTTTGCTTTACAGTCAAAGAAACCCACTCAAGTTTATTTTGCACATGATGGAAATCCACTTCTTATTAAACTTATGGAAGGTTTGAGCATTAGAAATCTTGAGCCATCATTAATAACAGAGCTTGCTCATCCACTTTCCTAAATCTAGAATGTTTGAACTTCATTTTTTTTCAAATATATCTCAGAACCTTTATGGGCTTCACACACCACTTTCACAACTACTACACCAAGCCCAGATTACTTCAACTCAAGCACATACAAGATTCAGCACTCCTAAAAAAATAATCACTCCAACTTCCACACTCCCTCTCATCCAGTGTGGGTGGCCTGGTGCACAGTACACAAAAGGAAAATATTTTTGGGAACAAAAATAACAAAGATCAATTCTATCCTTCCAGTGAAGATCCTGAAGATCAGCCCAAGGGAGATTTCATGTCTGCAAATAAAACTCAAGTGCTGCCCCAGTGGAGATGAGTCTAATCTGCCATGGGGTAACATCTCCACTCCTGAGACAGAACAGGCTTATGGATTATTTAAAGCTGAGTAAAGAACTTAATTGAAGGAACATTGTTGAGTAGAGGAAAAGGATCCACTAAAATATATAATGGGCCTTGTCCTGCAGTATAACTTGACCAGTTTTTATTCCAGAGTACTACTTTAAAAAGTTAGGAAAGGCTAATTAAAAAGACAACTTGGCTCTGAAGATGCCAGTATATAGCTAAGGAACCAACTGTTTGAACAAAATACACACAAAACTGTATTTTTGCTGCTTTTTCTAGCAGCATTTCCAGACAGCAGTGGAACAGGCTTCATTGGAGCAAGCTCTGAACAACAGACTCTTCTAAACTCCTCCAAGAACCTTCAGCACTGATAAGGAATAAGATGTCAATTATAAGATCCCATCTCATCCAATGTTCTTCCAAAAAATCACAGAACTGGCAGCAGCAAACATTTCACATCAAGATCTCTGCTTCTGCCAAAGAGAAGAGACTGAAGCCTGAAAATGCTTACCTTTGCACAGCCCTGTTTGATGGATTTGAAAAAGATTTTGAGAGTAAAGCAACTTGCAAGGCTGAAGGCAAACACAACAGTCTGCAGTTGGCCCCAAACCACAACGGGCACCAGTTAAAAATCCTTCAGGATCAAAAATAAACTGGAATGGGAAAAACTCATGAACAGCAAATACTTTTTTTATTTTTGACACTGGTTCTTCTGAGGGCAGCAGGAAGTTCAGTGTTCAATACTGTTACATGCAACTGCTGTGAAAAAAACACATGTAAACTTTTTGCATGTATTTAGATGATCAGAAGGACTGGAAAGTGACAACACCTGAACTGAGAAAAGCATTTAAAATTTATTTGAGGAATTTAGGTCTGGTTTCTTCCAAGCCTTCCTGCTCTCTAGTACTCACTAAAGCCACAGAAGGCAAAGGACTGCTATAGTGGAGAAAGCAAGGCACAGATTTCTCACTCCATCCCAGCAGAAGGAAAAGTGGTATCATCTCTCCTGTCTCATGCAAACAAAGAGATGAATTTTGGTTGGTTTTGAACCATCAGCTCCAGTTTAACCAGTCATCTCCAGCTATTCAGCTGCCTTTCCTGGTCATGAGACTCACAACCAGTCTTTAGTTGCTTCAGCAAATCTTCAGGTTTTTGTTTGCAGTAAACCACAGCACCTTTTTTGTAGACTGAGTACAGCTTCTGGAATTGCAGCAAGAATAAGCAGTATCTCAATGGTTAAAAATGAGGTGGAGGAGGGGAGAACATAAATTCAATGAGCCCAAGCAGAGATTCATTAAACACTCGGCTGCAAGCTAAAAATACTAGAATAAAAGTCTCTTTGTAATAAATTACCATCATTTTCTAAACACAGAGCCAGCATTATAGGCTGCTAGCAACTGCAGCTAGTGCCAGACTAGCCCTTTTCTAAAATACTGCATAGAAAACCACTTTCACAGTATAGAAAGAAGTCCTCTGTCAATGAATATATTAAAATAAAAATGTGCTGATTCAGATGCAAAAAAGAGGGAATTTTCCCCTCCCTTTTTATAATATTATATTTATATTCTATATCTACATATTTTAAGGTTTAGATTTTTTTTTCTTTTAGAAATAAAGCACAAGACATTTTATCTAGCAATGTTTTTATTTCTGGACTATTTGCAGTTCTGCACTGACTACCCTTGCAATTCTCACAGGCAGCTCTTCCCTCAGCAATCCTGTGCTAAAACCAAAGGGACAAAATGGAATCCAGTCCTTTTGACAGGCATGCAGTGACAGGACAGGGGACAACAAACAAGCTACAACACAGAAAATCCTGATCAGCTATTATGGGAGGGGAAAAAACTCTCAAAATCCTGATTATGGGAGGGGAAAAAACTCTCAATCCACAGAGTCTGAGATCTCCATCCTTGGAGATCAGCTGCATGTGGCCCTGATCAAAGCCAGTCCAGTCCCATTGTGAGCCCAGGGACTGAATCACAGAATTTCCCAATCTAAATTACTCCAGGAGTACAATTAATTTTAGCAAGTCCACACAATTCTATCAAGCAACTGGAATATGCACTTTTGACCAATTAGACAAACTATAAGTAACTCCATTACCAATGAAACAAGATTTTGTCCTTATCCCTCAAGATTTACATGAGGGTCCACAGCTTTATTTGGATTTAAAACATAATACTGCAAACAAACAATTCACAGTGAATGGTGTGACAATACCTGACAATACACAAGCAGGACCCAAGTTTGTCAACATCCACCTACACATTTAAGCTCTTTATCACTCTGGTTTCCACTAGGGAAGTCTCCTGTGACAGCAAGATCAGAAACCAAAATCCCCTGAATACACACAGAGTATTTCAGCACTGCATATTCTCTTCTATGGTTACATCTCACCACTTCAAAGGAAAAAAAAAAAAAAATCTTGATTTCCAGATTTAAACAACCAGAATACTGAAGTTAAAAGTCACTGAGAGACACAAACAAGTTGTACAGAATACTAGTCTCTCAAGATGAAGATATTTGCAAGCATGGAAGGAGAAGGAGGCAATAAGTAATCAGAGAGAAGGGAAAAAAAAAGAAACAAACAAAAAACCAACCCAAAACCCCACAGTAATTCCCAGCAGACTGACTACTTGTTGGAGTATGTGTTCCCACCGAGCCCAGGCTGGCAGGTTTCACAAACAATATCAATAATGTTACTGATCTCCAGGGGTGCAAGCAACAAGGAATCAGCTCCTTGCATCACTGTGTTTCTGAAAGCTGAGACAAAGGTTGAGAAATCACTTTCTGCTAAGTGATGGGTAAAGTAACTTTCACCACTGGAAAGTTCTTCTCCTTTTACTGGTCTTCCTATAAATCATTTTGTAAGCTTGTATTAAAATAGTTTTTACTGAAGTGATCACTCCAGGGTAAAAAGAGCATCTGTTTATCAAGCATGGTTTTACCACTTCTCCCAGTTTCCAGTTAAAAACAAGCTCCCACACACACCTGCAGTTTTAACATCAGCAGGTTTAAGGCTCCACTTTTGAGACTAACCACATTCTGTGTAAAGTTTACATCCTTCACTACAGATGCACAGGGAAGGCACAGTGATGCATCTCTTAGTGCAATAATTTAAATGCCTTCACTTTAGATCAATAGCCATACACTACCTTTCTAAGGAGGGAAAATTCATTTTCTTATTTCTAGAAAAAGGAATCTTTTAGCATCAAAAATCCCCAAGAATCAGCCTTGGGAGCATGGAGTATCAGTCCAGCCTTTTGCTTGAGTATGACTTATTATTTCCTTGGTTTATACTGTACACCTCTCCTTTTGTAACTCAGAATAAGCTTAGTCATCCACTACATACACAAGTGTCTTATGACATGAAAGCAAGACAAAAAACAAGATATCAAAAGCAAGACAACAAGGCCAAGCTCTGAAATGACCAAGCACAGGACACCAAGCATAAACCAATACAACATTTATTGACTGCTGTGCCTTGAAAACATCTGTGGAATCTCAATAGAGGAGTTTTTAATGGTCAGAAACAGAATGAAAGCATCTTCTTACCATGGACACCTGCCCTTAGTGGGCTGGTCATCCTGGAAACAAGTCATGCAAGAGTCAGAGCACACACACAAAACCTCATTGTCTGTGGACACTTTGAAAGGGGCATTAACTTGATAGACAAGAGAAAATCTACTGTTTTGCTCTAAGGCCACAGCTAATTTTTTTTTCCAGTCTAAGAAACAATTTTAGCTGAATTGGCATCTAGCATCCTGCTTCAAGTTGTGTTCCAGCCTCAGAAGCAAGTCAGAGAAGTTCTCAGCAATTTCAGGAAAGACAGGAGGAACAGTGCCTTGAGGACAAGCAACCTTGCTCAATGAACAAGGGAAGTGTTTCAGAATAGGACTTCTATTATAGGCATCCACATGAAAATCTGGACTTTGTGATAGCACTCAAAAATAGCATTCCTCTTCAGAAGACTGAAAAAACCCCATCTAAGCACAGGGGGCCTGACTTCAACCAGACCTCTGCTAACTTCTCTTATTCTGAACTGTCTCCTGAGAATGTGGTTGGGTGGATTAAACCTGGAAGATTTATGTAATCAATAATGATCCACTCCAAGAGACTGATAAAAAATCAATTCTGAAAATATTCCCTTAGAAAAAAAGAAATAGTCCAGAATTATTTTTTTTTTCAGTTCTGAAAAGTAACAGCTGATCCTCCCCTGAGGAAACCACGATAACCTCCTACGGGTTAGAAATGATGTAATTCAGACTGCGTGTGGGAAGCCAAAAACATTTGTCTTTTAGCACAAGGTGTCTATTTTAAAGCTGTCACTGCAATATTATCTGTAGCCTTAATTAGCTGAGAAAGTTCTCCACCAGTGAACCTGCTCCATTTCCACTCAGCCTGAACCCCCTTGCCCCCATCTCCTGAGCCTGGCACAGTTACTCACACAAACCACTTCACAAGATTAATTTGCAGCTTTCTCCATCAAGTTCTGGCTGCACTTGCACTTTCTGCCTGTCAGTACAAAGTATGCTGAAAAAAAAAATCTAGTTTTGATTTTATTTTCGTTTCGCTCAGGTTATCAAATGAAGTTTATTTGTAACCTGTATGAAAAAGCAGTAAAATAATACTACATAGGAGGGAGAATATCAGGTGTTCATTAGCCACAGAACAACTATTTGTATCTTCAGAGGGTGCCTTGCAAAAGTACAAAGAGAAAAGAAAAAACTTTGTACAACACTAGTACAGAAGTATAGTTCTGCTGCAGAGAACTCTACAGTTAGAAACCTTTGACATTATCCTCTCCACTGCTTCAGACAAATTACACAGTATTACTTAAAAAAAATGCAGTCCTAACTTTCACTTTGAGTCAGACACAAGAGCAAAACTTCCTAAGAGTTCAGACCAAAGTAGAGGCATCTTATTTTTACAGAAAGCAATGGAGCTTTTCTAGTCCAGGAAAATCTACTGTCTGATGCACCTGTACTGGAATATAAGGCTGAGGAGCCTGGGCTTGCAAAAAACCACAATGACTTCTTGTTCTACATGCCTGAATGTTACAGTTTTGCTCTTCATGAGCCTCTGACTTCCTGATAAGGCAGTTCATGTACCAAAGTATCTGCTAAATAGCTGTTTGTGTTACACTGAAGCCTTTTCACACAGCATGCTGTATCATCTTACAAAAACAGGAGTTACACAGTTACATTTGAAGGCTTTTCCTCGGTTTAGACAACAGAAATATTGGATAGTTACATGAGAAATTCCCCTTGGTACGATTTTTGTTAGGTGATGACAGCTTTAAGGCACCTTGCTCTGCATCCTAAAAATGAGAAGTGACTGAGACTTCTCGTGATCAAACAGCACTTACTACACCTTGCACTTTGAATGCCTCTGCCTCTCTGAGGTGGAAGGGGATCCTGCAGACACACACTGCCCACTCTCACATTTCCTTCCCACCACATCACTCAAACCACTGCAGCTGAGCCGACTTTTAGAAGAGACACTGAAACACCACCACACTGAAAGGGAAAAGCAGAGCACTCACCGGGATCTTCGTGTCCTTGCAGAGAATAAAAAACCCCAAACCCTTCCAGATCTTGTTAAAAATCAACTCCTTCAAACCTCCAGCGACTGCCAGACTGAGTGGCTGCTCTGTGTGTGCTTTTACTTCAGCCGTGGGAAGAGCTCCTGCCTGGAGAGGGGCTGGCCCTGCCTTGCGTCAGCCGGGTAAACAGCACCCGGCATTGGCTGCAGGCAGAACCAGCATCCCGCTCCTGCCCCATCAATTCAGCCAGCCCCGGCCCCCAAAAAGGAAAAAAAGGAAGCAGAGGGTGTGTTGAGAACAATACTGCAGCCCCAATTGCCTGGCAGCTCTGCGGATGAGGTTCTCAGAGAAACACTGATTTATTTCCTTCTCTTACATAACTGTTCCCAGGCATGCTATACTACCTTTTCTTCATTTTTTTTAAACTGTAATTTATTAGCCCAGCTAGCTTTCCTCACCTCCCACACAAGGAGTAATTTCTTAATACACTGAGAATTATAGCAGCAGAAACTCTTCAGGAATTGCTGTCTCTATTTTCACTGATCCTTTAGGACTGGACACATGACACACCTGCAGATGTCACCTGTATCTACTGGACTGTCACAGCCAATGATTCTACAACAGCTCAATCCTGTAGGATGTACGTTTAGAAAGGCAAATCTGCATGTGCCAGACCAGGTGATGAGCTCATTCCTCATTCCACCAACATTGAAATCGCTGCATCAAGCCGGTGGGTGGGATCATTTAAATGTCTGAGCCATAAAGTGGTGATCAAGTTACCACAGCTTCCAAGTCACCTCGTGGAATTGATCATGCAAATGCTGTCAGGCTGCTGCAGTCACGACATGACACAGCAGCTTAACCTTTACATCAGGTTTTACATCACAGCTGTAGGGGGTGAAGAAGGGGTACATGGCTCAAGCAGTGTAGATACAGCCCTGACATTTCACATCTCCACGTTGTACATGTGACTGTTCCTCCTGTTTCTGCTGCTCCCTCCTCGGCTTGCCACCTCAATCTTTTAAATACAATTTTATGGACTGATCTGCCAACGTTTAAATAAGTTGGTTTATCTGGTCTATTATTTTTTCTCTGGATCTTTTCCCCAGTTCACCTCCCAATGTAGCCACTGGGTAACACTCAGACCTAAGAACTGTCAAAACAGCTTTTCTGTTCATAATGCCATCACACAGCATAAATTGCAGCTCCACAGAAGTCAGTTTCACTGCTGAGAACAGGTGAATGCATCTGTGTTTTCTCTTTTCTCAACCTGTACTCCACAGCAAACTTTCCCCTAAGTAACACAGGACATCTGTCCTGTTACAGGATCTTGTCACCTACCCAGAAAATTTAGCTGCAGGACACCTTGTCACAGGTTATTCTGGATAATAAAACCATACAGAGGCTCAAAGACACTTTTTTTTCCTCCTATCATAGATTACTAAGCACAAAAATACCATTTTGCCCCACAGAAATGGTTGAGCCACAGCTGCTGAGCACTGCAATGTGCCTGGAGAAACCTTTGTTTCCACTCTTCTGGTCACCAAAAAACCCCACAGGACTGAACAGTGCTCTGAAATGGTATGGTCATTATCACAGCTATCACATTACTAAACTGGCAAAGATCTAAGGGAAAAACCAAAAGCACACACATCTCCAGCTATTTGAACCCAAATAATTGTGCTTATCCTTTAGTGTGTTTATTCTGTAATCCCACTATACCAATGCAAACGAGGAGATAGGGAACTTCTGCATCAATCTCAACAGAAACCCCAGAGACTCCTCAAGCCCCTTCTTGAGATTTAGGTTGAATCCTCCTCCCTGCCAAAAATCAACAGCCTCATGCTACTGGCACACCCAACCCAGCTTTTCCACTGGTCATGTGTAGATCCTTAAAATGGCATTTTTTCCTGGAGTGGAGGAGTCACATCACCCCACCTCCCCTCATCACTTTCCAGTATTTTCTGTTTCATCCCAGCCTATACAAAGTTGGCAGCTTGGATGCTGTTTTAATCAGGGCTAAGGGCTGCTTTTGTGATTTTGTTTAAAAAAAAAAAAAGAAAACCATATCAGGACTGCATTAGTATCACTTACCACACAGATATGGCACCAAGAGTACAAAAGGTGCTCTGTATTCAGGTATTTAACTGCAGTGATTAGTTACATTAGTTATAACCACTTCTAGGTTGCATTACTCTTCTCACACAGGTTGTAAAACTCGAGTTGCACTGTTTCAAAACATGCTGAAAAGCAGAACTTGAAGGCTAATTTGCTTCTAGAACTGCTTTATTCTCATTTCACAGAGGCAGCTGCTCAGTGCTCAGGTTAATAAGATTGTAGATTATGCTGCAGCCACCTAAGAAGCAGCTGCAGGTGGATTTGCTTTGTACCACCTCACCCAGTCTCCTGCAGATAACAATCCTTCTATCAGTGACCCTCTGCAGCTATCAGGCAACACCACACAATGCCCTTTTCACAGCTCATCGTGCCCCATCTCAATCCAGGCTTTTTGAGGGTTTATTTTGCCTCTAGGCACACTATATGTCAGCCTCTGAATCTCATCCAGAAAGAGTTTGAACCACTTTGTCTCCCTGCCTGTGTTTACTCACAGCCATGCTCCACTCAGCTGTTCTTGTGCCAACATTGCCCCCCACTTTTATGATGAGGAGGGTTTGATGATTTTCATGGAATCACAAGAACTGTGCCATGCCTTGAGGACTGGAAGCAAATGCCTCCAAGCATGCTGTTGCTAGGACAGCTGATTCCTCCCAGAGTACAGATACCATGCCAGACTAAAACAATGCAATCTGCAGCCTAAAATATCACTGCTAATTTCATGAAGTGATGCTGAACTGCAGGGGAGGTTCTTTTCCTTGAAGTTGTTAGAGAAATAAAGAGCTCTGTCGTCATGTTCTCCTGTCTGACTCACAAACAGGAGCTGTACAGTTTGATACAATTACGTGATTTCACATGACATTCAACAGGAGCTCTGAAGAGAAATGTATTTCTGACTGTTCCAGCTAAAGACACTTACAGGGGAAACAGGCAACACTGTGGCCTCCAGTGTCCAGACTGGCAAGAAACTCAGTATATTATTCCTGCATTTCAAGGCTGACATTCTAAACACCTGTTGATAATTTCATTCAGCACAACAGGCAAGGAGTGGAATGAATAAAAACCCCACGCAGGATAAGAGCTTGAAATTACTGCACACAGGGTATATAACAACACAGACTGAAGGAAAGGAAACACTGAGAAAATGGAGCAAAACATCTGGTGGAAGACCAGGATGTGTAATGATCCCATGGGGGAGGTATATTTGTACACTCAATGCTGAATGTTGAAGATACACTATACACAACCTGAACTCTGTTTCCCATGAAATCAGGGGCTGAACTCTGATCAAAGCCAATGATACCCAAATAAGAAAAATATTTCATGTTTTATAAGGCATTAACACTGTTAGGGGGCTCCCAGAAGCCTAATCTCAGGTGCATGAGGGAAGAAGAAAGAAGGGAAGAATTACCAGCCCCATTAATCTTTTACTGTGTTACGTCACATGTAATCTCTGTGCAAGGAGTTCCCATGTCACATTTATTAGTCCCAGCTAATAAAAAGTCATACTACAGTGTTTTAAAGAGATTACAGGGGGGGGCAGGACCAGCCTGAAGCCAAGAACATGCTATTTAGAGTGTACAATAGAAATGCTAATCAAATAATCTGCAGGAAGAGGAGAGGGGAAGGAAATGACCTAATCCCCTGCACTACTGTGTGCTGGTTTGTGGCAAGAAGTAAGAAAGTTCTTACAAGGGCTGAGAAAACAAAGGTCCATTGTTACAGCTATGGCTTCCAGATAAGAACCCTTTTCTGCAGCTCAAACTTCTGTGACATGAAGGGTAGATGGTACTTTATGAATTCTCCTCCACTGACCACTTCTGGAAGAGGCAGGAGAGGTTGATTACATTTGCAGGACAGCTGAGTAGAAGATCTAAATAAAATCTCGAGTTGTTAAGGCACAACAAACACGCCTGCAAAGAGATTTGCCAACTCTGAAATGTTGTTCATCCAGCCATGGTGATCCCTAAGCAACTGTGGAGCAATTTGTCAGGGAAGCAGCCTAGTTACAGAGTGGCAACAAGTCATCACACTGCACAGAGGCATTTCCCAGCACAGGAGTCACACTCTGCCACCAGACAAACCTAATGAGCATTTCTTACAAAGCCCTGCTCCACCCTTCAGTTTTTGTGTGCCTGTTCCTACACCAGGGAAGTCCTTCACAAGAGAAATGGGGCTCAATGAGCAATTCCACACAGCAACTGCTGCCCAAGTAAGGTATCTGGGAATTAAGCTGCTCTTAAAACAAAGCTGTGGTTTAACCAACCCCAGCCAGTCACTAAGCTTGCTCACACCTCCCCTGGCCCATGGGAAAGGCAGAAAAATCAGGGAAAAAAAGGTTAAAACACTCAGTAAAACTGTTGAAATAACAACAATTAAGTAACTGAAATTAACTAAACCAAAACATAATAAGGAAAAGGGAGACAACATAAAGAAAGCCAAGAAAGTGAGGCACAATTGCTCACCACCCCACTGTGTGATGCCCAGACCATCCCTGAGCAGCAGCCAGCCCCTGCCAGCCAATTCCCCCAGTTTGTAATACTGGGAATGAGATCCTCTGGTATGGAAATCCCTTTGGCCACTTTGGGGGTCTTGGCCTTGCTCCCTCCCAGCTTTCTGTGCAGCTCCTGGGACCCTGTAAAGTCCTTTATTTAGAGTAAGCACTGCTCAGGAAAACATCAGTGCATTAACACCATCCTCATCCTAAACACAAAACACAGCACTGTACCAGCTGCTGTGAAAATTAACTCTTATCCCAGCTGGAACCAGGACAGATGTCTCTTCACCTGCCTTCAAGGACCACCTGAAGCATCAGATGTGCTGAATTCCTAAAAATTCAGGACTGAAAGAATGACAGGCAAAGCCTCATTCTGAAGAAAGCACTTTTGTTTCCAAAAAAGGTCAGACTGACACAAGTCATCTGCCCAGTCAGAGCCATACAGATGTAGTCACACCAGGCTTCTTTCCAAGACAGTCAACTTTAATTTCCCAGGTACCTGGAAAAAAAGCTATTGTAAAAGATTTCTTTTTAAGTTCTCTGGGATCATTTCTGCTTCAATTAATCTAGGCTCTGCACAAGCACTTCCTTAAAGAACTTTTCAGATGTTGTTCAGCAATCTTTCAGCATCAGAACCAAGATTCACTGAGCTTCAGGTATTATGGTTTCCCCTAAATGAAGGAAGGGAGGCCTAATTTGAATTCATTTCCAAGACACAGTTTTTGTACTTGCAAAGCCTTTAAGGTTAAAACAGAACTAGCTGAACCTGCATTACCTGAAATTTTTCCTTCCCACAAAGCCAGATCATTTGACCACAGACTAGTACAGAGAATCCTAACACAGTTGCTAGAAGTAGTAACACTTTCAGTTCTAAGAAACATCTTTACCTCAGTGATGAAAAAGCATTTCATGTTAAGATTATTCATTCAGATTAGCAAAAAAAGAGACAGGAAAAGCATTCAGTTATAGAAATTCAGCTATAACTGGGGAAAAATATGTCAAATATGTTAAAAGTTTAAAAACTATTCAGTACAGTTTCTAACCAACTCCCACATCACACAAATGGATCTCTTACAAGAGAGCAAATATATTTACCCTCAAAGAGAAGCAAAAAGTCAAGTCTATCCAACAGCCCTCTGCTTTATCCTAAATTCCTAACCACACTCACCAAACCCTGGACACTCACCATTTTGACTGTAGTCCCTCTCTGATTCCAGCAAAAAAAAGTGCTGGAAAACCTCAAACCAGCTCCCCTCACTTCTCCATGTCAGTGTCCCAAGCCCTCAGTTCAGACCTGAATATTCTGCACATCACTGCTATAAAACATAACCATCTCCCTATGTTCTTCCTCCTCACTTCAAACACTGGACAGCTTTACACAAGGTAGAAAATTTAGTCCTTTCTAGACAATATCACCCCCAGCAGTTGTACATCAAAGGACATGACCCATATTCTCTGCAAGTCAAGGTCAGGTTGGCACAGTGGCCCTGCCAGGAGATGTCACAGCTCTGAACAGACACACAGGGCTCAGCACCTCTGTCTCCTGCACTTCTGACAGCCAAGGACATCTTTTTAGGAACACTTTAAATACTGTTTTATGAACAAATGTTACTTTAGGCAGTAACCCAGGAGAAAAAGAACTGATTATTTGCCACGTGCAATAAGTTTCTAATAGAAGTATACTGAAATATGTCCAGATACATTAAAAGCTGCTCCTAAAAAACTAAAGTGAACCAACTTTTATGCTAATACAACTTGCATTTATACATTAAGCACAAAACTAACTATTTGCACATTTTAGCTCCCATGTGCATCACCTCCTACAGCCAGCAATTCAAACAGGACAGTTCCAATACCTTCTCATGCTGGACCACCTGTCTGCTCAAAGTTTGTTACTGCTCAAGGAAGTCAACTTTTTTTCTAGGAGGAAAAAAATCCCATACCAGTTGATCAGATCTTTTTCTTTCCTTTCTAACCCCATAGGCAACACATGATTTAACACATACAGGCACAATACTTTACTTCCTACACTTTTAATCCAATTTGGGTAAGAGGTTTACTGCTTATAAAAATAAACAGGCAGTTGCACTTTACCTCTATTCAGGCATTAACACCTAACAAAAAAAAAAAAGAGGTCATGCCCAAATAGTAGCAGTTCAGTGCCAGAGATGCCATCCCTAAATTCTACTCCTTGGCTGAGACAGAAATACAGTTACTTCTTTAGAGGTACAAGGGAGAACTGGTAGCTACTCTTGGCTCCTGTCACATGCAATCTTTGATATTATTGTGTCAAATATATTCCCAGCAAAAAACCATCCAGGATGGAATACCTCAACCATGGAGATGGAGCTGCACCATTTCTATGGGGACCCAAGGGACTTTGGTCTGACCATCTGCTCAGGTTTTAATTAAGAGCTAAGAAAATCACTGTTTCACATTTGACTTAGAGTTATCACATTAGTTTCAAATTTTCAATTTTCTATGACAAAAGAAAAATGTTCCCTTCAAATAAAGGAAGGTATCTAGCTCAATACAGCAACTTTAAGTTAGCACAGCCTTCAGTTACAGCCAGAAGAAGAAATATTCCCAAGATTATGGGTCCTAAAAGATAAGCAAAGGCATTTTGGTACTAAAAGAGTGGCCTGTTTGTTTTCAAAAGAGCCAGGCATCTGAAATCTGCACTGCTTCTTGTCCACTCAGCATGTGTCAGACAGAATTTAGCAGATGAAGACAAAAGTCATTTCAGATGGGCTGAGCACAGGGATGGTGACAGGCACTGTGACAGGATATTTTCCCAGCAGTGATGCACCCATTGTGAGGCAGTGGGAGAAAGTTCAGCTCTGGTTTCATGGGCTGCCCCAGCATTTTCAATGATGCTGCATCACATTACAAACTCTAATGCAATTACATTATTAGCAAGGCAGCATTTTGACTCTTTGTGATTCTACCAGCAAAGAAAGTGTTCCTGGAGACAAAAAAAAATGTTCTTCCTTGATCCACAAGGATTCTACAGCTGAATTCTGTGTGGATATAAACCTTCAGAATCTGGCCTAGAAACTAAGTGTCTTAAAACTGAGGTTTGAGAATGCAAGTTCGGTGAATTTCTCATCAACTAATGGTAGTTTATTTACTTGACATAAAATGTTCAAGCAGAACAGCTCAATTTCTTTAAAAAAAACAACCCCAAAACACTAAACAAAACCCCCATGCTTAAAGCTCTATCTTGCCCAGGACTGCCTCCCTTCACTTACCAGCTCATATTTCAAAGCTACCTGGAGAAGCCTCCAAAGCAAAAAAAAAAGGCTGAACAGTTAAAGATGGAGTTAGATTTGAACTAACACAAGCATAAAATAAAATCTACATTCTCTCTCATTCAGGCATTTTTCAGACATGCTGAAATATCTTCACACTTGCAAAGCCACTTCTGGTAATCTCTGCTTTGCACTTTGGACCTGGATGCCTTGAGAGGCAGGCTTTGTGCACAGAATTATTTGTTTTCTCTCAAAGAATTCTTTCCATTCAGGAAATAAACACTGGTGGGCAAATACACTGAAAAGAGCATACAGCCACAAAAACCAGCAGTCACAACCAAGTGATTTTTGAACAGCACCAGACAATTCAGAACACAGCAGTACTTTAGAGAGTTTGGCAATAAATTTCACATGATTTACAGCATCACTTATTTATTAACCACATCGACTGGTTAATACAGTACAGATTTCTTCCTTTTCTGAACCTTGGGAAGGAGATTTAGAGAAGCTTCCACTTTTAACCCACATGTGCCCTCCAAATACTCAAACACAGCCTGTGTGAGAATCTTCCAGGGGAACCTTAGGCACTGTTTTTCTAACAATCTAGTCTGGAGGAGCCATTTCACTTGCCCCTTTTCAGTGCAAACTGATCCATTCCAAGAAATCTGGCTCTTCAGGAGTGATCTTCAGAAGCTTTTTGGGGTAATTGGCCATTTCTGGGCTGATATTGTTTGTGAACATTGTTTCAGACTGCTAATAGCTCCTCACAGCTCAGCCGTGCCTCGTTCACACCTATTCATAGGGGTTAGTAGAAACCCTGCTCACGTTCAATTTGCTGTTTGTCATTAGTCACTCTCATGCTCAGGATGTCTCCTGTCATCCCTTTGCAGAGCAAAAGGCTCTGAGGTGTCATGGGACAACCTTGACACAAGGTAAGAAGTCACCACCCAGATTTGGCAGAGATGTCTGATACATTCAAGCTTCTGGACCAGTGTAAATTCAAAGTAAAACAAAACTACCAAAAAAAAACCCCAAAACAAAACAAACCCAAAACAAACAAACAACAAAAAACCACCCAAACACCACCAAAAAAACCCAAACCCCCTCAAACATTTAAGGAATATCATCTACATAATTAACTACTCAACAGACATATTAAAAAAACCCTAAAGAACTTCAAATATGGTAAAATCATTGGAGCCAATTTGACACCAGACACCCAGCATGACTTTATGAAGTGTCAGGTGAGTTTTGGTGAAAACTACAAATTTGTCAGGCTGATCATCAGAGCTGCCTTTAGCACTCACTCTGCTGCCTCAATACAACTTTAGTGGCAGAACAAATTTTCAAACATGCTCAGTCTCACTCCAGCAACATCAACCCCAGCTATAAAACATTCCCTAAACATGAAGAAAATAAAACATTTTCTTCCTCTGGGTTAGCAGCCACTGTTGTACCTAAACTTTTTAAAACACTGAAGTCATTCTGTACTTTTAGCATTTTACTGATGGAACTGTGTGGATTACACATCCCCAAAATAAACCTTGAAGCACACAAATAAATAGAGCACTGTCAGGAGCTTGCCCTCTTCAATTTTATAATAGATCTTCCTTGCGTGCAAACACGACTGCTAGGACACAAAGATGCAAGGTCAGCCACTCTGAAATGTTATCAACACTACACAATGTTACAAAACTAACATGAGGAATGGATCAGCTCCAATAATTTCATTACTTTCTGAGGTGGAGCATTTTTCTTTTAGTACTCACTTCCAAGTTGAGGCTTTTTTTCCTTGTTAGAAGTGAGGCATTTAAATTACACAAAAAATTTAAAAAAAAACCCTATCAATAAAAACAGATAAGCACAAGAAAACTATTTTCTATAAAGGTCTTCACTTTAAAACTAATTTGTGGCCTAAACTCTTCATTTTGAAAGCTTAGTTTAATATTGTGGTGGGAAAGAAACCTGTAACTTGAGATATACAGCTATTTAACTTTCATTATACCTAAAAATCTAACAGCTACAGCAGCTCTCTTGTATCAGAAATAAGATACACTTTTTACATTTACTCAAAAGACTGATGCAAATATTATAAGCAAAATGCAGACCTGTAGCTGTTGACACAAAGTTCCAGCCCAGAAACTTGCCCAACAAGAACTGAGAGCTCCCTGCAGAGCAAAGCAAAGCTGCACTTTTAGGAACAACTGCACACTCTCAGTTTTGTGACAGAGTATTTTCAGCAATATGAAAATCCTCACACATTGCTTACTAATTATTTTATTAATACATTCAAATAAATGTCTTTGTTTCCAAAATCATGGGGCTTATTCCTTAACTTTTAATATAGAAGTCTACCTAAACCATAAAAATTGTATAAGAAAAAAGAAAAGCTGCAATTCTTACCCCCAAAACAATACCACTACGATTCCATACACTGAAGCAGCAAGATTGATCTTTACTGGCAAAAAAAAAAGGTCCAGAATACAAAAGTTAAGCAAAGACAACAGAAAAGGGCATTGAAATATTATAGTCAAAACTCCCAGTGAAGTGGCAGCCAACTGAAATCAAAGATCATAAGAAAAGCTTCCTTGTTAATTGAAAGCAGCATGAAATCTCTCTTTTCTACCACAAATGCACAGAGTAATCTAAACCAGCTCCAGCAGACAGAAGACTGAATCCTTTGGCAGAACTTCAGCCTTTCAGGTAACTTTTACCTTTTCAGGCAACTGCAAACCCAATGTGCTTCAAAGATGGTTTTTAGTGTCACAAATGAAGAGTCTCTAATTAAATTTTAAAAAAAGTAAAAATACTTGCAGGCTGTAAGTTTAGCCCAGATTGGAATTCTGCAACAAGATCCTCTTCCTTAAGTGTCTTTTTAAAGCCTGCCAAAGCCATTAGTTAAAAGGATAATCTAAATAAAGCCATTGTTAAAAAAATAAAAGCACATCATGCCATGGCTGGAACAGCTAAGGTGCTGGTCAGCAAGGAAGGATTATTTCCTGGCACAGTAACAAAGCAGCAGAGTCAGTTCTCTCTCTCTTTATTACTTTATTAAACCTTCCCAACGTGCCCACATTCTGTTTTTCATCATCTCCCAGGTCACTTCACCAGACCTGATACTTGAGCCCAATTATGCAGGTGAAAGTGAGGATTCAGCTGCACTGAAGGCAACTGAATCCAGCAGCATAAGCAAGATCACTATCAGCCTACCTGTGCAAGACTGTACCAGGGCAAATCTTGGCTGGACATGTCAATTTAATTCACCACCACGATTCTGGATAAGCCCCAGACCTTCAAAAATAATTACAGTGCCACCAGAGACAATGTCCACTGTCAGGGAGAGTATTTAAGTTGTGTACTGCTTCTCTAAAGAGATGAAGCACTAAAATCCCAGGTACCCAACTTCAACATTGTTCCACAGCTCTTCTAGAGTTTTTCCAAGTGTTTTTGGCCTATGTACAAGCACTTGAACACATCAAGTCTCCTATGACCATCATCTTTCATTAGACAGAAACTTCCTCCTAATGCATTTTCCAAGGAGACACTCAAGTTTATAAAACAAACATTTTACATCTACATTACTTTTAAAGGTCTAGAGCACACTGCACTACTTCTTGAGCTTCCCCTTGAAACACAGAATTAAGGAATTTTGGACTAAGAATTCACTCATGATAGGAACTTGACAGGAAATCAAGAGGTGCAGTACAATACAGGGCAAACATAA
>JBBMKD010000145.1:14780810-14791617 GCA_037834095.1 Argya squamiceps
TTGAAACACAGAATTAAGGAATTTTGGACTAACAATTCACCCATGATAGGAACTTGACAGAAAATCAAGAGGTGCAGAACCATACAGGCCAAAAATAATTACACTGCCACCAGAGACAATGTCCATTGTCAGGTAGAGTATTAAAGTTGTGTACTGCTTCTCTGAAGAGATGAAGCACTTAAATCCCAGGTACCCAACTTCAACATTGTTCCACAGCTCTTCCTACAGTTTTCCCAAGTGTTTTTGGCCTATGTAAAGTACCTGAACACATCAAGTCCTCTCTGACCATCGTGTTTCATTAGATAGAAACTTCCTAATGCATTTTCCAAGAAGACTCTCAAGTTTATAAAACAAAGCTGTGACACCTACATTAGTTTTGAAGGTCTAGAGCACACTGCACTACTTCGTGAGCTTCCCCTTGAAACACAGAATTAAGGAATTTTGGACTAACAATTCACCCATGATAGGAACTTGACAGAAAATCAAGAGGTGCAGTGCAATAGAGGGGTGATCAGAAACTAAAATAAATATGCAGCATGACTTCAAGTAGGCAAACTCATGGTGAATAATGAAGTGGTGTTTTCCATACCAAAAACATTTCAGGCTGTTAACCACCAATCCTGCCTGCCCATAACTAGTTTCAGGACTTTGGCAGTGGAAACAGAAATAGCAGCCATTGAAGGACTGATAGCTTTGATCATGAAAATCATTATTATGATTAGCATCTCGTGCCTGTTTGCTCCAATCCCCTGAGATGTAAAATAAAACCATAAACATTCTCAAAGTTAAGATGCCAAAAGTCCTCTCGCTATTAATCACACCCTTTGTGCTTGAGGTTGTACTCTCAATTTCACCAGCATTAACTCCACTTGAAAACTGGTCTAAGCAAGGTAAAGCTGATGTTCTCACACCACCACATCACTGCTTTGGTTCAAGCAATACTGAGAGGAGGCAGCAGCTGCTGACCTCAAACCAGAGGGCTGAGGGAAAAAGAACCAGCCACAGACATTCACAGGCAAAGCAATGCAAGAATTTTAAACCTACCACATCAGAAGGATATATAGTCAGCCTAATAACAAAACTTAGGCACAGCTCCCTGAACCTCTTAGGAAACTCCCACAATTAATTTGTTTCTCTGGACTTAGAAAATTCAGCTCGTGGAAGAACTCTGGTCAGCAGGTCTGGAGTAAAGACAGGACAAGGGCTGCACAGCTCAGATCTGGGTGTGAACAGTCCAGGGAGAGGAGATGGAGAAGGCATCACCCTCATCACGCAGTAAATATTCTATCAGAGCCTCTGAAAATAACCTTAGGTAGAAATCCAACATCAGGGCAAGAGAAAGTAAATCTGGCATAGTTTGGAAGGCATGTCACTAATATAATAATCTGCATTTTATAAAATGTGGTTTTCTGTGGCTGTAGAGAAATACTATCCAATGAACTACTTAAAGCACTCCCATTTATTTTTTAAAAATATAGTGATTAGAGAACAAATACCTTTACAGGTAATTAGAGCAAGACAATAAAAGTAGTTTGCATTGTTCTACACTTGTACTTTTAGCAGCTTATCTCCATCAAAATCTTCCAGAGCTAAATAAAAGCTCCATTTGAAAGGAACCCTGGAAGCAGTCACCAAATTCTCTAGGTGAAAAAATTTGAGAAGTTGATGTGCAAGTAAAAAAGGTGGTTCTTTTAGAGCTGTGCAGATGCAGACTCACCCTGTTCCAGCCCCTCGAGATTGTAACCGTGTTTCCACTTGGATTTACGATACATGGAGGGAAAGGGACCTGCTGCTGCTGCTGCTGGTGGCTGTCAACAAGGAGCTGAGAGCAGTTTAGCTGCTAGTGCAGACAGGACAACGATTTTCACCACTGTGAGAGAAAGCCAGAGTGAGACCATGTGGTTAAACCCCATCCACAGCAGCAATTGAGAACTGTCAGCTTGGCAGAGGCACGGGTGGATCTGCCTGTCACTCACAGCCACTATAAAGAAAGGTTTCCTAGAGGTTGGCTCAGTGTCTCCTGGAATAAATGTGGCTTTGAACACAGCATACATCCTTGTCTCCTACTGAAATCCTCAGTTCTTCAGCATTATTGAGGGAATTTCAGTTGCCAAGTTGGTATGCTCAGGATTTACTGAAATTTCAGAGTATGTTCTAGAATTCTACTGGATGAGCCACAGTTTTACATTTACCAGCAGAATATGGTCTAGAATTCCACTGCATGAGCCACAGTTTTACACTTACCAGTACAATTTGCTCTAGAATTCTACTGGAAAAGCCACAGTTTTACATTTACCAGTAGAATATGTTTTAGAATTCTACTGGATGAGCCACAGTTTTACATTTACCAGTAGAATATGTTCTAGAATTCTACTGGATGAGCCACAGTTTTACACTTACCAGTAGAACATGGTCTAGAATTCTGGATGAGCCACAGTTTTACACTTACCAGTAGAACAAGCTCTAGAATTGTACTGGAAAAGCCACAGTTTTACATTTACCAGTTGCAGGTAAGCATTAGACAAGCACTGTCAGCAGACACCCTGGCTGTGTGTTATCCAAAACCACACAAAATAAAGGCATGAAAGGGCTGGCTTTAACTTCAAACTCCTCAGAGTAAGGGCAGTTGGACCAGATGAACTCCAGAGTTCCCTTCATTGACAAACACTAGCACAGAGGCATGAGCTTTGCATGCAAAGACACAAGCCCTGCATCACAGAGCAGGGTTTTATTTATTTATATTATTTATCACCTATTGGCATGACTGCAGGAATGCCTGAACTTAGTTGTTGGCATATAACAGGAACACATTCTGCAGTTAAAACAATTTTAAGGTCATAAAGCACTGCTGCCTGCAAAAGCAGCAGGCCTGCCTGTGGCCCATCAGTTAAAAATAGTAAAATTATATATTTCTAAACACATGGACTAATTAATAGTGAGATAACAGGAAATAAGGATTTATTTCTGAGCAGCACTTAAAAGCTATGTTAAATCTTGAAAAACAAGAAAATTTTACTCCCATTTTTTAACTATAGCTAGTTTTGTTTTCTGTATGCTCACTCTTCTGTTCAACTTATTTTGTTCTTTTAGTTATATTCATCAATAAAAGACTGCTTAAACCAGCAATAATCTTATTAGCATCTATACAGAGTTAAAACTAAACTTATAGGAAGGATGTTGATAAATTCATCTTGAAAACAAGCACAGTAACAGCAATAAATGAAAAAATTGAGATTCTGCCTCAGTTACAAAAACACACTTTGAACAACCCATAGTTCTGTCTTCATCAAGGCTTAGTCATTTCCTGCACATTTCTCCACAGGGCAGCATTTTGGCTGCTCACATTAATGCAAGGGACCTCCATCATCAGTTGCTACAATAAAAACTGAGACAAACCAACATTAACACAGGTTATGGTCCAGTTGGAAAACTCTTCCACCAATAATTCTTCTGCTCACTTGGCTGTATGCTGGGAAAACATCTTCTGACACTGCCTGGCAAAGAAAACCTGCAAAAACTGAACAGGCCCCAAAAAAGAAACCCCAGGACATGGAGTGGGATGAGAAGACAGGTGTAGGTCACAAAATACAAACTCTGAAGATTGTCAAAGCTTAAGGAACATTCCCAAAGACTAATCAGCATCTCTGAGCTGGAGTAAAATGTGAAATATAAACTGTGACTGAGAACTAGACACCTGACTTAAAACCATGTTTCAGCATGAGAGTGAAGCTTAAGAAAAACCACCCATTGCCATGGTTAAGGCTAAAGTACAGACTAACTTGGAATTCCCACATAATTTACCTACAATGACTATTATTAGCAGGGAATGTAGAAAAAATGTGATTTTAAGTCTCTATCAGGAGAGACTCCCCCACTCAGGTGCAGATCTCTGCAGCACTGAGCAACTTCACCCTCTGCTAAAGTTGTTAAAATTGCAGAGCAGAAAGCAGAACAAGCTGCCATTTAACAAAAGCAGCCTCAGCACAAGGAGTGAAAGGGAAAACTCAGGATTCACCAAATGCCATGTGCTGCTGCTGCACCTCAACACAATGGAGGGGAATCCTGCTCCACTCTGAGTGCTGGGAGCCACCTGGCCAGCAGCCATGCTGATGCACTTGGCCTTGAGGGTTGAAAATAAAAGATCAAGAGCCAAAATTTGAAGCCAGCAGACACAGCTGCCAGGCAGGGATCAGCAGAGCTGAGGATTGAAGCATTACAAATGCTGCAGTCCATGCTGGTTGGTAGTTTTGCACTGTATCCTATTCTTTCCCTCAGTTATTTCCTTCCTCTCTTTGTCTACCTACCATAATTCCTACTTGTGGCTTTGCTTCTCTCCCCTACCTCTTCCCTTTTTTGTCTCTTTGGAGTCCAAGGTCTTTCTGTCAGGCTTCTTTCTGTTCATGCAGCATGGAAATGCTGAAAAATCAAACTTCACAATTTTTGGTATGTTCAGCTTCCTGTCTCAGAATTTTCTAAAAAAAATCAAGTTTCTTGAAAGACAGTTGGCAGACTGTGCTTTTAACACTGTCCTCAGTCACAACACATCAGTCAGCATGGAAGAAAAGAGTTCTCAAATAATGCAGTGTGCTGATTTAGCTGCTACAAATGGAGAGTTTGGTCACTGCAGAGATGTCTGATCTACAGCTCTCCCTGACAGGAACAGCCCCTGGCCACACAAATAAAGACTGTCATGGTTCTTCCCCAAATTCCTGCAGGGGAAGAAAAAAAAATTAAGATGGTAGCAGATTGGATGGAACAGCTCTAAGAAAAATCAATAACAGCAACTGTAAAATCTAAAATTAAAGTAAGTCTGGTTTTGATGCTTTCAGTACACACGGTACATTAAATTTGGCACAAGCCCAGTGGAACATGAAGTACTTGTGGACAATGTCTGCCAAGAGCTAGAAATACAGCACTTAAGTCTTTAAAGAACAAACAGAGAGCCTCAGCTCATTTCTACTTTATGCATCTGAAAAAAAAGAAATTAAATCAAGGTGATCTTTCTGTGGGAACATTTGTATGAAATTTAATTGGCATGTTTTGTGCAGGGCTGAATGGAACCCATGCCCGTTGGCAAAGAGTAACTAATTGTCATTCTGTAATCCATCCCACTTGTGACAAAGGGTTACAAACAGATGTTAAGACCTCCCCACGTTCCAAAGCACTGTGCTTTCCTGCTCAGCATCAGCTTTGTGCCTCTCTGCCTGCTCCTCACTCATGCTGACACTCCTGAACACCTGACACAGTGAAAGCAGAAGGAAAATGGGAAGCCTGAACTCAGGCAACTCAGGCTGCACTGGTTTTTTTCACCCACCTTTCCATTTGTTGGTACTTCATTAGTTTACATGCCTCAGAGCAGAGCAAGGTTTGATTAGTAACTAAATACTTATTTGCATTTCTGCAGCAGCCTCCAAACATTAACAAATTCAGCATCAACACATCTCTGAGTTCCTTACCTTTCTTAAAATAAGGACAAAAATACAAGAGACAAGCCTAACATCCACCTGAGGCTTTGGAGACATCGTGCACCATCTCAGCACACAGGTTCCTCTCCCTGCCATCTCCTAGATCCTGGGTTTTTTCCTAGTTGAACAGGAGAGTGGGGCACAATTCCAGCTTTGTTACATCTCAGCTGCAGCCCTGCCTTGGGAAGAGAAAATAGGTAATGCTGCACTTGATACCAGCCCAAAGTGAGGCAAGAAACTTCTCATTCTCTCACGTGTCAGCCAAGCACTATCTGAATCCTTAAAGCTGTTATTTCTTGGTGATTGAGGCTTTGAAATCTATAATGCAGCCAGATAAATCTGACTGTTAAACTCCTCCTCATTAACAGCTGTAAAATAACAGCAGAATGTCTACAAAGCTGTCTATTGTGGACTCAAAAGACTGGAAGACACCAGACATGTGATTATTAACCTGATAATGTTCACTTCTCCCTGTGACTGCTCTCTCTTGGCTTTAAAGTAAGAATTAACTCTTCCCTCACCTTTTGGATCAGGCCCCTCTCCCTACACTGGCAACTTGAACAAATCCCTCCCCAAAGTTGGGGGAGTAAGGGAAAGGCAGCAAAAAATTCTTGTAACACTTCCCCTCTTGAGGCAGAGGTTCCTCTTGCTGTCTATGCATTTATCAGAGGAGTGATATATCAATGCTTGTTTCAGTGAGGAAAGAATTAAATAGCCTATATATATATATCAGCATAGGAATTCAAAAGTAGCTGCTGTATCTAAGCCACAAATTGTTTACAAGCCACATTTTCTACTACAGCACCCTGATCTTTCTCAGCCAGCAGTGAGAGGGACAAGAAACTACTCCAAGTTCACATCTGCTGCTCAGAAACCCTCTGAGGGTTTGTAAAACACTGGCCACAGCACTGACTGCATAAACATGCACACGTGCAAGGGAAAAAAAAAAGGATAAAAATAAAAGCTATTTGTGCATTTATTTGCCTGCATGATCGAGTTGAGTTCCTCAACTTCAGCAGGTGGCTGACAGCCTTAATAAAGTAATACATCACTTCTTTTTAAAAAGACAAGAGGAAAAAAAACTCCATCCAGCTGTTACTTTCACCATGGGACACTCCAGCCCTCAGGAACAACCTTAAGCAATTTACAGAAACCTCACCCAACAAGCTCATGCTGCACCAAAAGGGAAAGCTCAACTGGAATAATATTTCATACCCACCAAATGCAGCACCTAATAAATACTAAAACAATTGGTGTGGGCTACCAGCAGCATAGCAATTACCTTATTACTTAAAAAAAAAGAAAAGAAAAGAATAAAGATGTAGTGTGATGGATCCACCTACCACAGGAGTCAAGAGATGATGACTTGGCCAGGAAAGTCATCTAAGCACAAAGGGGTGATCACCTGTCTTCAGACTAATCTGCATTACAAAGTCATTTGTCTAAGGCTTGGTCTGCTAATCCCAGGGTACAAAGTGCAGTTATAAATATAAATGATATCTATATATATATATACATGTATGTATATTAAAACACAAGCTTTTATCTCTAAGAAGCACAAGGACAGCAGATTGGAGCAGGAGGCAGTGCTCATCTGAAGTGCCACCACAAATCTGCCTCAACGTTGTCACAGGAGAAAAAGAACAAATGAAACATTCAGTGTCTGCTCTTGGGCCTTCTGGCTCTCTGCACTACCTGCTGAAGAACTGTTACACCTCTGCCCTGTTAAAAAGCACTTTTAAACCAACTGTTTTTAAGTTTCAGGCCATTCAAGCTCTTTACTGCAGGTACATTAAATAAATACCCCCATAACTGAAATTAGGTGTTCCCACAATGGCTTATTTAACACCTGGGCTGTTATCTCCTCCCCTTGTAACTATTTAACTGCACAGAAAATGTGCTCAGGCCATTTGCAGGCATGATACAGTTTTCTGTGGGTTTTTGAAAGCAGCATCCTAAATCTGAGACCTAATTACCATGGAAGCTTGATCATGAAGATGAAAACAGCATTATTGACTGAACAATCCATAATTTTGGCTTCTCAAATATTAAGTCAACTACTCTGGTTTCCTATATAGGAAGGACTTTCCCAGTTTCTATCAGAAGATCTTGTAGCATGTTCCTAAATTCAAAAGATGCCAGTTGCCCAGCAAAAAGGAGTCAGATCCAAATGAAATGGATTCCCTCAATATTAGCAAGGGTTGAAGCCACTTTACTCTCTTGCACAGAAGCTCAAAGGCATCCTCTGCTAACCTTAAAGTACAGCAGCAACCCAAACACAGCAACTCAAATATTTACCTGCATTTATTTCCCTCCACACTGAGCAATCAGCAGATTTGAAGTGGCTCAGGAAAAAAGTAAACCAAGCTAAACAAAGGAAAAAAATAATGGGAAATGACAGAACTGACATTTTTAGAATACACCAGTTTGTCCCAAGAGGTGCATTAAGAAAGCAAAATGAGCAACAAGTTCTTTAAAAGTAAGTAAATTACTGACACTAAGCCCCCATATTGGATGAATTGTGCATTTTTACCCCTAACCTCATACCAAATAAAAAGTTCAACTCCATGATCTGACAGAGGATCATTGCTTATTTTTCCCTGTTGGAATGTGTGTTAAATCATGATTAAGACAATAGTTATTCTTGTAAAAATATTCTATGGAATTACAACTGCTTCAGAAAAGTGGAAAGGATATCAAAGTAGCAGGAGACAAAAATCTCAGCATACACATTAACACTTAAAGAGAAGAGGAGCTCTGAGAGATTTCTTAGCAGAAATTCTTCAGGGACCACTTTTATCATTTAACACCAACAATCTGTCTCAGGACAAAGAAAACACAGATGCAGCACTCAAGCTTGTATGATTTTAAAAATCAAGCCCTCACTTTTCAATGCTGCTGGACTATTAAAAGCAGAAGGATCTGGGAACAGAGAAAGTGACAGTTCTGTGACTGTTGGAAGGGCATGATGTCAACACAAGCAAAGGAACTAGAAACAAGCCTGACTTTGTGACTAGTTAAACCTTGTTTAAGTAGTTAAACCTTGTTTTAAAGGATGTGATGTTTAAGGGGGTCCCATGTGAGCACATGAGCTCCCTCTCCTAAATCCCACAGCTCTTACCTGGGTGCCTTGCAAGGTATTCCAGACATCACTGATCAATTCCTGGGTGAAATTTCCAGCTGGATCTAAGCCAGAAATCCCAGTCTGATGCCCTGACCCAAAAAACAATGAAGCCATTATTGATTTTGGCCCAGATCAAGGAGTTACCATCCATGGGGATAAGCTGGCAGGGACAAACTAACCCAACAGCTGCCACTTTTCCAGTTGCTCACTGCATGGTTCAGAAAATTAAGCACTGAAGAGAAAAGCAGGACAGTGTGAGATGTACAAATCACATCACCAAGTTTCTTCTCACAAATTCCTGCAGGCCTTGAGCTCCACACCAATGTCAAATCTTAACAGTTTTATCAACAGAAACCAGATCAGTGCCTTCAAATTCAAATCTCTATTCCCTACCTTGTCCATGAAGTAAGGAAAATAGGTACCCCAGCTCAGAAAAGAGCATTTTCAAGCATTTGTAATGAAACCCAAAGGGTTGTACAGTTACAGAAACATTACAAACTTGAAATACAAACAGCTAAGTACATCCAGACAGATGAATCAATTGCCAATGGAAGGGGAAAAAAACCACTGATGATGGTTTAGTTAAATGAAAATTCTGGCTAGGCTGGGATTTGTGTTTTATTATTTTTCAGAGGTTTGGTTGCTCTGGGGTTTGGTTGGGGTTTTTGTTTTGTTTTATTTTGTTTGCTGTTTTGTATCTTCAAGTCCAAGCTCCAACAAACTATCCCCCAGAGAATCCTACTTGATTAACTCACTCCAAACCCATAACCTGCAAGTACCTACACATTAATATCCCTCATTCACTCCAAACCCCAATCAATCCACAAAATACCATTATCTACTAACTATTCATATTATCAGCTACCCTTAATAATAACAAAAAATATTCCAGAGATCATTTCTGGTTTGGGCCTTTCAATACCTTCCTTGCTGTTCACATATATATATATATACATACACCCTGATGTAGCTAGATCTGCATTTCCCTGCCCCAAATATCTCAGTATTATTAAAAAAACCCCAACTTCTCATGCTTTTCTCCCTTCTAAAACCACATTTAAGCAATTAACTTCCTCAGGCACAGAAAAACATCTGGTTGGCACAGCTGTCTAGCTGACCAAGAGTGTTTTGAGCCAACATTGACACATATCCCAAGTCTTCTACAACACAGACAGGTGAACAAGGAAAGTGAGCGTGAATTGAACAAATCCTCTTCCTGACAGGAATATAATTACTGGGCCAGAGTGAGAGGTTTTGACCAGTTCTAACCTAAAAACCTGCAATACAGCTTGAATTAGAAGAGTAAAATTACAGGATACTCCCAATCCTGAAACCACAGCCAGAAATTCACTGTGAGATTTAGTCCACTCTGCTCCTGAGTATGAGATTCAAGCCCAAAAATTCAGCATTTACACAAACACCAGGGGTGACATTCCAGTTGCTGTGATTAAACCCAGCAGCATGGGTTTGAAACCAAGGTCAGCAGGATTAACTTTTTTATTACCTGCTGATGAACTGAGCTGTGCTCCCACCAATCCTTAACCAAACCCTCCCAAGGCAGGCACTGCACTCCAGCCCCCACCACACAAGCTGCTGCCTCCTTCACACTGGTGCCCACGTCCCCAAATGTCACCTCACACACCCAGCCAGGAGACAGGGCTGGCAATGATGAGCACCCACCTCCAGCACAGCACAACAGGGTTTTTTTTCCTGCAAAGTTTGGAGTTTCCACTCCACTCTTTCACTCACCACAAAGGGGTTATTCCAGAAAGGTCACACGGAGCAGATGGGAATATTTGGTGCCCCAAATTGTGTCACATGGGGGCAGAAAAAGAAAGGCCATGATAGGGCTCACCCAGGTGAGCCAAAAGCACTCAAGAATTTCTGCCCACCTGAAGAAAAAGTTGCTTTTCAAACCAATATAAACACAGGATGCTTGTAAAAGGACATAGTGTGCAAGACTCATTTTTGTGCAGATCAAGTCGTTGTCAAAGAGTTTTTACTGCTTTTAATAAAAAGAAACAAGGTAGAGCTTGCTTTTTTTAAAAAAAAAAAGTTTCAGAAGGATTTCTAGCAGGACAAAAAGCTTCCATTTTTTTAACTTGCAAGGCAGGCTTTGAACACACACACTTCAGTATTTTAACCAGAAACACAATCATTCTTTGAACACACACTCCAATATTTTAAACCAGAAACACAATCATTCTTTGAACACACA
>JBBMKD010000145.1:14791717-14809067 GCA_037834095.1 Argya squamiceps
AACACACACATTCCAGTATTTTAAACCAGAAACACAATCACTTTTTGAACACACATACACTCCAATGTTTTAAACAATAAACATAATCACTTGTAATTACCAATTGCCACATCCATTACAGAACATTAAGGCCACAAAAAAATGCAGCAGCACAGGGACAGGAAAATGCATCCCAGGAGCTGCCCACCACCTCCTGAGATGCACAGAACCACTCAAATTTTCCCCAACTGACACGATTTTTCACAACTAAATTGCTATTTCACCTTCTTTCCCCACGACTCTTTTCACCCAGGTAGACTAAAACTGGGCCTGACTGGAGATATTAATATTAATGGCACTAATTATAATGACAATAATATTAATTTCAGAGGGACTGGGGAACTACAGCAAGGAGTGTGACACTTCCTGGTGCCTCCTGCCCACGGGGAGATGGAAAGGAAACAGAAACAAGATCAGATGGAAACGTGCTCACTTTTTTCTTTTTTTTTTTTCCCCACTGAAACTCGGCAGAGCTCGACCTACTTCCCACCCCGTGTCTTTGCTGTCACTTCCTCTGACAGTTTGTCACCAAGCCTGTGAATCTGGAGATTAAAGAATGAATGGCTGGGAGGTAAAAGAGCTGGACTTTTTCATCCTGATGTTCAGTCAAAACTTTTACAGCCTAACCAACAGCCAGCAAACAAGCACCTCCAATTACTGGTATCTAATAGGAATTGCTAATCAACTGGTGTAATTTCTCTTAGAGAATGCACTTTAAAGGTGACTGATTTCTCACGAAACACCCTCATTCTCCCTTTTTTTAGCTCAGGGCAGGGATTAGCATCTACACACAGCTTTGGGTTTCCCACTTCCTGTCTGAAAAGACATTTTATATCAAAAAAATACTTGTAATTAGCTCCTTGCAAGTGAATAATAGCTTGAAATACCACTGGCTCCAAGGACTATTTTATACCTACAACCACAGGCACTAGGTATAAATGCTCAAGTGAAAGGATCCTGGTTTTCCACGCCTGGTTTCTTCATAGAAACCAATATTGCTACCGAAATACAAAATGGTTGTAGCAGAGGTAGTGAATTAAGTTCTTATTTAACTGAAATACTAGTTAAAATACTAGTTAAAAACGTTAATTTCTAAGATGAGCACTAGCCCGGTGACCTGCTGTGTTGAGAAATAAATTCCAGCGTTTGGTAAGAACGGAAACATTCACGAGGCACACGTTACAAGACTTTACTCAGCGCTAACAGGAGCTGCTCCTACATGTTTAATTCATTTGAAATCGGAGACGTCGAAGCTCAAGGTAACCCAGTAGCAACCCACAGACGAGGGAAATTGCATTCCTAAAGCTTCCTGCCAGGCCATTCACACGGCTTCAAAGAGTTAGGACACTTCCTAAGTCTAATTTTCACGCTATCAATGCTCGATTTTCAACAAAATACGTTTTTTCTTTGGGGAGAAAGGACAGTGGTGGAGAGGAAAGGAGGGAAGTGTCCCTGAGGCAGACGTTTGAACTTTGTCTCTACATTTTTTACTCCGAAATTGTGGGTGTAAAACATTACGAAGCCGCACAGACCACACAATAACAGATGTAAAGGAAGATCTGGGCAGCCTACAGATCTCTCCACGAACCTACGGGCGCCTCCCGGAACAAAAAACCAACTCAAGATGTATCATCAACAGGTCATCTGGCTGCTTCTTAGTGGGGGAAAAAAATAAATAAATAAAAAATAAAAATCGAAATGCTGCTGAACAGAAACCGGAAACGGCCCTTTCTTCCCCCCCGCCTCCGATACGGGTTCAAAATGGAAAAAAAAAACCCCAAAAAACCCAAAACCTATCGTCCTTCGGATGCAGAAGCGCCAGTTCCCAGCTAGCTGAAAGGCTTTGTGATTTTCCTTGCCATGCAGTGTTTTTTCAAGGCAGAGGGGTTCCAAAAAAAATAAAAAAAGGGGTGGCCTTTAAGGCCAGAAACACCAGCATTAGAGCTAGATTGCTTTTTGCTCGCTTGTATTCCAGAAGCTGCGTTTTGCAGAGGTGAAGTAGCTGCAGTTTTTGAGGTGGCAGTAAAAACAAAAACAAAGGGGGTGAGGGGAGAAAAAAAAAAAGCTTCCGGTATAAAAACGTAACTGATTTAAAATATTCCCTTTATCGGAGGAAAATTATTCAGCTGAAAACACATCTGCTCCTTCTTTCCCACGCCTTTTGAATATCTTCTTGCGGGCAGAAATGTCCCCCTCGTACTAGAAAAGGCATTATTTAACTAGGTGAAAACAAGAGTGAAAAGAAAAACCGGACACAAGTTGCGCTGTTGTAAGGCGGGCTGCTCACAAAAGAGCCAGAGCTGAGAAGAGAAAAACCCTGCAATTCCCCCCCCCAAAAAGCTTCAAATTAAAGACACAACTTACCCAGCTGGATTTTTCCCAGAGTAAAACAACGTCAAATTTGGAAGGGCTAGGGATTTAAAATTAAAAAAAAAAAAAATCCGAAGAAAAAGCAAGCAAGCTTTCCCCCAGCAAGAGATTTCAGGTTAACAACAGGCAAACAAAATCGCCCTTTGTTTTGTTGTCACCCGCCTGCGTGCTGCTCTCATTCCGCGCTCCGGCGATCAATGGACTTGGCGGGGAGAGAACTCGTTCTTACCCCCCAAAAAATAAATATACCATCACCGCCTCCAAAAAAAAACCCCACCCCTGAATTCAACAGAACGCTGGTGTTCAAATATTGAGTGACTTTTTTTTTTTCCCTATTTTTTTAGTGATGTTTTTCCCGAGGGCAGACGGCTCGGCAGCCGCTCCATGACAAAGAGCTTCCCCCAGCCCCAACTCCGGGTGGGTGGGAAGAAAAAAAAAAAAAAAAAAGAAAAAGAAAAAAGGAAGACAAAATAAAATATAACAAGGCAAAAAAAGAAAAAACTTCCCAAGCTCCGGCGGAAAGAAAGAAAAAAATAAATAAAATGGAGAATTATTTCAGAAACAGCCACAACAAGAGAGCCCTGCGAGGCGCAATACAAAGCGCGCAGGGCGGCGAGGAGGGGAGGAAGGAGCCCGAGGAAGGCAGGAAAGGGGCAGGCCCCGGGCAGGCCCCCCAGCCCTTCCACAGCGGCGTGCGGATGGGGCTCTGTCGCGACAGGCGCGATACTCACCGCGGGGAGGAAGGAAACGGGCAGAAGAGGTACCCCACGCCGGCAGGCCGGGAGCGGGGGGAAGCGGCACAGCCTCAGCCTTCTCACGGCCGCGCGGAGGGCGATAGTTCCGACCGGGCGAAAAAGAAAGAAGGCTCAGAGCGTTCACCTCCGTCCGGCAGGGCTCCGGCGGGCCTGTGCTGCGAGCCACAGGCCGGGGAACAGCGGCAGCAGCAGCCGAGGAGAAGAAACCGATGGACGCCGCCGGCTCCGCCGCCTTCACACCGACTGCCGCGCACCGCCCCGCCTCCCCCAGCACCACCCCGGCGGGGAGGGGCCGAGCGAGGCCACGCCCCCTGGGCAGCCCCGGGGCATGGCGGGAGTTGTAGTCCCGTCCCCCCGCCCGGTGTGCGGGTGTGTCCCTTTGTGCTGGTGTGTCCCTGTGTGCAGGTGTGTCCCTGTGTGCAGGTGTGTCCCTGTGTGCAGGTGTGTTCCTTTGTGCTGGTGTGTCCCTGTGTGTGCTCGCCCACTTACCTGCGCTTCCTGCGCTGCGCAGCGCTGAAAGCCCACAGAGTCCCGGGCTGCCTCAAAAGGAGCGTGGCCAGGAGGTTCCCCCCACTCCTATTCCGCTCTTGTGAGACCCCACTGGGAATACTGCATACAGTTCTGGTGTCCCCAACATTAAAAGGACATGGAAGTGTTGAAGCAAGTCCAGAGAAGCTGATAAGAGGACTGGAGTACCTCCCACACGAAGTCAGGTTAAGAAATCTGGGGCTGTTCAGCCCAGAGAAAAGAACTCATAGCGACCTTCCAGTACTTGAAGGGGAACATTCAGAGGAGCCAGAGAAGCTGTAGCAAAAGGACAAAGAGTAATGGGTACACACTGAAAGAGAGGAAATTTAGGCTGGATATTAGGAGGAATTTTTTTAGTGTGAGGGTAGTGAGACTGTGGAACAGGCTGCCCAGGGAGGTTGCGGATGGCCCAATCCTGGAAGTGTTCAAAGCCAGGTTGGACAAGACCTTCAGCCACCTGGTCTAATGGAAGGTGTCCCTGCCCAGGGCAGGGTGTTGGAACTAAATTATCTTTAAGGTCCTTTCCAAATCCTTAACATTCTACAATTCCATCTGTGAGCATGTGTGTGTATGTATACATACATATGGATGTACTAAAAAATCTATGCATGTATATATGTCCTTATATGTATGCATACATATATATATATCAACTGAAAGAACCTCCTAGCCACATAAAGAAAGACTATATTAATTGATTTTGCTCTATGTTTACCACAGCTTAAGAGAAATCACAGCCTTGATGTGGTCTTCCATTTCTTTTTTTTATATGTGGCGAGAAACAGATTTTTAAGAGAAGTGGGAGTTTCTACCACCACATCATTCAGAAAATAATATGGTCCTGCCCCAGCACAACACACAAATGGAGATGCTTTCATAGTCATCACACCATGAGCTGCTGAAGAATTCTCCAGGGTCAGAAATATCAGAGGTGCCAGGCTGTGCAAACTCTACCCATCATTAACCTGAGTTTCACTGGCCCTGGGGTTTTTAAGGAGAGATTAAGAGCTATAACTCGAAGCTCCCTGATTATAAGAACAAAAGGGGTTTGGGTGATCATCCCTCATGATCTCTGGTGTAACCCTGCACATCTCAAAAATAGCTTTTTCCTCAAAGGCATTATTATTCTTTTAAAACACCTGAGATAAAAATAGCCCTGATGGTAAATTCACCACACCCCAGCTTTTGGTGGCTGCAGAAAACAAAGCCTGGTGTTAAAAGTGAGCTTTCCTTGGAGTGTTTATTGCCTTTGGATTTGCTGTAACTTTGTTCTCCGTGCTTGGCAGCTTGTTATTCCCTGCCATATTTCCAACCCAGGAATTTACAGCCCTCTGATCAGGGTGGGCTTTGGTCTCCTTGTTGGAGCCCTGGGCACTGAGAATTTCAGCCTTTCTGTGCTCACAGGCACTGACCCCCCAGCAAACACTGCACTGGACCTGAGCCCGTGGAAAAGGCTCCCAAAATTGAGTGACAGCACTGGGATTGTGGGGGTGGAGTTTGGATAGAAGGGTGTGATAGCACAGGGGGGAAAACTCAGAGTTTAAGGGTTTAGAATACAGTAATAGATATAAAGCAAGGTGGAGGATTTAGGGCAGAGGCTGAGTCCTTCTTTTTCACCTTCTTCTCCATGGCTCTGGGTGGGATTTTGTAATTGGGTAGAAAAATCCACACTGTGGGCCACGGGTGGTTGGTTATTGGGTTAAAAGTAAAAATAATTCAGGTGTTGTTTCATAATTGGACAGTTTATCCTTAAAAGGCCTTGTAAAGAGAGAGGGGGGACATTTTTAGTTTGTTAGTTAGAAGTGCTGTAGAACTCACAGTTTGTGAGACTGTAATATAGATAAGAATTAATAAACATCTCAGCCTGAACAAGAAACACTGTCTTGAGCATTTAATCCCAAGCCTGGCAAAAAAAGAAGATAAAACTCAACATCTCCTCTTGCTGAGCTCCCAGTACTGGAATCCCCTCATCCATGGCGATGGTGTGAGGCCCTCATCCCTGTGCAGGAGCGTGTCCCACCTCTCCCCACAGCTGCTGGAGGTTCCCACGGGACTCAAGCACAGGAGAGCAAGGAGCACGTGGCAGGTGACAGCAGTGTGAGGCATGGGTGGGGAAGCTCCTGGCTCCAACCCTGACGTGGAAAAACCTGCTGAGTCCCGCCTGCCACCAAGTCATGTCCCAGGCCAGGGAGCAGGTGCTTCCTTTGCAGAGATGGTGGGCAAAAGTTGGAGGAAATGGGATGGGGAAGTGATGCCTTAAATTTTATCTTTCATGTATTTCAGATTCTGTGCTGCCCAGGGGTGTAGATCTGGGCCTCATGTTAAGTGTCACTCAGCTCTTCACAGAGCAGGGACACAAATCCTTTTCCTGCTGCACACCAAGGACAACTTTCAGCCCCAAAAGCACAAACAAGGCTGGGCTGGAGGGAGGAACAAGAAGGATGGGACCTCACAACCTGAAGCTGGAATTGGACAATTCAACCCCAAGATGCAAATGGACCAAAACTTATAAAAATGTAAGACCTCATGGCCATTCAGCCATTTTTGTGACCATTTTGGGTCCACCTTGGGTGTAGCCCTGGTCAGGCTCTTGTCCTGCCCAAGATGTATCCTAAAGGCCTTTCAATAAATCCGTATTTTATTCTCTAGCTCTGTCCAGTCTCTGTTTCAGGCCAGCCTTCCCAAGGCTGAAGAAGGTGAGGGATAGGTGGGAAGCTGCTGGAGTCACAGACAGACATGATGCTGGAATGAGAAGCTGCTGCCTGAGCCCTGACGTGCTCAGAGCTCTGCCTGTAATGAGTCACTTACCACACGTGTGATGTAACACGACAGTGGTAACAGATCTCATTATTATCCAATTGACATGGGGAAACTGGGGTGTGGAGAGGTGAATATTGTGCCTGGGGCGTACTCAGACCAGATTACAGAAGGCCTCATGCTGCCATCCCATGCTCCCTTTACTAAGCCATACAGGAATTAGGTGCAGCTGGCAGAAGCAGAGCAGGCTGAGGAAAGCCTGGGGGGAGAGGATGAGCTTGGCATTCCCAGGACAGAGCCTTGCCCATAGAATTTGTGCCCTGCCACAACAAGTAGTTCCTCTTGCTGTGTTGAATGGGGTCCCCTTCAGTTCCCAAGAGCTGCTCCAGGTTGCTGTCACACTGTGCTCTTCTGTAGCATTTGATGTGTTCCTCACTTTGTCCCTTGGGAGGCTCTTTCCTGGTTTTCCTGGCCATACCACCCTCCTGGCAGAAGACAAAATGACAGTGAGAGATTTCCAGTATCCCAACATCCCTGTTCCAGCCTCATCCCAGCTGCCTCAAGGATGAGTCCTGGATGCCAGTGCTGAGCCTGGCCCTGTCCTGAGAGAGAACCTGCAGCCAGACCAGGGCTTGTGTCCCATTGCTGAGGGACCATCTTTTATTTAACTTTACCTTAGCCCCTTCAGGATGGATTTCTGTTTCATGAATTGGCCCAATCCCTTCTTATGCCTGTGCAAGCATTTATCCTTTGCACAACCCCCTGGTTTAGCACTGCTCTTGGTTCCCTTTTCATCTCGATCCTGCCTCAGGGTTCATTTCTTTCTCAAAGACGTTTCAGAGGAAGCTTAAGAGACAAATCAGCATTACAAAACATTCCTCTTGTAGAGGAAAAAAAAATTCAGAAGGCTTTTCTCTCCTTACTTTAAAAAAAGAAAGGAAACAGATGAGTTTGGTGACTCTTTTCAGTTTTTCCTTATTTTTAACACGCGTCCCTTGCTATGGAAAAAGGGCAATCATCACTGAGGGTTTAAAGTCCTCTGTGACATGCCCAGAGGTCTGGGGAAGCTGGTGCTAAAAACTGGGCTTCAGAACTCAGCTCCTTGCTGGCAGGAAGCCTGGGGGCTCCTTTTCCCTCTGATCTTGCCATGTACCCTTGTACCATAAGCTTGTACCACTCCATGGAGAGAGAGCAAGAAACTGAAACATAAAATATTCAATGTTTTGGGGGAGTCAAGCTGGACTGAGGTGACCCAGCATCATGGATAATTCACTGGAGAAGGATTGGTGGGTAGGTAGAGCATCACCTTTGCTGACCCATGTCACTTCACGCCAGCTTTCCCCTCCCAGCACTGAAAACTTGGAGGACTGGAGTTCCAAAATAATCTTTGATATTTAAACCACTATTTTCTGTTTTCTGACAGCCACACGCTGTGCCAGTGCTCGTGTCGAGCAGGCTCTCTGAGTCAGATGCAAAATAAAGTGACACATGGTCCCCTCTAATGTTCCCATCAGAGCACGGATCGTCCTGTGATCTCACTTCAGCAGCAAGGAAACAAGGAAACAAGGAAACAAGCAAAGGCTCTTGGCCAGCTTTCTGTGCTACTCTTTACTGCATATGGCCCCAACAGCAACAGTTCATTCACACCTCACTGCCCCTGTCTATATTATTAAATAAAATGATCCCCAGCCAGAGTGGCTTGGCTGGACTCAGGGCCATGCTGCTAAACATGCATCCCCTAAAGCACCACGACCAGCCCAAAACTCTTCAGTGCATCTCCTGGCCATGCCCAGGTCATTTTCCAAGTTCAGCCTGCCAAGATACTTCACCAAGCCCTCCCCAAAACCTTGGAGAGACCCCCCATTCCTGAGGGAGAACCTATGTTTCCAAGGGCTCTCCTCCTGGCTCTTCAAACCATCTGCATCCCCAGGGTGACAAAACTGAAGCTGGCATCACCTTTCTCATCCAACCCTTAGGATTCCAAGGGATTCAAACCTACAGCCAAGCAAGTTTCATTGGGGACTGATGCTGCTGGGGCTGAGCATGATGACAGGGTGCTGGGCAGCTGCTGGGTGCCACAACATGCTGCAATTTCTGCCTGCGTGGGTAATCAGCGTGGCTCAGTGCCACGAGCTGTGATTAAGTCATTAGTCAGTCGCGTGAAAAATATCTGAGATTACAAGTCGATGCTGAATTCCTCCTTGGAAGGGTTGAGAAAATTAATATTTAGCTCTGGTGGACACGAGGTCAGAGCTTGTCAAGCACAAGACACGAGGCTGTCACCCCTGAGCACAGACATCAGTGTGATCATCAAGTGTTGGGTTTTTCCAAATGAGCACGCTGATTCCTTTGGCTTGGCACAAACTCATCCTTGGGTTCATCAGGGGCTAATCACCAAATCATGGTGGAAAAATTGAAGCACTCCGAGCCTGGCAGGTGATTCTTTCTTTTCCTGGCAGGTGATTCTTTCTTTTCCATGCCCAGAGGTGTGCACTTGCACCTGCACTGGGCTCGGGCAGAGTAAAGGGGTGGCTGTGCAATCACCCAGAATCAATCAGGCCGATCGTGTACACCGATTAAATTACGTTCCTCCACCAGTTCTTAGAAATGTAATTTGCCTCGAGTTAATAAGCAAACATCTACCCTCTCAAAGTGTATTTGCAGAGCTGTAAAATCAAGGGGCACTTCATGAAGGCAGAGAGGAGGGAGGGAGGGAGCTGTGGTACCAGCACAGCATTTAGTCAGGATGCTGCTGGAGTGTCACAGGAGTCAGCCACCTGGATGGGCATGTGTCAGTCCCCCTGACACACATTAATTTATTAATTAATCATGTGGAACAAAAGCTGTAGTCCTTTCAGAGGACCTCCCTTTGAATACAACTGCAAAAGAGGAGGTTTAAGCAGAACATGAATCCTCCTGCTGTCCCTTCACTGAGGGCAGGTGCTACCTCTGCTCCTGAATCCAGGAGACCTGTGACTTTGAACCTGTATCATGATCAAAGTTACAGGTCTCCTGGGTTCAGGAGCAGAGGTAACATGTACCCCATGGGCTCTAGGATATATTTCATTGCTTGTGGATCTAGAGGAAGAGTTTATTCAGCATTTGCAGTGATTTCTCCACCAGCTGTGGATTGGAGACAGTGCAGTAAGCAAGACCTCCACCAGCAGCTCCCAGGTCCATCTCTTGGGTTGCTCAGGTGGGGGAAGGTGCCTGGCTGCTGCTCAACATCACAGCTGTCCCCCAATGGACCATGTGCACACACATCCCAGCTTTCCCAGACATCCAGTCTCAAAATTAAACTCTTCCTCCCCCTGCCCCCCCTTCTTTTTCTTTTGTTCTTCTCTAAAACACGATCTCCCAAGCTGTTGTGTGGAAAGACATGCATTTTCCCAGGGAGGGGGACAAAGCAGCATCTCCCCCTCACCCAACCCACAGCAGAACCCAAAAAATGGAGGAGGCAGGTGTGACTTGAGCAAGGCACATTCAAATGTCTCTAATGAGGCGAAATGAAAACACCACGCGTCGCTCGCTGCAGCTGCTGGAGCAGTCTGGAGGGTGAAGTAGTGAGAAAAAACCAGCACATAATCAGCATGTGAGTGCTCCCAGCACCCACAGGATGGGTCCAGTTTATAGGTTGGTTGAGGAAACAAAGCAGATTTTGAGTCCTTGAAAACACACAAAACCACAGATGTATGTAAGTTTTTGCTTGCGTTGCAGCCAATTTTTTTTTTTTTTTTTTTTGCTTTTTTGGGGGCTTTTTTTTGTTTTTGTTTTTTTCTCTCCCTCTGCATGTCATGGAAAAAAATCCTCTCCTTTCTGCCTGAGAACTCATCTGCCAGAAGGCCTGCTTGTTGTAGCTATGATTTAAGCCACATGAGCTGGCTGCGTGGTAACAGAGTAATACTCTTTCTTGGGCTTTCTCACTCGAACAATATGATTAACACAGTGTTTTCTGGATGGCTTAAGTCTGTCAATCCAAGCAAGAAGTTCAAGGGAAGGAGGCCACCGTGGGCTCTGTCATAACAAGGCTTTTTAAATCATTGCTCCAGGGAGATTTGCAGCCAGGACCTGATTGGAAGTCCCCCTGAGGCCAGGCTGGCACAGCCACCTTCAACCCTTCATTTTGAGGGTTGTGAGATGTCCCACAGTGGCCTGGCTGTGCCTGGGGTCACCAGGTCTTTTCTGGGCAGCTCCAGCAGCACCCAAAAAGGAGGCTCAGACACCACTGGTGATGTGGGTAACATTTTTGGGGAAGGAACTGAAAGGCTCCTACCAACTACAGAGGTGTTGGATAATGAGCTCCCAGTGTTGGATTCTGAGTATTTAAAATTTCTCATTTTCTCCATTCAGCTGAGGGGTCCTATGGGACAGAGCCATAAGCAGCTCTGGATCTTTCTTCTCTAGACCTGCCAGTGCTCATTGTGTTTGCTCCTTCTCTGGGGGCTGCATCTGGCTCCTACCAAATGGTTTGGGGTTTCTCTTTGCTTTTAAGGGCACCCACTGGATTTTGGAGTCAGTATTTGGCTATTCATAGCCATGTTTCATTCCTGGACCAATATGACTGATATCAAATCCCCTTGCTCTCACCTGAAGGATCAAAACCTTTCCTGGCCACGCTCTTTAATTTGCATTTATGATCACTGAAATTAATTTATAATGATCTTGTCCTTTCAGATGGGAAAACTTCCCTCCTCCAGCCTCTCAGTTTTACTTGGGCTCTCCTGAAGGAAACCACTGGGGTGTTGCAGAGGGAAAATCCCTGTGTCTGGAGGTGCCTGCAGGCTCAGGGTATGGCAGCCTGCTGCAGCCCGGGATGAATCAGAGCTGTGAAAGCACAGGCTCGCTAGCAGGAGCCAGCATCCCACCTTCCTAGCAAGTGCTCAGCTCTGCCTGCCCACCAGCCACGACTCTGGGGGCTCTACTGTGTCCAGCATCATCCTGAGGAAGATGCAGCATCGTTCCAACCCACTCCTGGTGGTCTTTGCCAGAACCTCCCCACCACCAAATGGCCCCTGATGGCTTGGTGATGAATGGCCCCTAACACATATTGGCTGTGACAATGAAATAACCCCTTCAGAACCACCTTTGGAGCAGGCTGGTGAACTCAAGCACAGAGCAGGCACAGATAGGAAGTGGTGTGAGCTTGAAACCACTCAGAGACAGCAGCTTTGGATGGGGTTACCTCCTGTGGGGCTGCAGTGGGCTTTGACAGCAGTAGGATGTTGCCAGCTGGACTCAGGACTGAGAAGCGACCCACAACACACTTGATTTATTAATATATGTATTGTCTTTGGGGCTTGATGGTGGCCCAAAAGCCACTGGTGTAACCCAGGTGTTGAAACTCTGGGCACTGAGAATTTCAGCCTTTCTGTGCTGACAGGCACTGACCCCCAAGAAAACACTGCATTGGACCTGAGGCCATAGAAAAGGCTTCCAAAATTGAGTGACAGCACTGGGATTGTGGGTGTGGAGTTTGGATAGAAGGGTGTGACCTCACAGGGTGGAAAACTCAGCGTTTAAGGTTTAGAATCCATTATATTATATATATATATATATAAAAAAAATATATATAGTATATTATATATATATATACTATATATATAAAGCAAGATGGAGGTTTTAGGGCAGAGGCTGAGTCCTTCTTTTTCACCTTCTTCTCCATAGGTCTGGGTGGTATTTTGTAATTGGATAGAAAAGTCTGCATTGCGGGTCATGGGTGGTTGGTTATTGGGTTAAAAATAAAAATAATTTAGGTGTCATTTCATAATTGGACAGTTTATCCTTAAAGAGCCTTGGAGAGAGAGAGAGAGAGGTCATATTTCACTTTGTTAGCTAGAAGTGCTGTAGAACTCACAAGACTGTAACATAGATAATAATTAATAAACATCTGAGTCTGAACAAGAAATACCATCTTGAGCATTTAATCCCAACCCTGGCAAAAAGAAGATAAAAGGCAACACCCAAACTCATCCTCTTCCTCAGTGCTGGCAGCACTGATGCTCCTCGGGAGGAGTGACCAACGTGATGCCCACCAAGCCAACATTCACAGCCATCAGAAACAAGGCTTTCCCAGCAGGAAAACTAGAAAGTGGAGGGGCAAACATGTTGTTTCCCAAAACCTCATCCCCTAATTGTGTGCAAAAAGGGGAAGAGAAATGAAATGGCCATGGAATGCCTCGTGAGTCACTTGGACACACTAAGGTGTGGTGTCACAGAGCTTGGCAGATCCACCCTGCCTTTGCTGCCTCCACAGTTGCAGCCAAGCAGTTTTTTGGATGTTGACACTGTTCCTGGGTACAGCAGCTCAGCCATGCCAGGAGAGCTGCTGCTCACCCTGGCCTTGGCAGACCCCATCCTTTGTGTTGATCTGGGATGGGGCACACAGAGACAACCAATGGTGTTGTCTTGTACCATCCGACCAACCAAAGGGAATAACAAAAACTGCAAAAACAACACGAGAAAAACATCAGAGAGGTGAAAAGGAGGATTTTTTTCCTGGATGCAGATTCATAGCAAATCTGAGCTTTGAAGCCCTGTGAGGCCAGGAAATGTAGGTGCAGTGTCTGCTCCTGGTTCTGGTGGCAGCGATTTTCACTACGTAGCAACAGTTGTTATGTAGCAACAATACCTGGCAAATTTCAGGGCACTTGAGAAACGTGTAATTAATCTGCACATCAGCCTTGTCAGGTAGGCAGCTATATATTTTCACCTGTGCTTTGTAGCTTGGGAAGTGAGACCACAGGAAGAAAGGAAAAAGCATCAGTTTGTCCACAGTTACAGCACAAGCAGCTGCCTCAGAACATGAGAGCTGATGCAAAGGAAAACCAGGCAGTGCATCAGGGGATCCAAAGGAAGCACCTAGTTTTTCAATCCACTGAAGCAAACCTCAGAGGGACTTCCCTGCTGCTGGCACTGGCATTTCACAACTCGGTTTAATTACACTAATCGCTTTGCTGATGACTCCTGACATTCACCTTCATTAGCCACCGTCGGCCACGCTCAGCTGCTGCGACTTCAGAGCTGTCAATGTCTGCTTTAAATAACCCATGAGTAAAATCAGCTGGGAGACAGTGTGTCTGGGCTCTCCTCTGCCACAGCCTGCATGGAGGTGGCTGGGAATGCAAGACTGAGGCCAAAACTGCAGTTTAACCCTGGCTGAGCGTGGGCATGATCCTTCTCTGGATGTCTTGGGATGAGCTTTCCTCTTTGGCACTGAGAGCAATGGCAGAGTGGAAATGGAGAGCAGGGGTGATGTGCAAAGGAAGGACAAGGTGAAGCCATGAATTCCAGGCCATCTCCCCATTTGTCTTGGGAATGGTGTCAGTGCTGCACCTTCTGTTGCACAAACAAGGAGCTCGTGCCATTACCAGGCTTCAGCCCAAGGTTTGTTTGTTGTTTGGTTGTTGGTTTTTTAATTTTTTTTTGCCCCAGTGCCCCTTGTCCCCAAACAAACAGCAATTCAGGTCACACTGAGGGTGGTCACGTCCTAAAGGCAGGGGATAGGACAGCTGGAAAGGCAAAGCAAAAGGCAGGAGGACACATGGTGCCACAGCCATCCTTCAAAGCAGGGCCAGAGAGCAGCTGGACCCTGTCCCACAGCTCTGAGCCCTTGTTGTGGCCACGCTGCCCTTGCTGGCAGTGTGCCCTGCTTGCCTTAAACCAGGATGAAATGTAGGAAAAACCACAAAACCCCAGACAGATCACAAAGGTGTTGTGATGCAGCTGCTTCAGTTTCCCTTCCTCACGGTTTGTTGTGCTGTTTCCAGCTCGTGATTCCCATTTCACTGGGAATGCTGCTCAGGGAACACAGACAGAACTTTCAGTGATGCCATTTGTCAAAAGAGAGGAATTTGAGCTCTGCAGAATAAAAACAGAGAGAGGGGTGAGATGCTGTTGCTTTATTGTAGTCAAAGATGCTGCAGCAGTGCTAAATGCCATTTGTCACTTGTGTCTGAGAGACACCAATTATCATCCTCAAAAAGCTGAACAGAGTGATGATTTCACCCTGCTAGCAAGCAATTTCCCCAATACTGACCACAGTCCCAAAGCCTTTCCCTGCAATGCTCCTTTACAAAGTTGTTATTTTGCAAACTAATGCCCACAATAAATCCATTTGTGCAGATTTTATTAGCAGGAACCTGTAACTCATTTACTTCTTTGGCGTGCAAAACACAGGGGGGCACCTGTTTATAATTAAGAAAAATTATAAAACACCTGTATTGTAAAAGCAGCATTGTTTTAGCATGAGTAGAGCTGCTCAAGGTAGGAGACAGGAGTAATGTTCTCTGTGCCTGCATCCCTCCTGAAAACATCACTGGGATGGTGGATTTATGAACCATGGCTTTGCTGCTGTGGGGAAGTTGAACACTTAAATGCCATTATTTATATCTTTGGTCCTTTGTCATGAGAGGACTGATGCTTTTTTTAAAAAAACCCCAAGAAAATAAGGAAGACATGAGACGGTTTCACTTGGAGGGATTTTAAGTGTTTCTTCGTTCAGCATTTATAACTGGCATTTTCCTGAGTGTGAAAGTGCGTGGAAAAAAAGGGTAACATTAAGACCCTGTTCTTTGGGAAGGAGATTGCCCATGGCATGTCCTGAGTGCTTCTCTTTCCCCCTGAAAAATCCTTGTTTTGCACCAAGCCAGATTTCTCTGTCGTGCTGTATATGTGCTGTATATTTTGGCTGGTTTCTCTGCTGCACATCTTGGCTTTTTCTGTGACACTGCCTCTCTTAGGAACACAATGGACTTTTGCACTCTCACTCCCAAGGATGTTGTCACTGCAGGCCCTTCCCTGGCAGCCACAGGAGTGTTTCTGAACGCTCCTCTTGAGGAGCACACACCCTCCTTTTTTTCCACAAAAGCCTTTTTCCCCACTGCCAAACCACATGAGCAAAGCTCCTCTTTGCTTCAAAGGCAGCCTTGGCTTGCCAGAGCAGATGCTGCTGGGCAAAAGCCACCCTAGGAAGGGACAAGGGGAAGGAGGCACTTCTTCCCCAGCTTTGCAGAGCATCCAGCTTCCCGAGCTGGTTTAAATGCAGCTTCAAAGGCAGGAGGGAACTTCCCCGTGTCCTAAACCCAGATGAGCTCACACCCGCAGCGCTGCAGGGATGGGCAGGATGGCAGTTTCTCTGCGGGAAGGGAAGGGGGACACGGTGTTTGCTGTGTCCCCGACCCTCTCCGAGCTGCCAGGGGAAAGCTGCAGCTCTGCTGGCTGCTGCAGAGAGGCAGGAACACGCAGGCATTGCTTGCAACCAGGCAACCGTGAGGACAGAGCAGAGAGGAGGAGGAGGAGGAGGAGGAGGCATCACTTCCAGCCCTGGCTGATGGGTCTGTTTGTGTCAGGGTGGGGAGAGGACAACCCTACCAGCTTGGGAAGGACTGGGAACAGGATTGCCAGAGCTGGGCACACCCCTCCCCACAATCTTCTGCTTCACTCGGCATCTTCCTTCCAATCCCTTCAGAAAAGGGGGAGGAAATGAGGGGGGAAAAAAAAAATCTAAAAAACCCCAATGGAGGCTCACAAACTGCTAGTTTCTGTACGTCTTGCCGAGTATGTATACAGATTTTTGATCCAACAGACACACTATTTTTAGTGTCCTTTGGGGTATGTTTGGGAGCGAGCCCTTAACTGTTGCTGCGCTGCTATAGAAACCGTATCCATGTACACTGACATGTTTACAATTGTTTCAAACGCCATAAACTTTCGAGGGCGAAATCAAGCGGCTTATTTCCATTAAAGTAACTGCCCCTGGTGTGGGTTTCTCCTGCTTTTACATTTTATTAATTTAGGACCCTTCTCAGCTTCACCCAGCCCCGCGGAGCTTTTGTTTTGAGAGAGGTTTTGCCAGCTCTTTGCTGCCATGGTGCTTGGCAAACCTGGAGCAGAGCAGTTGCAAAATCTGGATTGAGGAAGAGAATTTTTTTCTGCTCGACCTCAGCCATAGGAGGGGTGTTTGGCAGATAGCAGGGTGTCCGTGCAAAGCAGAGCCTCCTGCCTTGCCCATGCTCCATCCTGGTGCTGAGGAGGTGCTGTGACAGGTTGTTCAGCCCTTGTGGCCAGTTCGTGTCTGTCTGGGACAGAGCAGCTGCCTGGCTTTAAAAAAACCAAAAAACAACAGCAAAAAAACTACCCCACTCACCTTCCCCTCACCCCACCCCCTAAAAAAACCCCAAACAACAAAACACAAAACAAAACAAAACACCCCAAAAACAAAAACCCAAAAACCACAACAACAACAAAAAAAACCCCACAAAACCACAAAAAAACCCACAAAAAAACCCCAAAAAAAAGAACACCCCCCCCCAAAAAAAAACCAACAAACCAAAAAAAAACCCCCAAAAAACACCCCTAAAAAACCCCAGCAAAACATTTTATTTTAGGTTTTGGGATGAGAAAACACTCTTTTTTCTTTTTTCTTTTTTTTTAAATATTTTTAAGTATTTCCTAAAGGTTACACTTCCACGACCTTTTTTTTTTTTTTTAATATTTTTAAGTATTTCCTAAAGGTTAGGCTTCCCCGACCTTTTAATTTTTTTTTTAAAGTCAATTTTTCTCCTATGACAAAGATTAGAAAAGGGCAGAGAAAAAGGGTTGAGGTTTTTTTCCCCAGCACCCCAGGTGGGCAGCAGATGTGTGAGAGAAGAATTCTCCCCTGAATGTGAGACTGAAGTATCATTTGAGCTGGATGAGGAGCACAGAGTCCATCCCATCCTCCATCAGCAAGGTGGGTTCAAGTGCACCTTCCCTTGAAATACCAATTCCAAAAAAAAAAAAAAAACCATTCCAGAGCAAGGCATCTCCATCCATGGCCAGGCAGGGATGGATGGCTGGGAACACCTCAGAACCCCCATCATTTTGCTGTGCTCAGCTGGACACTCTGGCAGAGACATGCACGG
>JBBMKD010000145.1:14818570-14833579 GCA_037834095.1 Argya squamiceps
TTTGGGTTTTTGGGTGGTTATTTTTGGGGTTTTTTTGGTTTTTTTTATTGTTGTTATTTTTTTGTGTTGCTGTTTTGGTTTTTTGTGGGGAGGTTTGGGGGGGGTTATTTTTCTTTTGTTTCGGGGTTTTGTTTCTTTTTTTGCTTTTGTTTTTTGTGTTGGGGTGTGGTTTTGGCTTTTTGTTGTTGTTTTGTTCTTTTTGTGGGGTTTTTTTTTGTTTTATTTTGATTTTGGTTTTGGTTTTTTTTTGGTTTTTTTTTTTTAAGATACAGGAGCTGCTCCTGCTGCTCCAGGGCTTGACTTCCCTCTTACTGCAGCCTGGCTGAGAAGGTGCTGGGTGGGAATTCGGGGCTGCTGTGGCTGCTGCCTCTCCCCAGCAGCCCCGGGTGTTTGCTGGGTGCTGGAGAAACCCCAGCCCGCCGAGGTGGAGAGGAGGACAAAAGAACAGCAGCGCTGGGAGGTCTCGGTGTAAGGTTTCAAAGAGAGTTTTTGGAGCAGCTGGAAATAACCGGAGGGGCCTGTTTCTGAGCAATTTTGTGCAACTCTTTTCTTCCATCAGTGCAAACCAGTTGGAGTTGGAGCAGGAAAAGCTGGAGGAGGTGATGTGGAGCCCTGCTCTGCTTGCTGCCACCGAGGTGGGCTCGGGGAGGGGAGAAGCCTTGAGGAATGATGAGGGAATTACCCACCAGGGACTCATGGATGGACCACTGGGACAATGATGAAGGCACAAGGAGCAGCAGGAAAGAGAGGTGTCCGTGGATCTTGCTTGTTCTATTAACCCAGGCATCTACTAGGAGCCTCAGCACAGGCAGTCAGGGCAAGTCCTGGTGCAGTGGGATTTTGCAGAGGGTTAAGCCAAAGGCTTGCTCCTCCAGAGCACTACCTTCAGCAGTGATGGGTTCTCTGCCTCTTCCTTCCACCCTCAAACCTCCCTCAGACAACGTTTCTTCAGATCATATTTAATTTATCCCCATTCGTGTCTTTCCATGCAACAATTTTTTACTCTTCTCTTTCCTCTACATGTTCCTCTTTCCCCCAGTAAAGCCTCCTAAAGCCCAAAAAGCTCTGTTTCCATGGTCTAACCCTGCTGATGGCTGTCTGAAGGATGGTGACATCAACCCAAACTCAGGACTGGGTTCACTTTACCCACAGAATCAACCACCCAGGTCCCCAAAACCTGTCACTGCCACCCTCCCTCTTCCTTGTTCCCATTACATCCACATCTCCTCCTCCTAAATATGAGCTGTGCCTGAGGTCCCACAGATCCCAGGTCCCCTTGGGCATGCACAGCTCACCTTCTTTGTGGCCAAAGGAATTATTCCTCCAGCTAAGACAGATCTGCTCAAGTCTCCCACCCTGCTGGGTGAAAAACTGACTGCTCTCAGCAGGGAGGTACAGATGGCATTGCTACACACCCTGAACCCTTTTCTCAAGGCTGTCACCCCCCCAAAAAAATCACATGTAGAGGAGAACAGGGATGGTGCAGCCTTGGACTGGTGGCATTCCAGCTGGGATCATCTCTTCCTCCATCCACCAAAGCAGAGCCTTCCCCCAGCTCCCTTTTGCTCACCCAGGGCTGCTCACCACCAACCAACCATGCAGGAATTGCATCTTTTAATCAAGGTGGGATCCTTTTAATGTGCCAGAGGTTCTCTCCCTCCCTGGGTGCCTTCTCTCTGTGCCAGGGCAGCAGGAGCAGGTGCAGTCGTGTCCAGGCACGATCAAAGTGCTGCAGCAGAGTTATCTCCCTGCTCACTGAGGGCCAGACAAGCCCATTGCACCAACACAAATTTTGGGGCTTGAATTAGCAGGGAAACACTGCTCTGTCTTTAAAGCAATCTGTGCTTGCTTAAAGGGAAAAAAACAAAGGTTCTGAAATCAGAGATTTAGAAGGAGGGAGAGAAAACTGAGGTCAAAATTGTTCCATTGCTCGGTGGCAATGCTTTGGACCAAAAGGTTTTTTTGGGAAAAAAAAATCCATCCCTTTTGTCCCTCCTCTGAAAATCAGTCCTTGGGGGTGTCAGGGTTCCCTTTTTTTGGAGGGTCCAGCTTCCCAAGGCATTGGGAACTGCAGAGAGGGTAGGTGGGGGTGAAGCAACTTGCCTCAAAAGAAAGCACAATTCCTGAGTGCTGCTGAACCCTTGCCTCCATCACCTCCCAAGATCTCTGGCATCCACATGTCTTGCATCAAAGCAATGACCAGCAAGCTTTTTTTTTACTTTTTCCCCCCTATATTTTTCATATTTTATCTTATAAGCATATAAAATAATAACTGTATTAAGATCTGCACCCAACAAGACCCCACATCTAAAACTGAAAGCTGAACTGCAGAGGGGCTCAGGAGATCAAAGCTTTTTCTGGCATCCTTGAAGCTCTGCTCGAAACAAACAACAATTCTTCTCAAATCCTGCATTTTATTCGAAGCTCAGTTGGAGCTGATGCCTTGCCTGTTTATTTTCAGTCGCTGGTGGTTTGTCTGCAACCAAAATGAGCATTTTCTTAAATCCTTTCTTTGCGACATCACTCGAGGAACGGGAACCATAAATGTCCCCATGCCAGAGCCCTCAGGGTGCCACGGGCTCCTCCTGCCCAGGACAGCCCTGGAGCCTTTCATGCACAGTCCCACACGGCATTTTGGGGATGTGCTTTGAGGTTTTACTGCTGCAATGTCTCAGTGCTGTCGCCAAGTGCTCACCACACAATTTCCTCTCTTTGCAAGGCCCTGCCAGCTCTGTAACCTCGTACAGATTTTTTAGCACCAAGTTCCATTTTAGGCAGAACCCTAAAATCTTTAGGTGTTACCAGATAAATCTCCCTCTGCCACGTCACAAGGTGAGTGGCATTTCCTGACAGCAGGTTTCATCATCACAGGATGATTTTTAAAGCACTGAATTAAAGTGGTAATGAATGTCAGGGATTAGCATGCTGCTGAAACCACTTCTGCCTCAAAACCCCTGAAGTTTTGGACTCTTTTATTCTACTTTTCCTCAGAGGGACTGTGACACTTTTAAGATTTGTTTATTGGTGTGTACTGTCTGGCACAGTCCTGCAGTCTCCACTGAGCAGGGACACTTCTTGCCTAATTTCAGCAAGACACTGCAGAGGGTAGAGCCCTCCAAGATTGTTATTAAGAATCCATAGTTTTTTCACAAAGAATATGGTTGTAAAATTTAAAAATTCATAGTTTATCCACAAAGAATATGGTTCTAAAATTAAAAAATAACCCTGCTAATAGCTCTGGTTGTGGGTTACCCCTGTCCCATATCAGACATGAGAGAGCTGGGGAAAACCAGGCTTTTAGGTACACTGAGCAGGTCACTCCTGTGAAGCATCTCAAATTCAGATTCACATTTCTCCTCTGTCTTCTCTCCAAGATCAATAATAAAAATTATGGAGGATAAATAGAGAGAGGCTAAGACAAAATTTCACCCAAATGCACAGTGTTCCTTCACTCCAGGTCCTTCTCTTGTGTTCTTCTCCTTCTCATTGTTGTTGCTGTTCTTCTCTTCCTCCTTTTTCTTCTTTTTCTTCTTTTTCTTCTTTTTCTTCTTTTTCTTCTTTTTCTTCTTTTTCTTTTTCTTTTTCTTTTTCTTTTTCTTTTTCTTTCTTCTTCTTTCTTCTTTCTTCGTTCTTCTTCTTCATTGTTACTCTTACAACTGATTTCTGGTTTAGATCCAGCTCCAAACTCCAGCCACACTGGAACCACAGTGTGGCTTCCAAGTGCCCCTATGGAGCAGAGATGTGGTGCAGATGCAACAGGGGGGATAAAAAAGGAAAAAAAAGAGTATGCAGAATGAAACAGGGATTAGGAGCATTCCAGCAGGACTCATTTTTACATGAAGATATCACAGAGGGAAGCAATAAAGGAGAGTTTTCTGCTCGTGCAAGGGAGCAGGGTGAGTCAAGGACCACTCACAACTTTCATCCACACAGCTAAAAATGAGGGGAAGTTCTCTGTGAGGGTCCCAGCCCTGTCTAGACTCCCAAAAGGAGGATAACAGGCAAAAGAGGTGAAGGTGCAGGCTCCTCTCCCTGAAGCATCCCTGTAATTGAGCAGAGATTTTGTACCTTTGCTCTGACACCTCAAGGCTGCACCAGTGCCTTGCTCTGACCTGCCCGTGTGGGAAACAACTCCTCTGGCATAACCCAGCCTGCCTTTGCCTCCAGTCTCCACAGGAAACAGCCAGAGGAGTCTCTTGGTGGTCTGTTAAAATTAGATGACACAGAATAGCAGCACTGGTGTGGCCCAAGGTGATGTGCAGGAGGCACCCAGGGAGGCACCGAGGTCCCCCCCAGCTCCAGGGGAAGGGCTCACCCTGCCCAGCTCTCTGCACCAAGCTCAGCCCACAGCACTTGTAGGCAAAAAAATGTAGAACTGATCCATGAAGGGGAGGTAAAAGAGATTATGCAGGCTAAAGAGTCCTAAACTCTTCTTTGACCATCACATTCCAGCCTAAACTCTCCTGAAAGGCTGGCGCATGAGTTCTGTCTGCCACGGGAGGTTCTGGGGGATGAGACCTGGAATGGGGTGAAACCTTTGCAATTCTGCCTAAAATCAAGGAAAACCTTGAAAACAGCCTATTTAATGTGGTGGAAAGACTGAACAAAGCATGCTGGGGCAAGGGTGCTGTGGTGACACCCCACAAACCTGTCCCAGGCATGGGGGGACAGCTTGGGGTAAGGAGGAGAGGTAAGTAGAGGTAATACTGGTAATATATCCAGTATATATCAAAGTTTTGTTAACTAGGAAAATGAGAAAATGGTGCTTTCCAATTTTCCCAAATGAACTTATTGATGTCTCAGCAGATCCCTGTCACCCTCTGGGATGCAGAAACCAATCAGTCCAGTCTGAGAAGAAAATCAAGTGCATCTTTTGTTGTTTTTTAATGTGACAGACATTTCTGCAGTTCCCTGGCTTCAAACAAGCATCTCCATGAGCAGGTGTAGAAAACCCTCAGCCTAAAGGGATGGGCAGCTTTTCCCTTCAGTCATCACTGACTGCTGAGATGCCTCATGTCCTTAAAAACTTGAGGTCAGGCTCAGCTGCTAACGTAAAACTCCTTCTTCTGATTCAAAACCTGATGTCATTTAAATATCAAACATTTTTCCCTAGAAAAAAACCACCAGTTGAGTCTGCATGGGAAGGCTGTGTCTCTGTGCTGCCATAAGATTTCCCCTGCGTAAAACAGGGAGACCTTTTGCCCCAAGGGACTTTGCTTCCTGTGGAGGAAATCAACAGGGAGCAAAGTTCACCGGGATCAAAATAAATCTTGGCACATCAGCAGATTTCCACACACTTGGCTGTGTGTGAGAAGGGGGTGCACAAGCCCCGGCAGCCCAGAAAACGTCTGATCCAGAAGGATGTTTTCACCATGACTTCAGGTTCACTCTGCCTCAGGGTTTGTCACCAAGCAGAGGAAAAGCCACCATGGCACTCCATGTCAGTGTGGATCACCAGCAAATCCCCAATCCCAGCATAGCTGTGGTGCCTTGGAGTACCAGCAGCTGATGGGAGAGTGGTGAATGCTCTTGTGGTTGGTTGGTTTTGGGGTATTTTAGGGGAACTGCCTTGGTTCTTGCTGCCCTCAGCCAGCTCCAAGGCTCTGCTACCAGCACGTGGAGTTTCCACCACGCTGGAGTTTGGTGCCTGGGGCAGCATCTCTGCCTCATCCCTGTATCCACAGCTGGCCAGACGGGTGCCAGAGGGAAGAAATCCTGGGAACAAAGAGGTTTGGGGAAGGGAAGCCAGGAATTGCTCCTGTCTCTTTCCCATCCTGCCACCAACAGAGCAGAAAGGGAAAAGGCTGTGGGGCGGTGGGAAAGGAAGTTTGAGGGTGCTTATTGCATTCCCTCTGCATTCCTGTGATGGCTGGAAGGGGGTGAGCAGCAGAACACCACCACCCCTGGGGAGAGGAACCTCCCCTCACCCCCCAAAATGAGAGCAGTTACCCAGGATTTTGGGAAACAGAAGGAATGTGCAGGGTATCTGTCACTGGTGAGTGATTTGTGACAGCAGAGCCCTGAGCAGAATGGGAGGCAGAGGGAGAGCAGCCCCCTTTATCAGCACTGGATGCTACATTTCTCACTTTTGGAGTAGAAAATCAAGCAGTTGCTGTTGCTGGGACTGCAGGAAAGCATCTCTGGGTTACTTGGCATGGAGGGAGGGGAGCAGGTCCATCCCTGGGGAGTCCTGGAAGGAGCCTGGCTCTTCTTGCTGACCCTTTTTATTTTGCTTCCTTTAAAGGCTGGGAGGAAAGAGGGAGGGAGGACCTAAGAAATGTGGTCTGAAAAAAAAAAAAGACAAAAAAAAAGGGCAAGCTAAAGATGTGAAGTGCCTGGCAGAGACCCAAAGAACAAGAGCACAGAGACCGTGAGAAAAATGTAAGTTTGCTGCCCAACTGGATGGAAATCAGATGTTGCTGGGGACATCACAGGACTTGGAAATGAATAAAGGAATGGGCAGGAAAGGAAGGAAGATCCAGCCGGGCTGGAGAAGGCAAACCAGCAGGGCCTTGATGGTTAATACCCTTGAGATTTAGTCCTGCAGGCAGCAGTGACTGTCCTACCACAGCATAAATCCTTCATTGATGGCTAAACCAGATCTCCTGAGGATGGAGGAGTGGAGACCTCAGGGTTTGGGTGTTGTGAGTAGCTGAGGAGGAGGAGGAGGGAGTCATGAGGGTGGGGAAGAGAGCCATGAAACCCTTGCTGGAGCACAAGGGATCACAGCTGCTCTGGTGACACATGGCAGCTTCTGTTGCTGTTCCCAAATTCACCTGGTGACTGCTTGGATACAGGACCCAGGAATGCCAGGGTGTCTGCTGGGCTGGGGTGACCTGGAGGTCCTGAGTGGCAGAAGAAGGACAGAAGGGTGGCAGAAGAGGTGAAATAATCCCTTGGGAAGGTCTGCAGCAGGATGGGCACAGCTACCTTTGGAGCTCAAGTGACTTTTGCTGTTCCATGTGCAGTCAGGCCATGGGACACACTCTGAGACTAATGGAAGAAGTTGCCCATGGTTGTGCCTTTATAACACACATACACACACAATTCCTTGAGATACTCCCTGATTTAGTACCCCCTGCAGGACCTCCTGTTTGTCCCCACCTGCTCAAAGGGGAAACCCATCCAAGAAGCAGCAGAGACAACTCAAGAAACCTTTGTAAGCTCTGTATCACCTATATTCTTTTACATACTCCCTGATTTAGTATCCCCTGCAGGACCTCCTGTTTGTACCCACCTGCTCAAAGGGGAAACCCATTCAAGAAGCAGCAGGAACAACTCAAGAAGCCTTTGTAAGCTCTGTATCACCAAATAGGAGAAGGCTTAGAGAATTCTGCTAGAAAATTCTCAGAGCTACTCATGGCTCAACACCTGGATGGGACCTGCACAGAAGCTGAAGGAGCCCAGGATGACCCTGGAATGAGTGAGCAGGTCCAGAGCAGGCTCTGGTTGGCAGCACAGCCTTCAGAGTGTCCCCTGCACCATGCTCAGCCTGCCAGGCAGGCACAAAAAGCCTGTCCTTGCTATTTCCCAGCAACTCTCCGTGGGAAGCCCATTCCTGCTCCCTGGCTGTCAGCACGGGCTGGGAATGGAGCCACCACTGAGACCTGCAGGGCATTTTCTGTGAGGAAACAAAGTCGTGCTCCTTGCACAGGAGCTGGGGACTCCCAAGGCAGCCAGCCATGGCCCAGGGCACTGCTGTGTGAAGAGCTGGAAATGCCAAAAAGGATGGCTGCTGCCCCAAAATGCTCCCCATCAGAGCTGGCTTTTGGGGACAGGGCAGTAAAACGCCCACCCTCTGTTCGTGCAGACATCATAGGAGATGATTTCAACCCTCTCCAGGGAGGTTTAAGAGGAATAAACGCTGGAAGAGGTGGATGAAGAGGCACTTGGGGAGGTGGGAACAAGCAGAAATATTAGGAGAGGGCAAGCAAACCCACGGCTGCAACTCATGAAACCTTTAAAGCAGCTCGGAGCCTTAAGGAAAAAAACCAAAACAACAAAATCTCCGTCTGAACGCGCTCGGAGCATCTCTGTGACCTGGTGGGACCTTGCCTGGGGATGTCTGGGCTCGGGGCTCCCTCTAGAGGGTTTTGGGCATCCAAAAAATGGTCCCAGCACGGCCTTGGGAAGGGGACGGAACGGACCCCAGGGCTCAGCCCTTCCTTCCCTTGGGGTCCGGCTTTACATGGGGTGGTCCTAAGAGCGTCCCCAAACTGCCCCGAGACAGCGTGGGCATCTTCAGCTCTGCCAAGGGGAGTGGCAGGGGCAGACACTCAGTGTGGCTTTTTATTTTCTTTTCTGGCAGGGTCGGGATTAAATGCTCGAGAGACATTGTTTCTTGTTCAGACTGAGATGTTTATTAATTATTATCTATAGCACAGTCTCACGAGTTGTGAGTTCTAGCTAACAAAGTGAAAAATGGCTCTCTATCTCTCTCTTTACAAGGCATTTTAAGGACAAACTATTCACCTAAAATTGACACCTAAATTATTTTTATTTTTAACCCAATAACCAACCACCCCTGGCCCACAATGTGGATTTTTCTACCCCATTACAAAACACCACCCAGACCCATGGAGAAGAAGGTGAAAAAGAAGGACTCAACCTCTGCTCTAAATCCTCCATCCTGCTTTATATCTATTACTGTATTCTAAACCCTTAAACTCTAAGTTTTGCACCCTGTGGTATCACACCCTTCTATCCAAACTCCACCCCCACAATCCCAGTGCTGTCACTCAATTTTGGGAGCCTTTTCCACAAGCTCAGCTCAAATGCAGTGTTTTCTTGGGGATCAGTGCCTGTCAGCACAGAAAACTTAAAATTCTCAGTACTCAGGGTTCCAACAACTCAGTATGTTCACATGGATTATTTCAGCCAAGCAGGATTTGGGGAGAGAGGTTTTGGAAGCTTCTTTACTAATAACTTAATTACAGCCCAGACTGCCCAAAACAATGGGGCACTTCAAACACATCCATAAAAAAGGAGCAAGCCAGGTTAACTCATCACTGAGGTTTTAATCAGAGCATCTGCAGGGGCAGGTGGGCAGCATCTCACAACCTCTCAGGCCAAAGTCACAGACAGAGAGAGGTCACACACACACACACACACACAAATAAAGAACACTGGGATCAGACAGGAAAGAGGGTTTGGGTGCATTTAAGGTTTCCTAGAACAGAATAATTTGAGGTCCAAATACATGAAGCTGTAGGGAATGTGAAATTCTCCCCAGGCCCTTTGACAAAGGGCTCTGCTCAGCCCTGGCAGCAATGCCCAGCTCAGCTGTGCTCAGCTGTGAGCAAGAGTTCTGTTTCTTGTCTGCATACAGCAAACTCCTCCTGCCCTGCTCCCTCCAGAAGGGACAGGAGAAAGCTGGAAAAAGAAGCACCACAAGAAGCTGCACTCCCCTTCTAATTTCCACTTTTTCTGCTAGTGAGACAAATATTCTTTATGCAAACCATGGGAGAAGACAAGCAGGATCCTGCTCAGTGCCTGCAAACACCTAAAGTTAAAGCCAGAAAGGGCTCTTGAAGGGAAAGTCACATCTTACTAACTAAATATTCCCCCCTGAAAGGGTGCTCAGACACTGGAACAGGCTGCTGAGGGATCTGGTAGGATCACTATCCTTGGAAATGTTCCAAAAATGCCTTGATGTGGCGCTTAGGGACATGGTTTGGTGATGGGCTTGGCAGCGCTGGGTTAATGTTTGGGCTTGGTGATCTCACAGGTCTTTTCCCACTCAAAGAATTCCGTGATTCTGTGATTCCAAGACGCTGATGGTCCCCTCGCCAGCCTTCACTAGATGGTGCTCTGCGCCCTCCCAAAAAATCCCTTTTACAGCCAGAGCCCGTTCCTCCTGTGCTGCATTTCCAGCCGCAGCCTCAGGTGGGAGGAGAACGGATGTTTTCCTGCTCGGGGGATGTTTTCCACAGCAAAGTAGTGGGGAAAAAAAAGCGGTAGTGGGGCTTGAAAAAGCCCAGGTTGTGTTGAAAAGAGGAGGTTGAACAGATGGAGAAAAAGGTGGGATCATTTTTCCTCCCTTCCTGGAAAAGGGAGGAAAACGATGTTGCACTCTGAGAAATCACAGAGTCCTTCCAGAGGATGTCCAAACTTTCCCTGACCAGAACTTAGCTGAAGGAGGACAATTTTCCCCTCTCCGACCATTGTGGGCACAGGGTTTGTGGGCAAAGGCTTCCAAAAAACCCACCTGGGAGCTTCAGCACCTGCAGGAGACCATGGTGCTTGTGCCTCCTCCTTCACCCCTCCAAAAAGTGTTTCCTCCTTCACTCCTTCACCAAGAGCCAACCCCAGGGAGTTCTGCCCTCCCATGGGTTCGGGCAGGTTGTACTGTCAAATAAAACACACCCTCAGCAAATAAAACGTGGAGCTGCAGGAGCTCTGGGTGGGCTGAGTGACAGGGCTGCCCCTAGGGAGAGCACCAGACATCCTCCTGGCATGGGGCAGGGAGGATTCCTCTTCAGGAAAAAGCAAACTGAGCTCTTAAGGGGCTCTTGTCAGCCAGCAGATAAACACACTCAGAGTTAAAAGTGTGTTTATCACCCTCTGATGGGGGGTATGGCGTGTGTTTATGTGCAGCATGGAAGTGGAGAGGCTTTCTGAGCTACCCAGGGATAGAGGCAGGCTGCTTCGGCTGAAAAAAAAGGATTTTTCAAGGTTTTCTTGCCCGTGTTTTCTTTGCAAAATGTGTGTGGGAGGGTTTCATCATAAAGCCTCCCATCCCTGAGTCAGCCAATGGGTTTTTTGCATTTGTTGCTCTTTTGGAAGCCTAACCAGCCCCTCATGGTGAAGACATAAAGCATTGCCCAACCACAAGCCTCTCCTGAAATCCAGTTTTGCAGAACAAATCCCCCAGAAAGATTTGTCCTCTGTGTTGTGGATGCCTTCAGTGTACTCAGCCTCTCCTTTGACGAGCTGTCAAGAGGTTTCAAGAGGATCTTTATTGCTTTACACACCTTGGTTGGGAAAACTGGAGCAAAGAGATTGGCTTTGCAGGAGCCAGAAGCCAGGCTTCTTCTCAGAGCTGGCAATTTGGGCACTGCCACCCTCACAAACTTCTTTTAGAATCATTTTAGTGCAGCAAAATGATCAAGCCCAGCCTTAAAGACACCCCAAACCAGATCACTGCTATGCACAGGGGAATGAGATAATTTTCACAGGGTTTCAGGGAGATATTTCCTGGGTTGGCCACATTTTCCATGCACTCCCCTAAAGCCTTGGCATGTCCAGGCCTCTTAAAAAATTATTTCCTGGACATGCAGAGGAGAAACAAATAAACTTTGGGCACCACAATCAGAATTTCAGGCTGTGATGTCACTTTGCCTTGCCCAGCCACCAGACTCAGCCCAGAGCAGATCCTGGGATCTGGTGCAGAGCATGGATAATGTCTGCTGGAGATGCTGCCACAACAGGTGCTGTTCCATAAGGTGAAGAACCAGCACTGCTTTGGTTTGTGATCAGTGTTGAAAGACAAGGAGATCCCACCATAAATGAAGAAAAGAGCTGCCTTTCTGTCAGAGGAGGGGAAGGGGAAAAAAAAAGATCCTTGTTTCACCAGCTGAGTTGGAGTAATTTCCCTGACCATCTCCATCCCAAGCCTGTGGAAGGCAGCTGCTCCAGTCCTGCCTCACACCAAGTGAATTTGCCTTTTGAGAGACATTTTTTTTTGCCTTTTGAAGATCAAGGGGTTTATAGAGGGGTGTGAGGAGATGAGTGATGAGGAAACAGCCTTTAGGAGCCTGCTGGGGCCAGTGAGGAAGCCTTTATGGCCAGCCTTGCAACTTTGGAGAGGCTCAACCACTTCTGCATCTGGACAGCATCAGTGGGAGAGGGAGAGAAATGGAAGCTTTTTCCCCATGGGCTTCTCTGATCCACACATCAAAGACAACACCATGGGGAACCCCACAAGTGGGTCTCATCCTAGAGATGCTCTGGGGCCTTCCTAATGTGGGCTCTCTTTATCCCAGTCCTGCTGTGAGTCGTTTTTGTGCCCTCAGGCACTGGATAAGCCCCATGGGCTGGCTGAGCTGCTGAACACATCTGCAACCCCTGAGTGGGTGGGAGCAAAGCATTTTTAAACTTAAACACTGGAGCTTTTTGGTGGGGCTAAAGTTCATCCCTCAAGAGCTTGAGTTTCATGTAGCACGAGGGCTGGTGTGAGCCAGCCCCAGGACACCTCCTTGCTGCTCCCATTTAACAGAATGAAACTCATTAATATTGAAAAAAAAAAAAACCCATCTCACTGCACCCTGGTGCCAGTTGAAATCATCTCAGCTGACTGCAGCAGGCTCTCTGCACCCTGAGTGATGCCTACGTGCAGGTTGCCCTCAGCATCCAGAGAGCAGATTTAAAACTTTAAAACTTGAGTTTTTAGCTCAGGTTTTGTGGAGTGATGCTTCGGGCACACACCCCCGGGCTTGGGCTGCGATTTCTGGCTGCTTTAGAAGAGCTTATTTGTAGCTCATCGACACCTCTGCTTGCTTTATACCCTCGGGGGGAGCCTTAGGGACAGGTTTTCAGGCAGAAAATGGGATGGTGAGCAGGGCTGGCACCCCACACATGGACAGAGCATCCGAGTGAGGTCACCAGGACAGCTCAGCAGCACTAAGGGCAACGTCGTGGGCATTTTTGGGATGTTTTTTTGCTTTGTTTCAGCTTCTCCCTGACCAACCACTCAAAAACTTGCTGCAGGGAGCAAAGAAATCCACTAGCAGCCTGGCTGGCTCTGCAGGGTTTGGATTTGCTGCAGGATCAGCATCAGTGTCCCCACTGCCACCTCATCCTGGTGACAGCCGTGAGACCAAACTTCCCAAAGGGCAGCAGGGATCCTCCCTTCCCCCAGCCTGGAATTTGGGCGGGAGCATCACACTCCCCTCCTCCACACCGTGCCAGTGCTGGAAGAAAAGAGAAAAAGGATCAGATGCTGCAGGAGTCCTGACCTCATTCCTGCCCTGCCAGCATACGTTTTGTGGTGATGCTGTGATAATTCTCCAGTGCTTCCTTCACATTTTCCCAGCCAGGCATCACTGCCATCATCACCCCGTCTCCTCGTCTCTGCAGGAGTGTCCTCAAGGAGCACCTTTGCATTTGGCTGAACAAGATGTTCTTGTCTGAGGAACCACAACAGTGGGGTGGGGTTTTTTTTCCTGGTTTTCCACCCATCCTATGAAACCACACTGGCAGATTTTCTTCCTGCTGTCTTGAGTAGGATCCCTTCCTCTGGCTAGTGTTTTGTGGGCAGTGTGTCCATCATTTTCTATAATATTTTGGTCAGGTGAGCTCCAGGTTGGAGAGATGGTGCTCCTGATGGAGTGACAATGTGAAGAGATCCATAAATCCAGTGTCTCAAATCAGATTGGGCACTGTCTTCTTAAAGAAATGTCAGAAGCATCCAAAGGTTTGGTGCATCAGGGTGGGAATGTGCCTGGCATGGGCCTGTCCTGGGTACCAAGGAGCCCTCAGACAAAAATACCTCATGGAACACCTCCAGCTGCTCCAGCATTGAGGGAGGACATGTGCAACCTTAAACCATGATTTCTCCTTTGATGCTGGCAGGATTTCTGCTCTTCTCTAAGTATGTCTGTGAGCTCTCTCTGATGGGATTTTCCTTACTCCTGGAGGGAACCTTCTCATGCCAGGGGTGGTAGGATTGGGCAGAAACATATTTGCAGGGAGAAAGGCACCCCATAAACAAGGGGAAACACAATGGGTCTCCCAGGAAGCTGCATTTTTTGGCCTGGACCAGAGCCCAAAATAACATTATCATGCAGGTGTTTTGTCCATGGTATTTTTAACAGGCTTAAGGTGAAGCATTAGGACGAGGAAACTCAGGCTCTGGCTCCCAAGCTGGTCTGACACAGCTCTCAGAGGTCTTTCCTCAATCCCTGTGCTCCTCTCTCAGCCCTGAGCCCATTTCACAGCAAAATATTCCTCTGTTCTGTCCCTGTGAAACAGGTGGCAAAATATGCATTGCCACCAGGGTGAGCAATGGCAACCACAGGCTCAAACATGATTTTTTTTCCTCTCTTGGATAAAAATATGTCATGGACCACTTGCTTAAGCTAAATACTTTTCAGTAATGCCTTTTTTTTTTTTTAAGCTCATGTTTCTGCTATTACAGTGTTGAGACAACCCAAGTTACCAGCTAATTAATGTCACTGTCACTTCCAGCACTCCCATCCTGAGCAGGCAACATCCCTTCTTGATTAAACATCACATTTCACCAGCTTCTTGGCCAAAGGCCTTCAAGACCCTTGCTTCCCAAAGAGGGGGGAGATAAAACAACATCTTTGTGTGGCTCTTCAAGGGTTTTTGAGTCAAATTTTCCAGTGGGGAAGGCCCATGGCACTATCACAACTGCATGTTCTGAGCAGTGTCCCAGCTCTGCTGGGAGCAGGGTCAGGCTCTGGGGCTGCTCCAGCATTTTTTCCCAGATGTTCAGCCCATGCATGAGTCCTGCCCCAGCCCCTGAGCCTTTCCTGAGATCCCTTTGACAGAGGAATTGTGCTGATCTCCCCACACGGGGCTGTCCCAGCAGATAAAATAAATATTTAGCTGCAAAACATCTAACAGTTTTCAAAGAGCCTGGGATGGCCCAGCGTGTTTAGACTGTGTGCATAGCAAAGGGAGCTGCTGCCTTTAATCATCCTCCTATGTGTTCTGTGCTTTTATCTGGGGTTCTTCACAGCCCTCCACAGAGAGGTTTGTCTTGTTCATCTCTGCGTCACAGATAAGGAAATGGAGGGCTGGGCTTGGGGGGCTTGGGGTGCCACTTTTCCAGCCACCCTTCTTTGTGTTTCCTCTCCAGGGCCAGTGCTCCTCCAACAAGATGACATGAGAAGTGTTATCCTGTTTCCATCTTTCCTTTTCCCCTTCCCTTTCCTTCCCTTTCCTTTCCTTCCCTTTCCTTCCCTTTCCTTCCCTTTCCTTTCCTTTCCTTTCCTTTCCTTTCCTTTCCTTTCCTTTCCTTTCCTTTCCTTTCCTTTCCTTTCC
>JBBMKD010000145.1:14833679-14847985 GCA_037834095.1 Argya squamiceps
TTCCTTTCCTTTCCTTTCCTTTCCTTTCCTTTCCTTTCCTTTCCTTTCCTTTCCTTTCCTTTCCTTTCCTTTCCTGTGGCTGGAGCCACTTGTGCCCATCTCTCATCATCAGCCCCTGTGTCCCCCTTGCCCCTGGATGCAGCCAGGGGATTCAGCTTTTCAAACTGAATTGCAGATGAAAAACAAAGCCGCTTTCTCTCCTGGTGCTTTGCATTGTGGAGTAGCATCTCTCCTCTCCAGCAGGCTCAGATTTATTTTTATTTATTACTCCGTTTCACAGATGCTTTAGTATAAAGTAATTAGTCCTGAGGGTAGCATTAAGCCAGGAACAAATTAGGCTGTAACACAATGTCTCCTCTGCCTGGGTGCTCTGGTTTTTGGGAGGCCAGCAGGAGAGGCTCCTGCCTGGACTCTGCCTGAGCCCTGTGAGCATCACAAGGAGGTGCAGTGTTCTGGGGCTGTTCAGGAGCCAGCTGAGTCCTAAGGCAAGAAATGAGGCATGGTTTTCTCTGAAAGCTGTGTGGGCTTTAATGAGAGCCTGAACCAGGGTCTTACAACCTCATTTTTTTTAAAGAATTCCATTTAAATTAACACATTTGCTCACTCAGTTCAAATGCATGTTTCCCTTGCCCCACAACTTCTCCCCATACCACATTCTTTTGAACCAGATTTTCACAGGAACTTTTCCTTAAACAGTCTAGCAGCCTCAGAAATATCCAGCCCAGCCAATACATCGTGAAAAAACCTGTGATAAACTGATGGAAGCTGCCCCAGACTGGGGAAGCAGCATCCCCACACATCCCCAGACATAGTACTGAAGTTGTCTATCCAGTGGTGGTTTATAGATCACCCTGCTTTTCCCTATTTCCCTGTTTAGCCACAGAGGGAATCTCTGCAGAGGATGAGAAGTGTAAAACCCATTTTTTTTTGTCCTGGGAACCTCAAAGTCATGCCTGGCTTTGCCAGCCCCATCCATCTTCCAGCCCCGTGAGGTCTAAGAGACTTGGGTCACATCCCAGCCTGGGCTACGAGGCACATGAACATTTTCAGAGCCACCTTTTCACAAATTAAACTAATTTTTCAGGCCTTCTTAAGGCCACCAGCTTTCCAAGAAACTTTAAATCCTGTAAAATTCACTCAAATCCCATAATCCCCCATGGAAACAAAAGGCTGGGCTGATTATTTTTTGCTAAAAAGGTTGGCAGGCTTCCAGCTTTCTGAAATGCAGCTCTGCCCAAAGGAAAATCTTTTGTGGGCAAAATCATTGTGCTGGTGGTTTTGGAAAGAAAAGTCAAAATAAAGCATTTCAGGGGGGGAAAAAAGCCTTTAAAGATAGTCTTGAAGCTATCTTTATCCCCAAATCTGCAGGAAGAAGGGTCACACTTATTTTTCATCTGCTTTTCCCCCTGCCCACTGAAAGAGAAAGTGGCAGGTGGTTTATTTTTAGGCTCCTGTTCCTGCTGCAGATGCAAGAAAAGCCATTTTCCCAAATCTGTCTGGAGCTTTGTGTGCTGGGACAGCTGTGGGAACCTCTTGTCTGCACCAGCTATGAGAAAATAGGGCTTGGAGAGGGTTTTGGGGACCAGGAAATTATTTGTGGGTGGCCAGATGAGAGTTGGGATAACTCATCATTATCATTTCAGGCCAGTCATCAGGGGCTTTCTCACGGGGAGGTCTGCAAAGATTAAATGGGTGCTGCTCCATCACCTCATCAGAAAAGGAGCTTTGGGTGTCTCCTGCTGCTGGTTTTGGAGTGGTGAGAGCAGGGGAAAGGAGCTCACATCCCTGAGCTGCTCCTCAGCTCTGGGGAGCATGGATGGGCAGGGAGGAATCTCCCTCATTGCTCTTCCCAAACCCTTAATTATCACCTGGGACTGCAAGGAGCAGAGCTGCACAAAGCCCTGGAGATGTGGGTGCACAGTAGCTTTAGAGGCAGGAGGGCGTTCTAAATTTTACTCCTCTCCTACAATTCCTGATATATAGTTTCCCTCTACTGCTGCCAGATGTGGAAATGTCTGGGTGAGGATGGCTGCCAACACCCCAAATCCTTGTTCCCAAGTGGCAGGGGCCAGGTAGGAGTGTGTCACTTGCAAGGTGAAGCACAGCATCATTTGGTGCACCCCTGCAATGAGTTTTCTCCTCTCTCAGCTCCATAACAGCTTTCTGCAACTCCCCAGTCTACCATCTCCTTTACCACCCTAAATAACTGTCCACCCTGAAGCAATCCCTTAATTTTTAGTGACCACCTCATCCAGCCCATGACACATGGCAGCAACGACCTCCCTTCCTGGAGAAACAGCCTCTCTGCTGCCCAGCTTTACTCACCAGTGGGAGGACTTTGATTTTCCTGACAGCTTTTGTGCCTCTGGAGAAGCCACATGAGACAGTTCACCCTTGTCTGTGCTTTTTGGACCCTTCAGAGGTTTCTGAGACATGACTCCTCTTTGCAAAACCCCTCCCCAGATAATTAATTGCATTCTTTGATATCATTTCTGGTCATTTGGGCAGCACAGACATGAGGTACAGACAACCAAGAAACCTCCTGAAGGCATTTTTTTTAATGTCCTGTGGGAAAGCAGTGCAGCTGCCCCAGTCCAGGAGCTGTCTGCAGTGCTCTTGATGGGGAGGATGCAAAACCTTCCCATGCATCAACTGCTGCACAACCTCACAGCAGCTTCTCACCTTGCCTGGACCCCTTAATCCCCATGCCAGAGGATTTAATACCCCTGTATTAAAGAAGGCAGCTTATGGAGAGGCTGCTGGGAATTTATTAGCTGGGCTTTTCAGAGGCAGAGCTTATAAAATAGAAACCTAATGACCAGCGTGCTGGACAAAGGAGTTTAAATCATACCTGGCAATCTACATCCTTCAACTCTTCAGCTGAGCATCAGTGGAAGCAGCTACATCCCTGAGATCCCATCCAGAGTCACTCTGGAACCCAGGGCATGAGTGAGGTGGGAGTCAGGAGAGTTGCTTTAGATGATTTTCAGAGTTAGTGGCAGAGTGGTAGAATTAGCTGATTTATTTGAAAATTTAAAAAAAAGAAAAAAACAAACACCAAAATGATGAGAGGAATTGCATTACACTGCTTTTGGTTTTTGCTGAATGTAAATAGTAGCACATGTTATTTTAGAATTTAGCTTTGTTAATAGTAGTGCAAGATGCTCAACATCTGAAAGCACCTTCACTGTGCCAAGACTTTCCAGACACCTGTGAGGCACCACCAGCTCTTGATTAGGCACAGGAAGGAGAGGCAGTGGTCCAAAAATTCAGTCAATCCAGTTTTAGGCTCCCTAACCCCAACTCAGAAGTGGTGAAGCCACATGAGAAGGAACTGATCCAGGATGAACTCGCTCTACCGGTTCAATTTTTCTTCTTTTTTTCTTTTTAAAACAGGCTTCCTTTGAAGAATTAGGCTTCACCCTAGATCAGGTACCAGCTCATCTGTACATCTAACCTCCTTCCAGACCAGCCACAAACCCTCCTCCAGTGAGAGACATCCAGGTAGCTCAGGGAGAGGCAACACAATTGTGTCAGAAATCTTCAGTTCACTCCCTCTGCCCCCTTGGATATCAGAGCTGGCACTGCAAAGGCAAATATCAAATTGTGGTGTCTGTTCCTGTCGTGCTGAGGAGAAGCAGGGAAAGGAGCAGTGGCTGCCTGCAGGAGAGCTGCTGACAGCACCAGGGCTTGGGGATGCTCAGCACCCCTGGCCAAAGGGAATGAGAGACCTCCCACTGCTTCCCTGGAATCCCAGGGACAGTTCACTTGGATCTGCACTTCAGGAAAAAGGAGCTACCTCAGAAAGAATAAGAACAACTGTGTGTTCAAGCCTGCTGGCAGCCCTCCTTGTACTGGAGGGACAAGAGAACCACAGCCCAGGCATCACAAAGGGCTGCTCAGGACTTTTTTCCTGAACTTTTCCAAGGTAAAACCAAAGGAATTCAAGGCTGGGTTGTGAGTAGCTGATCCCAGAGAACGTGGGAGCAAGACACATTTGCAGACACAAGAAATCTGCATTTGGAGAGGAGAATGAGAGAGAAAAGCACAAGGAAATTGATACAGGAAGAAAGGAAGGACCAACAGATGCCCAACTCTTTTTTTCTCCCTTTCAGGTGTCAGCCACAATGTGCCAGAGGTCTCAGGCCACTGTGCCTGAAGGACCTCGGGATTCTGATGCTTCCAGGGGTCTTTTCCAGTGTCTCCATGTGACCAGCCCCAGACGAACAGCAAAGATCAAGCAAGTCAGTGACAGCAGAACAACTGGGGGAAAAAACACACAGAAGCATGTTAGAGCATTAAAAAAGACAGTGCTTCTTGTCATACTTTAGCTCCCAGAACAGGGGGTATTCAGGGAAAGAGAAAAAAAAAAAAAACCCTACAAATATCTGTACAGGATCTATTACCCCCAGAGTTGTATCTCTGTGTTTTACTGCTATACAGTGAAATTTGCCCAATGCTTCCAGGTCAAGGAATGTCTAAAAAGGGGGAGGCTTCCTGGACACAGGAGTTGAAATACATTACATTAACAAAATACTCCAAGAATAGTTGAACTATATAAAGAAACATGCATTAGTTTGGGAAAAGAACATTCTGGTCCTACCAGCCAAACAAGCTGAACCACTGAGAATGAAGTTTTGCTGGTAAGAAATGTACCCAGTGCAGGAACAGAACTGCCTGCCAGAAACCATAAACACCTCCACAATTCCTGGTGGCCACAACCATCAGGAGAAGAGCCTCCCGTGCCCCCGTGGCTGTGGCAGACAAGCTTTGCCAAGTCCTGCTGGGTGCTCTCAGACAAGACCAGGCTGCACTTACAGCAAAGGGAACAGTGCTGGAGCAGCTCCAGTGGTGAGGCCAGCCCAGAATTTAGTTTTAGCCACTGGTATGTGGCAGTGGGAAGGCTGAAGGGTGGGAACATGCTCCCTTCTGCTGACCCCGTGGTGGGAATAAGGCATCCCAAACTGCTTCAGCAGGATTCAGAGTTCACACAGCTCAGCCCCTTTTCCATGCCAGCAAAAAATCTGCTCATAATGGTACAGCTTCTGCCAGACTGTGATTGTACAGAATTTGGACAGCTTTAAGCCCTTTTTAGCATGGATGACTACACTCAACTCTGCTACAGTGGCTGGCAGCAAGCAGATAATCCCAGGAAAACTTGTTAAGGCTGGCCTGAGCTCTGCACAGGAGAGGAGCATGGGCAGGGGTTTGCACTGTGGAGCCCTCCGTGGGTCAGGAGCTCATGCACTGATCCAAAATCCCCAACAAAATGGGGAAATGGAAGTCCAGAGCCTTCATCCCAGCCCTGCTTTTTCTTTTCCCTGCCCTGCTTTTCCTTTTCCTAGCCCTGCTTTTCCTTTTCCCAGCCCTGCTTTTCCTTTTCCCAGCTCTGCTTTTCCTTTTCCCTGCCCTACATCACCTGGAGCTGCTGGAGGAGCCAAGTGGGTGATGGAGGATTGCAGGATAAACATATTGCACCGGGAAGTGAACTTGAGACACCACAAAGTTTGGGTTCAGAGCAGAAGTCATTGCTCTGCTCTTTCCTTACCAAAATTAATACCTTCAAATACATCCCTAGATCTACTTTTAACAAAAAAACCCCCTTTCAAGTGGCAACTCTCTCTGCCCTCAATACAGGGGGAGGATGAGAAGTGTTTCCAGGCCTTCTTTGACAGGAATTAGAAAGATTCACCTATAAAAACGTTGTTGGTGTGTGGGGATGAAAACGAGCTGTTCCTGCAGGCACTGCCAGCCAGAGCTGCTATGACCACTGGGTACACTGTGAGGTTGTAGCGGACATACTTATCAAGAAAGTAGTTTTCTACATAAAACCTGTGAAGGAAAAGAGTGACCAAAGTTAGAATTTTTCTCTGTATATTTTTTCAGTTCCCTAAGAAAGGAATTAGACAGAGAATGGGGGCGTTTTGTGGGCCAGCTGGGGCAAGAGTCCCAAATTTTTCATTTACTGGTATTCAAAAAAACTATTATTAAAAAATATTATTTAAAATATTATCATTTAAAAATATTATTTTAAAATATTATTTTAAATTATTTAAAAGTATTATTTAAAAGTGTTATTTTAAAATTATTATTTAAAAATATTACTAAAATATTATTTTAAATTGCTATTAAAATATTATTTGAAATTATTGTTTTGAATTATTATTTAAAAATATTGTTTAAAATACTATTTTAAAATAATATTTTAAATTATTATTTTAAATTATGATTTTAAATAATTATTAAAATAATATTATTTAAATATTATTTTTAAATTATTTTAAATTATTTTTAAATTATTTTAAAATTATTATTTTGAAAAATTGAAATAATTTTTTTTATTTAAAAATTATTTATTTAAGGTAAGTTTAGGGGAAAAATAAAGCCATGTTTTATATGGTTTCTGCTATCACACCCTCACCTGTAAACCTAAGGCAGGTTGGGCTCATGCAAGTGACAAAAACACATTCCTGGCCCACAATGCTCATTGGCATTGCTGAAATCAGGGGATAAAAACTCTGCCCAGACTCCCAGCTCCTCTACCATGAATTATAACAGAGGCCTCTGTACTCAGTGTTGGGAGAGGAACAACTGATGAGTGAATTGAAACAATTGTCACCACTGGTGAGGGGTGGGAGGGGTTTTTGGGGCTCGGTGGGGACCCTTGGGGTCACTTTACCATGTCACCAGGCCCAGGGCCAGGATGCTGAGGGCAGCAGTTGTTGCTTTCTCATCGGGCACGTCCCACTTGTAGATCAGCACCACGGCAAAGTTGAGCAGGGTGGCAATGCTGGTCCAGGTCAGGTACAGAGCCAGCCCGTTCTGCACCTGCCACACAGCACAGCAAGGGGACAAGAGTGACACACAGGTCAGCTCTGCTTGTCCTTGTGATGCCTCAAGCTTTAGCTTTCTTGTTTTTCAGATTTTGTGCTGCCCAGGGGTGCAGCTCTGAGCTCACAGGCAGTGTCACTCAGCCCTGCACTCAGCAGGGACACAAAAGAAATCCTTTTCCCGCTGCACACCAAGGACAATTTTCAGCCCCAAAAGCACAAACAAGGGTGGGCTGGAGGGAGGAACAAGAAGGATGGGACCTCACAGCCTGGAACTGGAATTGGACAATTCAACCCCAGGATGCAAATGGACCAAAGCTTATAAAAATGTAAGATCTCATGACCAATCAGCCATTTTGTGACCATTTTGGGTCCACCTTGGGTGTAGCTCTGGTCAGGCTCTTGTCCTGCCCAAGTGGATCCTGGAGGCTTTTCAATAAATCCCTACTTTGTTCTCCAGCTCTGTCCAGCCTCTGTTGCAGGTCAGCCCTCCCAAGGCATCACTTGGTGACCCCTAGGCCCCAGTGCAGTCAAGCCAGACTTCTGGACCTGGCTGCAGGAAAAGTCCCTCAACACAGAGAAAAAGTGAAGCCTTGGACCCCCGAGGGGCTCCAGAAATCCAGGCCAGCAGTGTGTTTGTTATACTGGTGTTTCAGGAAGTGCAAAGAGCAGACCCCACTCCCAGTTTGTGCCAAGAGATGTAGATGCCTTTTCCCAGTTCCTTTCACAAGGAACTTTTCTGTGAAGGGCAGAAATCTTTCCTTAGCTATATTCTACCACTGGATCTTTCACTCTGATACCTCCAGCACTGCACAGAGGTTGGGGTTTATTTTTTTTTCCCCATTTCCCCACAGCACAGGTTCCCAAAAACCACCTACCAGAATACGGATGAGCCAAAGCTCAGCTTTGTGACCCTTCACAAACCAGGAGGAATGGATGCTCAGGGCTCGGTGGGAAACAAACAGGGAGGCACACGTGGTGAGACAGAGCACTGCCAGGAACACCAGGGCTGGAAGGAGGTATCTAGGACAAAGAACACGCACACACTCACACAATGGACATCACATTTTTCTCAGTGGTGTCACAACGCCTTAATTTGTAGTTTCAGTGTTTGGCCTTTACTGGCTTTAAGTTGATCAGCCTTTAATAAAGGTAAACACCACACACAGCCCTCATTTTGACATGTTGCTGTTAATCATGAAGTTGTTTTCCTGACAGCAAGTGATTTCTTTGCCTCTTGACAGTGGTGCTCTCATAAGCCCTTAATGCGACCATCATCATGGAAACAATCCAAGGCAAGGAGCTTGACTGCATTAATGAAGAGAGGCATGGCTCCTCTCTTAGATGTGGAGGTAAAAATGTAGAAGAGCAGCAGCTTTGAGATCTTAGACTTCAATAACCCATCTGTCTCATGGGCAAGATGATAACATAATGCAAAACCCCCAAACTTTTATGAAGGCTAAATCTGGCACAGGGTTTACAGTGATTAAGTGTTCACACACAGAGGAAAAAAAAATGTAGAGAAAAAAAAGAGTACTGGGGCAATCCCATCAAGAGTGTTAGAAAGCATTTGTAACAGACAAAGACAACTTACTCTCTGTCCCACAGGAAGAGCCATCCAACATTGAGGCCATTATTCAGACACCACGCCACATAAAAAGGTGTTGGCAGCAAGTCTGGCTTTATGAAGGCATATCCAAGTTCATTCCTGCCAGGAAAAAGTGGGTATGGAGAAAGGAAAACAATGCCTGCATTGACCAAACCAACCTTTCTGGCCTCATTTTCCTTATATCAGGTGGGACTTTACATTGGAATTAAACATTTTGCCTTAAATCAAACTGTTTCTCCCCTGTGTCCTTCTCTGATACAATACAGTAATTCCTGTGGCTTTCCCTTTCGGGCACTTATTGATCTCATAGCCCCAGGAAAACTTTCCAGCCCAGTTCAACAAACCAAGAGACCCCTCAGTGCTGGTTGTTTGATCTCTAACAGAAAGAAAACACAAAGCATTAGCTCCATAATCCATTTATTTTATATATCCAGGTACAGGATAAATCTGTCAGATTCTCCAAATCACTAGAAACGAGGACTCACAGAGGAATTTACACCCTTTGACACCTGTCCACACTTTAGAGGACTTCATGTGCACCTCCAAACTTCTTCCCAGCTTTGGATGCTGGACATAAGAGATGCTCAGCCACAGAGCTTCAATATGTCAAGTCAAGATAAATGGGAATTTATCTTTCCTTCTGTTAGAGCTGGGATTAAATGCTCAAGAGATGGTGTTCATATTTGGACTCAGATGTTTATTAATTCTTATCTATATTACAGTCTCACAAGCTGTGAGCTCTAGCTAACAAAGTGAAAAATGGCTCTATCTCTCTACAAGGCCTTTTAAGAATAGACTGTCCAATTATGAAATGACACCTAAATTATTTTTACTTTTAACCCAATAACCAACCACCCGTGGCCCACAATGTGGATTTTCTATCCAATTACATAATAACATCTAAACCCATGGAGAAGGTGAAAACGAAGGACTCAGCCTCTGCCCTAAATCCTCCATCTTGCTTTATATCTATTACTGTATTCTAAACCCTTAAACTCTAAATTTTCCACCCTGTGATATCACACCCTTCTATCCAAACTCCACCCCCACAATCCCAGTGCTGTCACTCAATTTTGGAAGGTCCAATGCAGTGTTTGCTTGGGGGTCAGTGCCTGTGAGCACAGAAACTCTAAAATCCTCAGAGCCCAGGGTTCCAACATGTTTGTTTTTGCTAAAAAACCCTGAAAGGGAGGTAAGAGACTGAACTGCTCCCAAAGGGAAGAGTCACTGTCCCTTCTCATTTATGCTGTAAACAGTAAATGGGGAAAATACCTTCGACAGATCCCTGACAGGGCGTAGAGCAGCCAGGCAAGCTGCCAGGAGTAGATGACATTCCAGATGAGGAAAGTCCAGCCAGCTGGAGTGAAATCAGTGCTGTACTTGGCTGAGATGTTTCCAGGGGTTGTCCTGAACAGACCTGCACCAGGTGGTGAGTGTTATTGCAGGCAGAAGTGTTATCAAATCCAAAGGATGGGGAAAGACTGCTGATTTTGGTCAACCTTCAGTCTTCCTCCCTACCTCAGTGGGTTCAAGGATGGTGAGAGCACACCCTTGGTGCAGACCAGCCATGTGCTGCAGTTGGTTTAGACATCCATTGTGGGATCGCTGTCCCATATTGGGAGCATTAGGCACCTTCCCTCTCACACAGAACCAGAAAAACCAGCTGTCTGTGGTTCTGTGTGAACCAGAAAACCCAGAGGACAGCATGATGGCTGCTCCTGGCAGATTTAGCCAGGCAGTGTTCAAACACAGCACCACTGTCATCTACAAACCCACAGCAGCACCTTGAACATCTTCCACCAGGGACACAAGGGTGTGCAAGGACACCCTTTCAACCACCACTAGATCCAGGCTCAGTGGGGACATTTACTTGGATTTCAGGGGGCTGGATAGGGTTCAGGCACTTGGTTCTAACACCTGGAGGATGCACCAGCTACTTCCACCTTTCACAGAACAGGTTTTAAGGTAGCAAACACACCTATCCCATCTAAGCCACCTTGTATCATTGCATGATATAAAGCATGAAACCCACCTCTGAATGAAAAAAAAATTTGCTTTACCTTTGAAAGTCCCAGTGGCATTCCCAGCATTCATTATCACCATGACAATGAAAGTAGCCAGAGACAGAAACATCACCAAAATCTTCAGCTTATGCAGAGCATCCATCTTAACTCTGAAACACATTAGAGATGTTGTTGGCTTACGCTAAAGGAAGCCTGGATTTGTTCCACATCCCAGAGGCTGTTTCAGAGATAATGTTCTAAATTCACAAATTTTAACTGTCAGCTTTTATTTGTGGGGTTTTCATTAGAGCTAAAGAGGCCTTTGAATGGGCTAGGAGCATCTCCATTTGAAGGGATCTTGTGAGGTTGGAGAATGGAAATGGGAATCTTTGGGAGAGCTGCCTGCTCTGCCACCCTCCATTGCAAGAGCCATAACTTAGGTTTGCCTGAGGTTTTCACAAAGGCCTAAATAATTAGCCCACAAAATCAACTTATCTGCCATCACTGCTGCAGTTTTACTGAAGCAAACAATCTTATCAATTTTGCCCACTCTAGGAAGCAAATATGAAAATGTTGAAGTCTTTACTTTGCAGCCAAGTGCCTTTTAGCTCATCATAACTTCTCACATTTACCTCTTTAATCCTATAACTCTGACAAATTAACTCCCTTTCATGGTGGTACTACCTCCTCATCTACTGGCTGCAAATAAGCTTTAAATGCTTCAGCACGTCTCAAGAACTTTATAGACTATAAAATCCACATCCTACAATTTTTCAAGGTTAGTAAGTAATGACTTAAGCTTTCTCAAGTGATTTCCATTAGTCCAGCATTTATTCTATCCCAGAAAAGTTCAGTGCCACCTCTAAAAGTAAGCACACATGCACCCAGCTATAGGCAACAGCTTTATTTCTCCTCACAGCTCAGCATTTGAGCTGCTTTCTCTCCACAGTAGCATTCCAATGCTTTCCAGGGTTGCCAGGAGTAACAAATGACTTGTTTCACATTGCTCAGTCTTGAACAATAAATTCCAGTTCCTACTTCAGTGGATTGTTTTATAGTTCCAGGCTTTGTTCACAGAACTCGCTGCATCCAGACACGTCACAAGGAAGTGGGAAGGGAAATTCTGTTTTCTGAGAATCCACACATGGGGTTTTTTTTCCCTTTTCAGTTCTATCTTAACAGAAAAAAACACCCTTTTAAAAAATAAAAATTAAAATCCTACGTGGAAGAATGCAAGCTATGAAATCCCAACTAGATTTATGTCAGTCAAATCACAGAACAACATGTTGTCTTCAACAGATACACTGGATTAGCAACTTCTGAAAAGAAAAATCCACTATTGTACCATTGTGCTGTACTGTTGTTTTGTACTATTAGAGATATCATTTCTGGCTCAGGAAATAACTGACATGCAGATTCCTGAAAGCCATGAAAACATAGGAGAAAAATATCACTGTACACTTGTCAACAGTCAATGAAAGAATATAAAAATAGGACATTTGCCTGCTCCAAACCAGTACACAGAACTAGATGGTCCTGTGATCTCCCTGCCAGGACAAAACTCTGTCCTCCCATAGTTGACTCCAGCACCACATTTCTTTTTCATTAGCATATTTGGAAGAACCTTGATTGCACAGCTTCAGAGAAAGCCATGTTTGCTTGAGGAAGTCCAGGAGGAAAGCCTCATTAAACAGGTCAATAATTTCACTGGTGTCTCTCACCTCCTGCCTCCCTCTAACTCACTGCTTGCAATAAAGGTCTGCAACATTTCCTGCCTGCAGTCTCCAGCCACAAACACCCATTAGAAGAATCAGAAATGTTACTCACAGGAATCCACAGAGGTTTTACGGCAGAGTTTTACAGCTGTGGTTCAGCTACAGGCAGCGCCGGGGAGTCTCCGCCTCCTCACCTTAACCAAAGAGATTTCATACAACTCTCAGCAGATTAATAATCACTTATTATTAAAATAAAAACTCGCAGAAGTCAGACATGCTTTCTGTCTGCGTGCTGCTGCAGCCTCCCATTGGCTAAAGCCTCCCAAAAACAAGCACTTATGCAAGGGAAATGTGATTACTTAACCAAAGCCTTTTATAACAGCCAGACATTTCGTATAACGTTGCATGTTCCCAACTTGTTGGCAGACAGAAGTCAATGACTGCATGCTCTGGGCTCTTGCTTCCTTTGTCCTTCTCCATCCCTGCCAGGAGGAGGGAAACTGAGCACTGAATGCAAAATATTGCAACTCAAAATCTTTCTGAGCAGGAGATGCTGGCAGGGGGTGCTGGAGAAACAGACTGGATTTGGGTTTTGGAGAAGACAGAAATAAAAATAGGCTCCAACAACCCCCCTGCCATGGGAAGGGACACCTTCCACTAGACCAAGTTGTTCAAAGCCCCATCCAGCCTGGCTTTAAATGTTTCCAGAGATGAACACACAGATGTCACACACAGAACCACAGAATAGGTTGGAAAAGATCCAGTCTAACCATAAAAAACATAAATCCATGGTCTGGATCCTGTGAGGACATTCAGATCTTCCTGGACCCCCAGATGGGGATTGGGTCATGAGTAAAGTTTTGTTCTTTGATACAGAAAAGGCTCCTCCTGCCCCTCAATGCAAGCCCACCCCCCAGCAGCAGTGCAAACCATGCAAGCTGATCAGTCTCTGCCTGCACAGAACCACAGTGTCATCACATCCACACCTTTCATTTTTATATTTCTGCTCCTTTCATTTTTATATTTCTGCACCTTTCCTCTCAAATTTAAACTTCTACAGCCAATTAAAACCATTCTCCAGCACCAAAATGTTATTTACCTTGTGCAGCCACAGTGGTTACCAAGCAGACAGCGTGGCTGGGAGCTGCCCTACATCAAATATAAAGGCAGTGAATTAACCAGCACCTATCTTCACCCCTTGGAAACAACATCATGGGACTGGGAATTAATTAACCCAACTGCAGCTTCCTTGGCCATGGAGACAGGGGTGGAAAGCCCTATCCTATAGCCCAGTCCTGTTTGAACATGGATTTGCCAGCTGTGGGAAGTGCAGGGCAGCCAGCCAGCACTGTTGTTGTCTATTTATCAGTGTAGGTGTGGGGTCCACCCTTTGGAGGCATTCTGAGGTCCACCCTTTGGAGGTATTCTGATGTGGAAACCGGTGGTTTAAGTGGGATTATTTACCAGCCAGATAACATGTTGTGTTCTACACATGGATCAAAAACAAGAGCTGCTTGTGCATAGCATGTTCCTTGAAGAAGACAAGGGCCAGAGCTCACAGCATGGTGGCATTGGCATTTTTCTCTCCTTTTTTCATTTTGGGGATCCCCCAGAACATCTATATCCTAGAAAGTGCCTTCAAGTCACAAGTTTATAAGCACTTGTTGAAACAAGCATGGGCTGAAATGCAAGCACAACCATTACAAACACTGTATGGCCTCTCCTCCTAGTAGATTAAAATCTACAATGCACCTTTTTCCACACTGGACCCTGTCTTATTTATGGCCCTCTTATATATATCTTTTATATTTTTAATATATAAATAAATATTTTAAATTATGATATATACAATTATCTATACATTTAAATAATATAAAATTATATAAAAATTATATAAAAATTATATTAAAATTATATTAAAATTTTAAACATAATATAATTTTAAGTATAAATATAAAATTATCTATTAAAATATTATTAAAATATAAAATTATTACATAAAATTAAAATATTATAATAATGTAATATAATATATTATAATAATATAATATAATGATATACTATAATAATATACTAATATAATATAATATAATATAATATAATATAATATAATATAATATAATATAATATAATATAATATAATATAATA
>JBBMKD010000145.1:14855663-14873499 GCA_037834095.1 Argya squamiceps
AACAATTGGTTTCAACAGTTGATGAAGATGGTGATAGAATACTTTGTGCATATCTTATTCTACAACCCAGGACAATGGCACAGAAGTGAAAGCTTTTTTCCTGCAACATGCTGTACAACAGAAAGTGAAAGTGTCTGAAAGGAGAGAATTTCAGCTCTGCTGGGGGGAAGAGGCATCATGATCACTTCATAAAACTCCAAATATTAAAAGCCATTATGCTGTGCTCACATCCTAGGTACACCATACTGAAGAAGCTCCACTTCCAAAGGCTGCTCCCCATGACAGATAAATCTTTTATACATCAACTTCTCTATCCAACATAAAAAGAAATAAATATGTAAAACCAAACAAAACCCCTCAAAGTCCTGGTAGCCTCCCCTGCCTGACCATGAGCAGGAGGCTTTTCAGAGATGCCAGCAGGATCTGTGCAGGTATGGATGATTCACTCAGACCATTGGGTGCACAGCATTAGAACAGTCCTGTTCAGTTACATTTCTGCCCTCCCAGCCTTCAGTGAGAATCAGAATTACACCCAGAAGTTCACTGGTCTCTTAAAACAAAGCTTGGAGAAGAGCTCAGACCATTCCAGGAGAATAAATGTGAAGCCAAGGCCTCCCAACTAGATTGTCTAGGGATCTTTGTGTTTTGGATAAGGCTAGAGGTTGTTGCCCAAAACTACTCATTCATGGCAGCAAGATTTCACCATCAATCAACACAGTGCTGATTTTCATAGAAACCATTTCATTCACAGCACTTAGGAAAAGAAAATTTGTGAGACCATCCTCCTGAGAACAGAAGAGGACTACAGTAATATACATATAAATATGTTAAAAAATGTAATGGGAGGGCCTTCTGTTGAAAAAACCCTGGAGGAGATGGTTACGTGAGCGACAAGAAATGGAGGAGTATCAGTAGCATTTATTTATGTCAGGGAGCAGCATTGTCCCACAAAGGGGGACAAGGAGATCCAGCGCAGGCTGTGCTCTCACCAGACAGCAAAACCAGAGCCCAACCTGCCTGTGAGGCAGCCCAGGGCTGGGCTCAGATAAAGTACCTGGGACCATCTGGGTGTTTGGGGAGATTTTTAGGGTTTTTTCACTGAATAGAGGGTTGAGTGCATGTCCCCCCTGAGGCTGCTCAGAACACTTGGGACCATCTGGGTGCTTTGGGAGTTTTTTAGGGTTTTTTCACTGAGTAGAAGGTTGGGTGGATGTCCCCACTGAGGCTGTTCAGAGCACCTAGGATTCTCTGGATGCTTTGGGAGTTTTTGGGCTTTTTTCACAGGGTAGAGGATTAAGTGGATGTCCCCACTGAGGCTGCTCAGAGACTTGGAATCCTCTGGATGCTTTGGGAGTTTTTTGGGGTTTTTTAACTGGGTAGAGGATTAGGTGGATGTCCCCACTGAGGCTGCTCAAAGCACCTGGCACCCTCTGGATGCTTTGGGAGTTTTTGGGGTTTTTTTCACAGGGTAGAGGATTAGGTGGATGTCCCCACTGAAGCTGCTCAGAGCATTTGGAACCCTCTGGGTGTTTTGGGATTTTGTTGGGTTTTTTTTCCACCAGAACCTCAAAGCTGCAGCAGGTCAGAGGAGGGAAGATGGAGGAGCAGCAGGACAGTGTGTCCACGAGGAGAGTGGCAGCTGGGAGGTTTATTCCCATTGCATGCAGCAGCAGCAGCATGCATATTTCTGCCTGCTGTGTGAATGAGGGCCACTGGCCACCACGGGCCTTTGTTCTTTGCTTTGGTCTGCCTGTCAGGACTGTCAGGGATTATAAACATCAGCACTGCAGCTTTTGGTGGTGGTGCCAAAAAGCAGGACAACCAGAAGCTGTGCCTCCTCTTCCTTTCCAGTTTAGTGTTTCAGCTAAAAACTAAAAAGATGTTGGGTTTTTTAAAATCACTGCCATGTAAACCTTGATGGAAAAAGCAAAATCATGGACTTAAATGGTCCTTTTTAAGGGCCACCTAAACTGGTGCCTGATGGAAGGCCTCATTTATCTCTCACTCTCAGAAAAAGCCTGCAGACCTTTTCTCTCTTGTTTTACTTTTTTCCTTGTTTCTTTCACCCACGTCCATTCTCATCCCTTCTTTTGGCATCGGCATCCCCTTTCCTGGTCCCACATAATGAGTCCCCCCCATTACATAACTGGACTTTTCACAGGACCTCAGGGCAACCTCTGTCCAAAAACAACAAGAAGGACATTCACTGAAAAGGACTGAAAAGGTCAACTTTGTCTCTTTGTTTCCAGGCTTGGGATGTGACCACACAACAGCTCATCTCTCGGGGAGTTAATAGGAAAAATGCCAGCAGGTGGCATTCCAGAATAGCTTCTGGAATCAGCCATGACAGCAAAACCTGAGCTACACCCAGGGCTCCTTTCACAGCTGTTGACATTTGCAGAGTGGAAGGGGATGCAGGAGAGCTGCAGCAGCATCTCCACCCACAGCACCTTCAGGTGATGGCTGCTGCTGCTCCTCTCTCCCTCCTCTCTCCCTCCAGTCTTCAGGTTGTGTCTCACAAATAACCACTTCAATGACATCTGGTTTGAAATTTCTCCTGGGAAGAAAACATCTGGGTGATGGATCAGGCTGCCACCTGAACATTGAGTCAGTCTCCACTCCTCTCTTCAAGCACTTGAGTATCTTTAAGTGCCATTTGACCTGAAAGCCCTGAATATAAAGCCACATTGGAGAACCTTCAATAGAAGACACATACATGCATTTGCATCCAGTGGTCAGTGGCTCAACCTAGTTAAGACAGCAAGATTTCAAAAGTTTATTTGCTCACCCTTGAAGTTTAGTGGGATAAAAATAACACTGTCCTGTAGGGAGCTGAGAAAATACTTAAATAGGTCTTCTGATTGTGGCTGGAAGTAAAAGCTATGATTCCTATTTACAGGTTACTTTCTACCCCTTTGCCACAGTTGTACCTACTTCCACTCTCAGCAAAAGCAAGCATTGCCCAGGCTGTGAGCAGCAAGACACCTGCTGGCTGTGCTAAACCCTGTTATTTCAGCCTGGAGTAGAAATACCTTCTTGTCTTGAAAGCTTCGCTGCTGGAACGTAATAAGTCATGAGTAAAAGCCAGAAAAAAACCTTGTTCTGAGCATTTTACCTTGATTTGCCTCCTGGAGTTGGAGAAATGGCTGCAGACACGCAGCAGTGTGCTCAGGAAGCCACAGCGAATGGAATCTGACAGCTCCAGGTTACATTTTGACCCAAAAGGGAAAGTGATCTCAGTTGTGTAGCAATGAATTCTCCTCATTTGCTGAGACAACTTCTATCACGACCTTAGGGAAAGGAAACTCTAAGACAAAGAGGTGGATAAAGCTCTGGAGAGCCTGTGGAGGTGCTGTGAGCACCTTGACTTCCAGAGCTGACAGCCGGTGGTGCCTCAGGGAGACACAGCACCCAGGCTGAGGAAAAAGAGAGTTTGAATATTCCTGCCCCAAAGTCAGCAAGAGGGGTGAAAGAGAGATCCCTCCCTCTGCTTTGGCACTGTTTATTCAGAATAGAATGATTTAAAGCTATCCTTCTCTGTCATCAGTCTTTTGGGGAAACAGCAGCTAGATGCTGCCTTTGATGAATCCATGCCTGGCTTATCTCATCTCTGCACCTCCTAGTACAGCCTCTTCTTCTTCCAGGCTTGTGGTTCAGTTTTCTGGAACAAGGAGTCTCCCAAGTGCATGGCTCAGTGGCCACAGGTCCTGTCTGAGCCTGCAGGAACATTCCTGCCACTAAAAGAGAAGGGACAGAGGTTGGAAACTAAGAAGCCTCAGTGGATGGTGCAGGGTGTGTATCACTGTGGCTGCATCCTGAACTGACGTGGATAAAGCCAGGAATCCCTGGCCAGCCCAGCTGGAGTGGTGGAGCAGCAGAGAGCAGCCAGGTGGGTGATGCCTCAGCAGGTAACTCCTTCCCACAGGTAAATTCGAGGATTATTGGGAGGACAACACTATGAAAAATCAAACTGGTCTCTCATGCAGGTTCCTTGTGCCAGGCTGTGTCCACTAAATGCCAGACCACAGGCAATAGGTGTACCCCAGAGACACTTCAGCTGGACTTGGGACTGTCTGTGGTCTCAGCTTTCACCCAGTGGTACTTTTGTCCTGCTTATCCCACTGTGGTATGTACCTGATAGAGGTGGTACCAGGATTCAGGTGCCAGAGAAAGTCAGGAAAACTGGTTTTTGTTCCCATCTCTGCTGCTCATTTGCTGTATATCCATGAGCAGTTAATTAAGCCTCATCTTTCCCCACTTTAGAACTGTGATAATTACATTTATCTGTCTTTGTGAAGAGCAAGGGCTTGGAGACATTTGAATAAAAGCCCTCAAAGAGCCAAGAGTTGTTATAGTTAGTTATAATAACCTTGGTCCTCCCTGAATTTTTAAAAGCTCTCCTATTCCAGTGACTCTGCTTCACAGACAAGGCAGAAAAAACCTGGAGTATAATTACAGAGTGACTCCATATTCTGCTGTGGGCTCCTTGTGTTCATTTGGCTGAACCCAGCTCACCTCCAGCCTTCTTGCTACCTTGCCCAGGTCCCAGGGGAGCTGTCAGTATTGCAATGATGTGAGCATCACTGCAAAGTAAGTCGGATTTTTGTCGTGCTGTGATGGTGATTAAAAAGCAGCATCGTAGCTTTTAACTCCTGAAATAATTCTGGGAAGTACTAAGCTACAGGAATTCTGCCATTGCATAAGTGACCCTTTTTTTTCCAGAACAAGGGGAAAAATAAGATCTTGCTCTTCAAAGGTGTTTAGCACCTTGTGTTTTTTTCTTTAGGTGCCTAAATTTCAAATGAAACTGTGAGCTCTGACAAGCAAATAGTCCAAGTATTGCTGATGTTTGCAGTGAGGAGCCACTCCAAGTTTCATGAGAGACTTCATTTATGGTGCCAATGGGGAAATCCTACCCCTTTTCTCTGCACGAGGTTGTTTTCCACACTTGCAAGGTCCAGACTTAATTTATTGCCTAAGAATACTCCTGAGACTTACAGAATCTGAGGTTAAACTCACTCCTTTTGCTCCTAATAGATATTTAAATGCGAGTAAACTATAACCTTTATATCAGCAGCAATATTTCATTAACTAAACAACACTGAGGAACAACCCTGGGCACTGGGAGGTGATCAGTGCTGTTTAATTCCTTAGAAAAATGCCTGGTTTGACTCAGGACAAGCAGCAGCCTCTCAGATGGAGCCTGAAATTACCGCTCCTGCAGGAGTTAGCACGGGGCACAGATGTTTTTGCATGTCCCTGCTCAGTGCAAGAAGCTCAGGAAGTTTAAGGTGTGGACAAAAAACTATCAGAAGAGCCCCACCAACCTCATCAGCTCTGTCTTGCTTTTAGACATAAATAAAGGAGGCACGTAGCAGAAAGGGTTAATTGTACAGGTCAGATGTGCTGCTCCAGAACTTAAAAGCCCCAAAAGAAGAGGGAAGTTGTCTGCATTTGCAAATGTGTGTGAGTCTGTGTGGGTGTGAGTGTAAACATGCACATTCAGGGGGGGAAAATCTTTCAAGAAAATCACAGAATATCCACCACCTTTTTATTTTTACAAGGAAAAGAGATGCCAAGATCTTTGAATTAATTATTCTCTGTGAATCACTCTTGCAGTTAAAAGCCATACCAGCATTTCCAGAAAAACCTTCAGTTCGGTGTATGTAAACGAATTGAAAGAAAAACAAACAAACAGACAAGAAAATATGAAGATAAAAGGCTCGAGATAATAAGATTAAAGATGTTAATTGGAGGCTGTGGCTTCCACAGACTCTGACAGTGGTAGAGTTCCTACAAAAGGCTCCAGCTCTGCCCTGCCTGTCCCAGTCATTGCGAATCTGTGTCCCAGCAATGTTCTTGCCAAACTCACCCCACTGTGCAGGCTTTGACTCAGAAAAGCACACAGGCACATGTCGAGGTGACAGGTTTAGAGTTTTGGGTTTGTGCATGTATTTAAGACCTTCGGGTCTGTGTTTAAATATATAATTACAGGCAAGTGTCTGGATAAGTGCTTTGAACTTGGGCAGTGATTCCCCAAACCATGCATGTCCCCCCAGCCTTCTAGAACACTTTATTCCTCACCGACATTTCCCACCCCTGCCTCAAATCAAGACCTCAAATCCTCTGTGATCCTGCATGTCATACTTGCTCCTCACATATAACCCATGAGTTGAAATTCTAGAACTAATAAGCTTTCCAAAAGAGATGAATAGTCCAAAAGAACAGGTGGGGGGGAAAAAAACAGGGCAGAAGTTTTACGGTGTGTTTGTTTTACTTTACACCCCGGATTTACAGCTGATGAACTCACTGGGAGTCATCTATTATTCTTACTCCGGCTGAATGGTTTTACTTGAAAAGGGAACCGATGAATGAAAGCATTTGACTTTAATTATCCCACAGTTTAAAGTGTTGTTAGAAAATGCCTATCAGTTTGAAGCCTCCATTGTCCAGGAAACCACTGGGCGAGTGTGTCTACAAGGAAAGCACGCTCATGGGATAGGCAATGACCACATCAGGAGTCGGAAGGCATTGTCACTATGATTCTTCCCCCTTCAAACAATCGTGTTTACATGCACCAAGCCATTGTCAGTGGATTGCTGCACTGCTGCTGTTGTAATACTGTGCCTGCAAGAGATGGTGTCAGCCAGAATAACAATCCAAGAAACACACCAAGTCTCTCCAATTAAGCTTTTTTACCTAACAAGTGTTCATTCATGTTCTCTCCAAATGCTGAAAAAGATTAAAAATTCCCTGAAAAAGGTTCATACCTCCTGATATGGCCAGAGCAGACGAGGGGGAAATGAAAAGCTTGTGCTGTAATAGAGATGGGCTAATGCATGGCAACAAAAACCATTTCAGCCTGGGAAGCTGCTACTGAGACCGTGGGCTGCCAGCAGGGCAAGGTGCCAAAACGCTTCTGAAATGCGACTGCGGTTGTGGAGAGAGCAATGAGAAAATGTCTCACATGCCAGTGCAAACCTCTGCTATCCCAACAGAAAGAAATGGGGATGCAGAGGGAAGCCTGCAAGACCCGCTCTTCCCTCCCTGACATTCTTGTCACCCAGCGAGGTGCGAGACAGGAGGCGACACAAGCCCGCCCCCTCCTCATAAGGAGCGACAAATCCTGCCTGGAGTTGCTGTAGCTCTTCTCAAACTGTTGCTCCAAAAAGTGAAAATCTTGGCCTGGTTATGTAAAGGCTTCTGCTGTGTCAGAGCAAGCCTGCTTAGGGTGAAGCAGGACAGGACTGTGCCTCTAGCCAGGGGTTTAATTCCTGCCCCACCAACCTCACACCAGCCGTGACGTCTGGCTGCTGAAATCTGCTTTGAGACTGTCAAATGAAGCTGAGGATGTGCTGTCTCCCACCCTTCTCCTCCCTGCTCCATCTCCCTGGGCAGAGCTGCTCTCCCACGTGGTGGGTGTCTACAGAGCTGAGCAAAGAGGGAGAGAAATTCTGAAATTCTGAAATAAAACCTTCACTAGAAAACACTGACTGCTTGGGTCTTTTCCCCTTGTTTGGTTTCATGTTTTCCCCTTGCTGCCTTAGCCTTGAAGACCTCTTCTCTAACTGGTGCCCACGCCAGCCAGCAATGCCTGAAAGGGAATTTTCTGAGGCAGAGCATTTCTGGCATATTTTCTGCTTGCCATCTGTCTGCAGGGAAACATCCTCAGGGCAGGAGCCTTCTGTGTCACAGGTTATGTTCTGTTGGTCCCTATCAGATAATAAAGCTGTTATTAATTAAGGCAGGCTGAGCAGGGACTGGTGCTCTATATATACAGTGTGCACTGCACCCAGGTGAGTGGGAGGTAGGACTGGGAGTCTGGAGACCTACTGAATATCTCAGGGGTCAAACACAGGATTTATCTAGGCTGATACTGGGGATTTACACTGTAAGTGGCAGTTCTGGGCTCCCTTAAAACCTTGTGGATAAAAATAGATAATTGTAGACTCATGTTTCCACAGGAACCATGATGGTTTGTTCCATCCTAAATTCCTTTATACAGTCTCAGTGTCAAGTTGATGGTGCTGAAGTTGGACAGATGAAGATGGTGAGATGAGTCTGACTCCAACACACTTGGCTTCTCACAATTGTCCTTATTGATGTGGTGATGGTGAGAACATTTCTCAGTTGGGTGGCCTGTGAGTGAAAAGTAGTCCCCAGCTTATTTTTGCTGAGAGTTATATTCAATGGCAGCACTGGCTTTCCCAACATATGAACAAAACCCATGTTCTTGCTAACATAAATTCTACTGATTCCCTGCACACACATTCATTTTTATGTTAGAAAAAACACATGTACCTTTGCTAGGAAAAGACTCTAATATTTGAACATCACAAAGCAGTAATTAATATTAACTATTTCCCAAGTAAAGCTCTTCGAGGAAAAAAAAATCAAACCCCCCCCCCCTATTTCTAAAGGAGATGTACTCTCAGCAAAGAGGACTAGATACATATCCCTGTCAGAACACATGGAAGAAATTAGAACTAGTATCACACAGACACTTCCATGCTGTAAAAGTCTGCCAGGTTAGGGAGTGGATGTACAGACAGAAAAGCTTCTCAGTTATTCTCTGGCACAAATCAATGTCACAGAGCTGCTCTGATGGAATGGAAGCTTCATCCAGCACCACTGTTATTACATATTGATTCAGAGTGTCCTCAGGGTCTGTCCATTTCACTGCTGCACTACTTTTAGGGTGGGTTTTGGTGTGCCCCATCATGCAGCATTCCTGCTTTTGGAAAAGACCTGATGGAATGGCTGAATTGTTTTCCACAAGGGTGCTGAAACCAGGGCAGTTTCTGAAACAGGTGGAAGGAAACATGGGCACCTTTAGGACCAGCCACCCTAACAGGACACCAGCTTGCTATATAGGTCAGAGGTTCTGGGAAAATACCACAACCTTGGCTTGGAAGGACAAATGGAAAGGTCAATTCTTCTGCAGATGGTTTGATCATTAAATGCCCTTGCCCTCCAGCTCTGCTTGTTTAAAAGGCACAGCACTTCTTTAGGGATAGGAGTGGCTGCTGACCTCGATATTCAACTAATAATTAAATGTGATCATTGCAAAAAAGCGAAACCATCACTTTTTGACAGGGATGATTTTGGGGAGGGCTTGTATGGGGACATTTGGGACATTCAGGTTGCCCTTGGAAAGCTCTCTATCACCCTGGGAATTGCCCACCAGAGCTGAAACACCAGGAGAAAGTCACAGAAAAGATGGAGAGATTAGGAAAACAGTGATGTGGGGGAGTTGGAAGGAGCTGGGAGAGACTTGGAGGAGGAAACAGCTGGAAAATATGCTTCACTTATTCAGTGGACAAACAATGCAGCTCCTCCATCATTAACAATTAATCACCCTGGGTGCTCTGGCCTGAACTGACAAAGGGTTTAGGCGTGGTGACAGAAACTCCTACACCTCCCTTCATGTGCCTGGATCCAGCAGGGAAATACCCAAACCCCAGTTTCTCACCTGCACCTCCAGTACGAGGTACCATAATTGCTGGGTAATTGCAATTAACACTTAAAATGGCCAACAGGAAACATTAAGAAAATGCACCTCCTGCCTCCTCCAGCTGGATTTTGAATCCCACTGGTCTGTGGGGACAAAGGAGGATTGTTCCTTGCTTTATCCCTCATGTTGTCATGCCCAGATTTGGTGTCATCAACCAAAGGCACTGTGGCACTCACCAAAGGCAAGGCAGACGTGGAAATGTCACCTTCAGTCTGAGATCAGCCCAGCACATCCTGTCAAAGCACCCACACTGGCTGGAGGGAAGGAAAGATGTCTTGGCTCATCCTGACATCACTGGGCAGCCAGTGAGGAATGTTGGGTTCATGACACAGAAGAGATGGAGGACCAAGGCCACCCAGCCCAGTAAAAACAATATTCTTCTGGTAAGGTGTGAGGGATCTTAATGAATTCCTCCTTGACCACCATTTATGTATATTGCCCAAATAATTGTTTTCCCACAACTGCCAGTAAAGCCTTATTAGCTCAAGGAACATATTGATAAGCAGCAAAAAGTCTTGGTATTAAGGGAAGAAGATTACTAAAGCACCTGGGGGATGTAAAACATTCAGAAGACAACCAGTGGACTAGAAGCTAATGGGTGAGGGCCTTCCCCTCCAGATAAACCATCCTGCCAGGGATCCCACACACTGCAGCACCCACTGGAAGTGTCACTCACAGCACCTGGAGGGAGAAAAAATTGTGTTTAGCAAACTTGCCTTCACTTGTAAACTCCCATTGATTTTGCTGCTTCCTACAATATGAGTAGACTGGGACAATCTCCCAAATTGTGTCTGTGTTTCAGAGGCAAATCCCTTTATGGAGGACACTCCAAGACCTTTAATTAACTCATGGCCCTATCATACCATGAAATTCATGCCACTCATCCAGCAGTATGTCCTCAGAGAGCACAATACTCTCTTCTAAGCCATTAGAAGCACTCCTAAAACACCAGGGGGGATCCTTTAGAGCAAGAACCTTCAGTTTTTGGCCAGCAGACCTGTGGCACCCGTGGCCTACCTTTAACAGGTCTGTTAAAGTTAAGAAAACCAACCTCTTATCAGCAGGTTTCAATTTAGCATCAAGGAGGCTGAACAACCCCCCAGAGTATTTCCAGAGTTTACAAATCAAGACAATTTACAACCTGCCATGTTAGATCTCCCCACCAAAATTCTCACTGAACCTCTCCCTCTCTGGCTAACAAGATGTGAGAGGACCATGACCCAAGGGGGCATGGCTGCAGGCATGAAGAAGCCTTCTCACCCAAGTTATTCACCAAATGAATAACATGGATGAGTCTTACTGTCTTGGGAGCCTCTCAGGGCTCAAAGAAGTTGAAGCTACAGAGCTGGAAGCCCAATTTTGTCTTTCCCCTTGGGAAACATTTTCCCATAAGTGGTTACTGAACCAATGTTGTGAACATCCTTGTGTGCCACCACCTTTTATCCACTTCCAGAACTCTGTTACAGAGTAGAAAATGTTCAAAGCCACAGATCTGCAGCATTAAAGTGCTGATGGAGTTGTTCACCGGGATAAGGCAACCCCCAGATGCAATGCCAAGACAAACATGCCTGTGTGTACATGCAAGGATGTGTTTGTTCTTTGCCACTCCACTGCCTCAGTGACCACTGGCAACAGGAAGGCTCAAAAATCCTCAAGAACCCCAAAGTTTTGGGAAAACAGACAGCAAAGCTGAGAAGCCAGATTCCCCTAGTGCCCTTGGTGAGAGAAGAAGTGAGAAGACAAGAGGAACCCCATTATTGTGACATCAAAGGCCAACAGCAGAGAACCTTGGACTACTGGACACAAAAGTGGAAGAAACCAGGCTTGTGGCATGATTTGGTGCTCTCTCCCTGCAGTGTCACTGTGCCTTCACTGCATGTGGGACTCAGCTGTCCTGGTTAGGTGAGGACAGGTTTGTTCTCCTCTGCTCCCTCACCTCTGCCTGCAGTACAGGCTCAGGGGACTCCTGCCCTGCTTTGTCACTGGCCTGCTGAGCCACTTTCTCTCTCAGCACCTCTGTTTCCTCATCTTTGAAATGAGGATTACGACCTCCGTGAGACACTTTGATGTCCCCAGACGAAGTGTGCTGCATTCTCTCTATTTTATATACTATAAAATATATAATTTATTATATATAATATATCGTTGTGGGGCTTTTTTCTTTTGTTTATTAGCTTTTATTATTAAAAATGGAAATCAGTGAACCACCCTAAATATATATATATATATAAAATAAAAGGGAAACCTTTTGGATCAGCTCTCTCTTTTGAAGATAATTATGGGGGAGGAAGCAATTTTGAAACAAAAGTGGCAAACAGCAATGCTCAGGAACTGAGAGGCAGAATGTATTTGTCCACCCCGCAGTTTGCTGTTGCAATATTCCTCCTCTCCTCCATTTTCTAAGTCACGTAGAAAACATTCTCCCTAGATAAATTATTCAGCTCTGAACTGCTGCAATGCACAGCAGGATGCCTGTAAGAGCAAAGTGCTGCTCATGGAGGGTACCTCACATGACCCAGAGAGGAAGAGGAGTTCAGACTGCCACAAGTGCTGGGTGGGAATGCAGGACCTGAAACCCACGTGCACAGGGAAGCCTGGCTGGATCAACCACCCAGAGCAATCCCCACCTCTCCTTTTCCTCACAGGAAGGGCTGTGCTCCCAGCCTGGTCAGATGTGCTGACTGAATGGGGTGTTCTGAAGGCACTGTTGGATGATAAAGAGAAATTATGAGTCTCACATCTGTCTCTGTAGATGTTGGGGACTCAGTCAGGTGCTGGCTCTGTCCCTCATCCACCAAAACCAGCAAATCACTCTGGACAAACCAGTGGTGCTCAGGAAATCCAGCAGGGACTGCACTGCCCACAAATGACTTAAGAGCAGAATTCGCTCTGCATATATAACTTGAGCTGCTGGGGCCACCAATTAAAATGTAAAGATGAGATTCCCATGTTCCACATTTCATTTGCAGCAAGTACTTTAAAAACAAGAACATTAAGGCAGGTTTTTTAAATTACAGGTGAAGAATATTCCCTGTAGAACTTTTCAAAACAGTGAACAGCCCCCACCCTGTCCTGCAGACAGTGAAAAGCTACAGGAAGCCTCTTTTGGACTGAGCAGTGTGATGGTATGTTTGGATACCTCATTTTTGCAGTACAAAGTGCTTCATAAATTCAACTACATTTTATGAGCTCATTAGGAAAGCAAACAGAAAACCCTGGCAAATAAAGGCTCCGTATACTTTGTACATAGGAATCTAACGTGTAATTTCACTCATTCACCACTTAATTTATTAGGTTTTGAATTAATTTCGAATACCCAGGAGATTCCCTAAATCCACCAGGACATGGTTCTGGCCAGCCTGCTCTAGGGAATCCTGCTGGGGCAGATGTTGGACCAGAAGACCTCCACAGGTCCCTCGCCCTCCACACTTGGGTGGGACACTCTGCTTTGGTTTGTCTCCTAAGGATGCTGGGAGCAGGAATGACCCCAAACTCAATCCTCCCTCAAGTTTCATCCCCAGAAAACAGCTCCCCACGCCAGAAAATCCTGAGGCAACACAGTCAGAAGAGAGGAAAAACCATTTTATTGCGGACATCAAGTGAGGGAGGGGCAGGAGTCACAGCACTTCAGCTGATGAACACGAATCAGCACCTGCAACAACAGAGTCACAGAACTCTGAGAAAAACAGAAAGGCAGAAGGAGGCAGGATTTTGCTCCCTTTGGGAGAGCAGCCCCTCAGCAGAAAGGGCCACTGGTGAGTTGTCACCTGGCCCCAGCAGACTGACCTGGGACTCTCTGTGATTTCAGGCTCCCTGTCCCTGCAGGACAGGTTTTGTCCCAGGTTTTCTGTCAGTGAGCACATACCAGTGCTGCTGGTGGCTCCCCAAACCTCTCCACCTCCCTGACTGGCACCTTGGGACTCCCCTTCCCTCTCTCCCACACAAGCTCCCTCCACTGGCTGCACATCCCTGCCCCACAAGCACAGCCAGAGGCAGCTGAAAGTCTCCCACTGCCACTTCTGCTGGCCTCCACCAGTTTCTCCAGGCTCCCAGCACTGGCTGGACCCCACTGGGAAGAAGAGAGGAGCAGGAGAAGGTGCTGCAGTGATGTCTCCACTGCTCAGCTGGAGCACCAGCACTCAGTGAGTGAGCCCAGAGCAGAGAGACTCTCAATGACATGGAGGCAGCTCAACTCCAGGTGGGTCACCCAGGCTCTGTTGGCTCCTTGTGGTGTCCTGTGCAGCAGGAATGGGGATGGAGTGAGCTGAGCTCCAAGCCATCTCTTCTCTCTTGTCAGGCAGCTCTGCTCAAGACCTGCTGCAGCCACAGGGACACCTCTCCCCACGTGAGGAGCTGTGTCTGGAGCATCCCCTAGCTGACCCCAGCAGTGTGTCCATCCACAGCTCTTTCCCCTGCAGAAAGAGAGCAGGAACAGCCTTCTCCCATAAGGAGAGCAGAGATGGGTCTTTGCACTCGTGGGGAAGGGCACAGTGGCAGAACAGAGGTGCTGTCCAAGCTCTGGCTCCCTCTGCCCTCTGTGTTCCTCTGGGAACCTCTCCTGCCTGCCCCTTGGGTGTGGGAACTACAACTCACCCAAAACTGGCAATGCAGGAGCCAGTGGGAAAGAGGCAGGCAATGAATGTTGTGTCTTCATGGTGACCTCCCTGTTCTTCCCCAGCCAGCTCCTTCCTCCACCCAGCACCCACAGCTGGTCCAGGGGACAGAGGGTGAAGTTTGGTGCACTGTTTGCTGTAAGGAGAGGCAAGCAGTGAGCTGGAGGTGGCTTCCACTGCATCTGGCATGCATTGATGTACATGCCCTCAAATCCTGGGGCAAAATTCAGTAAACAGCCTTCAAGACAGATATTTCTGATAAACACACACGTTCTGCAGCAGTTCTGTGTGTGACCAAGCAGCTCAGCCACCAGGACCATCTCTTTAAACATCAGTTTACATAACTTGTTACTGGAAACCCCAGAAAAAAAACAACCAAAAACCAACTTCTCCAGGAGGTCCACACACAGCCAGAGCTCGAACCCTAAGGGCAAAACTCTTGACCCCAAATAATTCAGGGGGCAACAAGAAGCAGTGAAGCCACATGAAATAAACGTCAAGAGAGGGGTGCTGTGCTCCTGGCCCTGGGTTTCCCCCTCCATCCCTGGAGATGTGACAGCACAAGCCTGTGAAAGCACACAGGCTGCTGAACACTCCCTCCGTGCTGTCTGCACTGATAACTGTCACTTGTCTTTCCCACGGGTGAGTGTGGGAGGGCAGGGTCAGGGACATCTCCACCAGAACACAGCACCCCATGGTTTCACCTCGGTGCTCAGTGCCAAATCAACCTGTCCTCGGAACACTTTGAAGCCAGAATATCTCCTGCTCAGCTCTCCAGCCCCCTGCCCCTTCCCCTGTCATTGTCAGTACCATCCTCTCCCAAGTCCTGCCTTGGACACCCCACCCAGGGTAAATTTACGCCTGAAAAAAACCCCTCTAACTGAGGATTTGCAGTGGCGAAGCTACAGAGGTAAAAACACCTCACCATAAGACCCAAATAATTGTTTATCAGCACTGCCATTCAGGAGTAATTCGGAAAATGAGCATTTCCTCTGAACTATTAAACACTTGGCTCCAACCACTGAATCACATTTATTCCCAGACATTCTCCTTTATTGTATTACTCAGCTTTTTCCGAGCCTTACAAAAACCAGGAGTGGGGCGCCTTGCCACCCAGAAACCAAAGGAAGCTTCCATGAAACCAGCAAACACCTCCCATCCTTCTCAACATTGTCATTAAAAAAGCAAAACAAACCAGAGAGGTTCTACAAGTCAGCTTATAAAGCCAGGCATGAGGAGAGTAATGTCAGTGGTAATGGGGCAAGAAAGGCAGGGTAATTATACCACACCAAATTTGCAATCGTGCTGCATTCCTTGCCAGTGAAGGCCAACTAAGAGTTAGATACACCTTTTTAAATCATCAAAGGGAGTGGCTGCAAGATACAAGGTGCTGGGATTAAGGTGAAATTCTGGGTTTGCCAGTTCTCAGCAATGGCTTTGGTGGCTGGGCTGGGCATGTCGTTAACTGCTCCTAAATGGTGTTCATGACTTGCCACTTCTTTTTAATCTTTATATGATTTTCTGCATTTCAAGAGTCCCAGGCTGCCACTGAGCAAAAGGCTGTAAAAAACCCAGAAATGGAAGACAATAGCCATCCACAAGGTTTTTTGCACTTGGTCAAACAGACAAGTTTGTTAGCTTGTACCTCAGCACCATTTCAGTGGTGCACAAATATTTATCACGTTGCTCCAGCCACAAGATCTGCAAGCTCAGGCCCTCAAGAGCTTCCCTGCCAAGAAAGCTGTTTGAAATACTGAATGGGGGTATTTTGTACAGATGATTTAACAAGCACTACATGGGTGAGGGAACAGATTTGGCTGAGACCTCTCCTTTTTCAGAAGAACAAGTAGAGGAGCTAAGGTGCAGCATTCACCCTGCAGCTCTTTGCAGAGGGGAACCTTCTGGAAAGTTGGGTCCCAAGGAAAGCCCCTCCATGGGTGAGAGGCATGGTGCTGCCCAGATGTGGAATCCTGCTCCATGGACTGCTGGGCAATCTTCTGCTGGAGAACAATTCCCTTCTTCCCTGGAGAAACTACAGGAGTGACCATCACGCAGGCAGGGACAGAGCTCCTCTCTGGCTGCCTCACGTTGTTCATGGTGTACATAGGATTTCAGTGTCCTCCTGGACAGTTACAGGCTAAGAAGATAACGTGGCAGAGAAACAGACAGGCAGAGCTTTAAAAACTCACCAATGTCCTTTTCCATCTAAATTTCATAGTGGGGGTTGTTCCAGTCAATCCATGGCCAGCAAAACAAATGCTGCATTTGTGCTGGTTTGGGGAAAACACGCCAAAAAAAGACAAGCACAAGGCAAAGCAGCTGGCCAAATGGACAAGTCTTGCTATTTAATTATTTTGAAATGAAAAAGTTCATTTAAAACCAGCTACAAAACAAACACATAATGACGGCCTCTCCCTTCATAAAACATCATGCTTTGGCACAAACAACTGGCTGCCCTGATTTTATGTCCAATGAATTTAATTTTATCTAACAAAGTGGCTCTCTGTACAGCAGAGAAGACAAAGGGTTCTGAAAAGAGCTCTTTGGACAGTGTTTAACACCATACAACTAAATTAAAAAAAAAAAAAAAAAGTTTAGGATGATTTCTGTTCTCTCTTAGGCCAACAGAATAAGAAAACATAATGCAGTTGGCATCATCATCATCATGGTGAGGTGAGCAGCATACAGGAGCTGAAACCCATGAAGCTAATTCCAGTTCCACTTTGTGGCAAACCTGTGAATGCACTCACCTGACAACTGTAAAGGCAGTTGTTTCTGATGTGTGATGGGTTCATGTTACTGCATTATTTACAAAATTCAGTCTCCAGCAAGATGCTTTTCTGTGTGGTGATGAGACATTCAGTGTTTTGGCAAGAAGAAAACAGTCCAGTGGTTTTCCCTGGGCCACAAGGATGCCCACTGTGCCCAGCTGTGCTGGTACACCCTGAAGAAGCCATGATTTCAGTACGTGACTTCCAAACATGACCTTCTATTGAGCCATCTCCAACTGGGCGTCCAGAGAGCAAAACATGCCCAAATTAGTGGGCATTAGTGAAAAAATAGCCAAGCGTCTAAACACTTGCACAATCTCTTCTTACACTCAGTACCTCTCGATTTCTCAAACGGCATCACCTCCTGCTTGCAAGTGTTTCCCAACGGGCACCATCATATTGAAACCCTAAATATTGCAGTGACTTTGCTTCTCCCACTCCACTTTACTTAATGTAATTAATCCCCGCAGTGCCTCGGAGGAGGAAGGACGGGGACATTCACCAACCCAGCCCCAGTGTGTGAGCAGGAGGCACGGAAAGGCACCGCGTGAGGTCCTGCAGAGCGCTGTTGCTGTGTCACGTTCCTAAAGGGATGCTCATGCCACCAAATCCCAGCGGTGAGGAAGCGACAAGAAAGCCTTCCTCAATTCCACCCGAGACCCTGAACTCATCCAAAGGACCATGACAGCGCGTTTGGGCGGGTGGAGTCACTCCTGCTGCGGTGCAGGCGAGGGATCCGTGGTCGGTGGCCTCGGCCGGAGGTGGCCGCGGTCCCGCAGAGCGGCACACCCGCAGACACGGCCGCGTTGTGTAACAGCGGCCACCGCATGTCAATGGCAGCTCACCGGCATCGGGCCGGCGTGTGCAATTACCGCACCTCGCCGGAGGCTGCGGGCACGGCGGGCCCGGGGGAGCTGCGGCCGCAACTCGGGCGAGAG
>JBBMKD010000145.1:14874095-14908148 GCA_037834095.1 Argya squamiceps
GCCCTGTCCCCAGCGCCGCCGCCGCCGCCACCTCTTCCACAAGATGGCGGGGACCGTGGCCGAGCGGGACGCGCTGGTGAGTGCCGGCTGTGGGCACCGGGACGGGGCCGGGAGGGCCGGGCAGGGCACCTGCGGTGCGGGCAGGGCTGGGGAGGGGGCTCCGCCCGGCCCTGCCTCAGCGCTCTCCTTTCTACCTGCAGAAAATAGAGGACGGGCATTTAAACAACTCCCTGGGATCTCCGGTGCAAGCTGATGTGTACTTCCCTCGCCTGGTATGTCACATTTGTTTTTTTTTTTTTTTTTTGGTTTGGTTGGGTTTTTTTTTTGGTGGGGATGGTGGTGTGTTTTATTTTGTCAACCCCTTTGCTGTCCCCCGCCCCCGCTCAGCTCCGGCCGCACAAGGGCGGCCGCTGCTGATGCCGAGCTGACCCTCGCCACCTTCCCCCTGTCCTTTGCAGATCGTCCCCTTCTGTGGGCACATCAAAGGAGGAATGAGGCCGGGAAAGAAGATCTTAGTTATGGGCATAGTGGACCTCAACCCCGAGAGGTAACACCTGGGCAGGTCTGCCCGTGCCGGGGGCGCCGGGCCCGGGGAGGGGGCGAAGGAGGGCGGCCACCCGCACGTACACACACACATACATCCGCACGGATCCTTCCTTTCTGGAAAGGATTATTTTTATCATTTTAAATATAGCATGCTGATTTCTCCTTTGACCCATAGAGGGGGCATTTCTTCAAGGGATTCCGTTTTCACTTGGGAGTGAAGGAGCATATCAAGCATATATATCTGCGTCTATGTGCAGATATATGCACAACGCCGAGCAAAAACACATATTCCATAACCGTGTTCTTGTCCCTGTTGAGCTTCCAGAGAGATCTGAACGAGCTGAGCTGTCTTCCAGCCTGTGCCGCTATGTGGCTTCAATAAGCTGAGAAATAAGACTGGTGGCATTTGGGGCTTATTTCCTTTTTTTTTTTTTTTTTTCTGGCTGAAGGAGAGCTGTTCTGTTTGTGTTGCAGCTTTGGCATCAGTCTGACTTGTGGGGAGTCAGAAGATCCTCCTGCGGATGTAGCCATAGAACTGAAAGCTGTGTTTACAGAGAGACAGTTTGTCAGAAACTCTTGTGTAGCTGGAGAATGGGGGGAAGAGCAGTCATCTATTCCTTACTTTCCATTTATACCGGACCAGCCTTTTAGGGTGAGTACCCATGTCTGATAAAGTGTCATTTGATACGAGTTGCAGCAGAACCTGGCCGTGCCTTTCATGAAATCACGGTGTAGCCCGCACTGCCAGGGTTGAGACACCAGTTGCTGGTTTGTTTGTATCCATGGAGCTGCGTGGAGATCCTGCTGCTACGTGCAGCTGCAGGCAGTTCAGATGGGGCTGTGAGCACCTCACCTGGCTGCTATGACAAGGCAGAGGATGTAATACCGTGTGATGAAGAGCAACTTCCTGAGCTTAGTTTTATAACTGTGAATTAAGAAACACCTCTGTGTTATTAGTGCATTACAAGTTATTACTGGAGAATGTTAATATTCAGTGGGGCTGCTGTATATATTGATGGGTTTTTTAATGGGCATACTGTTTGCAATTTAGTGCAGCTAATAAGGATCATGTTCATCCTTTGTCTCCGGGGATGTCACGTTAAGGTTGACCGTAGCTCTTCGTGTTAGCAGATTAAACAGCTAAGCAATAGTGGTATTCTTTTCTCAGCCCTGGGATTAAACCTTCCATCAAATTTAAATCTGTAGTCACTTGGAAATGGTGTAGACGTGGAAGTGCTGTGGATGGACTGGGTTGACCTAGAAGCAGATTCCCATCTGTAGTGTTTATGGTTATGTGAAGATGTCTTTGCAAATCAGGACTAACAAAGTATGTGGCTGCAGAGGGCTGCTTCCCTCTACACTGAGGAAAAAAAGGCTGCATGCCTTTCCCATGCAACTGACCCAGAAAACCCCTCCTCCTCCTCCCCATCCCTCTGACAAAACCTCACTGGCCCCTCTGCTAAATGCCAGTGCTGTGACCAGCTGCCAAACTCTCTTAATCCTTCTTGCCCCCAAGATAATCTCCCCCAACCCCAAAAGCTCACCATCTCCCCAGATGCTTGGTGTTAAGAGGGTGTTTGTGACTGGTTTTGCTGCAAATTGGTTGCGCTCTACTTGCTTCTACAAACTCACCCTCCCATCAGACCTGGCAACACCCTTTGGTGGTGTGGGAAATGTGCTTGAAAAGGCTTGGAGGCTGGGTCCTGCTCCATCTGAGAGGGTTCCACTACCTTCTGCACTGGGTGGTGGCTGGGCCCTCAGAAGAGCCAGACAAATTACCCAGAGCAAGTTTTGTGCCTGTCCCACTAATGACAGATGATGTTACAGGGCAGCAATATTGCACATCCAGCATGAGAGACTGTAAAAAGGGAGTTGTTGTTTTGCCTTTTTTCCTCCTTTTTTTCCCAAATGCCCAAACAGAACTGAGGCTCCCAGTTGACTTTGTACCTTTGATGGTCTCCCTCTCAGTGAATAAATCAGACTATTAGATGTTCTTGCCAATTACTTGTGATCCAGTCCAATTAGCACTGTGGTGTGGCTGCGGGTGCTGTGAAAAGAGGACTGTGAGCCTGTGAGCAGTGTTAACCATATCTTTTACATAACAGGGCCTCAGGCAGGCACTGCTGCAGTGACACAGGAGCTCTGTGGCAGCACAGCCACTTTCCTGTTACCTGGTGCACTCCCAGGGATGCAGGAGTTCCAGCTCTCCTGCTGCCACTTCTCCTGGTGCAAGGTACTCTTAAGTCACTTGGGCTTTGGCTCAGTCAGTTTGTCACGGGCCCTGTTCCCATTTTTATACACTGTAATAGCAGCAGAGTCAAGTGTCTGGTAGCAGCACTTCACTCTGGACTTCTGGAAATGACCCAGGATTTACATGTGGCTCTCCTGAAGATTTTCTCCTTAGTGTGTCTAAACCTGGAGACCTCCAAGAGCCTGTTAAAGTGCACGTTCTGTGCCTTCATGTCCTGACGGGGCAGTTCCAGCAAAGCTGAACAACAGGGCACCCTCTCAAGCCACCCCAAACATGAGGAATCTCCCAACGTGTCCCAGCTTGTTCAGCTCCAGGTTTTGTTGCTTTTCCAGAGCATTTCTGCAGGTGTCTTGGGAGGAGGGATGAGCTGTGTCCTCTCCCTGATCCTGCTTGTGCCTCCTTCTGAGAACTATCTTGCTGAATCCCCAGCAATCCTGCACTGCATTTCCTTCACTGCAGCCCCAGGATGGAGACCAGTCTGACAGAGAGTGTCTGCAGCCACAGGAGTGAAGGGTTTTTAGTTCTGCAGCAGCTGTGTATGTGTGGGAGGGGAGGACAAACTTATACCCCCTTTCCGTGTTTACTCCCTTCCAGTAAATTAATGTGGAAAGCATTGCAGAGGGAACTGCCTCCTTATGCAGAAAAAAAAAAACCAAACCCAAAAAACAACAAACAACCAAACCCAGCAACTTTGTAGCAAGAAATGCAAGGTCTGGCTTGGAGGTAAAATTTCCTCCTGCTGTGATTAGCAGGTTGAGTCTGTTTTCTGGCATTATTCCAAGACACAAAACCTCCCAGTAGCCAATGGGTTGAAACGTGCTTACTGCTAGAACAGGGTGAGATTGGATTAATGTCCCTATGCAGTGAGGGCAGATCCTTTATAGTGTCACTGGTGTCCAGGGGGGCAGCCTGGTCTCACCTTTGTCTCCTGAGTGGCACATCAGTAGCACAAGGTGCAGCTGCACCGATTTGAAGTGGCTCTTCGTGTGCTGTGAAACAACTTCCCAGTTACACTGTGAGCAACACCCTTCAACGTTTTATCTCTTGACAGGTTGAGATACTTTGCCACCCTTCAACATTTTATCTCTTTACAGGTTGAGATACTTTGTGAGCATCCCCGTTTTAGGATATTTGTGGACGGACATCAGCTCTTTGATTTTTACCACCGCATCGAAACGCTGTCAGCCATTGACACGATAAAGATAAATGGAGACCTTCAGCTTACAAAACTGGGCTGAGCTTGTTAGGACTGCAGATTCCAAAGCAGCTCAGGTGCCATCCTCTGTTGGGAGCAGTGACAGCCAGCTCTGGACACAGCTATGGTAGGAAGGCTGCCCTGTTCCTGCATGCAGTTCTTCACTCCTGTGCCGATGAACCGGGCTGTTTTTATACTAACGAAGAGCACTGTTGGTTTATAGACATCGAGCTGTCTTTGTCTTGGATCCAAAATAGCCCACCTGTGCTGGATAATCAAATTGGAATGGATTGGGAAAGACTTTGCAGTCTTGTTTCAAAATCTGGCAGAAAAGGCAAATCTCTGAAATGCAGCGCTAAAAACTGAATGGTGGTGATGACAAAAAAACCCAAGTTTTTTCTTTTTTGCAAATATTGTTTCTGCACTGAAGTGGAGTAGTGTAGCACAACATAGGGCCACGTGCTGACGTCCTTACCCAGGGCCTGAGCCTGGTTCCATGGAAATCAATGGCAAAACTCCCACTCACTTTAATGGGGTACAATCAAACTGTCTAGTCCTTAGTCAAGCACAATTCCCACTGATTTCTATGGCATTTTTGCACACACCTTGGGGCCTGCACTTCTGCTGGTGTAAATCAGCATTAGCTCCACAGCTTGGGATGGAATTTTGCTGATTGCCCTCAGCCCCTGGTTTGGCCCAAGGACTGTGCAAAAACTGACTGAGGGTGTGTGGACACAGCCTGTGTATTTTAGTCAGGGTATATTTGCATAGAATGTAGATCGTCATGAGTTTTTGCACAAAGGTATTGTTAATACAATTTTTAAAACTTATCTGTAGTTTATTTATTTATACTCATTGTATGTATTGTTAGTAAAAACAAAAAAAGAACTATCTTACTGACGATTGAGAACGGCAAAGGGTAAACATTTTGAATGTACAAAATGTTTTAGGTTCTTGGGGTAAACTTTACATATCGTTCTTGAAAAACCATGTTTCCTATCTCACGTTTAGTTACATTTTAATGGAGCCCTCTAGGCCCTGGGAAAACGTGGGCATGGTGGTTGGTGGGGGGAGGGAACTCTGCATAGTCACTAGAATCTGTTTTTCAGGGCTTACTAACTTTGCTGCACAGGATAGGTTTGAGTTGATCCATTTTAAAAAACTTAAAACAGCAAATTTGTGGGTTTTACTGTGCTTTCATAACCTGAGAAAAAGTTAAATGTGGCAATCTCTTAGTTCAGAAAGAGAGCCAGCCTCTTTCCAAGGGAGATGGGAGATTCTTTACACTTGTTTGAGAACATATTTGGTCTTTGATATGACAATTAAAACTTGTCTAGACAGCCAAGTTATTAATGCTTGAAAATCAGCTACTGCACATGAATAATAACTTTTCAAGTAGCTTTTTAAATAGTAAGTATAGCTGTATAAACACAGTCATTGAGCTACACTATAAATGAACACAGCCACTTTTCTTGACTTCTTTAGGACTAAGTACATTTCTTTCCTTGGCTGCTCACAGTGGACTTCAGTGGGTCTTTCTGAGTAGTTATAATCATGATATAAACATACATTTAGGCAATTTTGAAAACACACAATATAGGGACTAAAACACAGACTATAAAAACATCCTTTGTAGCACAGTGTTTAAGGGGAAAAAAACCAAAAAAAGTATCTCACAAATGGAACTATGTTAAACCTGCAATAAAAGTGTGGTTTAAAGCAACCAGAACTGGAATATCCAAAGTTAAGGGTGGAATGCCAATGCAAAGCCTCATTTTGTGCTAATTTGGCCTGCAGTTAAGAAGCCTTAGACTGCAAGCTGAAATTCCAACTGTGGCTCTAGTCCAAAGCCTGTTGAGGTCAATCAGAGTCCTCTGAGCATAGAAGCCTGATTCTTATTTCTTGCAAGTGCAAATCTCTGTAAAGCAGGGGGGTTGTTGCTGCTGCTGCAGATGAATTGAGAATCAGGCTGCCACCTATAAAACACAAGTTGAAATGTTAATTTTTAGCCTTAACATTTGACGTTCCCTGACTTTTCTTCCTACTTCCAAAATAAAAGAGAACTTGTTGTTTTCCAGATGAACTTTTTATCTGGTGTGTGGCTTTTAAGCTGTACGTCAGGTTCTATTTGTACTCCAGATTGAACTGAAATGTTCCTGTCTTGCTCTGTTTTTACTCTTTTACATGATACATAATGACTGTGTCATTTTCCATTGTATAAAGAATGCTGACAGTGTTTCGGTACAAAATATATTCTTAAAAATTATGATAATAAAAAAAAAATCCAAGGGAAAGGTGCTTCTACATGAGGTATTTTGGATTTTTCTCCAGCTTGGAAAATTCCCTATGCTTCCAAAGCTGATGTTTTGGCAGAAGATGAATTCTCTTTGGAGAGAAAATTTAGCACCCTCTGTGCCTAATGCTTTCTCCAGCTGGATATCCAAATCCAGGTTTGCTGATGCAGGGCCAATGGGAAGTGTAAGTAGCACCATGACCTTACAGTAGCACAAACCCAAAGGGAATCTCCCTGACAGCCCACCAGCAGAGATTCCCCCTCCATGCCTTTACTGCATCCTGGAAAAAGCATTTTGGATTTGGATTTTGACAGCCCCCAGGTCTCCCACGGTGCCTACACAGGGCTGTCAAGGTGAGCTCAGTGCAGTGTCAGGGGCATCTCTGGTGGGAGCCAGGGCCTGGTGATCCTGCCTTGCTCCTGTTCCCACCCCCTGTGCTGGGCACTCCCATTTGTTCCTGCTCCAGGAGTTTTCTCTCTGGGGAAAATGCTCTTTTGACCCTGATTCTGGTTTTGCCTTTGCATAAATCCACCTCCTGTTCCTGCCCTGTTGTGGTTTCTGAGCCAGGCTTCAAGGCAAGAATGGCTGAGAATCCTCTTCTAATGGGTAATGGCTTGGCTGAGAGCTCAAGAAAGGGCAGAAAGTCACAGTTAAAGAAGGCTTCCACATCTATCTGTCACCTGATTGGAAGCCTTTTTATTTTTCTTTTGCTCTTGGCACTACCAGGCGATGGCAGGAGAAAAAAGGATGATGAACAACCAAGGGCTGCTCCACTCGTGCTTGACTTACACTGGCTGATCATGTTCAGAAGCAACTGCAGAACACTTGCACATGCAGTGTAAGTCAGAGAAAACTGAGGCCTTAATTGTTTCTACTCTGCTGGACTTTGGGTCAAATCCAGACGTTTCAAATGGGAGACTGCGCTGCAAAATTTGTACCTGAATTTTTCAGTTTCCACAATTTAGGGATTATTCATATCTTTGGTTTGGATGTAAGCCCTAATAGACATGAAATAAAGACTGTTTCTAAGTTAGGCCAGGTTTATAAAATGCTTTTCAGTAGGCACAAGTAGTCTGTGAGCTTCTTGGAAGCTGCAATTCTTCAGGACTTCAGGAGTGAATGAACCCAGCCTTTGAAATCTTATGCTAAAATTTATTAGCTGAATATTTCTGTGGTTTCTTTTGAATGAGGAAGTTGATTCTGCAATGAAAGAAGTCTTGAATGGGTAAAACCCATGTGGAGTGGAAACACTCAGCATAGCTTTATTTTTCCAAAGAGGAAAAAGAAAAAAAATACAACTAACCAAAAAAAAAAAAAAAAAGCACAACCAAATTATTTAGTAATGTTTGGGATTGGCTGTGATAAAGCTGATTTGATTTTAAGAAAACAAAACTAGGTTATTGCCTGCTCAGAAAGAGCCTTGAAACATTTCAGTGTCATGTGAGGTAGTCTGTCTAAACATATTTCACACAAACCCTTTTTCACAGGCAACTTGTTAAAACTGTTACAAAATACCTTCTTTTTGTGTCACAATTAGGAACATTTGCCCCACCTTGAAAGAACATTTTGTACTAAATATTCACGTGTTGTCCATGAAGAACTTGCACTAACATATTATATTCTCCCTCCCCTCCCTGGCTAGTTTAGCAGAAATAGGTGTAATATTGCTAAACCGGTTGAATGTGACACGTGCTTGAGGCACAGCATCTTTCTCAAGGGCTGTTTTCAGTAAACAGCCTGAAAACCAAAGGGAGAGCCTGAATCACCACCATTCTGCTGTGCCAGCTTTCCACCCTTGTCACTCTCCTGCTGGGAGGCTGAGACTGAAGCCCAGAGATTTTTTCAGGCAGGGAACAGCACTGAGATTTTCATCTTTGGCTTTGGAAATTATTCACTGTGCAGGGAACAAGGCCAGAGTAGCCTCATCAGCTGGGTGCTGAGGTTTGGGGTAGCATGATGTGCTGTAATCCTAAAAGAGCAGGAGTTCAGAGGGCATCAGTGGGCATTTCAGAGCCAGACAAGGACACAGGCTATGGAGATGCAGGGCAGCTTCCCAAGGATGGGCTTTTTTCCACATTTTTAGCTGCCACCTTCTGCAACTCCCTACCAGGACTTGTGGCAAGAAAAGCATTGCTTACAAGCTTGGACAGCATGGATTGCTTCGTGTTCCTACTTGCCTGATGGAAAAGAAGCTCCCAAATAAATAACAGAACATAGGAGTAGCCACTAAGGTATTTTTTCCCCCACAGACATTCCAGCAGTATATCTGATGTGGGACTCATTTGGCCTCCTAACCCCAGGAAATTCTCCCCCCAGAGAACCCCAGCACTGTTTTCTGCAAAGAGACCTTTCCATGGAGAAAACTGCAGAGCAACAATTCTGCTGAGCCAGTCAGCAGCTCCCTTGAGTTGACATGACAGTGTAAAAGGAACAAGAGTCAGGGGCTGAAGGCAGCCCCAAATGCCTGCTATGATAAGCACAGAAGTGAGGAAGAGAAGCTCACAGCAGTGCAGGAACAGTAAGTGACCTGCTGAGGGGTTTTGTAATCGTGGTATTGTTCTCATTCTCTCATGTGGATCAGGAAGCACGCAGGTGAAAGTCCATGAATGGTGTGCAGGGTTAGAACCAAGGCCAACCCAAACAGGGAGAAAAAAACCAAATGAGCTGCAAGACGCCTTATCTGGCTTTGATACACCCTCCCAGCAATCACTGCTGTAATGAACACAGACAATTACTACAACAAGGAGATTTAGCAGCATGTGCAAGATCAAAATAATAAACTCCTACTCTGCCACAGGTCCTCCCTAGCTCCTGTTGCTAGGCCTCCACATCTGTCTGTCAACAAATAACTATGTCCTTCTGCTTTTACAATCCATGTCAAAAATCCCTTTGACTTTCATGGAAATAGGTCCCTAAGGAAAGAGTTATTTCGAGCTCTCACTCTCCAGTTATTTTCAGCTGGGGCATACTCTAAAACTGAGTTTATTTTTAAGTGTGAATAGAGGACTATTTCTGACTGCATTATACATTGGATGGAGTCAACAGGAAGCACAGCCTCTCTCAGCTGCAGGAACACTGAAATGTGAAATTGTATTAATTAATCTTGTATCCATTACCCTCTGGTTTTAAAAAGTGAGAGTGTGCACAAAACGACGGGGCAATAACAGTAAATACGTATCATTCACCACAGATCTATTTTTATTTGTTGTGCTGATTTAATAATGAACTTTTAATAACAATAAAACATGAAATCTTCACTAGGTTGTTCTGTTTTTTATCTGAACTATCAATGCTCATTAAATACCCTCTTGACCTTCTTTAACTTCTGGCTTTTTTGTCTCCTGACTGATTTAAAGTTATTGGAAAAATTCTGCATGACCCAAGTGGGTAAAGGGTTATGCCTTACATCCTCTTGTGGCTGTAAGACACAGGAGAGGTTTTCTGATGGAAACCTCAAAATTCCAACAGTGCTAAAGCAGCAGATGAACAGGATTTGGGTACAGCTAGTTCTGTGGGTTTTTTTCCAATAAAATGGCTGGTTCAGTTGCTGCACAGGAAGTTCCTCCTAGCTCTGAGCCATAAATATTAATCTGTGGCCATCCCTGCTCAAAGCCAGACAGAGATTGCCCCTCTGCTCACTGCACACAACCCTAAGAAGGGAAATGTTGACATCTGGAAATTCTGAGATAAAACATGGCATTTGGTAACCTCAAAACAAGCCAGAAATGGCTGTGAATGGTATAAAAGAATCATCTGGTGCCCACCAGACAACAGAAACACAGCCTGGGGAGATATATGTTAAATTTCACCACTTGCATGGGTTAACTCCTACAGAGGCCCTTGGAAGGCTCTCATTTAACCTGTATAACTAAATAAAACACTAAAATAAACTACAGACATGTTCTGGGAGGAACAGAAGGGGCAAGGAGGACACCTGATGTGGCAAGAGCCCTGTGTACTTCTCTCCCACTCAGATCAGTACTACAGACACCTCACAGCTGGGCCTTTTTTTGGTGCAGTGTTTCTGAGACTCCAGCAAAGCCAATTCATGTTGAGGGATTTACTCACGGGAATACCCCCAATATGACTCTGCACTTGATTTTATTTTTAAATTATGACTTTCACCACTTTTTTAAGAATAGAGGCTGGCTCTGAAACATCACACGGGCTCCAGAATTCTTCAGAAGTTACACATTTCTTATCCTGCTGAAGTTTTGAGGCTTCAGTTTCCTCTCTGGCACCTTGCTAGACCAGGAGGGGTCATTCTGTGAAAGACCCTGAGAAGGAGGTGTCTTTCAGCAGGGCAGAAGGAGACCTTCTGTCTGTTCTTGCTCCTGTTCTGTCTCAGGAGCAAGAAGCCACAGCAAACCAGGGCTATGCTGCCTCCTGAATTCTTCAGAAGTTACACATTTCTTATCCTGCTAAAGTTTTGAGGCTTCAGTTTCCTCTCTGGCACCTTGCTAGACCAGGAGGGGTCATTCTGTGAAAGACCTTGAGAAGGAGGTGTCTTTCAGCAGGGCAGAAGGGGACCTGCTGCTCTGTCTCAGAAGCAAGAAGCCACAGCAAACCAGAGCTATGCTGCCTCCTGGTTGGCAGAGCAGGACTTTTAAGGCAGGAACAGAAGCCTGGTTAATGAGGAAAACTCCACTGAAGCTGAACAGTAGATCCAAGCAGCAGAAAAAAACAGGGTTTCAGCAGTGAGCAATCTGATAGTAACAGCACAGCCACGGGCTGGAGCTGCTTTGATGGAGCAAAGCAAAGCTCCATTCTTGTGGAGCAGCCTCTTGGCAGGCATGGAATGGGAATGCTGGAGGTTTCTGACAGTGCTCAGTGGCTCTGCCTTTGCCTGGCTCTAAAAAGCCCTTTTTGATGGGCAAAAAGCCAGTGCTGACAGTATTGTAATGGATGACAAGCTCCAGTAGCAGCTCCAGCACTGCATGCTCCAAGAGGTAGGATCCTTTCCTGGCTGCTCTCTAAGAAATTTTCTGTTCAGTGGGACAGATAATGGCTGTCTAAGAGAGATCCAGGCCAGAACTAAAGACAGAATATGGCTCAAGGTAGAAAAAACACTCTCAAGAATGTAACAGATTCACTAAAATCTTGGAAGGGGAAAACAAAGCATTTTAATTTTAAAGTACAAAGCCTGCAGCAAGGATAGAGGGCTTCCTTTTAACCCCATTTTTTGAAGAAAGATACAATGAGCTACAGTGACTATTTAACAGACTCTGAGGGGCTAAACTGGGGGCAGCTTTGGATTATTGTGTGAGTGCAGAACACAGCTTCCACATGCATTTTCCTCTATTTCCATTGCCTTTTCTCAGGGATTGCCAGTCCTCTCCCTGCTGGAGAACCATGGCTGGAAACCTCACTGCCAGAGGAACTCTCCTATGGTTTCAGACCTTTATGTGTCTTCTAACAGACCAAGGTGTACTTTATGTAGCACCACTCACTGAACAACTTCAAAGCACTGACAAATATCTAAAATCAGTGTTAATTCATGAATACCCCTTGCCTTTTCTAACATTATTGCTCTTATTCCACGGGCAGGGAGAGGGGAGAACAGAGATGCACCAGCCATGACTCAGCAGTCAGTGCTGTAATTTGGAATACTCTGATTTGCACACAATGCCTCATCACTGTGACTTTTGGCTACAACACTGAAGTTCAGGCTCCCAAGCCCCCCTCCTTTGCTCACCAGGCAGACATTTATTTGGACAAAATATACAATGGTAAGGTTGAGTAAGGCTATACACTGAGTAGCTCCTCTGAGATCAGAGGCACTGTGTGTAATGCAAAATCCTTCCAAAATAGGGCTTTTTATAATAATAAAAATGAATGGCATCCTGTCAATTTTTTTTTCGTCAGCCTCCAATGACTCACAGTGCTTTCAACTGCCATTTAAATAATGCAGAAGAGGAGATAGAACAAGATCAGGGAGTTTGCTGCACCTTAAATTTAAAAGATGGTGTGCACACGTGTTTCCCTAGACAAAATACAGCAATCACAACCTGACTGATGCAAAATCTCTCTCAGTTTTGGTGGAAGTCCACTGATAACAACAGAGCACTTGGTGGAGTAGGAGCTGGTTTAAGGCTCCCTTAATAAACCTTTCCACTTTGAGCCACTCCAAAGATGCTCTCAAGCAAAACAACAGGATTTTATTAAGCAAAAGGAAGCCCATGATTGTTTTTGATGCATTGTAAAGCTGAAGCTGTGATAGTGCAGGCTAGAAGATGATGTTTGTAAGTGAAAGGGAAATCAGTTGTAATTATAATTGTTGTAGCCTTTATGTATTGCCAGCTGTATTAATGCCTTTTTCCTGTGTGTGTGGCTGGCAACTGGGGAATATGATCCATTACCTCATGCTGCTGCTGGAGAGCAGCAGAGATTGGTGTATTTTTAGAAACAAGATTCCCACAGTGTAATTGTAGCAACTGGGTTGATCACACACATGCATATTAAAATACCAACAGATGAATTCCTGGGCAGTACCAGCAAACATTTCAGTGTTTGGGGTAGGAGGAAAGGGTGAGAATGCACAGCTCAGAAATTCAACAACAGCAAGCAAAGCTGCTTTACCTCTGAGAGTGTCCTCTGAGGGAAGCTGTGAAAAGGCTGAATCTTTTCCTTTTCTTTTCTAGGATGAAAAGATTTGAGGTCAGAGGACCCATATGCCTCCTGTCTTACCTGATCCCATTACACATGAAATTATCTCTGTACCAGTACAGAGACCTGATGATGGCCATCCCTAGGCATCCTTCAAGGGCTCAGTCCCGGGTCTCAGCCACCAGCAGGCAATATTTGGGGTTCCCAAGCATGGTGAAGAGGTCGCTGGCTCACTAAACCTCACCAGGACTGCAGAAGTGCAAGGGAAGAAAACTGTACAGATGTGGGCAGACATCTGTACAAGGGCCAAGTTGACTGTAAGCGAAGTTGGTTGTGAGGCAACCAGGAGCTGCCTGTGCAGGGCCAAGGTGCAGCAGCATCTGTCAGGAACTTACAGGTCTCATAAAGCATTTATATGACATATTCATGTCAGAGAAGCATGTTCCAGACCCTCTGGGAATTATTTCAGCCAGGTTAACAGTCCTGCCATTGTGCTGGTTTAGACAGGACTTGTACAGGACCAGGAGAGGTCTCAAACTTTCCACTAAGAGCCAACACAAGCATCTGTAAGTAGACCAGAACATGAGTTCATTTATGGAAGAAATAACTAAAGTACACTTGAAGCATTCAGCAGTCACTCAGGTAGTGTCAGAATGCCAGAATTCCAGCAGATTGTATCCAAAATAAATAAACTGATGGTCACAGACCATCACAGGAGCATGGTGACTCTTACACTTGATAAAACTGGCAGAGCAAATAGCTCCCAGGCTTTGGTTGTGTTAACTGGGATGTATTCTGGAGGACAGCACAAGGAATGCTGTGACTGACAGCTACAGCATAGCTGACCTCAGAAGCCCACTCAACAATCTTGAAATTTGTATTTGTATCACTGCTATTCCAGTTGGTGTTGGAGGCTATTTAATGCCTGACCTTTTGCAGGATCCTGTTACATTTATGGATGTGGATATTGTTCAGGAATGGCAACATACTACATGCAAAGAAAATCCCTGTCTGCCTTCAATGTGCCACTCTTCTGTCCCATCATATGCCCTTTCATCCTCTAATAGGTGGATGAATAAAGAGAAGACCTTAACCTAACTTCTTAGGATCACTTAGCTTTCTTTACACTTTCATCATGTTTATTATCACCTTTTTCAAGGCACACAGACCTTTTCAGCATAATGACCAGAAAACAAACTGGAAACTTTTCTAAAAGATGTCTTCAATCCACGCTGCAAGAATTAACAGTCACCAGAGCCAAAGTAAATTGCAGGGGGTGGTGAATTGCCTAACATCCTGATGTAAAGGGAAGATAAAGGCCAAATCTGGGGGTGTAGTGCAACACGAAATCCAAATGTACAGACTTTGCATATCAAGTTTTATCTCCATGTCAGAAAAGCCTCTAATTATGCTGAAATGTGTGCTTTCAAGCTTTCCTACACCTGGCCTAAAGAAAACTCCCCCCACCCCAAACTGACTGCAGCCAATGACTCCTTTCCATGTCTTTCTCTCCCCACAAGGGATTTTAGAGACTCAATCTACCTAGCCATGCCACCAGACCAAACAGACCTCCACCTTCTCAGCCTGTTCCCACCTCCAGATAATTTTTGTGTCCTCCTTTATGTTAAAGCCATCTTCTTCTACCTGCAGTGCTGGAAGGGAGTAGCCAGACCTGGCCTTTCAGAGCACACTGCTCCACAGAGAACACCTTGTTCTGCAGAGGGCATGGCAGGAAGAAACATCCTTCATAACATTGGGGGTGATGTGAGCCAGGTTTCAAACAGGAGGTCACAGCTTTCACTGCCAGGCACTGCCACCCACCTCAGGCATGCAGCAGCTCCATTTGCCATCTTCTGAGCTGCTTAGTTTAGACCTCAAAGAGATTTAGAGGGAGCTCCTGGTTACCTTCACAGGTGAACTGCCATATAGGGCTGTGCTGCCTAGATCAGCATGCCAACACCTCCACAGCAACCAGAGACACAAATACAATTACAGACACATTCAGTGGGAGAAGGTGGTTCAGTGACTCCAACATGTGTCAGCAGCTTCCTGGGGTGAGGATTTAAAAGTGCTATTTGGTGTAATAAAGACTGCTGCTTAATACACACTTTTCTGCTTTTTTTTTTTAAATTTTTTTGCTTAGGTGAGCAGAGTGACTACATTAATGGGAAAACTGGAAGCCTTTCAAGCCTTTCAGTGGGTGAGTAGTAGCCCAAAGTCCAGGGGTATTTATGCCACCTTCTGCAGCATCTTATTTCAGCCGTGGTAATTCAGTCTGGTCTCTGTGGATTCCTTATACAAGCAGTGGAAAGAGAGATGTTTTTCCAAAGGATGATTTAGCAGGGATGATTTTGATGGTTACCCAGAGGCTTTAGCTGCAGTGATTATAAAGGAACCTTGAAGACACTCACTTCTTACCAAACATCTAAATGTATGATGCCTGATATCTTTTTCACACACATACACATCCTGTGTTTGGAGTTAAAAAAATAAATAAACCAGATATGGAAACAGTAGACCAGAGATAGGTGACTCCAGGTGTTTCCTTAAGTACCTATTAGGAAAGAAACTGCCACCCTAAGAAAGCAAAAAACAGCAAAAGATTTCAGTGATGAAGGCAGAGGCAGGGTTATGCATAACTAACAAAATAAAGAAGACACTTGCAGTTTTGCTTCCACAGAGGTTCATGAAGACATGAAGACATCATGTCTTGCCAGGCTTGGAAAAAGATCTGAATAAAAGGCCCTTGAAGACTCCAAGGCACTTAAAGAGAGCCTGCACAACATCCCTTATTAACATCCCACAGGCAGTGTGAGCACCTTCTACACACAGGAGCAAGAAACAACACACTCTATCAACTAGAAATGCTAATGACGTGGGAAGGGCTCTGTAAACATGGGACCTTTATTTACTTTTAATTTTTTTCCATACTGCTGAGAGCAGAGTTTCTTACTGGCAAGATCCAAAGTAATTATTGGTTATGGGAACTTTAAGTGCTTTACAAGCATGTCCTGCACTGCCAGGAACAGGTGGCAATAGGACAGCACTGTGTGTCTCCCACTGAAAATAAAGTAGATGAAGCAGAACTGTGTTTCAAGAGAATAAATGTGTCACTTTTCTTAGACTGAACAGGGTAATTTTTTTTTTCACTGTCCTTTTTGAACTGTTCAGCACTGGCACATGTTGGAAGACACAGATCATTGCCTTCTTGGAATTCAAAATATGCAATAGCTCTTGGCTGGGGAGTTTATTTACAAACAGCACCAGAAATGACAAATGTCTCAGGATTGAGCCTTCATTCCTTGGTGGTCTCCTACACTTGAATGTAGAGGAAACAATGCAGGTACTCCACAGATATTGAGGAGGTTATAGCAGCAAACAAATCTGACCTGAGCTGCTTTGGGTTGCCAGTTTTGTGTGTAGTTTATCATTTTGTCACAGAACCATAGAATCAGAGAATATGCTGAGTTTGGAAGGGACACATCAGGATCACTGAGTCCAACTCCTGGCCCTGGACAGGTCACCCCAAGAGTCACATCCTGTTGATGCCTTGAGAGGCTACCTAGAAGAGAGGCTGACAGTGCTAAAGGAATAAAGTAGGTATTTATTAAAAAGGCCTTCAAAAGTCACACCTTGGGCAGTACAAGAGCCTGGCCAAGGCTCCACCCAAGATGGATGGTGGATCACATGTTTTCAAACTTTTATAAGTTTTGGTCCTTTTACATTTTGGGGTTAAATGTCTGATTAACAGCTCCAGGTTATGAAGTCCCATCCTCCCAAACTGCTCTCCTCAATTTGCTGTTGTTTATACCTTTGGGCCTGAAGTTGCAATGGTCCTTGGTTCTCAGGCTGGAAAAGGATTGTTCTGCCTGGCTGAACTGTGAGGAGAACTTGCTAACACTTGATATGAAGCTCAAAGTTATATTCTAATGCAGTACAGAATCTGGAAAATATAAAAGCTAAAACATTACTATGCTTGAGAGCATTGTACAAATACTTCTGGAACTCTGTCAGGCTTGGTGCTCCCTGAGGAGCCTGTTCCAGTGCCCAACCACTCTCTGGATAAAGAATCTTTTCCTGTTGTCCAGCCTAAACCTCTCCCAACCCAGCTTCAGGCCATTTCCTCAAGTCCTGTTGTTGGTCATGAGAGAGAAGAGATCAGTGTTTTCCCCTCTGCTTCTCCTTGTGAGGATGTTGAAGACCCCAGTGAGGTCTCCCCTCAGTCTTCTCCAGGCTGAACAGATCAAATTACCTCAGCCACTCCTCATATGGCTTCCCCTTTATGCCCTTCATCACCTTCACAGCCCTCCTTTGGACACACTGTAATGGATTCATAACTTTTTTATATTGTGGTGCCCCAAATTTCACACAGAGCTCCAGGTGAGGCCACACCAGTGCAGGGCAGAGCAGGACAATCCCCTCCCTGGATTCCAAAAAGGGCTGAATGCCAGGGGTGGGTGAAGAATCACTACCCACACAAAGGCTGATTCAGCCTGACAGGTGTCTCAGAGTGCCTTGCCAAGATATACACACGTCAGAGATTGAGTGAGGAGCTCTGGGGGAGTGGGACAGAAACCACTTGCAGGGCTCAGCCTCAGGTGACACCAGAGTTGTGTGCGAGTGTGCTCACCCTCCTGCAAGGCTGGAGCCTTTCCAAAGGATGGGGAATGGGCAGAGTGCCTGCAAACAGAAAGGGACAGGCCTGTGGCTCTGCACAGAGACAACACCCCTCTGGCTGTTGATTTAGCTGCAGCCAGAATGCATCCTGCTCTGTGAACCTGCCAGCACACAGGAAAAAACCATGGGGTTGAAAGTCCTGGCTCAGCAGATGCAGGACACAGCCTTTTTACTTTCTAAGACAATATTATTTTTATATGCAGTCTCAGCTAGACTCAGGAGTCCTGATGTGTTCTAATCCACTTTAAGTTCCTTGTCCCTTTCCCCCAGCTAAAGACTGAGCAAAGATTTGGGACTATGGACTCTGGTACCCAAAAGTTCACACAAATGCTGCATCTTTCCCACACAGTAGCTGCCATTACTGAGATTATTTCCTGATCTTCATGAAACTCACTCATTCAATATCATAATTTCTGACTTCCAAGAGAAACTTGGAGACCCCTGGAGAGGCTCACCCAGGCCCAGCATTAGACTGGGGTCCAGTACAGCTCTGACCTACTCCCATTTGCTCCCTGTTCCCAGTTGTAGTGCAGAAAAAGAAACTACAAGATGCAGCTCTGGGTGTAACAGTCCCCCCTATCCCACAAGGAACCTGACACTTTTTACACATGAAGATTTTCCCATAGGCAAGAATGAGCTTTGAAAAGCTACAGACATGAGTTTATAATGCAGTGAGGACTCCTTCCATACAATCAGGAGAGCAAAACACACCACAGACACTTAACTGCACCAGGCCCTGGGGCACACTGGCAGCTGTGCCATGCAACCAGAAAACTTTAGAAAGCAGAGCAATAACAAGGTAATAATTGTGAAAGGGGAAGAAACCTATCTGTTCCACTCTTAAAATGAATTAATAGTGTGCATATAACAGGATCTGACTCAGAAGAAACTGGTCTGGCTCTGTAAAAGCAAACCAGCTCCAAGGCAAACCTGAGCATGCAGTGACTCTGTCATGTTTTGTAGGGGTTATCCCCTTGCTTTTCTTCCATACAGCACAGGGTTGTAGCTCTGTCTGCCTGCATCTCTGTCAGATCAAGAAAGGGAGACTCTCCAGAGAAGTGGCCTAGCTAGTGAGGGTGTATAAATTGTCAGTCAAAACCAGAGATGTGTAACTAACCCAGGCCTCTCTGAAGGCATGGCCTGTAGGATAATTTAAACATGTCTTGATAGGGTAGAACTACAGAGTGGAAAAATCTTCTGAGTGTAACCTGCTGTCAAATTGCATCTGAAGACATTTATACAGAGAAAAGATCAAAGAGTCATGGCTCAGCAGCCACGGAGTGGGTACACCAACCATCCCTGACTGGCAAGAGAAGAACAGGCCAGTTTGTGACAGCTACCCCAGCATGTTCAGTCCACATCTTCCCCACCCCTGAAGGAACTCTGCAAATGGCCAACTGACAGCAATTGGGTGCCATCAGCACAATTCAGACAAAATGACCCCAGAAGGTACAAGAGGACATACTTGTGGGGGGCAGCCATGTGCTAAAATTCCAATGTTATTTTTGAACAAAAGCTGGTTCACATCCCACCGCCTCTTTGAATAAGAGGAACAAGCATTTGACTGGTGGGAGATCTCTTCAGTGCTCCTGAAACTCCTTCCTGCTCCACATGAGGATATGCACAGGAGCTTTTGCTCCTCACAAAAACCAGCAGGTTTTGTACCAAGAATTAATTGCTGCTCAAGGATCTGTCAATGATCCCATAAACAGCAGCATTTGAGACAGGCTGCCAAGGAGCCAAAGGATCCTGGGACACAGCTGCATGCCTAGCAAGGGTCATGAGTGTTGGCCTCTCCACAGAGGAGAGAACTTGTTGGAAACTCCACCCAGTATCAAACAGTGGTAAATACCCAGTATAAGAACAGTGAGTTGCTAAGGATATGTTCTCTGCCCACGGGATGTCTTGCCAAAGAAGACAAGGCCATTTTCAGCAAAATATGGATAAATATGGATATGATATGGATTGTGGCCAAATTTGGAAATAATTATGTCTCCCCTGCTCCTACAACATTCCACAACTGGGCAATTGGCCCAAATGCCATTTCCATGCAAACCAATTGGAGGTTTCCATCAGTCATTCATTTAAATCCACTGAACTGCTGACCTACATCTGACCAAACAGGCAGAAAAGACCCTGTGGCCTACATTATAAACAATTGGATAAATGCAGAGAATTTGAGACTAGAGAGCCTCCTTCAGAACATCAGCTTGTGGTGGGAATCAAGGCTCCTTGCAAGAAGCACCAGGCCCTATAAATTGAAAGATTTATTATGTGTATTACAATTTTTTTCAGCTCAGTAGTTAAAAACTGAGAACTGTGAGCCAAATTCACTGCTAATGCACATCCATTGAGTTCAGTAACTTTAGAGATGGGGTGACTGCAGCTCTCTGCTCCCCTGAAATGCCACAGGCTGCCCTCAGACTGCGTGTTTGGTGCAGAGGTGCAGAGAATGGTGAGGAGACACATCCTGGCAGACCACACCAGTGACTCCATGTAAGTGTGATGGGATCATATTTTCTTCCCAGAAGCAAGAAGCTGACTCAGAGACAGCATCCTTTTCCCACTGCTGAAACCCAGTTAGCCATGATTTAGAAAGAGGGGCCTAATGAAGTTAAACAGATTGCTCAGGTACTTGGATTTACCTAATCTCATCTTTCCTAGCTCTCTTCATGGACACAGAGCTGGTTCAGCTGCTCTCCAGAGATCTGACTGATCCTGGATATAGAAGGGGTGGAGGTTGGACTTTTCATCTTCTCATCTGCCCCACTGTCTGTGTTTGTCTTTGCCATCCTGTTGTTTCCCTCCCTGTTCTCCACACTCTGCCTGTTCCTTCCCCCACTCAGCCTGTTCTTGGTACAAAAGTCAGGCATTCACTCTCTCTTCTTTCTGCCTGTGAGACAACAATGGGATTGACTCAGAGACCAACAGATTCCTCCACCTGAGGGTCTCACCCTGGCTGTTGGTGCAGCCAAAGGTTGTTCCATGCAGGGCTCTGGTAGCTGGGGTTGACATTCTGTCAGCATTCAAACACATTTTACCTACTCAGAGCATGGTATTTCCTCTCCTGATCCTCTTGTGGTTTATGACAACAAACTCATCAGGTGGTTTAGGGTCAGGTACGGCCAATCTCACACATTTCTTGTGTAAGAGCTTTCAAGGAAGCAATGTTTCTTTTTTTTTCTGAGATCTAGCCTTCCTATGTGCCTACATCCCAGCTGCTTTGCATCTCAATGAATGCAGATCTAGAAAGCAAAGCTATTACAGAAAAATATGACAGAGGATAAAATTGGAATGTATGGCTCTGAAATGAGGCATCAGATATGAGTCTGAAAGACAATGAGAAGGATTTTGACAAATAAACAAAGCAACAGATATCAGTCTGAAAGAAAATGAGAAGGATTTTGACAAATACTTATGAAAGAAAGCCCTTTCCTTGCATAGCAGTAGCATTTGAGACATAAGTTGTCATTAACCTAGAAAAACCTCTGCCATTTCCATTTTAAAACTTGGAACTGAATGCTACTATCACTTCTGTTTCATGGACATTTTGTCATTCACTGTAGAAACGAAAGGACATGACCTTTGCAAAGGTCATTGATTATTTTTAAGATATTATTTTTATTGATAAGAGTCACTGCCAGTCACACAACATTAGTTAGTAATAAGTTATTATTATGTAATAATAACTAGTAATGTTAGTAAGTTATTAGTAAGTTACATTGAGTAAGGAAAACTTACTCAAAACATCTGAACCTGAAACCTAAATTTCAGTGGCTGTGTTGACATAGAGAAGTGAAATGAACTTGTGTGATTAAAACAGGATATTGCAGGTCTTCTTAAATATGTGTAAGAAAAAAAACCCAAAAAACAAAACAAAACAAAACCCCCAAAACAACAAACAAACAAACAAACAAACAAACAAACACAACAAGAAAAAACCAACCAGTGGTAGAGTAAGTTTCAGTGATCCTAAACCTCAAAAAAACCCAACCAAACAAAACATCCCCAAACTTAAAATGCCTTGGAAATGAAAATGTCCTCAAATAGATGTTAATGGAGAATACAGGAATGTCTAATACTACCCTGCACAGGCTGGTATGCAGGAGACTGCTGTCATAGTGCCTATTACACACACAGAGGGAAGAGTTTGTACCTTGGAATTTCCTATCAGCTGATCTGAAGGGTGTTGGAGGCTCTTGACTCCTGCCTCACAGCAAGGAACTGACGCACCAGGGAGGAGGATGGCTTTGGAAATCAGCTCACCTTTGCCCAATAAATGAATGAGACCAGTAAAACAGAATAATGGCCTTAAGCATTTTTAAACACTTTTCATCTTAAGTGTAAAAAGCTCACAAGTCATCCCTCTTAAAGGCAAGGGACTGTCTTGAAATGAGTGATTTTGATTTCTTTTCTTGTTGGCTTTCTGCATTTAGAGAATGCTCTCAAAAGCCTGACAGAAGGCTCACATAGTATTTATCTGTATGCAAACTTGGAGATAAAAAATGCTGACTTAGAAATTCCATGGAATAGGACAGATATTGTTGAGAGAGAAATGGAACTGGAAACAAGTTTCAAATGATGGCCTTGCAAATAAGACCAGATACTTTGGAGAAATAGAGCTATGAAAGGTGCATTGTAATAGGACCCACGAGGGGTAATTTTAGTTGATTGGCTTTAAGGCATCAACAGCATTGTGTGGCAACACCTGATAGGCCAAGCAATGCTTATAATGGATTGTAATTAGGAAATAATTTGGCTTCTGACTGTGATGGCATGAATTATAATATCTGCATTGTCTCACCCTTCACATGAGACTGAAAATGGAATAAAAGTTTTTAAACCACCTCTCAGCTGCCCCATCTCTGGGTCAGAAGGGGCTAAAATCCAACAAGAGGCTGTACTAAAAACAAAAACCAAAACAAAAACCAACAAGAACCACACTAAAACAATTATTTGCACTGGAAACTTTGCTCCTGTAGGCACAAGAAATATTGCTTTCCTGCTGACAGCTGAGGTACTCAATACCATCTTCTAGGAGAAGGAAGTTTTGTCAGACCTTGGTTTGGTTATGGACTCTGCTGACAAGCCTTGTCACCATTAATAGGTACATCCACTAAAATACACTTGGCACACCTTGCTGATGAGTTATGGATGCAAATATGTTGGGGCCAGGTGCACACGTAGCATTGCCACACTGAAATCATTAACTTGTGCCACCTGGAGGATGTGGTTTAGACCACAGCAGGTAAAATGGGGCTCTTCAGACATTTGAGATCTGGTTAATCCACTGGGCAGCCCTCATATGGCAGGAATGTGAGTCTTCACCTTCATTAGATGCTCCAAATCAGCTGCAAACGTGCTTAAGACTCAGAAATTACCTCTTTAAAAGAAACATACAACCAAACCAAAGAGCCAAAACAAAACACACACACACACAAAAATAACCAAAAAAACAAACCCACCCCAAAAACCAACCAACCAAAGAACAAAAACAAACCCCACCACCAAAACCAGAAAAAACCCAGGCTGCTCTAGCAACAGTTCATTCTCTGCTCAGCTGCATCTTTAATTCAGCTAACAGAATTTTTCTTTTATTGACTGATGCCCATTTAGAAGCCAGCAGAAAGCAGATATTATTCATTCAGCCGGCTTTCATAATGCCCACCTTATGAAACCACAGCCACAAAAAACTTTCATATGAAGGTCTTGAGGTTGATTGGTGAATTCAGTCAGAAAAGACCTTTCTGCTTGATAATGCAGTTGTAGGGGTTATTTCAGCTATAAGAGTCTAAGATAAATGCAGTTTTACTGAATTTAAAACATTTCAGAGAAATGTGCCAATTCAGTTTCACGTCAGAAGGAGAAAAAGTCAAAACACTCTGTGAGGATGAATTGCAATGATTTCACAGAATATTAGGATCACAGAATATGCAGAGTTGGAAGGGACACGTCAGGATCATTGTGTTCCAGCTCCTGGCCCTGCACAGGACATCCCAACAATCACACCACGTGCCTGAGAGCCTTGTTCAAATCTTCCTTGAACTCTGCCAGCCTTGGAGCTGTGACTGCTTTCCTGGGGAGCTGTTCCAGTGCCCAACCATCCTCTGGATGAAGAACATTTTCCTAATATCCAATCTAAACTTCCCCCAATTCAGCTTCAGGCTGTTTCCCCAACTCCTATCACTGGTCACCAGCAGAAATTTGTGCTGCCCCTCTGCTGCCCCCAGTGAGGATGTTGAAGACCCCACTGAGGTTTCCCCTCGGTCTCCTGGCTTGATTGTGAAAAGAAAAAGAAAAAGAAAAAGAAAAAGAAAAAGAAAAAGAAAAAGAAAAAGAAAAAGAAAAAGAAAAAGAAAAAGGAAAACCAAGGATGATAATTTGTGAGGTCACTGACTATCTAGTTTCTGATCAGCAGCACTGCCAGACACAGCAGAGAGGGAAGCACACTGCCCGAATTTTGGAGACTTATGTAGCCTTTGGTTTTTCCTCACTCAGTGGGGAAGCCAAAAAAGCTTGCACTGCCAGGAGCCATGTTGCACTGCATGTATTTTTGAAATTAAAAAGCAAAAAAGGAAAAGAACTGCACTATCCACTACCAGCAGTATGACATCTTTCAGAAGATTTTCTGCACCACACTACACATTACATGGTACAGCTTATATAAAACTAAAATTTACATTCAGCAGCCATGTTGTAGTCTTCAAAATGAGAAATAAAACCTGAATTTCTTCTCTATAAATACTCCACACCCAATTTTTTTGAGAATTATGTATGAAAAAGTTTTACAAATTACATGGATATAGACCATAGCAGGTTCTTTCTGCTGCTCTCAATTCCCAAACCGGGAGGAGAGTCTGAGCCTCCAGACCACGCAGGGGTTTGGGAGAACCTTTCCAAATCATCCTGACACACCACAGTTTTTTCCATCTGAGACTTCTGGGGAGGCTGCGCCCTCTCCTGACACTTCAGGACTCGGCAGCAGCGAATGATAAAACCACTTTGCTGCAGTCAACAAGTCAAGGCTCAGCCTTGGAGCTACCAAGGCCAGACCAGCTCGACTTAAAATCTCTATTGCACGGTGCAGAAGGGCTTCACACTGAGATGTATAGATCAAAATTATACATTTTTTCACCATGCTTTAAGAAAACAAATGGCTCGAAAGCATATGCTTTAAAAACACCTCATTGTTTATTTGAAAATAGATAGAACACCATGCTAGAATCATCCCCAAATAAGATACAATGTTTACAACCCATACAATTCTGTAAAAGAAACTTTCTTATGTTAAAAATATAACCTTGGAATTACTGTTGTAGCCCGTGAATTCCATTTCACAGAGCTAATACACGATATGGCTAATGCTATTATAAAGAGTCAGTCTGCCTTCACAAGCAAATGTAATCTCCTTCAAGCTGCAAAGCTTATGCAGGAACGACTGAAGAAATCCCACACGTCTTGTCAATCATTCACACTCTGCCTAAGTGAATATTACCTTCATTTTTTTATGTGGCATGTTTACCTCTCATCTGATCCTGCATTCAAGTGAAGTGAATTTTATGGACTTACAACTGCATACTGATGAATGCTTCTGGTCCTGGAAACTTCTGAATGCCACCGAGAGAGAAGGAAAATTTTACCACATCAGACTGGCAGGGACTATTTGGAGGAATTTTCTGCTTTCCTTTCTAGCTTAGGATATGAGTCACTTCTTCAAATCATCTGGAAATAAATTTTACTTAACAAATTTCCTTCTCATCCAGAACCTGATTACTGACACAGTTTATCTTTCTGGATCTTTTTTCTGAGGTACATGACTGTGCTGTAACTTTGGGGTTTTGCACAAGGGTTTTACTACTTTGTTTTTATTTAGGTTGCCAGTGTTGCAAAATGTGTAACATGTAACATTTTCTTAAGAAAGGATGTTCTTTAATGTCTGGTCTTTACATACTTTCAAGCCCAATCAACAAGAAGGGAGATTTAATCCGTTAAACAGAGAGCAAGAGTAGGAGTCTGGGACCAAGAGAAAGCCTGAGCATACAGACTAATTAGCATGAGAAGGGAGAGAGTCATTAAACAATAGAGGAGAGAATACTAATTAGTAACAGAACTGTGTAACTTGTAGCCAATGAACACTAATTTCTTTGTTTGCTAAAATGCACAAATAGTAAAAAGTTTTTATAGTTGGTGTGCTTGATTTGTGGAATACCACAGAGGACCCAGGCTTGTGCAACTCTTGGCTTGTTGCACGGGGTAAAAAAATCTGATTTTTTCGGACAATGCTGGGGCTTATGTTGCCATCTGGGGAGTTTACAGGTAGCATGTTTGTTTCATGTATCATTTAAATTATACCATTCTCTATACCCCTAGGATTTGTAAATCACATTGTTGCACACTGGGTGGAGGTCAAAGAGCATTGAGGGCTAATTTATCCTATTTTCTGTTCCCTCAGGCTTATCCTTTTGTCCTGCCGGGTCAGCACAAGCCTCACTCCACGTTTCTGACATCAAGCTGAAAAAAGAGAACAGCCACCAGGAGGCGAAGTCATAGAGCCTCATTAATAGTCACACAAACTCATTAATAGTCATCCGTGATTATCCACAGCTATTGTAACAGAGTTCAGAACGTCACAGAAACATTGCATTAACAATATAAATCCCCCCTGCTTCACAAAAGCCTTCCATTGCTGATTAAATTAGCAGATTAATCATAATTATCCTGAAATGCATTCAAGGTATTTTTATTCCAGGAATCGTGAAAAGTTCTATGAATGGCCTTTTTTTAAGCCTTTCTCAGTCAAACTACTGTGTGTTTAAACATGGTTTGTTTTTATCTCTGGAGGAACAAAGGCTCTGGGGTGATTTTATTGCTCTTTATATCTCCCTGACAAGAGGCTGTAGCCAGGTTGGGGTCGGCCTCTTCTCCCAGGCAACCAGTGACAGGACAAATCGTAAGCAGAGAAAGTTTAGGTTGGAACATTGGGAAAAGTTTCTCCACAGAAAATGTAATTAAGCACTGGAATGGGCTGCCCGGGGAGGTGGTGGAGTCACCGTCCCTGGAGGTGTTTAAGGAAAGACTGGATGTGGTGCCACAGTCTGACTGACACCGTGCTGTCCAGAAGTTGGCCTTGCTGACCTCAGAGTTATTTCCCAACCTAATTCACTCCGTGATTCTGCAACAAAGCCCTAACATTACTCTTTGCTCTCTATTTCATTAGCGCAATTTGCCACCGCATTGTTGTGGCCGCTGCGCGGAGTCCAGTTAACCATGGCCACAGGACAAGTGTGCGGCATTTTAAACTCTATTCTTTATGATTTTGACACGCACTTGCTTGGGGTCAGACCTAGCTAACATTTAGGGGCCACAGGACCAGTGTGAGGGAGGCTTCACGCTTTACTTAAAAAGCCGCTCTTTTAAACTCCATTCTTTGCGATTTCAACACACGCTTGCTTGGGATCGGACGTTTAGGGGCCACAGGACAGGCGTGCAACAGGCTTTGCCCATCACTTAAAACGCCGCTCTTTTAACCTCTTTTCTTTATGATTTTGACACGCGCTTGCTTGGGGTCGGAACTAGCCGACATTTAGGGGCCACAGGATGAGCATGTGGCAAACTTTCCACGTTCCTTAAAATGCCGCTCTTTTAAACTCTATTCTTTTTGATTTTGAGACACGCTTGCTTGGGATCGGACGTTTAGGGGCCACGGGACAAGTGTACGACAGGCTTCACACTTTACTTTAAACGTTGCTCATTTAAACTCTGTTCTTTATGATTTTGACACGCGCTTGCTTGGGGTCGGAACTAACTGACATTTAGGGGCCACAGGACGAGCGTGCGGCAAGCTTCGCATTTTACTTTAAACACCACTCTTTTAAACTCTATTCTTTTTGATTTTGAGACACGCTTGCTTGGGATCGGACGTTTAGGGGCCACGGGACAAGTGTACGACAGGCTTCACACTTCACTTTAAACGCCACTCTTTTAAACTCTATTCTTTACGATTTTGACACACGCTTGCTTGGGGTCAGAACTAGCCGACATTTAGGCTCCATTCCAACCCCAGGGCGCTCTAGGATTCCGTGTTTATCAACACACACACAGCGGCACTCCCCGGCCGCCCTCGGCCATTTCCCCGCGGGCTCCCTCACGGCGGGGCCGGACGTGACGCGAGCGGCAGCGGCGGCGGCGCGGGGGAGCCGGCGGCCGTGGAGCCGGTGTGCGTGCGGAGCGGGCTCTACGAGGGGGATGTGGCCAGCGCCGAGAGCTACCCCGTCTATTGGAACCGTGAGTACCGCCGTGCCGGCCGGGGGGAGGCGGCGCGGGGTGGCCGGGATGCCCCGTGGTACCGGCGAGGGATGCGGGGTATCCCCGGTGCGCGCGGAGCCGGCCCTGGGTGACCCCGCCGCGGGGACAGCGGGTGGCCCTTGCTGACCCGGCCGCGCTCGCTGCCGGTGTGTTCCTTTATAAGGGATACAGGATAAATTATCCAGGGAGAGAGGACCAGCGGTGCCCATCTCCAGCTCATACCTGAGCGAGGAGGGACTGGGAATTCCCCTTTTCGCGGCGCTGGGCATCGCACTCGGCCAGGGACACTTGTAAGAGAAAAAAAGACTTGGCTATCCCGGAGAGAGGAGCACTGGGCCGTTCTCCTCCCCGAGGATGAGCGGTCCCCCCGCAGTCAAGGTGTTCTGAGCACATCAGACACTTCCAGCCAAAGGGAACTGAGCATCTTTCCCCTCCTCAGCTCCCCGTGCACACAGACCTGAAGGAGATGATCTGGGGCATGCACACCTGGCACCAGAGACTTGGAAAAGGGAGGTCTGGGCATCTGCTCGTTTCTTGGCATGTGTGGAAGAAAGTGGGAGGAAAGGTGGCTGAGAACCTTCTTATGCTCTGCTTTTTCTAAGCAGAGGGTTGAGTGAGGGTGGGTATTGGCCTTCTGCACTCTCCCAATTCCCTCCCTGCACACCTTTCCTTCAGAGGGAGCAGAGTAGAAACATCAGTTGTTTGTCCACTCCTCACTCCTCCCCACAGACATGTCTTTGATCCCTCATCTTCAGTGAGGAATAATGGAAGAGAGGGTTGTCCCCTGGCTTCTTCCCCTTTGTGACCCTTTTCCTCTCCACTAGGGAAATGATGATCTTGTGCTTTATATTTTTTTCATCACCTGCCCACTGGGAAGGGGCATGAAGGAACTGCTTTCTCTTGGAGGAATTGCAACAGGCATCTCATGCATGCACAATCCTTAATTCCTACCCTTCCAATAGAGAGAAATTTATTTCACCTTCTCAGCTTCAAAATGAGGTGGGAATACACCCCCTCTGCCCCTTTTCCCCTTGCATTCCTGTGTCCTTTGCTGGAGGACAGGAGACCTTGTGGGGCAGAAGTGAAAGAGGGGCAAAGACCCCATCTCCCTGCACTTTTCCTCTGGTGGGAAGGGCTCCCAGGGTCTTGCTGGACAAATGAGGCTGACCAGCTGTGCCACTGCTCACCTGCTGTTCCTGAGGACTTGCTTTCCAGCTGCATTCCCTCAAGGACAAGGGAGATGTGGAGCAGAGTGAGCTGCAGAGGAGCTGAGCGTGGGCTTGGCAGAGGGGCAGGCAGCTTTCTCTCATCTTGAGACTCAGGGGAACAGCAGAGCTGTTTCAGAGATGAAAACCAGGGCTTTTCTGTCATTTTCCCTCTTTATTTATCAGCCTCTTTACAGGAGGGAGGTCCATAAATGACAGTGCTGCGTGGTACAGTTCACTTGTGTCACAATTTGTCTTTCAAATCATCACCCCAACAGACAGACACTGAGCTCCAGGAGCGAGCAGAGGTCTCAATCCACACAATTTCTGAGCTAGAGGAGCCTGGGCACAGCTTCTTGAGCAGAAACTGGAGCTGCTTCTCCCTTGTCACCACCCTGAAGCCCCTTTGCTGTGGGCACCTGCCACATGGTTCCTGGGAAGAGAAGATGCAGGGGAGGAGGAGGAAAGTGCTGCCATCCCTGTAACTGTGGCATGGGGAGAGAGGGGAAAGGAGCCAGCAGAGCTGCCAGGTGAGGCAGGATTGCTCCTGGTAATGGGAGCAAGGAGACTGCCCTCGTCAGCAGCTTAAAGGTTTAATTTCTTGACACTGTGCCTTGTCCATTTTGGAAGCTGATTCAGTCTCATTAAGCTCGAGGAGCAGATGTTTCAGATGACAGCATAGGCTGTGCAGAGACCATTTCTAGTGCTGGGAAGGAGAGATTCCCAGAGGTTAGCACCAGAGGCAGGGGAGAAATAAACTCCTGGGCCTGAGCAGACTAATGACGGGGATGATTTCTAGTCCTCAGAAAGCTGATTAAGGGCAGTGCTCAAGTCTTTTCTTATTAGCAGGTCCAGTCCTTTGCAAGGCTGAGATCAACTTTTGGTCTTTCAAAGGTCTTCTGGTGCCTTCTGCTTTAACTCCCTTACTGCACATTTCCTGGCCTCTGTTCCCTGTGAGTGCCTTTCTCCAGTTATTCCTTACTCCTGCATCCAGATCTGAGAAAACAGCAAGGTCAAATCCCAGGATTCAGTCTTATCTGTGCCTTTGAAGGCCTTGGTGGAGCCATAATTCTCATATTATTCCTGTTTGGTAGCCTGTGTGTAATTCTGGGTGCAAAGGGTGGGTGCTGCCCTGATGTGGAAGTGTCAAACCAGCTCTGAGTGAGGCAGGAGAATCCTCCTCTCTGACCACACAAGCGTGAGGTATGATGAGCACAACTGACTTGAAATGTGCTGAGGTGCCTGTTGAAGAGTACAGAACCTTCTGGCTGCTTTTGCTGACTCATGGTTCAGCTCAGAGCAAAGGTCAAAAGCTTTTCTCTTTGTTATTTTGCCCTTTTTCCTGTATGTGCTGGACTCCAGGGCAGGCTGCTCTCACACAGCCACCACACTGAGCAGTTGGTCCCTCACCTGACAATTCCTGGGGCACCACAATGCCAGGGAAATGTTGGTTATTAGCTTGGCATGTGCAGAAATATATTTTTTTTTAATATCTGCATTTTAAGCTCCCTACAGGATTTGTAGGTAACATCAGGAATATCAGCCTGAGTTACAATTTGAGCAGATTAATTACTGAGAATTTTATCCTTACCTTGTGACCTCTGGGATTTATTTAATTAGTGCCGTAGAACCAGCAAAAAATGGTGCAGGAGGATGAAAATTATTAGTGGAGGCTTTCAGATAAGTCAGTAATTTGGAGCAGGGCTGCTTCTTGTTTTCTGTGGAGATGACAAGAGTGATATTTTACACAAGGGTCTTCTGTTTAAATCTTAAATTATCCAGCCCTTTTCAGCCTTCCCAGTTGAATAGAGCTGCTTTACAACAGTTTTGCTGTGGAGTTTTCAAAGTCCTGTGTGAGTCTGTTAAATCTGTGGCCTGTGAACATTTGGGTGACTCTCTCCTGTTTTCTGGCTTGTGGGTTTGTCCCATTGTCCTGTCAGGAGTTTGCTTTTTCCAGGCTTTTTTTCATGGGTATGTTGTCAAGTTGTCTGTATTTATTTAAATTACTCCGCTCCCAGACACAGGTTTGGTAAGGTTGGGGTTTTTTTTTTTGTTTGTTTGTTTTAAATGTATATTATTTCTCTACCTAACAGCTGTTAAAGTCTATGAAGTAAAAAATCTATTTTTGTAATTTAAAAAAAAACCAAAAATTTTTTCACTAGAACCATCCCTGAGTGAAGATGTACTGATGTAACAGATATTTTACTGACTTTAATCTGGAAAAGACCTGTGAATAGAGAGTGGACCATTGGGTCTTAATTTTAAGATCTCTCTGCTCAGGCTGGAATTGGGCTCCTTTAAAAAAACTTTTTTGCTGCCTTCTTGATAAAGATGAAAATTAAATCAATTAATTTCAAAATCAAGAGTTTATAATTGTTTGTGACTTTCATTTATTTTAGTCTGGTTTCAGCAGTGCTTTTAGTCATTTTCCAGCACACTTAAAACGTTGGTTTTGGTGTGCTGGACAATCTTTGAACTCGGTTGATTCAATTTCCTTTAAATAAAGGATCTTTTGATTAAAGGCTGAAATCCTGAATACTATTTTATGGCTTTTTTTATCTCCAGGTGTGGAATTCTTTTGCAAATAAAACACCGTGAGTTTACTTTGTAAAGCTGAAACGTTGCTTTCACTATTCAAAATCTTTCTGGGTTCTCCTTTTTTGCATCTGTTTTTACTGATACCATCCTTTCAAAAACATCTCTAACTTAGTTTTTGGCCAGTTCCTTCCTGACCAAAAGGCCTGGAATTGTTCCAGACCAGGCTGGATGAGGCTTGGAGCAACCTGGGATGGTGGAAGGTGTCCCTGCCCATGGAATGAAATGAGTTTTAAGGTTCTTTCCAACCCAAACCACTCTGGGATCCTGTGACCTAACACACCTAGATGAAATAACTTTGAGATTTGCAGTGTTCCATGTATTAAATCACACTTGTTTGTGTGTATGTTCAGGGTTTTTTTGGTGCCTCTCAGCAGAGAGAGCTTGGGGCTTTTGGGATGTTTTTACTAGGCCAGGATTGAGGTGGCAGCACCTGGGATGTGTCTCTGAGGGCAAGTTTCTTCCCTGCCTTCAGCTTTTATGTTGTATTTAAACATATTTAATCAAAATTAATCTGTTGTCTTTTCTCCTTTAAATGGGACCAAAATAATTCTCCAGTGGATGGTTCAGCTACAGCAGAGTAGCTAAAGATGAACATGGCTTAGAAAGTTTTGCTTGTCCTTTAATGTGGTCCAGCACTTTTCCTGCTGGATTTGGTCCACAAGGATGAAGGCAGGAATATTTGGATTACAAGTTATGGGCTGTTTTCTGCTGTAACTGTGGCACCAGGAAATGTTTGTGGGGTGAGGAGGATGAGGAGTTCTGCTCTGACTTCATTCAGGCTTCAACATGGGGTGGACAGTGTTGAGATCAAAGGAATAGGAAGGGATTTAATTTGGATTAAGGACCAATGATAGGTGAATTTTTGGGAAAAACAACACTGAAAGCAGAGACCTTGTCCAGAGCTCTCAGAGGAGCACAAGGATGTGTAAGAGCTGACACTGTGCCAGTTAGTGAGCAGGCGGCCTAGATGGAAAAAAACCCCCAAAAAATCTGCAAAAGAGCAAGAAATTAAAATAAGAAACATCAGCAGTTTTCTCAGAGATATCTGTGAGATTGAAAACAGTGAGGTTGAAGGAGTGGTTTGAGTGTTGACCAGTGGAAAAGGTCACTGGTGTGATGTGATTTGATTTGAGTGGGCTGTGGGTGGCTGGTGTGGGGCTGGAGAGGAGAAACTCCACGGATAATAAATGTTGTAAATAGCAGGATTGGTGAGCACTGGCATGAATGGAACATAAGTGCAGGTGGGATCCCAAGCAGTGAAATTTACAGTGAAAGAAACTCCAAATTTTCCCCAGAGAAGCTGTGGCTGCCCCTGGATCCCTGGAAGTGTCCAAGGCCAGGTTGGACAGGGCTTGGAGCAGCCTGGGATAGTGGAAGGTGTCCTTGCCCATGGCAGGGGTGGAACTGGATGAGCTTCAAGGTCCCTCCCAAACTGAAACATTCAGAGTTTCTGTGAAAATCATACTGGTCTTCTGGTAGGGGAAAGCCTACAGGGTTAGAAAAAATGGAAGGAAAATTCAGACATGAGGATGAAGGGGTAGGGATTTCTGGAGTAGGTGGAAGAAGGAAGTGAGTTCAAGGGGACAGCACAGAAAAATAATCCCTGTGGTGAAAAAGGGAGGAGTTGAAGCCATCCAAGGGCATAATAACCTTTGCTGTCATCTTGTTCATTAGTGGCATGTCTGAGGTGTGCACTGAGACAATCTTGCTCTTTATTTTGGAGGATATTCCAGGAACCTGTTGTTCCAGCTGCTGGTCTGTGCTGGTGGAGCTGGGGAGCACAGCAGGGTTTTCAGGAGAGGGGTTTGAGGGTGGGATTGTGCAAGAGCCCCGTGGCTGGGGATGGGTTGGGAGCACACATTCATTTTTAGGAGGTGCTCACGTGTTGGTCATGTGGCACAGGGGTTGTTCTTTTGTGGTTTTAAAAAAATGCAGATCTCCTTGTGGGGGAAAAGAGCTGATAAGGGACAGACTCAGTGGTTCCAGCAGCAAATGCCAGTGGTGGAAGTGCTTCACAGCACTAGGATTCAAGTTTAGTGAACTGTTTTAATGGATAAGAATTCAGTAAAAATACAATTGTAAGTTTAAAACTGCAGCCCATTTGATGTTTTAACAATCCAAGGTGGGTTTTTTTTGATGAGTGCTTCCTGATTGACATGGCTTGTGAAGTGAGCTTTAGGATTTTGGTTTGGACCATCAGGGCTGTGAAAAGAGCAGGTGTGGATATGGTAATTAAATTGTTACCTTAAACCAGGAAAATCCTTCCTGAAAATCTTAGGTTGTGGAGTCAGGCTAGGAAAGCTGGGGGTGCTCACCTGGAGAGGAGAAGGCTCCAGGGAGAGCTCAGAGCCCCTGGCAGGGCCTGAAGGGGCTCCA
>JBBMKD010000145.1:14908248-14945050 GCA_037834095.1 Argya squamiceps
GATTTGGGGCCAGAGAGATTTGGGGCTCAGAGATATTTTGGGCTCAGAGATATTTGGGCTCAGAGAGATTTGGGGCCAGAGAGATTTGGGGCCAGAGATATTTGGGGCCAGAGATATTTGGGGCCACACATATTTGGGGCTCAGAGAGATTTGGGCTGAGAGAGAGAGATTTGGGCTCTGAGAGAGATTTGGGCTCAGAGACTTTTTCAAAGGCACTGGCAATACCCAGCTGTGAGAAACACCAGCTGTGGTGAGGTGAGAAAGGACAGCTGGGTTTGCTGATTTCTTAGCTACAAAAAACCAGAAGAAGAGCAATCACTGAAATCTCCTCTCATGTGAGCTTGGACTGTTGCTCTGTGAGCAGCATCTCACAGAGGGTCCCAGGGGACTGGCTGCAGGTTCTGGGTGCTGCTGTTTCTTGATGGTGAATGGGTATAGATCCTTCCATGTCTTTACTGTTTCCACAGTAAATGCTCAGTAGTCACCACCAGTTCATCACTTGCCATCTGGTTCTGAGAAATCTCTGTAGGGTGGTTTTTTTATCTGTTATTTGAATTCTTTGTTGTCTGCCAGCATTTGGGTCAGAAAAGCCTGAGTTTGATGTCATCAGCTGGACGAGCTGAAAGGTTGTCCTTGCAAAAGGAAACTTTTTTACCTTCTTGAAATGTCCCTGAGAGACCAGTGCTGGGGTTCCATCTCTGTGAATGCAGGAGTTTCAGAGTGGTGGCTGCTCAGAATTGAGAGGGCAGCTCCTGTGGCTGTGGTAAAGTTAATTTGTAAAGGCTAAATTGTCTCCTTTGCTCTCTAATTAGTCCTGCAACACACAATGATGTGCTATCAAACTGCTCCCTGTTGTAGCAGAAAAGGTTTGAGCAAAAAGCCCCAAACCCACTTGTGTTTGCTGTTTCTGCACATTTTCATGACACCACTGACTCTCATGCCTGTTACATGTCAAAATTAGCCTTGCTGATCTCCCAGGTTTAGCACAGTGTTCTTTAACATGTTCATTGTATCATTCAGCTCTGCTCTTGGGCTGCTGGAGGTTAAAATTGGTGCCTTTGTTTGTGTGTGTCCCTCGAGCAGGAGCAGTGGGATGGTGCTGAGCTGTAGCTATTGTTTCCAGGAGAATATGTTTAGGAGCTGACTCATGATCCCTGTCTGGCAGCAGAGTGGACTGAAGTATTAAGGAGAGGTGGGGGTGGAAGTGCCAGCTGCAAGTTGATCTTTAGTCTCCTCACAATTGCCTCCAGAGGCAGCTGCCCATTTGTCTCCCAGCCTCTGAGTGCAGTTCTGCTGCCTGGGGGAGGGGGAAAAAAGGAGATTTCTATTGTGACTGATGTACCAAGCTGAAACTTGGTGAAACCTGGGAATACCCAGGATGTGTTTATGGGATTTTTATGTTCTTGCTGCATCCCACAGACTTTCAAAAGCTTACATCCAGGTTTGGGGTAGATGCTGCTTGCCTTAAAATGTAGGACTGCTTTTTGTCTCCTAGATTAAGGCTCCTTTTTTGTTGTTGATGGTGGGATGGGCAGACAGATCCTCTTGCCTCCTTTCTCTGTCCTGTACAGGCAGCAGAAAGTTTTGGGTGACAGATTCAGCTGCAGGGGGGTTGTCCTTCCATGCTGTTCCCCTTGTCTGGTTTAATCCTGCCTGATGGGCAGGGTGGCCATTGATACTTTGTGCACATTTGTGTTGCTGTGCATTGTCACCAGACATGTCAGGGTGCAATTTCCACCCCAGAGCTGCTGTCACTGAGGGGAGAGTGCTCTTATTCCTGCCCAGCACAGCAGAGAACACCTGGTTCAGGTGCAATTCCCTCCCTTGGCACAAGGCCATGAAGCAAAGTGCAAAGATCCCAGTGTGCAGTGAGCTGCAGGCTCCTCAGTGACTGCAAAGAAGGGCTGGGCTCTGTGTTATCTCAGACTGTGCTCTGAGCCTTGGGGGTTCAGCTCTGCACTGCCCACCTGGAATATTGACACCTTCTCAGAGTATCATTAGCTCAGCAAATGCCAGAAGTAAAGCTTGCAAAATAATCTGTGTACATGTCCTCAAATGCAGTGAGTGTGTACTGGAGTTGACTCTTCACCACGTGGAGTTGTTGTGCAGAATTTTGCCTGGTACTGAAATCATCCTGTGGAAAGTTTTGTTGTTGGGCTGCTGCACTTGGGCTGAATTTCTGGTGGGGCTTTATAGGATGGGAAAGATGTGACTCAGTGCAGGTAAGATGAATCACCCTTGGTCCAACCATTACATTTTGTGCAACTCTGCATATTTATCTTCCACATTTCAGAGCATTTTGAAAATACAGGATAGTTGCAAAATACACTTGAATACAATTTATAAAAGCATGTGTCATCTAATAATTGCATAGTACCTGTTAGGAGTGTCTGCTACAAAATCAGAGAAGTTTTTTTGTCTTGTGGCCTCTGTCAAACAGCACAGCCACTACTAAAGGCAGCAGGCAGCCTGGTCTGCTCCCTCCAGAGAGCCTACAAGGTGGAAGGAGATGGGAAGAAACACATTTAAATTCAGAGGACTAAAACCAGGGGAGAAAACACAAAGCAAGAGCTCAGCAGGGGAAATAGGAAGGTGAAGAGTGTAGGCAGCTGGGATAGCTGTAGGAGGAGCAGATGGTGGGGAAAGTGGGATACAAACATGAGGAGCAGCAGCATTTGGAGAGAAGGGGAAGCCTGGGCTGGATTACAGGTGCACACACTGTGCCCACTGGCTCTTTCCTCCCAAATCTGGCACTGAGCCTGGGAGATGGAAGGCTCTGAGCTCCTTTCTGCAGAGGAAATGTCACAGCCCCACTCTTGCTGTCAGTTCCTGTTGGTGGAGAGCTGGACTGAGGGGTTTAAATGCAGCCACTGGTGCCTGTTGGAGCCTTGATCCAAGTCCAGATGTTACAAGACCTTTCTCAAAAATGACTTTTTAGATAAGGAGGTACATCAGAGTTGCTCAGTGTAGGTCTAAAACCAAATCCTCCCAAAGCAAAGCTCTGCCAGGGATTTGGAGCTGCAGCCTCACTCCTGTCATGTGTCTGCAATGTGACAGTTGTTGCTTACACATCCTCCTGTCTTCACCTGATCCTGCCTCGTGCCCTGTGCAGATTTATTCTCTGGATCAGCACAGTGCAGTGAAACTCTTCTCTGGGGGGCCTCTGCTTGCTCCAGATGAAGGGAATGGGTGGAAACTGCAGAGGAGGCACAGTGGAGTCTGATGCTCTCCTGGCTGACCATTCCAGCTTTTTTTTTTGCAGGAGGTCACCTGTGCACTTCTGTCATTTGGTACCCAGCATGAATTGCCTGGTTGCAGCTCATTAAAAGGTTGTCTGCTCTTTATCAGTTTGATTTGGAAAAGAAGGACCAAAACAACATGAATGTCTTACCTGTGAAAATGAAATTTACCTGTTAAAAATTGTTTATGTCCTGTTGTACCACTGTTCCTTGTTTGATCTTACACAGTGTAAAAATAATCACAGATTGCTGTGGTTTTAGGCTGGATATACAGGAAAAAACTATAGGTTGTAAATGTCTGGGGAAATTCCTATGGAAAGTGCACATCCTGTGGGATGTGCAGAAATGCTGATTTCTCTGGGATGCAGCTTTTAGCAGTCAGGAGCTTTGCTTGTTTGTATTTTCAAAATGCTCTGAGATGTAGAAGATAAATATGCAGAGTTGCAGAATCCTCAGTCGTGGCTCTGTGGGTCAGGTGCATCCAAAACTGATGGAGCTCTTGTTCTCACCTTGTCAACCTGTGCTTAAAAATGTAATATATGTTCTTAACCCTGTGTTACTGACAGGCTGCAGAGATCACCTCTGTGTCAGCAATATCTGAGGACTGGCCCAGGTCTCACACACATTTCCCAGGCAGAGGGAAATCCTGTCTCATGTCTGGATTCACTAGATGGTCACCAAAGTGTTATTCCTAGTTTAGGGTCTCTGAGTCTTCCTCTGCAGCTCCACTGGTTCTGTCAGTCCCCTGCTGACCTGCAGAGGTTCCTGTTGGTGTGCACCACCCAGTAATTGGATTGTGTGCCTCAAATAAAGCTTGGGAGCACTTCTGGAATGTGAAGGGGCAAAAAAAATTATTTCTCCTTGAATTCTTTGGTGGCACAGGTGCAGCACCTTGTGCCACACTGGGGAGTTTGTTACAGATTCCAGCAGCAAAAGGAGCAGATAAATTGGCCTCTCCCATGCTCATTCCACATTGCTAATTGTCAGCTGCAGATTATTGGTCTGAGCAGCCCAAAAAAGCCCTGGTAAGGTTGAGGGAGCAGCTAGTCTTGGCTGCAGCAACACAGAGCAAAAGGAGGGCAGTCCTGCTGCTGCTGCCACACAGCTTTGTCCCAACATGTCTTTCCAAAGCTCTGTGATCAGAGGAGCAGGCTGAGGTGCAGGGGGAGGTGCAGGAGACCCCTGTGTGGTCATGGCAGACCTGTCTCTGTCTGGTGTCTGTGCTCTGGTGTCCTCTTGGGCTGTCACTGAGACCTGCAGAGCTGGGATATTGTCTGAAGTGTCATTTCTGCTGTGCTTGGACCTGCTTTTTCAGGTCCTCTTCAGCTGAGGAAAAGAAGTGTGTGAGGAGACTGCCTGGAAAGAACAAGGGAATGCTGTGTGCAGACACTCCATGAGTAGCTTGGACTGCTGCTTTGGGGTTTTTTATTCCTTTATGCTCACCAGTCCAAGGAGTTTACAGAAGACAAGGCCACAAGATTTGCTGAATCTCTCCCTAAAACACTTCAGCTGCTCACAGTGGTCTTAGAGAAGGATGTGGGAGCTCCTTCCACAGGAATTCAGAGCAGAGTGGAAAGTACCTAACAGGCACTTTCAAAACTGCAGAGGCTGGCTCAGGATCCATAAAGCCTTTTCAGATCACATTTTGGCTTTTAAACTACAGAGAGCCTTAGCACAAATAGAAAACATGGAATGTTTTGGAAACAAATCAAAAGCAGCCATGAAGTGTCCCCCTAACACCTTTCAAATCCTCCCTTTCCTCTGCCTCCAGCCCCAAATATCATCCAACATTTTGTCCCAATCTCAGCAGCTTGGACCTGCAACCTGTTTGCACATGAATTCTACCACCAAAAAGGCTTATTTTTTTTTCAAGGCTGTGTTGTTTTACTGGTGCAGGGACTGTTTTCATCAGGAGCACTAAAGCCTTTTGTCACTTGGTTAATGCTGAGGCCAGTTAAGAACCAAAGTGCAGCTGCTGGTGGGTGTTGTGGTTACTCCCCTCTGCCCTGGGCTGAGCTGCCTCCCTCTGACAATGCCAAAAGGAGCACTTGTGTGGCTGCTTTGTGCTCCTGCAGGAACATTTTCTCCCCCTTTTCCATTTTGAAGGAATATCCTCTTCCCTTGGCCACCTAGATGACATCTCTTCTGGCAGCTTTCCCCCTCCTTTGGCTGGGGAGGAGGAAGCAGGGTGGAAAAGGAGGAACCAACTGCTGTCCTTTAGGTTTCCCATCAATGCAGCTCCTCTGCAGGCTGAGCTCAGCCCTGAGGAAAGCTGTTCTTTCATTCACCAATTCTCCCCAGTCCAGGGCTGAAGAGGTGTTGGGAGTTTGGTCTTTTCCAGCTTCCAGGACCTTTGCAGCTGGCACAGGCTCCTGTTTGCTCCCTGTGTTTGCTTTGTGCAGGACCACGTGGAGCTGAACCTGTCTCAGGACACTGCTGGAACGTTGCAATGTGTGCATTTAAATTTCCATCTCTTCACAAAAGCCTCTTTCCCCTGAGATTGGGAGTGGGTGTGGGGAGATAACCTGGTCAGGTGCAGCACTGCCCACTGCAGCAGGAGGGGAGAGAGTCCAGGAGTTGCTGTCAACAAATCCCTGAGTGTTCTGATCCCTGGAGTGAGGATCACAGCTGAAATAATAGAGCTGGTGTGCAGAATTCTGCCTCGCTGACATCTGGGTCTTACTCTGCCTCTGGTGGGCAGCAGGGCTGAAAATTTCACCCTTGTGTTTGTAAGTGTGAACAAATCAAGATGTGGCTGCCCTGGTTTGCAGGTGCTGGTGAGAAAAGCCCTGGTGTGTGGTGGTAAAGGGGATTTTGGTGTGTTTGCAGGAGGAATTTTACTGTTCTGGTGCTAGAGAAATTCCCTTTTTGGTGGATACAGGAAATGCTGCCTGCAACTGGGATGCCTGTAATAAGGCATCAGGCCTCATTCAGCTGCAGAAAGGTTGATCAGTGAAAAAAAGTGCTTTTCTCTGGTGCTCTTTGGTTTTCCCCATGAATTTGGGTGTCTGAATACCATCACCTGCACACTGCTGAGTCCCTAAATCAGCAATGGTTCTCAAATCTGAGAGAGCTTGCAGGGGCAGAACATCACCACTAGCAACAGATAAAAAATAAAATCAATAATGGTGTGTTATACTGCCCCAAATTAAATGCTCCCACCTCCAAAAGCAGAGCCCCACTCTCCAAATTTTAAAGAAACCTTGCAAAATTCATCTGAGCTGCAGGCAGGGACAGATTTGCAGGAGGGGGAGCAGCACAGATGTGGCATTGCTTCAACTTAGGGATTTTCTGGCCTTGCAGAAGGTCACCAGCTCCCCACAAAGTTTTGAAAAAGAAAAAAGGGTAAGAGAAAGAGAGAAAGGGGTGGGTGGGGGGAGCCCTCACGTGTGGGAAAGTGAGTAACTCACAGGAATTAATTTTGGGGCTCTCCTGCAGTTGGAGTTGTAGGAGTTTCAGATGTGTTTTCCCTGCAGAGGGAGATGCCAGGTCAGGGAGGATGCTGCAGGCACAGTGTGATTGTTTGGAGCTGGTTTGGAAAATTTGCTGCTTGTTTGGAGCTGGTCACACAAGGGGCTGATGAACTTAAGGCTTCCCAAACATTTCCACTTAAATGTCAAATAATAGGGATTTGCTTTTTTGTAATTTGTAATTTATGCTGCCCAGACTCATTTTCCCTGTCTAGAGTTTGCTGTGAGGAGCTGATGTGGAATAATTCTCATACCCAGTTATGTGTGATGATACACACACACACAGGATTGATACAGGGAGACTTTCCCTGCAGCTGGAATCATCCTGGGAGGTCCTGGATGCTGTTTGGGCTGGTGCAGAAGTGTCTCATGGGCACAGAGCACATGGGAGCTGCAGCAGTGACCAGGGTGTTCACAGAGCCCCAGCTCCTTGTTCCCTGCTGGAGGGAGAAGCAGTGGCACCACATCCCTTCTCCTGCAGGTTTCACCTGCTGCTGTTGGGTCCCCTCTGAGGGCCAGGAACTCTTGGAAAACTCCAAGGAGTGAGTGAATCTCTGGGCTCTGATCTATCCTGGCAGGCTGTGTGTGCCCACCTTGGGCTGGGAGGTTTCTGACAAGGGAAAAGCTCTGCTCCCAAAAAGCTGTCAGGGGAGATTTGGAGCAAATCTGGTTCATCCCTCTGTTTGAAAAACCAGCAGTGAGTGCAAGGGCCAGGAATGTGTGTGCTGGGAGCTCCCTGCAGCATTTCTCTTCCAGAGGTGTGACCAGAGCTCCTGGGGGCAGGAACTCCAGCTCTCCATGCTCTTCTGCACAGAACCAACCTTGATTATTCTTCAAATCAGGCTGGGAGGTCCCTCTGTGTTCTGGGGGTGCTGTAACCTGCAGGGGGAGGCGGGAGAAGCTGCTGCCTTTGCCTGAAGGACAGAAATGGTGACTGGAACTCCCTGGGCTCCCACTGTGCAGGGCTACAAACCACATCCACCCAGGAGGGTTTGCATCTCCACTCTGAGCAGGGTTGGAGGTGTCTGGTTCCTCCAAGTGCTGTTTCCTGGGAGAGCTGAGGTGGAAAAGCAGGACAGCCCTTCACAGCTCAGCTGCTGGAAGGCCTGAGGGAGCAGAGCTGCCCAGCTGCTCACCCCCAGCCCTGCTGGTTAAACAGAACACCAAAAATAACCCTGCAGGCTTGATTTAGTGTGGAGGGATTCTGCTATTCAAATGAGCTCATGATAAATGGAGGTGTTGCCTCATTAAATATTGCTTTGGAGTTTGGGGAAGGCTGAGGTTTCATAGTGTGGTGGTGATTTGAGATGGTCCAAATTCTTCTTTGGATGGGGTTTTTTTACCTTCCAAGGGTTTCTGTGGGTTTAAAGCCACTTTCAGTGGAGATCTGTTAAAACAATTCCCAGCAAACTGTCACTGCCTGTCTTTCTCTCTTTATGATATATGAAAACCAATTGTTTGGGTTTTGTTTGGTTTTTTTTTTCCTACTGTTTAAAACCCAAGCTTGGGTGAGATGTTTGGAATATCTGCCTTCTTTCCACTCAGGAGTGTGGTGGGATGTCTGGAATCTGTGAATTATGAAGGTGAGCTGTGCTATAGCCTGGCTTAATTTAAAAGTGCAGTTAGAAAAATGAATTTCAAAGTACAGCAGTTAGAAAAATGAATTTCAAAGTACAGCAGTTAGAAAAATTAAAAGTACAGCAGTTAGAAAAATTAAAAGTACAGCAGTTAGGTGCCTCACTCTCACTTCTTCCCTGGCATGTGAAACAATGGAATTCTGAATGAAAGGATGAATAAATCTGGATAAATCCCATCTCTGTCTCTGGTGCCATAGTGTAGGGCAGTGTTCCTGTCCCCCAAGGCATCAGAACCAGCCACAAAACTCCAATATTAAACTCCCAACAAACAAGACAAAACCAGGAGAGGGGTGGGACCATCCCACTTGTTCTCTCTGGAAATCCCAAGGGTTTAACTCCTGATTTCCCTGGATCTTAAACATTTACAGCAATGAGAATCTCAGTGTGGCATGGCATTAAATCCTGGATTTTCCTTAGGCTGAGGGGAGTCAGGAACCTGCATCCCCAGATTAAAACCACCACTGGTGTTGCTAATTGTGGGTTTTTACAGGAGAAAGGCAGGAACAGGCTGAAAAGTTGGCTCACAATGCCACTTGCTGCATCCTAATCTCCTGGTTCCTTTCTTGCCTCGTTAATAAGGAGTAAGACTAATTTAATTTTCACAACATCCCAAATCTGTGGCTCTGTGATTCAGAGACTTAATAAGATTCTCTGGCCGAGCCAAGAAAAGCTTTAGTGGTTTTGGGCTTGCTTTCTGTTGGGTTTCAGTTTCAGGACATTTGTGCAGTGTTGTTTGGTTTGTTTTTTAAAAAACCAAACAAAACAAACTTGTATTCCATCAGGATTAGTAGTGCCTCTCTTTAAATTATTGAATGTGTAAATTGCTTGTGCTGGAGCTGGGTAAAATCTTGAGCAAAAAAAAAAAGGCAAATTTTGGCAAAATGAAAACGAGTTGTTTTGATTTGCCACACTTTTTTTTTTTTTTTCCTAGCTAGAAAAGAAACAAACCTATTTTGTTTCAGCCTTTTCTGCATAAAAGGCTTTGAGATTTTCCTCTTTGAAGCAACTTTTCATTTGGAATCATCTTGGGAGCAACTTTTGTTAAAAAGGGGCTGAAAAGTCAAAGCCAAACATTTGTTTCCAGTCGACCCCAAATGAAATTTTTTCTTTTCCCTTTTGAAACTTCTTTTTTCAGGCTTGCCAGTGAACCGAAAAATCAGTTCTTCACCCAGCTTTATATCCCATATCCTGAGAGAAACTTCAGAGCCCCACTGTGACTGTTTATGTGCTGCAGCTGCCCCTGAGCCCAAGGTTTATATGTTGGGAAATTATTCTGCTGCTCAGGGTGGTGGGAGACACTGAACCAGGAGGTTTCCTCCCTTGGCAGAGTTTTACAAAGTGTTTTTTAACTCCTCTTTGCTGGCCCAGGTACAGCTGCAGGAGCTGTTTGGTGCTCAAGGCTGTGTGAGGAGCTGGGTTTAAAGCAGCAGAGTTGAGCTGGGCTTCAAAAAAAGGAGTGCAGTAATCAAGGAAAGAAAGTCCCTAATTTCAGGGTTAACCACAGTCAAACCCCACATTTGAAATGTGCTTTTCTTATGGTTACTCTGGGTGATAAATTATATATTACACCAAGCTGTTGGGTTGTTTAACTCTTTTTGTCAGGGCACATTCTCTCTGTGTAGAGAATTATCTTGCAGATGGCACAGGGGGTGTTCTGGAACAGCAGAGCCAAATTTTCCACTAAAACTGGTGGGAAAAAGTTTGGGTCAGTTGCTTTAGAACAGACACCACAGCCAGAAATGGTTGGGCCTTGCTGGTACTGACTGCAGGTCTGCTGGAGAGGAAGAAACTGGGCCAAAATGGGTTTGCTGCTGCTGTTTATCTCAAATCTTAATTCAGCCTTAAATCCTGATGCCTCTCCCTTGAAGCACTGAAACATTTAGAGCTGCACAAGCAAACAGGCTCAGTGTGTGTGTGTGTGTTCCTGAGGCTGCAGTTTTCCCTTGGTGCCACTGTCCCACAGGGAACCAGAGCTCCAGCTGGGCACCTTCTGCCACCCAGAGCTGCTGCCAAAGCTGCTTTTGTGTGGGCACACACACACAAAAAAATCTGGTTTTGAGCTGGGCAGACTGGAGCCACTGTTCCTGCTCTGAGCCTGGTGAGCACCAGCCAGGCTGGGATGTCCTGGAGGGAGCACTACTCTTTATTTTTAAATTACATCTGCTCTGAGCCTGGTGAGCACCAGCCAGGCTGGGATATCCTGGAGGGAGCACTATTCTTTATTTTTAAATTACATCTTTTTCACCCTCATTTTTGGAGAGGACTCACCCTGCCCCAGGTGTGAAGTGAAGTTTAGAGCCATGTGGGTTTTCCATCCCCCAGGAGCAGCCCAGGGAAGGTTGGTTTTCCTCCCATCCCTTCAGTTTGGCAAATCCCAAGCCCTTGGAGCCCTTTTCCTTCCTCAATCCCCTCCAGCTCAGCCCCTGCCCCTGTGGCTGCTGTGTGGTGGCTGGGCTGGGAGGAAGGTCAAACCAGGAGCACAGGGAGTGGGAGTTTCTGGCAGGAGGGAACAAGCTGGGACTTGCCACCTTTGCAGCCTCATCCCCAGGGCCACATGGAGGAGTTGTCCCTCCTGCCCAGCACGTTTCTCTCCCTTTTTCCCCCACTCCTTTCCCTGGGATGACACAGCCCTGGCTTGTCCTTGCTTTCCTGACTGGTTGAACCAATTCCTGGTGGATGATTCACTGGGCACGTTTTGGCTCTTTGCTCCTGCAGTGTCTGGTTTTTTGGGGCTGTGCTGTGGCTGCTGTTCTCCATCTCTGCCACCCCCAGAGCCCCTGTGACACACCACAAGTGTCCAAATCATTACTGTGCTCCTCTCTGCAAGTACTGGTGATCCCTAACCCACTAAGTCAAGGGTGTTTAATAACCCAAATTCAGTGGCTGAGGTGATGAAGTGATTTAATTCTTTTTTTTAGTTGCATAGGAATTCTTTACTCTGATGTAGCCCAAAGCTGTGTCCCCACAGCCACTAAAGGGGGGTAGGATGTGCTTTAAAATGTGCTTTAAAAATGGAATTACATTCAGGACAGATGTTCTCCAGACTGAGATTAGGTGCTCCTCATCCCTGGACCTGGAGCATTAACTTGAGACTAGAGAAGACAGTGTTGAGGTGACCCATTCAGGGTGGCAGAAGCAGCTTCTTTGTACTCCTGGCAGGAGAAAAAGGTGCAGGAGCAGAGGGCTGCGCTTTAAACTGGCTGGAAATGGAGCCCCTTTTCCATTTGTGTCCTGGGGCAGCTGCCAGGCCTCACATGAAAACGCTGCTACTAAACCAGTCAGGACTCACAGCCCCTGTGGATTTTCCCAGGGGGGTCTCCTGCTTTCCCCCTCACGTCCCTGAATTAAGGTTGTACTGGGCAGGTCTGCTTCACCACCAGACACCAGGCAGGGCCAGAAATGCAGAGCCCTTCATGGGACAGTTTTGGAGGATTCAGGTGGAAAACTTTGGTTGAAGTGAGGTGCCACTTTGCCATGATATTCACCCCTGGCAGGCAGGAGAAGGGTGGTGGGAGCTGCATTTTTCTGCCATCAGGGCAGGGGGAAGGGGGTTTTTATCCCTTTGTGCTCCCACCCAGGAAGGAGCAGGCTGGCCAAATTATCTCTGCCAAAGGGTTGCAAGACAGGCAGTGAAATCCCTTTGGAGCAACCCAGATAATCCCTCCATGAAAAGAGGCAAGGAAAGCAGGAGTGACACCCTACCTGAGTATTGTCTTCTAGCAAGCTTCCAGGAGTTTGAGGCTTTTTTTATTTCTCTTTTTCCTCCCCCTCTCTAATAAATGCAGAGACTGGCACAAGCACACAATCCCTGCCATCCCTGCTCACACCAGGAAAGGGACAAGGGCTGAAGGCTGTGGGACAGACTGTGTGAAGGAGGGAAAACAAGGGGAGGAACGGAGCAAAGCCCAGTGAACAGGGGGAAAAGGAGAGGAAATAGTCCAGGGAGAGTAGCATGAGGTGGGAAAGGCAGGGCCAAAAGGAATGGAAGGAGATCCTTGCAGAAATGGGCTGTTTGAAAGCTTTGTTCCTTCTGTGCCTTCCCCTGGCAGGTGCTCTGGATCTGGAGATGTTTGGGGAGGAATCAGCTGATTTTTGAGAACGTGGTGGTTGAGAAAGGGACAGGGGCAGACGAGTCAAAGGAACCCTCCCTGCTCCTGACCCCAGAGCACCTGGCACACCTGGAGTGCTGGAGGATGAGAAGTGAAGTCAGGGATTGTTCCCAGCCCTCTCCCACTGCAGAACCCCCGTGGCTGCTGCACACGAGGCCTTGTGGCTCCTTCCCCCTCCCTCGGCCACCTTGTTCTTTGCAGGAGAAGGAAGGGTGGGAGGGAAAACCCATGATCCTGCTGGCCTGCTGCCAGTTGCTAAGGCAGTTCCTTGCAAAGGGAGGGGAGCTGTGGAAGGAGGGAGCTGCCTGGAGAGGAGGCAGGGACCAGGCAGAGAGAGGAGCCTGCAGGGACAGATGGGACCCGGGGCTCAGAGGGAGCAGGAGCAAGGAGCCCAGAGGAGAGGGGTGAGCTGGAAAGGGGCAGGGGGAGCCAGGAGAAAAGCAGCTCCTTGCACAGCTCAGCCATGGAGCCAACCTCCCAGCAGAGCTGTGTGAGCTGATGGGTTCTCTGTGGTTCTGTGGCAGGAGGGGATTTCATCCTCCAGCGATTTTTTTCCCTGCAGTGTTTCCTCTGGTGAGTACGAGGTGTGTGTGGCCCAGGGAAAGCTGGCTGTGCTGTGGGAGCAGGGCTGGCTCCTAGTGCCAGTGCAGGAGGGGACACATGGCCTTGTCCCTCATGGCCGTGTCCCCCCCATGGCCGTGTCCCCCATGGCCGTGTCCCCCATGGCCGTGTCCCCCGTGGCCGTGTCCCCCGTGGCCCTCTCCCCCGTGGATGTATCCCCCATGGATGTGTCCCCCACATGGCTGTGCAGGCTGGAGGCAGGGAGCATTACCCCTCCTGGGTGAGGGGGTGCACAAAGGTGCTGCTTTTGCTGTCCCCTCCTTGCCTCAGAGCCGTCTTTGGGTGTCCTCCTGCCCACACAGCAGATATTTGAGCAAGGTCTGTGAAAGCTGGTGCCTGCCTGGCCTCAGCTCCCTGATCTTCCTAGAGAGGAAAAAGAGCCACCGCCCGGTGCTGTGGTGCCACCTCTGCCTGGAAACGCCACTCCCGGGCCACAGTGTGGCACCACCCGAGGGCGGGAGGGACTGTCCTTGGGTCCCCAGGGTACCCCAGAGCCCTGTCACCTCCAGAAACAAGGTGAGTGCCTCACTTCTCCTCTGGTGTGAGATTGCCGGGCCTGAACCTCACCCAGCCTGTGCCGAGCTCCAGCTGCTTCCCCCTTCTCACCCATCCTGTGCCGAGCTCCAGGCTGCTTCCCCCTTCTCACCCATCCTGTGCCGAGCTCCAGGCTGCTTCCCCCTTCTCACCCAGCCTGTGCCGAGCTCCAGCTGCTTCCCCCTTCCTCCTGCTCCCCGCACAGCGGGCTCACAGCAAGGGCTGCCCGTGGACAAATGCCTGGAGCTGCCCTCTGCTCGGGGCAGACACCGCGGGCAGAAGCAGCTCCCCATTTTAAAAGCCCAGAGCGGTGGTTTGCCCTCGCTGAGGTGGAAAGTTGGAGGGTCGGAGTTGGGTGGGAAGCCGCTCACGTCAGGAGGGGGAAGAAGGGCTCTGTGCTGGATGTTCTGCGCTGGAGGCAGCTCTCGCTGACAAGTCACAAGTGAGGAAATGAGCTCTTTAAAAGGTGGGTGGCAACAAAACCGGGGCAGCTGCGGGAGTGCAGCAGCGGCATCTCCGCCAGCCCTGCCTCGGAGCACCGTGTCCGTACGGAGCTGATCCCGTCGGGGTCTGGGTGGGAGCCGAGCCCCCGGGAAGGGTTCGCTCCGTAGCCCCGGCAGCGCTTGCAGAGCAGCCAGAAATTCAATCTTTAATTCTCCCACTTTTCCTTTCTTTGCGTGTCCCCGCGGCCATTTGGCCCCGGGCGGCTGCGCCGTAACACGAGCCGCCGGCAGCCGGGGATGCTGCACGTCGGGACGGGGACACCTCGCTGCTTTTCCCGCTGGGCTCTCGGTTGTCTGGAAATCCAAAATGGAGCGGTCGGTGCTCCCGTGGGTGTGGGAGGCGTGTGCAGGGGGTGACTCATGAGCCGAGCAGCGCGGCCAGGGCCGGCCCGGGGCGCTCCAGGCACGGCCGCAAAAGGCAGCGGCGAGATGTCCCTCCCGGCTGGCCCTGAAAGCAAACACCGGGCACCTGCAGCAGCGGGGAGGGCACTGATAAATGAAGCGGCGGATTCAGTTATCAGATGTTTCCTGCTGGGATTTAATGCCCGCCCGAAGGACGGCGCATTCCGTGCGTTAGGAGCGGGCAGGTCCCGCTCTCCCCGGGAAGCCGCTCCCAGCCCCGGGCACGGCTCCCACCTCAGCGGAGCCGAGCATCCCTCGGCACACGGAAAACGCCACCGCGGGCACCGCTCCGTGCCGGGAGGACAAAAGCCTCGCTCTCAGCAGGAACACGCCTCGCACAGGGCGATGTTTCTCTTGTTCTGTCAGGAGGAGCGGGGTCACACCGGGCTGGCCCTCCCCTGTCCCTTGCCACCTCCCGCGGGTGACACCTCCCGCCCCTCCTCCCTGCAGCCCCACGGGGTCATTTCTTCTTCCCCTGACCGCCCTCTTTTCGTGGAGGGAAAGAACAAAGGCAGAATTTATTTTAATCGTTTATTGTATAATATAAAACTACAAAAGTAAGACTGCTCATTTCATGTACATTTGTCCAATTGTATTTTTGATTACAGCCCATACCTACATGTGAATACAGTAATCTGGTTTCAGATGTCTGTAATATTGCATAGAAAAGGCACAGCTCTAAGGTCTGTGGGAGGGGAAGGGGAAATACAGCCTTTTTTCTTTTTTTCTTCTTTTTTTTTCTTTTTTTTTTCTTTTTTTTTTTTCTATTTTTTGACAATAACAAGCCCTGTTCAAACAACCATGCACTGAACATGTCACACTATTTACACCTTTTCCAGAATCTTGGCCTTTGTAGGCACTAGTATGGAATACACTCAGAACTAGATAGGAGTTGAGGCTGGGATTTTATCTGCAATTTGTGTTTTTAAAAAGGTTCCAGAACTTGCATTAGGCTTATTTTCAGAAAAAGAAAAAAAGTGCTTAAAAAAAGAACTAATTCATTTTAAAATGTTCAGTCTCATTAATTAATAGAATATTGAAAGCAACTTGCACAGAAGCAGGATACTGAAGCCTGATTTGGGGGGATTGGGGGGAGAAAAAAAAAGAACAAAACCAAACCAAAAAAAACCCTGTAACAAGAACAAAAAGTTCAAAACATGCCAGAATGAATCAAACCATTTGTCAGACAGGACCCCATTGCGATTTTACTCCATTTAATGGTCACAAAGTGTAAACTTTGTATTCAAAACGATCAGTTTTAAATAAGCCAGGCTCTTACCACACGGCGTTGAGGGAGAAAAACCCGATTACCTGGCACAAGGTCCGAGTTTCTCCGGGCACTGATTGCTGCACACGGCGGCGTTGCTGTCCCGGCTGCCGGGGGGGATGCCCGGACAGACTCCGCTGCTCTCCCAGAGGGATTTTTCCATTTCCTCGGCGCCCAGGTCCCGCCCCGGGACACGGGACGTCCTGCCCGGCCCCACCTCCGGGCAAGGACGTGGCTCTGGCACAACTCCTGGGGCTGGAGGGAACATCTTGCCCAGGGACTTCTGCTGGGCCTCCCGTGAGTGTTTAAAAAATAAGGAGGAAAAAAAATCGTCTTTTCTAAACCTTTCCCAGGCCTGCGTGATGGAGATGATTGCATTTGTTCCTGCCCTCAGTGGCAGATTCCAGCCTGCCAAGGGAGGCCCCTCTCAAGAAGCCACTGGGGGGTAGGAGCCTGATTAGGACTAATTTTGAATATAAACCTGTCCCTCCTCCATGCCGTTTTTTGCATATTTCAAACAACCAGACCCATATTAGAAAAAGAGTGTAGGGAAAAAAAATAATAATCCTGTGATCCATGCATATCCTGACTGGAACTCAATGAATTCTTTTCTGAATCTGGCTCCCATACCCTTTTTCATACAGATTTACATTCCTACAAGAGGATACATTCCTACCATACATTCTGTACATGTTACAATCCAGATGTTGTTAGCTTCACAATAAAATAAATATATTTACAGAAGAGAAAAAAAAAAAGAATAAATAATTTAAGAAAAAAAAAATCACTTCAAATCCAAAGCTCTCTTTATTCTGCTCCCATCTTGTCACTTCATTGCACGTTAATGTCAATCTCCATCCCTGGTGGAAGTCTCAGAGAAATTCCATGCTTGGCTGCTGTTGGGACCACAGCTCAGGCCCAGCCAGAGACAGTCAGTGACTGTGCAGGGGGAAAGCCACAGCCCAGCCCTGCTCCAGCCTTCCCAACCCTCTGCTGAGTCCCACAAATCAAGTAGGTTTTTGTCCCGTGGGATTCCTGGAGGGATTCTGCCACAGGACGTGCACTTCAGCACCAAGGAGCCACAGACAAGTGGATTTAGAGCTCAGCTCCTGCTCTCTGGGTACAAAAACTGACTCCCCTGAACAGCAGGATCTCTGACAAGGGCACTGATGGGAGCTTTTGCCTGGCAGGTGGTGTTTATGCAGGTGTAAATAGTTAATTAACCCCAAAAAAGAGGCAGCTCCAGCGTCCTGCAAATCAGTTTTTAACCACAGGAAGAGCCTACCAAGCTGCTGTGTGAGCCTGGTGCTGTTCCAGGGTTGTGTCCCCAGGTGCTGCAGGTGTAGGGACAGAAAGGCTGTGGCTTCTCCTGCTGTGGAACAAGGGCTGTCCCCCTCCTCCCCACCCTCCCTTGCCCTGGTCCCTAAAGCTACACTTGGTCAATGGTTCTCCCTTTGAAGCAATAATTTTCCTTTCTCTTTAGGCTGTGTAACGACTGCAAAGCCATCAGCACCCCGGTTCAGCTTGGGAAAAAGGAGAAAGCAAACCCACCCCCTGGGCCAGTGCCCCCCTCCTCCCCCAGCCCTGTCTCTCCCTGGCAGATTAACAGGGAGCCAGGAGCTCCTTTTGCAGCTGAGCATGATGCATTTCATTTCCATTAGGAGTTCCTTCATTGCAAAAAATGTCTTTGCTCTCATCCTGTGTCTGTGTGCAGATCTGTGTTACATCTATCTATATACTAATAAATATATCTGGCCCGTTTTAAAGTGCCAATTTATATTAAAAAAAGCCTCCTCCTTAAGAGGCAGGCAAGACCCAATTTCATCCATGACAAGAAAGGAGCAGAACCGACTGGATATTGCCAAATGACGTAAAACATAATTTAAAAATTTCTTAAATAAATATAAAAGTTATTCCTAAAGAAGCCATAGGCATGTCAACAATACGGGTTGTAACCGGCACTCGACGACTAAAGTACCATTGGAAAACTAAAATGCCATTGAGCAACTTCAGCAATAGGCATGATACATTGCAAACAGTTTGTTGGTTTTTCTTTCTTTTTAAATTAAATGTACACCACAACGAACTTAAGGGAAAAAAAAAAGCAAAAAAACCAAAAAAAACAACCAGCTGTTGGTGCAGTAAGAAGACTTCTCAGGTGTTATGGGGAAGAGGGGACCATGCATAGAAAGCTGTGTCTGTATATTCCTTGGAAAACGGGTCTATAAAGTGTAAAGCAGGTAACACAGTTGATACAAGAACCCAACTCTATAGGGAGATGCCAAGTGGTGTCACACGACTGGCTCCAGTTTCGACAGCAATGGATATTTAAAAGCAAGTCCATCCAGTGCAGGTACGAGATGAGCTTCACTGCAGTTAATACTGAAGCTGCCCTTTTTTTTTTTCAGCACTTAGCACAGTGAGGTGGGAGAGGGGAGGAGAAATGCTCCAAGAAAGGGCGAGCCGACGCTCCCAGCCCCGCGCTCGCAGTCAGGGAGACGCCAGGGGAGGCTCTCGGTGTTCTCCGGGCTCGTGGCTCCCCCTCGCACCATTCCCGGGAGCTCCCGGGGCCGGGAGGGGCCGGTCTGGGCCGGGTTAAGGCTCCACCTCGGGCGGGACGGGGGCCCGGCAAGGCGGGACCTCGGCGGGAGAAGTTCCACAACTGTCTCCTGCCAACTGCTTCACGTACGTGTTGGAAAAGGACATGGCTCTAAGATTCAGGAATCACAGTAGTGCGCAGTGGGTACAGCAGGGAGCAAACACTTGTGAAACTCCGACAGAAGCAGCTCCCAGCCCTTTCTTAAAGCACTTTTGTTTTTGTTTTTTTTTTGTTTGCATTCAGGGAAACCGACTGCAGGCTTATTTGATCCAATTTTCTCTTTGCACCATACACATATAAAACATTACAACTCTGTATAAAAGTACAAGTGGTTCTTGTACATCTGAATTATGCAGGAACTATGTGAGCAAATCCTATCAAAATAGCTATTTTTTTTGTGTGTATAAACAGCATTTGTTTTTAGAAAAAACAATACCATAAACTGCAGAATCTGTACAAAAATATAAAATAAATTTGGGCAGCAGTTTCTAAACAGCCATGTAAATGCAACACTTAAAGAGGAGCAGGTTAATGCCTCCAAAAGGCTGAATTGCTAAAGTCAACCTATACAGGGCTAAAATGGTATTGAGATTATCTAAATAATAATTTTTTTTACCTCTTGCAATAAAACTTATAGAAAAAATAGACAAGTATGCACATGCAATTTACAGCTTTCCCCAACATAATCCTTGTGCTTAGCTTTTACCTTTTTTTTTTCCTTTTTTTCTTTTTTTTTTTGTAATAACATAACATTGTCTACAATACATATTCTTTCCTATACCAGGATATTCGGTCTTCCTTGAGGAACCACTTTAAAAAAAATACATTAGAAGTGGTCATACATGGATGAAGGCACTCCAACTCTGCTCGAAGCAAAAACTAGTGTGATCCTTTTCTTTTCAAAAAAAGGCAAGCAAGGATGCATGCACAGTGCTGTGAATCGGGGCTGGGAGGAACTATGGAAATACTACCAAGTGTATATACTGGTACTTAAAATTAAAAAAAACCCAAACAGAACAAAAAAATGAAAAACAAAACCAACAGGAAAAAAAAAAAAAGTTGCTATATTTCTTAATATTTTTTAAGACCCAACAAGCACCTCCATGATGTGATCCAGTTCTGTGAGATCCATTTTGAAAGGCTGATTTGGAGTTACTGGCTGACTGCTGTAGGGAGCCAGAGTCTTGAGCAGCTCGTCTGCAGACACAGGAGCCATTTTGGAGGCGGCCCCCGCCGCAGACGTGCAGGGGTCAAAATCATACATGGACGTGTCAATGTCAGCGAACAGAATGTCATCCAGGGTCAAGTCTGTGAGGAAACCCGTGGAAGCTGTGATCTCAAAGTTGCTGGGCAGCGGCTCCATGAGTTTGGGCTCGGCCGTTCTGCTCTCCGGGAGCCCCTCGGCCTTGTGAACGTTGGACTGGCTGGGCTGGGCCTTGGAGTCTCCGGCCGCCGGCTCAGCCGCCGCCGCCGCCTCTGCGGAGGTAGGTGCTGGACAAAGCTCCTCGATTTCGTCCAAGGCTGAGGAGAAGCTGTCCTTGACCGCTTGGAGGGCGGGAGGCGGCGGCTTGGCGTCGTGCTGGGCAGCCGGGGAAGTGCAAAAAGTGTCGTCCTCCAGCAGCGAGGCCGGGGTGAGGCAGGACTCCAGGGGCATGGTGCTGACCAGGTCTGCGGGGAGCAGGGGGGCCGAGGCCAGGTGGCTGAAGGCCGGCTGGGCCTCGCGGAAGTTGTCGCTGAGAGGGTCGGCGGGCTGCGAGGCGGCCACGAACATGGGCCTCAAGCTGCCTTCTTGTTTGAGTTCTTCCTGGATCCGCCTCAGCATGTTGTTGATTAAAACTGTCTTTTGCAAGCTCGGCTCGGTTAATGGCCTGTGGTTGTAGAGTTTCATGAGGGAAATGTTGAAGATAGTCTGGCGCTGTAAGGTGTAAGACACCTTAGAGGGACCGTCGGTGGGAGACACCACTTTGCCTTCCAACCCATCTTCATGCTCGTCAAACTTCCGCTTTCCTCCTTTCCCCAACATATATCTGCAAGGGGAGAGAGGAGACTGAGGAAGGCAGAAAAGCAGGTGCACATTTGTCCCCATCAATAACTCAGCCTTGGCCCACAGCAGCAGCCACCTTCATGCAGTTCCATCCACATTTAGGTATGGTTGTGCTGGTAAAATTCCAAGCAGGAATTCAGCAGACACCAATGGTAAATTCCTGCTGGTAAATTCCAAGCAGGAATTCAGACAGCACCTACAATACTCAAGATGTGGCGTGCTTGGCCAGATTTCCCCCCTTCCTTACATTAAGCAAATATCTGTCCATGGAAGCACAAGTCACAGGCACTGAACATTCCCTGACATTCCCTGACTGAGGCAGTGCTATGCCTGGGAATATAAAGGTAAAGCACCGAGGTTCTCACAATGAATTTCCTCTTTTTATTCAAAAGTGTGTTCAAGGGGGAAGGGAAGCGAGGCTCAAGCAATTGTGTGTTGGGAAAAACTTCCCCAGTGAGGTTGGGAGATGCAGCCCTTTGGTACACCAGGATATACACACATGGGTTTATTTAGCTGGTCACCTAAGGACTCAACTACCAGAGCAGGAAAGGCAGTTATTATACTCAGAATTAGATAAATTACTGATGAAGAAGAAGATCTGTCAAGTCTTTTAGTCTAATCTCCAAGAGCACTCTCTGCATACACTCTGCTGCAGGTCAGATGGCAGATTTTGAAGGAAACAAAGGGGATCTTACCAAACTTGCCCAGCATTATAAATAATTTCTGAGCTAAGATTAAGTAGGGCAGTTTAGTCCCCAGTGCCATCTCTTCCAGGATGTTTCAGAGCACCTGGAAATGCTCCTCTACACAGCACAGTCCCAACCTCATTTTGTCACCATTATTTTTGTGACACAAGGATCCCCCTCATACAGAGGAATGAAGGAATTGCTGTGGCAGTAGCACGACCTGACGTGATGCTCTCTCATTTTCCCAGGTAGAGTGATGAGGTGCTGGAGCTCTAACCCACTCACTGTCCTTTAATATGCTCACAAGCAGCTCCCTGTTCATTCCTGCCTCCCTCCCTCTGTTTAACAAATTCTTCTGGCATGAAGAATTCTGCCTTGTTTAAAGAGAAAAAAAAACAGTGGAAGAGGCTTTCTAGCCACAGGTATCCAGAAAGAAGTTACAACAGCCATTTAGATTTTCACCCCAGACCTGACCCTTCTAACATTCTGCAGCTGTCATCTGGGAGACAAAATTTTTCTGCCTTATTTGAGTACAATTCCCAATCCTCCCAGTGGGATTAGTGCCTGCAAAACCACTGCACTAGGCAGGTCTAACAAAGTTCGATGGTTGCACACCAGTTCAGCAGAGAGACAACACAGTTAAACATCACCAAAAGTGAGTGACAAATATTTAAGAGCAAAGAGACCCTTGGAAAGCAGAAGAGGAGGCAAAAGAAGTCAGGATTTCAGTGCTACAAGAGCTTCAGAAAGCATTTGCTGGGTGGTAAATCCAAAACCAGACCGGGTGAAGTGAGCCTCTTCTGGTTAAAAATAAGTCCCAAATCCAGATAATTTTCTAGCATATTATGCAATGAAAGAAAGAAAGGTGGGGTGAGGGAGCAGGCTGAGCAGAGCTGAGGAACAGGTAGGCTGCCATCCAAGCTCCTTGGCCAGCCACCAGCAATTCCTGTGCCTGGAATCTGGGGTGAACAAAACCTCTGAAATTCAGCACTGCTGCCCAAAGTCTGGTTTTTCTCTGCTCCCTAGTGTCACTTCCATGGACTGCTCTGGAGCTGTGCACGTGGGTTTGGGGTGCAAGCTGGGGGGGCTTTGTTATCCCAGTAGACACATTTCCTTTCACTTCAGACAGATAAGAGCAAGAAAGGGAGGACTGGGCTAACAAGAATTAAAAACCCTGTACAATTCCAGCAGGTTTTTAAAGCAGCAAGGCGTTAGGAGGAGAGTCAGCAGCTTTCCATCCTTTCCTGCTATCTCCTCCCCCTGAAAAAAGACAGACTCTGTCCTAAAGACATACCAGCACTCCTTCCACAATGCTCTATTTAAAGAAGACATTTTTAAATGGCTTGGGGACTAGGAAGAGTTTGAAGTTTGTCAGCCTCTGCCAGGAATGTATAAAAACATTCCCTGCACAAAGCAAACCTTTTCCCCCATGATAAAGAAAACAGCCCAGGCTCCATTCCCCGCTCTCAGTTATTCATCACTGCCAGGTGAGGCTGCCAAAGCATTTCCAGCTAACCCAACTGAGCCCATTTCCACCCAAGATTGAGGTGCTGGTAGCAAACACATTTTTAAAGCTGATCAGTGAGAAACTGTGGGATCATCACCGAGTAAATACTACGATAACCACACCACGTCATTTTCCAGGAAGCTCAGAGACCATTCAAGATTTCCTGTATCTGTGACTGTCAAGCTCCCGCATCTCACTCGATCTCCAGGCAGCTTGATTCAGAGCTTGCCCTTTTGAAAGATAAAATAGATCAGGCAACTCCCAGTCTCACCTACGAGCTTTTCAGCACAGCTTTCAGTTTCCTTTTTCCCCACTGATACTCTCTGAAGAGGGTTTAACCCCTAAAGTACCAAAGCAGGACTGAGCATGGGGGTTTTATTCCACCAAGGAGGGGGCTCAAATAAGCACTGCTAGACTCTTGGCTTTATAAAGTTTTATTTTATCCCCTTCTCCTCTGGTGTGCCAACAGGAATTGTGAAGAATGTTTCCCTCCAGTTTCCATAAATCACTTCATTCATGCCAAGCGAAGCAAGGAGGTGATATCTTTTTAGACCAACTGATAAGAGTTGGTACAACCAGACATGCCTGGGAGCTTGCAAGTCTTTCTCTGGCTCTTCATAAAGGAATTTCATCGTTTCTGACCACTGAAGCTTAAGACAAGGTTGCCTGCTTGTTCTTTGCAGTTCAAGCCATCTCTTCCCTCCTTCAACCAACCTGTTTCATGCCTGAATTAAAAGGATCAGTGTTGTATGTCTTAAGATACTGAATAATGATTAAAAAAGAAAAAGGATGCTGTACAATTTGATCTGAATCAGTTCTGTTCATCTCAAAAACTTTGCTCCTAACCTTTCCAGCCAAACCTTCTGGCTGCTGGGAAAACAAAAATACCAAACTTGAAAGACCAGCTTGACCAAAGATCAGAACAAAATGAGACAGAATGAGACAGTACAAAGTGAGACAGAATGAGACACCATCCCAGGTGCCAAAAGAGAGTTGTCCCACCAAGTCACACAGCTGTGACAAGGGCAGCCAGACAACACCAACCCACCCAAATGCAACACTGCACAGGCAGAGGTAAAGGGTAGAGTTCATGGAAGGTCCTGCACGCATCTCTTTTGGCTGAGTAGCAACCTCAGACAGATGTATTTCTGCTGCATTTTCACCTGTTTGCTAAACATAATTTTGAGGCCAAGTGTTAAGAGTTGAGACTGGACATCACTTTGTTGTTGTTGTTGTTTTAATAAAGTGTGTTGCAGGGTTTTGGTCTGCAAGTGAGTTTTCAATGTTTCTTAGGTAAGTGAAACCAGAAAGCTGAAGAAAAGAAAACGGAAAACCTGCATCTTTCTGGGGATTGGGGAGGGGGAAGTTACTTGGAGATCTTCCCCAATATTATCTACCAGTTGGCTCCAGCTCTGGAAGAGCCAGAACCAAAAGCAAAACCATTGTTGCTGAGAAAGATTCTACTTGCTTTTTTGCCCATTTAGGGTGATTGCATTCACCTCAGCGCCAGAGAAACCCCAGCGTTGTTTGGGAGTTGTCTTTTCTTAATTGAAAAACAAAAGTAGTGTATTTTTTTTCCTCATTTGCGTGTCATTTAGCTTCCTTTTATTGGCTCTGCATGCTCTTCAGACAGAGCTGGAAAGAAATGCAGTTGGGGCTCAGCAGAAGAGATAATCAGCCTGGAGCGGATGGCTCTCTGGAGTCAACCCTCATCGATTAAACACAGAGGAGCTTGTGCAATGCCTGTGTCTCTGAGCCCACTTAGTGATGAATCCTTTGCTCTCCAGAGGACAGGGGTATGTGGAGATTGTGAGAGGAGCACTGTGTTGTTTATTGATTGTGCTTTGGACACTTTGACACCACCAGACTATTTCTCAAGTCTTTAATAATCGACACTTTGGCATAGAAAAGCACCAGGTACGTAAAAACTGAGAGGAAAAGTGATTTTGCTCACCCAACAATAAAAATAACCTTTAATTTTATTTCCCAAAGACTTAAAATACCTCTCAAGGCTGAGGGCTCATCTTGGAAATCAATTCTACAATCTACTAGGCCCTCCCTGCTCATCGAGACAGACAGGAAGGGAAAAGAAGGAGGAACTGAACCCCAAGAGGAACAGCAGAAAAGGGTTTTTAAGAAGTCACATTTCCACTCACAGATTTACCCCACCCCCTCAGCCAGTCCAGAGGATGCACAGCTTAAACAGAGCTGAGGTTACCTTTAGAACAAACACCACGTTGCTCAAAAAGGTAAAAGCATCAAATCCCTGAGTCCACAGGCAAGCATTCCCCTCCAGGCAGCCAAACACTGAAACACAGGTGTGAACCACAGGGGCTTGTGTGAGAAGAGGAGTTTAAAGCAGGACCAGTTCCCTTCTGAAATCTTAGGTAATTAAAACCACAGGGGGGTAAAAAAGGAGAGAGAAAGAAAATGGCAACTTGGGGGAATTAAAAGAAAATTCTACTTCACATGTGTGCATGACAAAAACCCAACAAAACCCCACAACAAAAAAGCTCCCCATAAAAGCCCCCAAAGTGCAATGAGAGCACTGAATTTGTACACTTCATTCCCTCGAGTTTCACAAACCTCAGATTAAGTGACCCTCATTAGGTTTTCTCAGAGAACCTATCCAGTGAATTATGGAAATGTTCTGTGTCACTCCTGGCACATGGAATATAATTTTCCTCTCCTCCATCCTTCACTCCTCATCCTTGAGGGCTCCTTTGGTTGTGTCCTGGCCCAAGGGTAGTCAATGGATGTTTTGTTACTGACTTCAGCAGAATCAGGATTTGGCACAGATGGCTGCAGGACCAAAATAAAAAGGCCTTTTATGCCAACTGGGTTCAACTGGCAACACAAGGGGCAGATCCTCTGAACTAACAGAAGCAGGTTGAGCTGCTGAGAGCTGTTTCAGTGCTGCTGGACCACCTGAACTTGTAACCAGCCTCCACAACTTCAAAGTATCTGTCCCCTAGAGCTAGGGAGGCAAAGCAGTGAGCCTCTCTCTCCCTGTCTCTGTTTCCACAGCAAGAGAGAGAGAGTGGACACATTTGTAGAAGACCCCTTAGGGCAGCACCATGGGCTCACCCATTAGAGAATGATGCTCCTTGGCCTGCAGGATCCTGGCAGAGCACAGCAAACCTGCCCCAGCAGGTGGGAAGCCCAGACATCTGAGAGCACTGACACCCTCCTTCCACTCAAAGTTACAAAGGAAAAGCAGAGGGGAAGGCCAGGATAAACCTGGCAGCTTCTCCCAGCCTCGCTCAAAACAAGGGGGGGAAAACCTGCACAGCCCAGATGCCCCAGGTTTAACTCCAGTGCTGCAGCAAACAAGCAATATGGACTCTCAGAGGCACCAGGCAGAGCAGGGTGGAAATCCCCCCTCCTTGGGGATCTCATGTGCTGACAGAGGAGTGTTTGAAGGCTGGCAGGGCAGCATCCCCGGGAGCTGGGACAGCCTGTTCCATGCCGAGCTGCACGGCCACGCTCCCCGTGCTGCAGCAGCTGGCCTGCAGGGTGTGAGCCGGCCAGTGGGACACAAGGGGGGGTGTGGAGGGGTGGAGTGTTCTTTTTTATTTTTTTTTCCTCCACTAGGCTGTTTTCTCGGGGTCTGATGCACTTTTTACATGTTTTTACAGTGTGCTGCATTCGTATTGCCTGGCTAAAAGAGGACTCCTGACAAGGCTGCCTGGTAAGAATTGTGTCTCGTGCCATATGTGAGTTAGGAAACAAATCCCTGAAGAGAGGTAGAGGGAATGGAGCTGTGCAGGGGGTTTCTGTCCTCTCCAGAGTCAGTGCTCAGACATTCTGTATTTACAAGGTTTATTTTCCCTGACACATTTTACATTAATTCTGGCTGCCCATTTTTATTTTTTTTAAAACTAAGCGAGGTTTAATAAGCACTTACAAAACTCTCCTTTAGAGTATATAAAAAAATTGGCCTCCTGGGCAGCTCTCTGCTTCCAGAGAGTACAGGGGATTGTTTTTGTGTTTGCAAGTCTTCACTGTAAGGCTGTCAGTGCCAGCAGTAACTGTAAGTGGCAGGTATTTCTCACACATATTTTACAGGGACCTCACTCTTCCCATCTCCCGTGGTGGGTGGGTAAACCTCAGCTTTCCAGCTGAAAACAGAAGCAAATAAGCTCCTCAGCACCCCACTCCTGCATTTAGCAAGAAACACAGCTTTAGCCTCTTGTTTTAGGCACTTCACACAGAGTGAAGAGCAGCTAGCAAGCTGACAGGGGTCTTTTCTCCTCTCCAGCTAAAATCAAAATAAGGAAAACCATAGTGAGTGACTGTTAGAGGCTGATCTAGATAGAATTTATTTAGGGAACGTGCAAGGAAACCTCTGGCAAACAGGAGACGAGAGAGGAAGCTCAGACCCTCATTTGAGAAGCATCTGAAGCTGTGCAGGTCTCAGGGGCTTTGCCTTTGATACTCAGAGCCTGGAGTCCCCAGGTCCCCGAAGGAGAGTCCATGTTAATCAGAAAGTAAGGTGAAGCCTTCCCCAGCAAATAAGCAATGCAATTATAAAGGCAGTCAATAGTGTAACGCCAGCCAACGTGTTCCAGCGATATTTTGAAACTGTAATCTGATCCTACTGTTTCCATCCTCGTGCCTTGCCTGCTCTCCCTTGTTGCATACTGTACTATTTGAGGCCCAGAGGGCAAAGCAAGCTCTTGCTGTTTGTTCATGAGCAGAAACTGCATTTGGAGTGAGAGCTCTCTCCGTGTGTGCCGCCCACACCACTTTCCTCAGAGTTTCTTCAAACTTGCAGCCCTGCTAGAGGGATGTCTGCAAAACGACCAAAAAACACAAAGTCTCCACTTCTGCCTTGGGTTTGCAGCTCCTTTTCAGCACGCTAAAAAAAGGCAAAGCCGCAGTCTAAGGCAATCTCTGACTCTGCAGTGTGTTAAGCCTTGCAGGAAACATATGCTTCTATTAAATTGGAAACAGTTTCTAATGCTGTCAGTTTGCTAAATGTAACACGTTCCCGTGGAAAGAAGTGGAGCAGTTTTAATGTTTTTGACTAACTGCACCCATCCAAACAGAGGAGGTCTGATAAAGCTGGAATGGGCTCCAATAAATATAGCTTAGAATAAATTACAGCCTCATTAAGTAATTGTTTGGAGAAAGGACAGCAGGTTTTCTAGATTATAGCCATGTTATTAAGGGTGTTTATAATATTAGGAATTCTATCAGGGTAGCAGAAGTTAATACAAGTTTAAATCAGAGGAGCACTTGTTAGCTTGTTAAAGCATTAAAGACTGCCCTGGCAGAACCAGAAGCTGGACAAGACTGCACAGGTTCTGAGCATGGAAAGCCAGCAAGGCACACTGCAAACCACTGTGAGGGTGAAGGCAGGAGCAAAAGCCCTCAGCAACTCTGACAACTTTTCAGTGCAAAGCAAGAGAGAGGATATATCTGGGTAACACACCAGGGTTGAAAAACATTTATTCAATATTCATGTACAGGAAGGCAGTTGTCTTTACTGGATAAAAAACCAGAACAGGTTTGGATTGCCCTGCAGAGCTGATTTCTGTCTCAAAGATCCCAAAGCCAAATTGTCAATCTTCACATGTCCTGCTTTAGACACGACTTCCCCCTGTGCTTCCTTATAAAACAGTGCCCACAAGATGCAAACAAGCCCCCAACCTGCCCTTTTTTGGTCTTGTCCTTAACTGGAAGCTTTAGGAATCACACTATGATTGACAACGCTGCCACAGCTTTTCACAGGCCTGGTGCAGACATGGCTCTGCTGACCACCAGCCACCTGCTCTGAGCCAGATCAGGGTGGAGTTGTCCCTCCCTTCCCACTACCAGGAGATGCTTTGTTAGGGTTACCTGCTGAGGGAAGAGAGATTTTCCAGAGGATGGCAAAGCTGCCCTCATCTCAGGTCACCTCTGTGCCAAATCTCCTTTACATCCTTGCCCAGGATGGCTGCACACACAGTCTACTCACAGCAGTGTCTGAGCCACCACCAGGAGCCTCCTCCCTGGGGTTCAGCTAAGCTGGGCTCTGTGCTCCAAACTGCCACCAAAAAGAGCTGGGCTGAGGCTGTTTTGAGATTTGGGTCTCCATGTGGAAGTGTTAAGGAAGCAGCCAGGCCTGCCAAGTGTGAATTGGGTTCTACCATGTGCAGACATGGGCTCAGCACTCTTCTGAAGGAGCAGGAGCTGCTTTACACACCTGGGCACCAGCAGCAGGAAATCAGAGCTGCACTAAAGCAAAGCAGCCACAGCACCGGGCCAGATCCTCCGACTTTACTACGTGATTAGCTGATTACTCAGCACACTCTGCTTGGTGTCACCCAAAAAATATGTGAGGGCTTCTACACACAAGCCTCCCTGGGATCAGCCAAGCAGCTCTCCCTGCTCCACACCACTGTTTGTTCCCACAAGAGCAGCACTCCAGGCCTCCTTGCATGGGAGCAGGAGGTGCTGGTCCCACAGGCAGGACCATGAATTCCTGTGTCAGTGGGCAAGGAGCCCTGCTGGAGCCAGTGTGCACAGCTCCATGCTGGGAAAACCAGAGCCACCTCCTCAAGAGGTGGAGCAGCAGCAATTAAGATGGCTGTGCACTGCTCCAGGGCCCAGTTCAGCCAAGACTGCCTTCCATTCCTTCCCACTGCAGAGCCAGCAGGCTTAAAAAAAAAAAGAGACACCTCGCTTGTAAACGAAATTCAAAACAATCTGAAAGAGCTAGCAGAAAGTGACACAGCCTGGGAAACACACACACAAAATCCCTTTTCACTGCTAAAATTACATGCCTGTAATGACAAGATGCTACTGGTCAGGTTCTAAGGGAGAATGATGAAATAGCCAGGCAGGCTGTGCATCCCTCCTCCCCTGCACTGGCTCAGGGAACAATGGAATTACAGCAACGTCGTGTTGTATTGTACAAGACATCTCTATTGGCACCCACGTGGCCAAGGGCTGCCTGGTATTTTTAGTGTGTATGTGAGGAGTGAGCACTGCAGAGCCATCTCCACTGGACCCGTGCAATTCCTGCAAAGGTTAATGAGAACTGTGCCTGCACCCACGAGAGAGGAGACCCCTTGGTGGATAATGAGGGAGAGAGTTTTTCTCACCTAGGTATAATTACTTGGTTTGAATCCTATCGTAGCATCTTTTCCCCAATGATACCTTGTTTTTCTCCCTTGTCAAAGACCTTTAATAAACACAAGGTGGGGGGGAGCCCCCACACTACTGAAAGAACTGAATGGTTTGCCAAAAAGTAGGTTATTGCTCTGAAAACAGTGTTGAATAAATTATCACAGTCAAACTGAAAAGCAGCGAATGGCAGGAGGGAATAAGATGAGAAAGGGAAAAAAAACCAAACCAAACTCTCTGAAGAAATATATACTGCAAATGCACCACACAAATCCCAGCAATGACAAGTCATTTTAGTTTCTGGCCTGCAGATTTTGTTTGCTAACCAGTTTTGCACTACTGAGAGTTAGGAGAAAAGAAAGGTGTTTCCCTGGCATTTCTGAAAGCACATGAGCTTTTAACATTTTTGCTTAAATGAAATGAATATAACCCTGCAAACAAATACATTCTATGTAAAAGAACCCGCTTACCCTGCAAATTTCTCTTAAAGAGGTGAAAAAGTTGTGGGACATTTCTGTATCACCAGTGAAAACAAAACAAATTTTTAAAAAATGGTAGTTGAAATTTGACAGGCAAGTTTGCTCAGATGGTGTTAAAATGATGTTGGACAAGATGATAACTGCTGGCCTTTCAGTCCAGTGCACTAATTGAGTAAAGCTCTTGCATTTGTTGAAATACAGCATATGTTTCCATGTCCTACACAGGAACCCTCTGAAAACTGATTAAAGGGAACTTTGGCCAGCCTTGAACTATCCTCAACCTGCAATAGTGATCAGTTAGAGACCAAAGAGATTCTATTTTTTGTGACACCTGCTTGATTTCACAATTAAAAGTACTAGACCAAAATGATGTTCTTTAAAACAGCCACCATGGGACCCACATCTCTTCTAGGTGGAGTAATTTAAACATTTTCAAGTAAATAATTTAAACTTAGATGGAGACATCCTTTTAACAGCATATTATGACAACATGTGTATTAAGTCTGTATTTTTAAGCATGTTTAGGACAGGTTAATTAACACAAAACAGAGAAACTTAACCACAAACTAAGATTTTGGAAGTGGGAAATACGGAAGGAGAACAGCTCAGGAAACAGAATGTCCAAAACTTTATTTCACATTCAGTCAGGCACAACCCATTTGCCTCACCCATGACAGCATTACACTGATTTTCCCCACAATTAAAAGAAAAATCCTCATCCAAGCACACATATATCACGTGTGTCCTCTGCCAGCAAGGGGAAGCAGAGCAGTGACAGGAAGCTGGACACTGTGTCACACACAGAGAAAATATTCTCTCCCTTGTATTCATTCACCAGCTATTTGTGGAACGCTTTAGCTAGGGAAGGAAGGTGGAAGGGCTGTTTAGAAGAGTTTTTACCCTGCTGTTTTCAAACAGATGGAAAAGGAGGGAGAAGGGGGAGCCAGCAGGGTAACCCAAGCAGGTTATTGGACCCCTGGGACAGCCAGAATGGAAGTACCCTGGTCAAAATTCCCTGCAGGCTCCTAAAGCCTGAGGCACTGCCCCAACACAGGGCCAGGAGCAGGCACGAGACACGACCTGCAGCAAATCAGTGCCAAAAGTGCTGAAATAGAGTGGCTTGTCTCACACAAGGCCCACAGAGCAGTGAGAAAGCAAAATGTAACCACCAGTCTTCAAAAAAAACACTGTGGTTTGCACACAAAACGCCAGGTCTCCTATCTTGATGGAATGTGTGTTTGAAAAAATATGCAAATGCCATGCATGAACGTGGATCTGTACCTACTAAAGGCTTTTTTTTTTTTCCAAGGGAGAAAGAGAGCCTGTGAAAAAAAAACATGAAAAGTAAAGTTTGGCGGAGGCACCGGAAGATGACGAGGATGTATTTCTGAATTAGGATTTAAAACTTCATTTTGCAGCTACCTGAAGTTAAGACAAAGCTGCCTTTAGGCATCTCAAACTAGTCAGACCTGCTACAGCAGTTGCACAGTCTGCTTCAAATATGCCCTCCACACTCCTTTCAACCTCCACCCCAACATATATCCGCATAGTTTACCTCCAGCCAAGGGTGGTTCTTGCTATAGAGCAGTTCACTCAACCTTATTGCCTGCCTGGCACGACAGGAGGGGGGTTTTAAGACTAAAACAGTTACAGGTTACTATAAGAAACTGTATGAAAACAGCCAATAATTGTCATATTTCCATTAAAGGTGTGTGAGGTTCAAACGGTATAAGGGTTTCTGGGGGTGGGGTGGAAAATCTGGGATCAAGAAAAGAGTTTTGAATTGTTACATCTGAGGAAGTATTAGGGCAAGTTTAGATTTTTCCACTAGTTCAGGGCTCCTTGAAAAAGGGAACTTCTTTTTTCTGCTACTTCTATATACTGCCCAGTTTTCAAAATAACATTAAAAGAAAACAACCCACATTTTGAACTCTTCTCTCTGTATTCTACTATATTAAGAATTCAATTTTTATTCTAACTTCACTGGAAACAAACTGTCAGATGAAATCCAACACACCTTACTGGTGTGAAAGCAGAGTAAACAGGTTTTGGCTCCTAATAACTACACAGACTGAGACTCATATCATTCAATGCCACTTAAAACTCAATTCCAGAGGGATATTAAGGAGAAATTTGTCTTTAAAACCACTGGTACTCAAATCACTCATCGTGTTAGAGTTGGGAAAATATAAAAGTTTTACAGGTTGGGAACTTCTGACGTTCTATGGCAACAGCTCTGATTTTCTGTCCCAAGCTGGGGAGGGCACCAAACCTTGCCCCTCATTTGAAGAGCAGTGGTCTGACCTCCCCTAACACAGGGCTCTGAGCATGGTTTTAATTTCACTGCAGCAGCTGAGCCCAGTGTCACTCTGCTGTGGTGGTGGCTGCTGTCTCACCTGAGCCAGATGAGCCTCCACCCTCAAAGAAGGGACACGTAAAAACCAAGAACTTGCTCTCTGGTGACTTGACAGTTTCTGTGGCCCTCTCAAGCCTTCCCACTCCTAGTCACAGCTTAAAGCTCTTCCTGAAGGCCCATGAGGCTGCACCCAAAGCCCCTGGAGACTGCCCCAACTGTCCCTTGGAAATGCCCCTTGAATCAGGTCTTCCCCATGCCAAAAATCCCCTTTGAGCGGGAGGAATGTCCCGGGCAGCACTTCTTTCACAGCTCCTCCTGGCCACTTGGCAATGACACCCAGCCTCTGACACGTTCACCTGGAGCCACCAGTGAGGCAAACCCACAGTTTAATCCCCACACAGCCAAGAGACAGGGCAGGGACCCTGCTGTGACACACAGCAGCCTGTTTCTCCCACCAAACCTCTGCTGTTCCCCAGCCACACGTTTGCTTTGGAGCTCAGTTTGGGCTCCACTTCAGCACAGCATTTACAGGCCTTGCCTTCCCCACTCGTGTTGAACAGCCAAGCATTGTTATCTTATTTTTGTTATAGTGTTTGCACTGGTAATGCTGAACAAACCTGAAGCCTCCACTACAGCAAACACAAAAATTGACTCTGTTTATAGAAGAATAAAAGAACTCACGCATGTTGAGAGTCTCTCTCTCTCAGTTTATAGAAAACAGGCACCTCTGCATGACAGCAGTTTCTCTGACTGATGAAAGTTTAGAAATCAAAAGAAGTGGCAGAAAACATGCAATTATATACCCCTGAAGAAAACGAGCGCTGTGCTCAGATTGGCAGATTTCATCTTCCACAAACCATTAATTAGCAATAGATTCATCAAGACTAAAGATCTGTGCCTAGTGCCAACCTGCTTACATTGAAGCTGGACCTTGCTCTCTCCTTTGAAACACTCCTGATCTTTGGACTTGGTAACTGAAAGCTGCTATTTCTGGCACTGATTCGTGTGCATGTTAAGGAACCACTGCAACTGGAGCTGTCTCCTTGTGAGCCATTTACACTACTGAGTTAAAAGGAGTTGTCTCTCTTGCTACCTGGCCCTTTTAAGAAGTAGATCACCAGAAAACTACTCGCATTTTCAAAGCACTGCATCCTCCTTGTTTGACAGATTACACTTTAAGATGTTACATAAAAGCAAAAATAGTCACAAATACTTTGGATCACCTGTCTAGTGTTAGCACCGCCAGAGATGAACTGTGCCAGGAGTGCTTTGCATCAGTGGGAAAAAAGTCAGAGTTCCTAAAAAAAAAAAGTTTTCCCAATGAAATATTTATTGAAAAAAGAAAAGCAGCTCGTGTGAACGATGGCAAAATCCTTCAAACTAGATATTGCATAAAATCTGCTGTACTTCATGGAAGCTAAAAATAAATTTTGAATATGAAGTTTGAGTGTTTCCTTGCTATTAGGACATTATCTCAAAGTCCTTGATGCCTCTCAGGCAGGCGATTTGAGCACTTGGTATATTTATGTTATTATTTCCCCTCTGAAACTCTCTATTTCACCTTTCCCATTAAAAAGAGCAGGTGTATAAAGGAACACAATTACAACTCTTAATAAATCAGCACCTACAGATGTATTTAATGCTCTTTAAGACTGCTTCATCTACAGACAAAACCTGAAGGACCTATGGCTATCAAGTTTCTTTTTGTTTGTTTTCCATCAGCTTCAGAGAAAAAGAAATCAGCTTGACACGAAAATCAAAGCAGTGTTTTAATATGCACAAAGTCGAGCTTCGTTCCTCAGCAGTCCAATCCAGTTCCTGCAGAAAAGGAGTGGGTGGCTGCTGCTACCGACTTAAATGGAAGCAGGATCAGTCACGAGAGGAGGAATATCTAGAGCTGTTACATTGGATGCTGCAATACTTGCCTGAACAATGGGAGGATTCCAAAGGACACGCTCTCAAAGGATATCAAAGGATACCTGTCCAGCAGCACAAACTCCTAATCCTCCTCCTATCTCTACCACCACCACCGCCGGTTCATTATGTTAAATCAGAGCCCGAAGATACCATCCTATTATGTAAAAATGCATGCATTTCAACTTCAGCCAGGAAGGGCTACTTTCAGTTTGCCCTGCTAAATCAGTTGGCTAATTCCTATAGCAATCATTTTAAAGAAAACACAACCCATTTTTATAGTTTGTTTTACCACGTGAAAGCTTCCTGTGCCTTCAGATGCAAACTGAGGTGCCTCTGTCAATTTCGTACCCTGTGGGAAGTCCATAAGACACAGGAACCTTCACTTGTGCTTAAAATCATCAGAATTAAAAAAGGTAGAAAGCGTTGTTTGAACTCACACACACAGCGAGCATTCACTCATTTGAGAGACACAAACACAAAACTGATGTTTGGCGCAGCCAAACCCTCTCCCACCGTTCTTTGAGCGATAGTGCATTCTGGAGTGACCAAATCCAGCACCCACTGCCGGCAGCGAGAGTCACCCTGATGACTGCACCAGGCACCGGATGAAAAAGCCTGGATTTCCCTGCTCCCGAGAGCCTTGGATGTGCCTGAGCACACGCCGCCACACGCAACAGCTCTGGCGTGCTGCACTCAAGTTCGGGTAAAGAAGCTGTCAGCCCCCACCCCGGATGGAGATAAAATGGGCAGATTCGCTTGATTTTACACCGGCAGCTGACCCACGGCTGTAAATCAGCCTCCAAGGGGCCCACTGGACAGCACACAAGCCCCTCCAGAGATTTCCATCTAAAGTGGCCCTGGGTTTTCCAGCTATGTTCCACAAAACCCAAGAAATGACAGCAGGTAACTGTACTCCTATTTTCATGCTTAGGAAGAACTTATTTTTCCAGATTCTGATGTGAGTAAAGCAGCCAACGCTCTAAATCAAAGTGGCATCACAAAAGTTTGGGTTTTTTTTTTTCCAAGCGTTCATCCACCCCGATGAAAATTGTAATAAATATACATTTTTTTGCTTCCAAAAGACGAACCACCTTACTCACCAAATCCCCCCCCAGACGCCTGTCTCTCCGCGCTGGCGGTGCTCCCAAGGAAGACCCATGCGCGCTATTGCTCAGGGAAAAGACAGGCTAATCCTCTGCCCTAACACCAACCCCTGAAAAGGGCCAGGCAGCGGGGCCAGCCGGGTCCTGCCCAGCCATATGTCAGCTTTGCTACAGCGGAGTGAAAGTCTCCCCCAGGCCCTTTTAGCTCTCCCGGCACTACGGCACGCACTTTTCGGGCTTCCCCAAAGCCCCAGCTCTTGCTGGGAGAACGGAGCCAGGCTGCAGCCCCCGGCTCCAGGGGTTCCCCGGCGCACAAGCGAACTTACCGGGGCGGCGCGGCTCTCCTGGCGGCGGAGGGAGCCCGGCTCCGGAGAGCACAACCGGCCGCGCTACCGGGGCCGCCACAGCCACCTCGATAAAAAAAAGTATATTCCAGCCACCCGCAGCACCTGCTTCGGCTCGGGATCCCCCCGCATCGGCGGGGGAGGGGGCGTATTTTAAGGTCAACTCCGCCGTTCTCCCTCCTATGCTCATCTCAGCGCGAACCTCCCCCCCCCTCCTCAACCCGGAGGAGAGGGGGAGGATCCCCGCCTCGGGCTCTTCTGCCCGGGCACCAATTTAAAGGTAGAGATAAAACAAGCCCTGATGACTCGCAAAGCCAGAGGGGGTGGGGGACTGTCGCCGCCCCCTGCCCCCTCTCCCCCGATGCCCCGCAGCCCCCCAGCCCCACTCACCACATGCAGCTCCACCTGAGAACTAAAGCATGGAGAGGGGGAGGTCGGAAACTCTCGCCCTAGAGCAGCTCCATATGTCGCTCCTCGCCGCGCCGCTCCGCTCCGGGGAGGGGCCGGGTGGGATGCGGAGGAGGAGGAAAGGAGGAGGAGGAAAAGGGGAGGAGGAGGAGGAGGCAGGAGCAGGCGGCGTGAGGATTTAAGCCTCCGCTCTGCCCCGGCGGCTGCGGTCACGCAGCATTATACAATGGAGGAGGAGGAGAGGAAGGAGGAGAAGGAGGAGGCACCACCAGCCGCGGCTCCCAGCACTTGCCGCCAGCACTGACGACAGGGGCGGCTCCGGCGAGCTCCTCACCCTCCGGCCCGCGTCAAAGCTCCGCCTCGGCCCCGGCCTTCCTCCCCCGCCCCCCCCCCACCCCCGCGGCTGCTGCTGCTGCTGCCGCTGCTCCTCCTGCTCCTCCTCCTCCTCCTCCTCCCCCGCTCCG
>JBBMKD010000145.1:14945118-15001212 GCA_037834095.1 Argya squamiceps
TCCCCGAGGAGCGCCGGGCCGGCACAAAGACGGGTGCCAGCGCTTCCCGACCGCAAATATGACAAGTATCCCTGCTATCCGGTGGCGGGGATCCGGCCAGGACGTGGGGCTCTGAGAACCACACGAGGCTGGCCCCGGATTGTCCCGGTACAACCCAAAATTCTCCCTCCCAGCAGCTCGGGCCAAGCAGAGCGGGGGCGAGGAGGGGACGTGGGGAAAGCGCTGTGTCGGTCACGCCCCGGGACCTCACCTGGGAGCCGAGGGAGGCGGCGGCCCCCGTCCGTGGAATCCTCGCTGCTAATTTGGGCTGTGCAGGTACCACCGAAGCACAAAAACGAGGCCGAACGGAGATGTTCCGGCGCTCCAAGACTTGGGGGAAGGAGGGGAGCGCTCGGCACCAGGCGCTATCTGAAAAGAAGATGATTCTTTTAAGTCATCTCAATTGATTGTGTCTCGGAAGGGGCTGTAATCGCGGCCGGCGCTGTTAAAGGCGATTCAAACACCTTACAGTTTTGGTTGTAGCCCCAGCAGGCATCTCGGATCGTTCCGGCCTTTCATGTTCCACTAAACCGGTTGTACTTCGGGACAATAAAGCTTTAAGACCTAATATAAAGGCGATTATTAGTCGTTAATACCACGACTCGTTTAGGTATTATGCTCAAAACGGTCTGTAATGATTTGTGATCAATCAAGATGATGGTCTTGCTAGAAACTAAGTTCCATTTTCAGTTAGAAAACCGGAAAGGAAAAGAAGGATACTTTTAGAAGAAATGTTTCCTTATCCTGGAAACTGTATCTGACAAAAATCCGCAAAGGAAAAACAACGCCAAACAATTAAAACAGTGAATCTGCCAAAATAAAAGGAGACTAAGTGCTGATTTTATGGATCCTTAAAATTAGAATTGAAAAGGTCCCATAGAATTGATGTTTAAACACCAGGACTGGCACTTGAGCACTCTGCTGAACTCACAAAAAAGGAAGGAAAGGGCATCAGATCTAAAAACTGTTTTATTTTGCCGGTTTGGAGGCCTCAGCACACCTTTCCCTTTCCATCCTTGCTATCAGCCATTCCTTTGAAGAGATCCAAGCTCTCTCATCCCGTATCTGTGGCACAGAGTTAGCCCTAAACCAATCTACAAAGCCATTCACGAACCGTTTACTAGATTTTGACGAGTGATTTGCGAATTGCCCAGGAGCTGGCAAACATTAAAACCAGAATCACCCTGGCTGGACACTTTCCAGCAGCAAGGCACTGAAATTTGGTCCCTTTTGCCTGGGGAAACAAGCCTCTCCCTGAAATTACCAATAAAATCACTAAATAAAAGGAAAAAACTTCATTTTAAGGCCTGAGAGATACCTGCTCAAAAGCCACACAGAATATCTGTAACGCTGTTGTTGGCTGGGTTGTTTGGGGGTTTCTTTGCACGCTGAATTTCAGGGCCCCATTCCTCCCTCCTTGACACCAGATTTGTAACTCAGCGGGATGTGGCCTTGCGCAATTGCGCCGTGGATGCGCCCGGCCGAGCAGCGCCCGCCTTCCGGAGCTCAAAGTCCGCGGCAGGTTTACAATCCCCGTGCCTGGGTGTGTGCACGCTATCGCCGGCACCAGAGGCAGAACCACAAACATTTGCTAAATAAGCAGCTGGGCTCCAGCCCGATATGCACGGCCCTGATCTTGCCATCGCTCGGCAGTAAAAAAAGCCCGAGTTTGTGTCACTCGAGTTTTAAACGCTCCTGACTTCGCTCGGTTTGCTGCTGCTCCAATTTTACACCGGCATAAGAAAAAAAAGCTCACCCGCCCCTTCTGTTTCCTACTGTAACTCTCCCGAGTCTCTCTTGGCAGGAGTTTATAGTCACGCTGTAACTCGGACTGTGCCTCTGAACGCTGCTAGTACAACCTGCATCCACACTCAGGAGCACTCCCAGCTGAGCATAGGTCACGGCAGGAATCGATACGGACAGAGCTCCTTCCTGTGCTCCGTGCACAGCACAGGCTCCGGCGTGGCGGGACCAGGCTGGGCTGCTCAAGGAGAATAATCCCGCTGCTGGCTGCTCCTCACATGGCCTCACACCTGATTGAGAGAGACCTTTCTGGCCAAGGAACTCGGCTCTGCAGCTCTGGAGCAGCCTGACCAGAAGGTGTCTGCAAGACCCAAAACGTCAAGTAAGCAGAGAAGAAGCAGCTTGCAAAGGAGCCACAAAATGCTGTGCGCTGGGAAGTGCGGCAGCAGAGATTTCCAGAACCTGCAGGAGCAGGAGGGGGGAAAAGTCTGATTGTCTGCTAGGAGGAGCCACCCAAAATGCATCCCATTTCAGAACCTGGGCTTCCCAGGCAGCAGCAGCACAGGTTTAGCTGTGCAGTCGTAGCCTTGACACAGGCCCTTGAGCTGCTCACATGAGAAGATGACACAGTAAAAGGGAAGGAGCTGAGCTGTGTCTTTCTGCAGCAGTACCCACCTGATGTGGGCTACAGGCATAGCCTGAGCCAGGTCTCATTCAAAATCCAAAATCATTCAAAAACCACCCCTGCATTGAAGATAAATAAATGAACAAGGTAATAAATGAACAAACAGGAATCGAAGATTGGGAAGAGGGAACCAGACACTGGACTTCATTAATCAATTCATTAGAAACACTACAGACTGCCAGGTAATCTGCCCATCAACACATGGGCTAATTAGGAAAGAGTGGCAAAGTTTGGTGTGCTGGAATGTTGGCATCCCTTGCATTTTTAAAAATAGAGGGAGTGAACTGCTTCCTATGCTTCTAATTGCATCCTTGGCCTTTTCCTTTCTGATTGCAGTGCACATGAATATTATGAGATTCCATCAGGTAATTGTTCAACACAACTTCATTTTCTGCCTGGATGTCTTTGCTTTGGTGCATGCAGGAGCTGCCAGGAAAACACCTAATACTGTCCCCTAGAGCAGACAGCTTTTTGCAAATAAAGACCCTCTCAGCACTGGCAATTTGGGAAAAGCTAAACAAAGGGCCTGCCTACAACCAGAGCTGCTCGTTCCACTCGAGCAGCAAGGCTCTCCTGGGTAAGGAGAAAGCACAGTGCAAGGAAAGGCACGATTAAACACTGCCCACACCTCGTGCCATCTCTGTTCAGGCTCAGCACTCACCTCCCAGAGTAAGGGCCCTTCTCGTGTGAGGCTCAGCCACAAATAAAAACAAGCTCCTCAGCCAAAAACTGGGGTGCTGCATTACTGCAGTCTGCACCTGTACACGAGCAGGGAGGGAGCTGTACCTGAGAGCTGGGCTGCTTTGCTTGGGATTTCAATGGCTTTTTCCTTCTTTTTTTGCTGGATTTTGCTGCAACTCTTCCAGTCTAACAAGGCTGTTCCATGTATCCCAAGGCCAGGAGTCAGTAAAAACCAAAGGAAGAAATGCTCCCTTCTCCCTCCAGTTTTAGTTCTCTTTTTCCCCCTTCATTTTCTGCTTTAGTTCATATTTTTCTCCTTTTATGTTTTTGTGGCAGTAAGAGAAACACCATTCCCTAGAATGCATAATATGCTTAATTATCATTCTCAGTTAGTTCTCTAGGAAAAAAAAAAACCCTACAGGAGAAATCAGTTTAATTAATGAGTATGACCAAATGCAGCCTTAGTTGTAATGCAGTATCATATATTATATGTCCAGTTGGGCAGTTGATCTTCTTTGGGTAAAATGAACAGCAATGCAAAAAAGCAGGGAGCTCATGAATCAATATTCTGAGTGCAGCTAACCCCTTTTGTGTAGTTATTCTGAGCTTCCTACAGATTTTGATGACAAGGTTGGTTCCCAAATACTGCTTTTGGCTTTGGTAACGCAGGATCAGGCCTGTTCAGTCTAGTAATAGGAAGCTATTGCTTGGCACTACCAAGGGTTGTGCCACATGGTTAATTTGTTAAGTAATTAAGGAAAAAAAAATACCAATCTTTAACTCCAGGATAGCTCTCAAATAGCCATCCCAAATAAAAACCCCCAGTGTGTGTGTGTGAAGGACAGGGGTAGCAAGGTTTCATCTAGATTGGTGATTTAGATGTTTTTTCAGAAGGTCTACTCTTCACATACTAAATTATTAAGGAAATATTATGGAACAGGATTATCAGGAAAGAAAAAAAAAAACAAAAAGCAGTGTGCATTAGCTGGCTTAGTCAGAGGAGGTTTTGCTGCATTCCTCATGCATGGAGATGACTCCCTCCCTCTGTAATTCCCTGTGCACTCCCAGTCCTCTGGAGACTGTTGGTGTGCATCATCCTTGCTCCAGCTGAAACACTGTCCTCTGACAGAGGTTTGAGCTGCTCTACATCTCCTCACATCTTTCTGCCTTTTGATAAACATCTCTGTTCCTTTCCAAATCTCACTCAGGCTGCAACCCCTGCAAGATGTGCCTCATTCCTGGCCCAGGCCAGACTGTTCACACTGGCACTGCCTGTACAGCACACAGGCTCCTGAAACAGCCTCCCCTTTTCCAATCCTGCTTCTTGTGACACAGGGAATTGTACTCTGCACTGAGCTGAGTTTTAAACAATTTCAGGCAGCTTTTCTTTCCCTTTCAAAGCTCACTCTGCAGCCTCTATCAAAAGCACAAGTCATTCTTTTCTGCAATACTTGGTTACTTTTTTTGAAGAGAGGCTACACTGATGTCCTGATATTCATCTCATACCAGGGCCAGTGGATCAAGAGGGGGAAAAAAAAAATCTGCAGATAAAACCAAAGGCTCTGTTTTAGAGCTGAGGAGAGAATACTTCTAATCAAGAAAAAAACCACAGAAAATAGAGAGATGGCCATTCTTCAGGCCTAATTAACCACTGGTGTAAACAGATGTCGCTGCAATCAAGCCAGAAGACTTGGGGCCACCCACCAGTCCTGAGCACAAACCCAACACGAGCCTGGAAATCTTAACAACGTGGGGCTGTCAGACATGCAAAGCCACACACACTTCAGCACAAAGGTCTCCACCACGTCCCCAGTGCTGAGGGAGCACCTGCTCCTTGTTCACCAGGGGAGAACAGCTCTACTACTGCTCTGGCTGCACACACTACAAAAAAAACCCTTTCCTGAAGCAAAGCTACTCCTATAAAGCTTGTGGAGCCACACATTTCTGGAGCCCCCCTCACTTTTCCTAAGCACTCCTGAACCCTGAAAGGGACCTGGGTGCATAGGCAGGTTGGAATATATTTAGCACTGTTCAACCCTGCTCAGATCCCAAAGTCTTGATAGACCAAATGGGGCCACCAGAAGCTTCTAGAAGTGGATGATCCTGCCCAGATTTCTTGCATTAAAGCATTGTAGCAACAGTTACAGCGAGTTTGAGGCTGGGAGGGCACATTCAAAATGGAGTTGCGGCTACAAGTGCTGATGTAGGATGTTACACAGCATTGCAATATGTTATGCAGGACTTAAACCATGTCACTGGAGTTAAATGTGTTTGTGCTCAGATGCATTACCAGAAAAAAATCCCATCAAAATCCAAACCAACAACAAGCTATTTCAATCCTTATTTATATGAAAACACGATGGATACATGGACATCTAAATGAATGCACTCACCTATAGCTGCTTTTCCTGGCTGGAATACAACCTGTAAAGCACATTAATGCTCCTACATAGATTTGGGGGCTTGGGCCTGTTGTTTAAAACTAGTTTCTGCAGCTTCTTAGAGCCTCTAGATTCAAAGAATGCTTACCAAGATGGAGGCATTTTCAAAATAATTCAAATTTGCAATGATAAATCTTTTCTTTGACTGTCCCAGGTGCAGAACTCTTTACAGACGATGTTTATCTGTACTCCTTTCAGACAAAGGTTTCTGAGGGTCTAATTTTAAGCAAACAGTGAGTGACCTACACCACTTCTTTAAAAAAAAAAGGCAAAAAACCAAAACCAGCAAACCCCAATAAAACAGAAGTTGAATCTGTGGGGCCAAATTCAGAAGAGGAAGAAAAAAAAAAGAAAAAAAAAACAAAAAAGGAGCTGGCAGAAAACCTGGCACAAGAACATCAAATGTAGCAGCATTAACTCCCACTGCCACTCTGTTCCTCTACAAATAATTGAGGATCATACAGAACTGAACTCATTGAGTCAATGCAGTGAATGCACAAATCTTTCTGCTTTAACCCTTCCCAAAACACGCAACTCCTTAGATTATGTGCAAAGAGGAGATTAAGGAAAAAAAAAAAAAAAAAAAAGACTGAATGAGTACATCAGATGCTTTTAGTGACTATGCCTGTGGTAATGATTCATTTTGTCTTTCTGCATTCCCTAGTGCTAGCACGGCTAAGAGTCAGCAGAAGCTCCTACTGTATGTGCAGGTAAACAGACTGCGGGTGACGTCTGCATTTCTTAACTCTACCTAAAACCACCCCGTAACCGTCAGAAATGCATTTCATCTTGCTGAAGAAAAAAGGGAACTGCACAAATTATTTTAGGTTCTCCTCAAACAATTTTTTTTTAATGTTCTTCCACTTTAAAGGAAGCTGTTTATTTTTAGTGACCATTAGCCAAAGGCTAAAAGAGGTTTACACCTAATTAGTATTCCCAAGCAAGGATGAAACACTAAATCATTGCAAACCCACCCAACATTTAGGTCCTACCAACAGGATAATGAAAAAAGCTGAAAATCCATCATTTATCATCAGATTCCTCTTCCTTTCACACCTTTTAATGGTCTCTTTTTTTCCTCCCACAGTGGCTCTGGGGTAATAATGTCCTTGAAATGTGGCAAGGGTCTGGAAGAGGAGACGGGCAGCTCTTCTGGCAGGTCACACCCATATGACACAACAAGTGTGGGCATGCAAGGGTGCAAAAGAAAATAGTAGGAAAAAAGAAAAGAGAAAAAGAAAAAGATGTCCTGAGGAGGGATGGAATGGAGGTAGGGAAGAAGGTGCTGCATGTGGCATACGGTTCCCTAAAGCCTGTGGTGGTTTTCTGTGACAGTCATAAGGAGGTTGCTCAAACAGTAATAATTGTGCCCTTTTATTTTTATTTTAGCCTTGGTGAGGGGGCAAAACAGGAGCACAGAGGGGAACAAGTCAAGGGAAAGGAGCAGACCCAAGAAACAAGGAGGAAGAGCTGCAGTCCCACTGATGGTGCTGCTATCAAGTCCAGGGTCTTCCCTTGTTTGACCACTGGACAGAAAGAGAAGAAAACAACACGAGGTGTATCACTGAGGCTTTCCCTGCTTCTTCTCCCAGCCACAAACTTTCCCAGCACACGTGGGATGGGCAGAAGGCTCCCAAACCCCTCTCTCTTTCACAGAGACCCACTTTCCTGCAGAGGTTCAACTTCACAAAGCAGTTTCTATTGGATTCATTTGTAGAAGGGAGACTGAGCCATGACTCCTGTCTGCAGAGTGAAGAAGCTGCCCACCCAGAGCAGCCAGCCCCAGGTACTGCAGGGAGGCACCAGCCCTTTTTGGGCAGAAAGAGGCATCCTCTGCCAGAGGCTGACAGCAAGGGGCCAGCCAAGCCAAGGAGGGGTGATTTTCCATCTGCTATCTTGCCCCAGTGCATTTCCTAGTCATCCCCACCCAGGGGACATTCCTAGTGTTTTTCCTGCTAAGCAAAAAAAGTCATAATAAACCCCAATCACTCTGCTTGCTTACCTACAGTAGAGTTAACCTTCATGTTAAATCTTTTTCTTTTTTCGTTTTCCTGCTGAATCTGCTTTTCTGCTAACTTTACTGAACTCTTGCTGGATGTTCAGCCCCTGCCACAAGAGCAAAAGAAGTTAGGCAGATGTCACAGTGCAGAGAATTTGACTCCACACATATGCCCAAACGCTATTGCCAAGGTCAGCATACAGAAACTTCTGTTTGCTGGCAGTGCTCTTCAAAGGAAACTTTTCCTTCTCTGAGCAGCTGGGAAAGTGCAAGTGCCTGCTCCTTACTCGAGTTATGAGGTTCATAGAAAGAGCTGCCCCCAAAACATCAGTACATTACTCCTGCCAGCAAAAAGGGAGGCCTGGCATTTGATGGGTTTCTTTCTGTTTTAAACCCAGAACAATCTAAACCAAATCACCTCATTGTCTTCCATGAGATGTTCAGGTGAAAGACCTCAGCCTCCCAAGATCTTTTTGCTAACTGCCACAGCTGATGTGGGCACAATAATGAGAAGGAAACGCTCATTTGTCGTTCTGAACTTCACTTTCTTTCATTTAGCCAAGATTCCCCTTAAATAAATGGAAGTGGGGAGATCTTGGAATAAGCCTTAGCAAGTTCTAATCACACTTTTTTTCTTCTTGCAAGCGAGCCGTCATTCAGTAGCTAGGTGGTTCTAAATAAAGAACTCTAGTCAACAACAGGAAATAACTCCCACAGAAAAAAAAGGGCAGAATACAAACTCGCAGCAACTCTCGTACATGGCTCACAACGGCCTTTTGTTCCATGCACATTAAGTCCAAATTCTTTACTTTTCAGAACGTGTTCTTGCTCTAAGTAATTAAAACTTATTTTTAATTTGTTGGGAGTACGGATCCCTTCCTTGCCTTCCTCCCAGAAAAGTCACATTGAGAGTCAGAAAATCACAAGCTATTCCCATTTTCCCTCTTTCATTTAGTAGGTATGGACATTCTAGGAATGCCACATGATGACCAGGATTTTAAAAAGCTACTGATGGTGGGGTTTTAATCTTTTTTTCTCTTTTTTTTTTTTTTTTTTGGCAGGGTGAGGTGCACTGCTGTGCTCTCAGCTGCAGTTTACATCCTTCACAACGTTCAAAAAACCACTGCACGTTCAGAAAGTACAAAGCACCTGGTCTGTGGGAGGGGGATAGAGGAGAAACCACACATCTCTAGCCACTTATTAAAAACTCAGGCTAGTGTCTAGAATCATCAGCTTTTAAATCCCACAACACATCACACACAACGGGCCAATGACTGAGCACAGGCATTGAGCACAACGTTCAAAAGTGCACAACCAAAATCCCTTGAAGAATAATACACTGGTTGATTCCATCTGGCTTTGAAAAAGTATGGTTTTAGTGTGCCAAGGGGGGAATTTTAACATGGCTGCTGTGGATAGGTCTCTGCAGGAGGTGGGAGAGCTTCTTTAGGAATGTTGCTATCACTCGTGGCAAGTATCCTCTGAACACACACACAGATGTAGCAGGTTTTAGTGGCCAGCTGATCCCAGCATCTCTCCATCAAATCACCTGATGTGGCCCTGTCACACTGCAACTGAACTGCAACACCAATTTCCATTCTAGAAATAGAATGTTTGAATTATACAGCTGCAAGAAGCAGGGTTACAGTTCCAGGCTGGAATTTTTGTCTCTGGAATATGTGAACTGGCTCAGTGTGCACGTGTGTGTACTGTGTGTTCATGGGTACATGCAGCCAGCAAAAGTTTACACAGAGAGCAAATCACATTTGCTTCCTCATGCACAGTGAACACACAGGGTGAAGCAACTCCACATTCAAATCTAGCCCCAAATGGGTGGTTGTATTTTAAAGTCCTCAACAGTGGGTTCAAACCTGAGCTTGCAATTAGAGCCTTTTCTTGTTTAGAAAACTGATGTCACTGCTGATAAATCCAGACTCCTTCTGAACCTTCAGAAAGGAATAAAAAAATCAACAAGGTAAAGCATCCAAGAGCAGCTGTTTCCCAGCTCTCACCCGTGAGGTTACATACTACAGTGATTTCAGGGGGACCAGCACACTTTAAAAGATGTAGTCTCTCTGTCTTTTTCTCTCTCTCACTGAATGATATTTCTGCCCACATGCACTGACACATACCGTGTCTAACAAGGCTGTGATTCATTTTCAGTTCTAGTCATGCTCACAAGTGATGCAGTGCACTAGCTGTGCCTTCAGGATCTGCGTAATTTAGCTTCATTTTCTCTGCCCCCACCCTGCATTAAGTGAAGTTCCAACAAAGCCAAGTCATCACCCACCAACTCCCCCTCCCACCTGCTTGGGGGATGTGTACAGCAGGAATCTGAAGAATAATAATAATAATTTTTAAAAAATTAAATCCGTTTTTTTAGAAAGAGAGAGGAGGGGATGAGAGCTTGAGAAATATCATGAATTGTTAGAAAGCTTTCTAACAGTGAATAATGTGAGTGAATAATGATAATGGGATGTATACTACCAGATCACTGAAGCAGCTGTATCAGCCCTGAATCATCTCCCTGTGCACGTTAAAAGCAGCACAGCGTCTTGCATCGTGAACATCCTGCAAGTTCATGCTAAAAAGTGATTGATATTGAACCTGAATCCCTGATTCACAAAGGCAAACACCTCCTCAGCCTCTCCCAGGGTGGCCTGGTGGTGACCACTCACTGGTGTCCTGCCCCTTGCAGTCACTTTGACCAGGCACAAACATCAGCAGGAGACATCAGCACGTCCCAACTGCAAACCTCCCTCACTCAGTGGCCACCATCCATCACGAATTACACACGGTGGTTTTGTGATACAAATTACTAGCTGCTTCTGAGCTAAACTCCATGTATTGGAGGCATGAGGCCAAGCTTGAACAAAGTGAAAGACAGGCTTTTTATTTGATAAATCTCATTATCTCACTGGCATTCAAAATTCATCTCAGGCTCAGAAATGCATCACAAAGTAGTTCTCCAGTTACTTGGAAGAGCCAAGATGCTTTAACATGTAAGTTAAAAGGTGTTTACACACCCACCATACTAACATTTCTAGCTCTCCTCCACCCTCGACCTGGAACTGTTTTGATGGAACAGAAAACACGATTTTTCTAAAGAAAAACAAGTAAATCACATTTCTTCAGCAAAGATCCCTAGACAAAAGCCAGTCACTGAAGACTCCTTCAAGCAGATCTTAGTGATCTGCATGATTTCCTTAATCCCTAACCAATGACACAGGATAAAAGGAATTAGCACCAAAAAGCAAGAAGGTACTTCAGCATTACAGGTGTAATACTGAGAGGGTCACTGTCACCACAGAGTTACAGTGAACAAAATGAACAAATATCACCTTTCTTCTTGCATGAAACATCTACATGGTGGGAGCTTTGCATAAATCAGGCACAGCCTCCCAAGCTAAGCAGCCTGTCCTGTTGCTGACCCCCATTCATGACCAACATGAGCATGCCAGAGTAGGGATCAAATTCCCTCCTTGCTGTAGAGGTCCATCTCCTTCCCTTCCTCCTCCCTCCCCAAGTGCTGACTCAGTTTGGCCGTGCACTTGCTGGCACGTTCCCACTTCAGGTCCTGTAAAGAAAGAATCCAAGAGGACACCAGAATTTTGGGCAACCCAAGGCTTGTCCAAGCCTAATGCTTGGGGGAAGTGGAGTGCATCTCTCTGCCTTCCCATCAACATCCTCTTTTCTGCCAGGACGAGCCTGGGCTGATCAGGAGCTGAAGAAACACATTTCCTCATGGTCATTTGTTCCCTATCCACTCTCCTCCTCAGAAATATCAAAGGAATGGAGTGACCACAGCCAGGGGAGGGCTGATCTACATTTCTGATGTGTAGCACAGGGAAGGGACCAGATCACCCCACGAGGCTGGGATCATGAAGGGCTCTGGGAGCTCTGAAACGTTTGGAGGAGGATAATTCCCAGGGCTGGATACTCGTTGGGAGTAACGGGTCAGGCAAGGAGAGCAGAGGGCTGTCATTTCTGCAGAGGACTACTGCCTCATTTTGCAAATTGAAGAAATGAAGCACAGGGAAAACTAAGGGCTGGCTTATTGTGGAAATGAAAGTCAAGGCCGTGTATTTTGATTTCCTGAGCTCTCCAACAAGTCCAGCCTTCCTCATCCACGAAGTCGTGCTGTAAACATCCTCAGGGCAGGGCCTACACCTCTCATTTGCTTTGTGTCTGTGGCTTCCAATCTTCCACAGTTTGCAGATCCCTTCACACTTCCCAACAGGGCTGTGCATTTAAAACCTGCTGACAACTGGCTTGTTTTTCCCTGCCTTTCCTGCACATCTTGCACGTAGCTCGTGGATCCTCGTGAGCCTGTTCTCTGTGGCTCTCTGCAGATCCCTGTGTGCCCCTCTCTTCCTACCAACCCCTACACACTCCAAGAGCCAGCAGCAGGCATTTTCAAAGTGGCCCTAACTCTTGTCTAGCTGCCCTAATTCGAGACAAAAGCACAGAGTTCCCTGTCATTTCAGCATTTCCCATCTCAAGGTATGGGAGCTGTTGATCTCCCACATGAAAATGCATTATGCTGTCAGCCCAGCCTAAGGGCTGTTATTTAATTTACTTGAGGAGGTAAGTGAAAGCCCCTTCATGCAAATGCTTACAATGTGATCTGGAAAACAGCAGGCGTAATTAGATAAAATGGCAGCAAAGCCCACCAGGGAAATAATGTTAATTCATGAGGATTTTCCTCTCCACCTCCCTCTCAGCAAGGTTTGAAGCCAAGGAGGGGAGGAAAATAAAATCAAAGAAAAAACCAGAATGCACCTCAATGATCTATCAAGTAGAAAAACAGGACAGCAACCAGTGGGGTCATCTAGAAGATGCCTCTGCACGACACCCCTAGCAGGACTGGCAGTGATGCAGCACTGAGAGCAAAAACTGCTCTGTCACTGTCATAAGTTAATCTGAGTAGAGACATAATCACCCCTAAACTTCACTTCACCTCCTGACCAAGGCCTGGCCAGGCCATGAAGATTTGTCACATGGGAACATCACTGCAGCCCCCTGCCCCCACTAACAACACCACCAGAACTCTTTTGCAAGTCTTGAAAGAAGATCTGTCATTTCCATCCCACTCGTGAATTCTTTCCCTCAAAAACATCCAGGAAAGGGTTCTGACCGAACTCTCACAGCACTGGTGGTAAAGGGGATCACGAGGACACCCCGATGCCAGCAAATGTGACACTGATCCAGCAGAGAGAAGCTCTCCCAGTGACCTCAGGAAGTCACAGCTCTGATTTTCTGGTGCTGCTGCCTTCTCCCTCCCACCTAGAAGCCAGCCAGGAAAGCCACCTCCTGATCACTGACCTGCCACTACCAAAATGGATTCCAATTAGCCAACTCACGGCGATTAGGAAAGAGACATTTTTTGTTGTTGAGTAATTACTCCTCATGAAATGGCTTACATCCCTAGTTGATTAGGTCACAACACACTGTGAACAAATTGATGTAACAGAGATATCTTTAACCTGATAAATTAAGGCATACTTTCTCAATATAGAAAGCTTAATTGAAGCCATACATGGGGTATTTACCAAAGGCATCTAGAAACAGAACTGTAACATGCACAAACAAACAACGGTTGAGATCCAAAGACAGCAGCCCATACACATCCAATTGGCCTATTTATTGGAGGAAAAAAAAAAAAGGCTGGTTTGTCTGCTTATTGTGAGGATAGTAAATGACTCAAAGCGAGCAGAGTAGTTTGACATCAGCAGTTAAATATGTAAAGGCAAAATTCAGGTGGCACATGTGAAAGAAAAGAGATTTTGTTTGCTCCCCTACATACTTTCCCCTGTCTATCAGAGGAGAAAACCTTTTTTCTTTTCTTTTTTCTAGTCAGGGATTTACTTGCTGAAGCAATTAGAGATACACAAAATATATAGAAAGCCTGAACAACCATACAGTAAACGTGCCACAGCGAGGGTTCCCAAAACAAAGCCCATGAAGTCCCTCTAGAAGAATCTTGAAGTCAGCCTGAGTTGTACTGCAAACAAGTTTGATTATTCTACATTTTCTCTCCCTTCCCCAAGTCCTAATCTTTAGTGCTGCTCCACGAATAAAACTTCATCTGCCTGGAGAACAGCAGCTCCTCCAGCATTTCCATCAAGTCATCCATTGTAGCACACCGGTTTATTTAAAACCAAACCCAATTGCCCAAGCCCGTAAATACTGACTGCTTCCTGATTTTGGGACTTGCCCACCTATTAAAAAGGAAGCCGTTCACTTTACAGACCCTAATCTTTCAAACAGTTCCACCCGTGCTTAGCAGGAGCACGCGAGCACTTTGCTCCAATGTAAGCATTTGCTGAAGTGAGGCCAATATTTCCTGTTGTAGTTAAAAGCACATTACACGGCGAGGATGGAAAAATATGTCTGCGACACAAAAAATCAACCCTTCTCTTCCCATTTCAGGATGGAGCGGGTCAGGAAAGCTCTCTCAATATATGACGAGGGTAGAGCGAGTGCCACCAACAGCTTCATACTTTCTAAGTGGGGACAAACCAACTGGGTGTCATTTAATCTCCCAGATTAAAACCACTTAGGCAATATTGCATTGTCTCAGCGCCGTGGCTGTGGGCGCAGCGCTGAGGGGCCTCGGCGCTCGCTGAACTCGCCGCTAATGAAACCTCGCGCGGGAGCAGCTGCCGGAATCTGTGTCAAACTGCATCTGGCACCCATCTATCTTCCAGCCATCTAAATTCACCTCTGAAATGGTACAAAAGCAGCCGCAGAGCTCCCTGCAGCCACTCCAACACACCAGGCTTTGTCTCATCAAGCCTGTTAAGCAATTTCGGGCAATTTATTTTTTTTAATTTGCCTCGTGTTTTTACGGCGCGGCGGCTTGCACAAAAGCGGGGAAGAAGTTAAGGAAAAAAATTGAGGGAGGGAGAGGGAAAAAAGTGCCCCTTTTTCTTTTTTTTATAAAAAGGGAAAAAAAAAAGCCTGTCAAGCTCTCAGTAGACTATCATTAAACCAGTTTTGGCTGAAACTGTATGTTTAGGGGTTTTCCAATGGAGACACTCTGGTGCCTGCAACACTCAGACAGGGAGGGGAGGCTTCTATACAATTGTTGAATTGTTGTCATGGCTATTAAATATGCTGTAGCACAAATACCCAACAGGGCTGAAGGTCTGTAGTGCATTGGCTCTGGAGAGGTATCAAAAATACTGGTATTAACTAGCAGATAACTGAGTTATACAAACACTGAATGAAAGATTCAATCAAAAGTTTTAAAAGATTTATTAACTTCACTCTAAACCCTTCCCCCCACACCTTCTAATCGGGGCTGAAGGTAGCTGTAAATTAAAAATATTTTACATTTACTGTAGCGTTAATTTGACCAAGTGTCCTCTAACGTTTGGGGTAAAACTGTCTCTTCTCTCTTTGCATTTTCTGCACAGAACAGGAGTTTTGCTGCACTGTCTCGTTAGGCTCATGAGTGGCAGTTTGAGAGAGCGGCACAGTAAAGCCACGACTTGCTGACTAAAACAGGTCAGTGAAAAACAAGCTAGTGACTGAAACTGAAACTTCTCATTTCTCTCAAGAAAAAGGGTGTATTGTCAAGATAGAGTCTAGCATGTCTATTAAGCAACTTTCAGAGCAGCAGTGCTTAACAACAGCGAGCTCTACGGTGGGAAGGGAGGGGACACAACCCCTGGCACAGCCCCCAGCCTGGACAGAGCCATCCTCCCCACACCAGAGCCCAGCCAGCTGCCGGGAAGGAGCATTAAAAACACGGCGTGCAGAGGGCAGGGGATGGGAGGTGATGTGCTGGGCTCCCTCCCCTCCCAGGCTGAAGTTGTCCATCCAGCCCAACAGGTCGTGCTGCAGGTCTCGGTGACATCCAGCCCCATGGCACGGAGGACTCGAGGTGAGTGTGCCAGCAGTGTAAGGGCAGCGGTGGGCGAAGTTTGGGAGGCGTTTCCTAGGCTGAACGCGGCAAACTGCGGAAGGAGCTGGAGAAACAGGATCTGCCAACCCATCTAATTAAGGAGCTTTTTCCCCACGCAGATTCGTACACATCTCTCCAGGCTATAGGGCCCTCGTTTCTCGCCTCAGCCCAAAACAGACTGGCTGGATTTTGCATTTCTATCACAATTTGTTCTCAGCACTTCTCAGGAAGAAGCGCAATGTACGTGTCCTATGAAAATGATCACGTGCTTGTAGATACCTCTGTGTCTGCTGCTAATTCCATTGTGCCCCATCCACTGTGCTGCTAACCTTTTACAGCAACTGAAATAACCTGAAAACAAATGGAAACATGCTCCTTTCCTGTGATCTTCCCAAAGTAACCACTGCAACAAGAAATCCCATCTTTGAGCAAAGGCTACCAGTCCAACTGCTGGCATTGCTTGCTCCTCTACCCACTAACAAAAAGGAGATTTGGATATGCCCTGCATAGGGTCACTTTATAGGGATGTCCAAAACGAAATCACCATTGCTAAGAGGGTGAGTGAGCATCCTGGGCAGTCCCCTCCAGCCTTCATTTGAGCTCAACAGCAGGACTGACAACAGCCCCAGGATTGTGGCCACCAGGAAAAGCCACAGAGATCGACAATTCATTTTTTACAGGCCAACGGGCTGACCTCTGGGCAGCAGTGGAAACAAGTCAGCATAAAGGCGACAAAGCTCTGTACACCGTTATAAATCATCCCAACCGACCGGCACAAAATCCCCGAGCTGATCATGTTAGCTTTACCTCCCCTCGATTTTCTTCCCTGTGTAAACATCATCCTCTCTCCCCCATCACCTCCCAAGGCCCATCAGGAGGGGTGTTCTCACATCCTGCTCCCTGAAGGAGCTGGTCCTGCTGGCCAGGCCCTCACTGACGTCACGCCGAGCGGTGACACGAGCCGTGACTCTTGTCCAGGTGCTGGGGTGTGACCTGTTTCTGGGCTTACAGGGGTTTTGTTTGGGAGGGATGGGAAATGTCTAGTGGTGGAGGTGGGAAGAGGAGAAAATTGTGGTAAGGAAGCCAGGAATTGATTGTATTCTATGTGTTGGCTCTGTGTTTTTAGAGGGAAGTAAGAGGCCAAAGCAAAAGCAGTGCCACAGCCTCAGGATCTTAACATCAATCTGGAATGGAAGTAAGAAGGAGAAAACATCCCCACTGTAGGAAGCAGAAACTTTTGCTGCTTACAGAACTAACATGCCCCCAAAATCTGGTTTCCTTAACAGTATATGGCATCAAAAGGAGAAACACTTCAAAGGCATTTCACTCCTCCCTCCTCTGCCTTCCAACAAGCACCTTCATTCAAAAACAACCTGTCCAGCACCACTACCAGGTGTCTCAGGTTTTATGCATGAATAAGGTGTCCTGTAACTGGCACAAATGCTCATTTACCAAGTATTTCTTCAATCATTCAACTCTGACATGATATATGCAACCAAATAAGCTCCGTAGCAACAGAGTAAATTTTCACAGCTAATTCTCCCTCTTGCAGGATTTTTCTTTGGCATGGGGCTGAAGCATTGTTGCTTCATTTGCTTATCACTTGATGGTTTTGCCATATTTTAGAGCAGTTCTTTAGACCCAAAAGGACACCAGCACCATCCTACACAAACAAACAATATTTCAAAATTTACAGCATTGCCCTCAAGTTGCAGTCCAGAGGGCATCCCACCGAGGTTCTGAAGAAAAGGGAAGAAAATGCACTTGATTTGCACAATGCACAGCACTCCTTTAATTAAAGGAGACTCTCAGTTGGTCTGTACCTACTTTCCTGAAATTTTTGGGGCTTTCCAACCTTTTCATCCACAGGGAATTCTCTGCTGATACCTGTGCTAGCATTTTGTTTGGTATACACAAGCCTGATAGAGATGTGGTGGGTTTGTATTATGTAGCATGTGCACATTACCTATCCAGAAAACAAACAAAACCTCTCCAAAATCCCCCATTCCCCTCTATTGATTATGAAAAACTCCTCAATTCCAATTTCCAGGAACTCCTAAAAGAGCAGGCAGGCCTTGGTGCCTACATCCCTTAAATATAATTTAAGGGGAATTATTGTTTCAATAATAAAGGGAAGCTTCTTTTTCATGGGGGAAACTGAGCTTCTTTCTATCAGGTGCTGTGTTCACATAATGAGTTTTTCTGTGGTGTGATAGTTTTCAAAACAGGGCAGCCAAGAATTGCTTTTTTTTCCCAGTTATCTCTAAATCAGGGTTGGAGAGAAAAGAAACAGTTCCAGAGTATGGAATGCATCAGTCTGAGCAATCACTCCAGCGAGTCATGCAGGTAAACAGCTACACAGCATCAATTAGCAACACAAAAAAAAAATATCTACAAACCAGAGTACAGGGAGAAAAAACTTACAACTTAGCCAACTGGCCACTTATCTGTTTGATAAGGGGAAAGGGAGCTACTTCAAATTATAGGGGTCACCAGAAGGAGGCACAGAGATCAGAGCATGGAGCAGTATGGACAGAGCAAGGGGGAAAACCTCCTGAATGGAGAGGAAAATAAGAGCTAGAAATTGGGCAGGGGGCTTGCAGGCAAATATGAGATAAAACAGTTTTATATATACACACAGCTGCAAATTGGCACAGAAAGAGCTCCATAGCAAGGAGGTGAGGAGGGAAAGGTGATGGCAAGAGAGGGCTCTAGACCTGATTACGGCAGAAAACAGTTTGGGCACTTTTTTTTTCCCCATATTCATCTGGATAAAAATAATAAGGACTGAAGTGTGAGTCCAAGAGGTCAAGGATGGGAAAATTTACCACACTAGAAGCAAAAGATGACCCAGTTTGGACAAGAGGTTTAAGCAGCAGAAAATCAAGAGCAGAGAAGGAAGCCTGGAAACTTGTGTAGAGAAGATAGCAGCAGGATTTAGCAACCAAAAGGAATAGGAAGGGGGATGGGTAAGGAGAGAGGAGTTAAAAACAACAGAGTTGCAGCTATGTTTCATGGCACTAATTCAGCAAAGAAACAGCCTCAAATGCATGTAAACAATGGACTATTCATTAGGGGTTTCATTCCCTGCAACCCAGCACACTATTGTCTGCAAGTTTTTAAATACTCCCTTCAAACACACACAAAGTAAATTACAGAAAATGTGAAACATCAGATAATCCCAACAACGTGCCTCCAAATCACTGCCCTCAAGCATGCACTATGCTTGGCAGACTCTTCTCCCAACCATCTGCCAGCACGTGGAGGAAAACAAATAATTAACACACATCTGGGGTCAGACTGTGAGCTACAGCACCCAGCCTGAAAGTCGTGGAGTAAAGGACAGGCAGTGACCAACAGCTCGTGGGGATGGAGCTCTGGGGAGCCTTTCCAAGCTGTCCCACCCCAAACATCCTGCCCACCTTGCCAAGGGAGCCTCCCACACTGACAGAAGGTGATTTGTGCTTCTATCCCAATTTACCCATCTGACACAGCAGCAATTCAAAGTTTGGGGCAACATTTTCAGTTGCAGAAGGTTCAATTTTCTCCTGATGATGGTATTACAGTAAGGGACAGCTTGGATAGGTAGAAAATATGTTTGACATCTGGTTTTGTTCATTTGAGCTTCATCTCTTAGAGCTCTCCAGCAATCCTGAGCACCAGGGTACACAGCAGGGCTTGCAGGTGTGATCCAAACATCCTTGTCCTGTCCTCAAAGGTGATTTGGCTCTTTGGACTTCCCCAGAGCAAACCTCCAATCCACAAAACCCCTCAGAGGGAAGGGGTTTGTCCTTCCCAGGAAAGGGCTACCAGCCATGGGAGGCATTTGTAAGGGCAAGATGGAAAATGAGGCAGATAACTTGAGTTTCCTTTTCCTCATCTACTGAAGGCATCTGCATAAAGGGCTTTCCACAGGGTGTCCTTCCTGTATTCAGAGGCAAAGGCTCAAAGGACCTATCCAGGCTGCACATCCTCACCCAGCATCTCTCATGCCTGGGAGGATGTGACCCATCTTTCAGGAATCTGGAGGGCTGCAGGGAGAAGCTCCTGACAAGAGGCTGCCTCCCAGCTTTTCCTCCTCTTGCCCAGGTCCAAAGGTACATGAGCAAAGTGACTCTGCTCAGTGTTACATCACACTGCTCCCACCAGGAATTACACAAACACGTGGAGACCTTGGACTCCCTTCAGGTTTTCACCCAACTTCTTCAAACTCCTACAGTCCTGAGCTGGAGAGGATCCACAAGGATTGTAGAGTCCAACTCCTGGCCCTGCACAGAACCATCCCCAAGAGTCACACCATGAGAAGGGACAAATCTTTTCTTATCCTTAATTTTGGGCAACAACAAAGCACCTAATTTTGTTTTGTCTGTTATCCAGAAGTGCCATGTGTTTCATTGAGCAGCAGCAAACAACAACACACAACCCACACAGAGGGAAAAACAGGCCTGGAAAAGTGGCAGGAGGGGAAGAACTTGACAGTTTTAATTCAACTTGTGTCATTCTCATTGCTTGGACTCTCTTTGTTCGTGCTACACAGCACATAAGCAGCACACACAACAAATCACTGTCCACCAAAGTGGGAAAAATAAAGACAGAAAAGCTGAAAATACACAGATTTATTTGTGGTTCCCCTCTGATCTCAGCATGCTTCACATTTAGGGTTCATGGAGTATCTCAGTATACAAACACACACTGACAACTACCACAGTTCAGGGACACCCTCACAATCACCACATGGGCAGCAAGAAGCAAAATACTTGTGTACAGCACTGAAATTCCCCGTTGCAGCTCTCTGAAAAGCCCCCAAGGCTGCCCCCAAAGGCAGCCTTTGGGGTTATAGGAGACAAACCCCAGAGTTTCTGCAGCTCTGTATGGTGCTTTAATTTTAACCTGAACTTTCAGTGGCAAGCAAGACAAATTCTACTTCTTTTCACTGCAAGGATAGCCAATAAAATGTGAACTGAAGTTTGGGCAGAAAAACTGAGGAAGCTCAGAGAGAGGGTGCTGTAAGTCACGTGTGGTCTCCAGCATATGGATAACAGTCACACTTAAATAAGGAAATCAAATGTCAGTCCACTGCTACCCTGCCCAAAATTAATCTCTCTACTGGTTCCCAAGAATATGCAGCTTCAAAAGCTGAGATTCTGGCTGCAGGAACAGGCAGACAGTGGAAAACACAGGGAAATAACTGGAGTTTGTTCTGCTCCTCTTTTAGCCCAAGTCATTTCTATTAAGTGCTTTTCACTGAGCTGTACAAGAAAAGGAAGCAGGAGAGGAAGGGGGCAGAGGGAGGAGGGAAGGGAGAAATACAGCATTTCCCATCAGCTCTAGCAAAGGAAAAGCATGGTGGGGAAACAGAAGAGCTGCCTGCAGATCATTCCCAGACAGACAAGTGCAAATGAGCAACAAAAAGGATTAACACATGGAGATCAGCAAAAGGAAAACCAGCACACAGGGGAAAGACTAAGAGAATACATAGGAAAGGAAAAGAGGATGTGAGAAGGCTCTTCTGGTGGGACAAACTACTGAGGAAACAGCCAAACACACACCACCACTAAGAATCAAACAGAAGCAGCTGAAGGTTTGAAGAAAGCATCCTAACACAGAGGAGAAGAGGTTCTGAGAAAAAAAAAAACATGGTCTTGAAAACCCTGACAAGAAAATAAATGCTAGATAGGAGGTGATAACAAGAATGTTAAAAAAAAACCAAACCAAACCAAAACAAACAACCAAAAAACCCAAAAAACCAGGGGTTTGGTTTTCTTTTACACACTGCAATCTTCACTCAAGTTCATGTCTAACTTGGAGAGCACCAAATTTCAGTTTCAGCAAAAAAGATCCCAGTTTGAATTAGTCAGCCCATAAAGGATATTTAGTCACCTCCTCTAATCAGCCTCCTATCACAACCAAGGACATGCCAAATAGCTGAAATAGACTAGGTTTAAAAACTAAAACCAGAAATAGTAACAATTCCTGGCTGAGTCACATTTTAAGCTACACACACATTACCCATTCAAAGGATTTAATTTGAACGTTGTTATTGTTGAAACTTGTTGGTTTGCCTTATTTTGGTAGCTCAGACGAGTAGGAACAACATTTCCTGTGCTATGGACGAGATGCTTTTTGATCCTTACAGGGTTTTTCCTTCCTGCTGTTCCCAACCTTCAAACACCCCTATGGATGGGAACTTTCCTTGCAGCAGCATCCTTCCCAAGGACAGACCTAGAGAAAAGAGGACTTTCCTTAGGGTTTTAACAGAGACATGGGGGCTGATGGAAATGTTTGCTTGGGTGTTTGCACCGTGTGAGCCAACGAAGCTGCAACCAAATGTCTTCACTCTTTCTCCTGTAACTTGATACCTGGGCTTAGCGATCCCTCCAGCTCCTGAATTAGGAATGGAAAATATGAGAGCTCTGCTTCACAGCAAAGGTTTAGGGACAGGGGAAGAAGAAAAGAAATAGGACATATTAGGGGTGCTAAATGGTATTTGCTTTACTTAAACACCTGACAACACCACATGCAGGCTCTGTGTACATGTATTTATGGGCACCCATGCTACAAAAGCACTGCTCAGCCATACCAGAGCTGGTGGTTGGAAGACTGACCCCAAATCAGGCCCAAAGCTTGATTTCTAAAGCAATTCCCTTTATTTTGTACCTCTGTGCTCCAACAGCTCTGGGTGCAAATAACGGCATTTGAAAGCAAACAGCCACTGCTAGTGCTGAGGGAGCAAGATATTAAAAACTCCAAGAGCTGGTTTTGTGCATTTACTGCAGTTTGTCGTGAGAGTAAAACAGGCTGCTGGGCTGAAAGCTTTATGAAAACGGTGTCCCTAATCGTCACACTCATTTCCAAGTCCTTTGAAAAAAAATATTTTTAAAGCATCTGTCTAGTTCTATCTCTCAGCCACAAACTGGCAAATCTCAAACCCTGAAACAGAGCACAAGAAGCTTTCCCCAAACATGAGCTCTGTGTATCCCTGACTGCTCTCCTGCACCAGGGAAGGGCAGAGCACACTCACAGGCTCACCAGGAAAAGCCTTTTTCCCGGAGCATTGTGGCTCAGCCATTTCGGTGACACAATTACAGCACTTGCCAAGGAGCTTGCATCATGTAACACGCTGCGAGGCTTTTCACGGCTTCCCTTCGGGGGCCCATCCCCGAACGCCCTGCTGCAAAACGCTGCAGTTCCCAACCCCCGCCGGCTTCTCCCACCTCCACGGGAACAGCAGCAGCGATCCTGCACCTCTTCTGCTCCTTCAGCCCCGTGGAGATCAGTTTAACTCTGCCTTGTGGTGTTTACAGGGAAGGATGACTGTCGCTTTTCACAATGCCACCGGTCTGTCTTTGCGAGGAGGTAATTGATGTAAATCAGGTGGGGAAGTGACAGAGAACCAGCAAAACCCCACTTTTGTTGTGTTCTCAGGACTGTGAATTCGTGGCACTGCTGTTTGTTTGACCCGAGGTCAGATTTTCCTAACGCAGGATTAAATACTGTCCGTGGAACCTGCTGATGGCAGGTAGTGCTGAAGATCCAAGTGGAAACAAAGCTTAACTTTGCCTCCTTGCTCTGATTTCCAGACTGGTGACAAGATTTCTAGAACAATAAGTTACAGCCATGGCACGTATCAATAAAGCTGGAGCTTTGCTGGGATGGTGAGGAACGAGCAGTGTGCACTGAGAACTAAAAGAGTACAAAACCCCCGGCAAATTAAGCAGTTTGTTCCTGAGCTGAGGTTTGTGGAGATCTGATGAGCTGCAGGATATTGGCTCTCCATCTTGCTTCCAGCTGCTTCTACAGATGTCCAGGCTCCTCAGTGCCAAGAAGAGCTAGGAGGCTAGTGAAAGCAGCTGGAAGGGAAGGGGGTGGAGGAGGAGTCAGCCTTGCACCCTCTGGGGAGGGCACAAAGAGGAGGAGGAGGGAAGCAGGCACTGCCCACACATCCTCTACAACTCTGGCTGAAGGTGCTGACCACAGGGAAAAGGCATAATTGTCCATGGAGAAAGGAATGAGGAACTTTGGAGTATTTTTTCTTCTTTTTTTTCTTTTTTTTTCTTTTTTCTTTTTTTTTTTAAGGAAGCTAGGGAAGAAAATTAGGTCATTGAGTAGCATCTCTGCAAGAATGTGGGAGCAAGGAGGGCAGAGATTCAAGAAAGAACCAACAAGGAGAGGGAGGGAGTCAGAGACTCAGAGAGAAATAAAAGTGATCAAATATTAGTGGTGTATGCAAGAGCAAGAGAATCACTGAGCAGATGGGAGGAGGGAAGAAGAAATGATTAATAGGGAGTGTGAGGCCCTTCCCCCTCCCTCAAGCAGGACTAATCACGTGGAAGACAGCTAAAATCTTACTTCCTAATATTGCTTTGCTGCGGTAGCTGCTACATGATGGAGGAGAGCAAGCCCATCCCCAAGACAAAAATCTCCCCTAAAAGATGGGAATAAACCCCTCAGAACAACACAACCACCATGTTTTGGCTGCTGGTGCTAAAGGGACATCTGTCAGGATGGATCTGTCACATCCTGAGAGCTGATACCTGGTGCTCCTGCAGGAGAAAGTCCTGCAGGGAGTCTAAAACCACATTCCTGCTTTCACCCTGGTCACCTCTCCTGCCTCAAAGTCTTAGAGAGCAAAATGACTGGCCTTTCCATGCATGTTTTCAGCTCCCCTACACCAGCAGCCAAAAAAAATCTCATTGCCTGCCATCAGAGCACACCTCTGCCCAAGCATTTGTGGGGCTGCACCTGGCTGTGAAAGCACTGCCTGCTCAGCACAAAAGCACAGGCTGAGCTTTGCCATCACAGCATCCATCAGAGGGGCAGGTCAGCCCTGCAGCTGCCCTGCTCTCCTCCACTCTCTGGGCCACAGCCAGCTCTCCTGCCATGGGAAGCACAGGCTCCCTTCCCACCGTGTGTTTTCTCAGGCTTGGCCATCACAAAGCAGGAGAGAAGAAGGGCCATTGCCACAGAAACAGCTCCAGATAAATCCATTTGCTAAAAAGAGGCTCCCGTGGATTTCTGGTGACAGCCTGTCACCGGGACTGCTCTGCACAAAGCTCCCACAAGGCTGGAGCACACAGTCCTCTTCCTGCAATGTATGCTAAACAGCTTATTCCTTCCCACATTTTACAGGTGCTAAATTCATCCAGCCCCTCACTTCTTTCTTCCATGGACTGAGCAACCCCAATACCTACACTTTCTCTGCATGGGTCATGTCTGTTAAATCATCCATTCATGCTATTTTCCTCTTTTTTTTTTTTTTTTCTTGACCCACTTTTGAGTTGTTTTGCTGTTTTTAAAGGCTGTGAGCAGAAAACTGGTTCAAGACTCCAGCTGAGAGCTCACCAAGCTGAGCTGACTGGAAGGATCACTGTAGCCTTTTGGTTATAAACCTCAGCTTGCCTTTTTCACAACTGTACGAGGCCGGTGACTCACAGTCAGCCTGGAATCCACCATCAGCTCCATCCCCCCTCTGCAGAGCTGCTGCTCAGCCAGCATCTCCCATTCTGGGTCTGGGCAGCCCATTATTCCCACCTAAATTAACAGCTTTGTGCTTTTCACAACAACCTCTTGTTTTTTTCAAGTGATTTCTCCTCTCAGTCAAGATTTGAAATCCTAACCCTGTTCTTGAGAAAACTCAGAGCTCCTCCCACGTCAGTATCATTTGCAAGTGTAATCAGCACCCAGAGCAGGAAAATCCCCACTGTGTGTCACTTCTGGGGAGGACACACAGGAACTGACCACCGTGGACACAAGCTGGTCCTAAGAGCATTTGTGACATCCAGTCCCTGGAATTTCTCCAGATTTGTGTGGATTTTTTCCACACAATAAAGTGTGGAAGATAAAGTTATTAGGGATATCATGCAAATATGCTCTGCTCGTGATGGACCAGTGTGCTCTGCCACAGGACATAATAAAATTAATTCAGATCAAGTGCCATGCTGCTGTTTAACCCAGTGTAAGGGGGATGACCACAGCTGATTTAAAAATTAAAAAAAGAAAAAAGGTGCAAAAGCCTCAGCAAGACAAAAGTGAAAAGGAGCATTTGCCTGATCATGATGGTGGAGCATCCAGCAGAACTAACTGTGATGTTTCCTGCAAGAAACAGGCAGGTTTCCCCTGAAAACTTTCACCAGCAAGCATCACTCTCCCTCAGTACTCATCAAAGCTGTGTCAATCCACACAAGACATCATTTCCACCAGACATTGTTTCTCTCCAGGGCTTTGACACTACACTCTGATGGCAAATATCTTTAGACTGACACAAAGTGAGCAAAAATTCAGCTGTGGCTAAAGGCTGAGGAGGCAGAGATAGGCACAAGAGGTGGCTGTGTTTGCCTCAGACAACTGAGCTGGAAAAAAGGACCTGAAGACATTTCACACCCAAGTTCTGGTCACCATGTGTAGCTTCTGGGCAATATGGCAGAAGGGCACTTTGATCCCAAGGAGGGTTTTAGGGCAGCAAATTGCAGCTCTCCTACAGGACACCACTTATTAATCCTGCAGAAAAATGTACTGGGCTATAAATTCCATCAATTGCCCACTGTTTAAAGAAATTAGTTTTCTTTAGAAGAGGAGCATGCTGTTATAAACACACCTGACTCAAGTCCATCTGATCCCTCCCCACTTTATGCAGGTGGAAAGACTTTTGACTTCACACTGGGAAAAGCAATGCTCAAAATTTGAATGTGCTTTCACTCCCAGAGCTGACATAAAAGAAAAAAGTACAAAAGTCTATGTTTGCTGTTTGAGATTTGAATCAGTGGCAAATGATTCAAGTTCCCAAAAACCAGGAAGGTGAGGAAATCCTGGATCCTAGGGACCTCCAGCAGAAAAATATCTAGTCATAATGCCAGTGGGGGCTCCAACACTTTCCTTATGAATAAAAAGCTTTTTTTTAGTGGGGTTGCCAAGAGATTATTCATCATCACAGCACTGCAGACCTTTGCTTTGGACAGTTTTAGCCCCAGAATGACCAACTCCAACCTCTGAGGCCACACAGCGTAAGCACTGGTAAACTAAACAGAACCTATGATGTTCTCAAAGATGATAATGGTGATAGCCTAGAAAGGCAGCCCAAAGAGACCACTGAAAGCAATGAGAATGCCTTTTACTTATTCCTTTAAGGCCAGATCATTTCAAAATTGCTGCAGGAAACTGCAGTAGAGATAAATTTAAAGTGTTTGTTTGTTTATTTCTATTTAGGGTAGAGCAGACTCACCAAATGAAGACAACACAGTATGGGGGGGGGAGAGAAAAGGGAAAAAAAAAAGGAGTTCCACACTCTCCCTGATTTTTTGAGGCAAGCTTGACAAAGCTTTGCAGCTTTTCACGGACTCTCCCGAGCAGAGAGATTTACTGCAGTCGGAAGTCCAGGGTGGAGAACTGGACCCGCGCTCCAGCCGGATCTAAAGTGATGTCAGGAAATGGGTGGGGGCAGGGAAGGGGAGCACAGCCCACGAGCAGCAGGAAACTCCCTTGGCGAGAGCTGTGGAAAACCCGGAGGTAAACGGGAGTAAAGCCCCGCAGAGCAGCGCTCCCGGCTGCTCCCGTTGTCGGAGCTCAGAGAAAAGAGGACAGTGGGGAGCTCGGGAAAATCGGTGCCGGTGGACACACGGTGCGAGGGGCAGCCCATAGGTCTGGGGGAGCTCTGCTGTCATGTGCTGAGCGCTTGGAATGGGAGGGAAGCACCCGCTCCAGACAACACCTACGTCTACCCAATAATGGTAAAAGGATGCAGGAGGAAGGGGAGAAAAAAAAGCATCTTGTAGCTGTAAGGCAGCTCCAGCAGATATAATTAATTACAGAGGGACTTCACCCAGAGATGGCAAGGGCCAGGAGACTCCACAGCAGCAACATCAGCCCAAGCAGAGGTGGCTGCAGTACTACACCAATTTCAGGGGAAAATGTGGCAAGGCAGAGGTGAGGCAGTGAAGTCTTTAACACCTGCAGACAGGCCAGCAAATCCCCTAAACCTCAGCAGAGAAGGAGAGACAGAGGAATCACCCCAGTGGGTCTGGTTCATGGAGTTTGGGGCTCTCAGGTAACCAACACTCCTCTTTAGGTGGTGTGTGTGTAACGGGGGCTGAGGTGATCACAGAGCCCCGGGGAAGGAGAGGGCTGGATGTGGCAGAATGCTCCGTGGATGTGCTGCAGCAGATGCAGAGGAGTGTGACTTTCTTGTTCCTACACCCAGGAGTTACCTAGAGACAAGCAGCCTCAAGTACAGGAGCTCCCAGGATGGGAATGTAACCACTGCAGCTTCAGGATGGCAACGCTGTCACTGCTGTCCTCCTCTTGAACCCAGAGATCCATGGGGGTCCATGCCTGGACACAGCCCAGTGCCAGGCACCTTACAGGCTAAACAGGTGAGAGGGATGGGAGAAGGAAATAACAGTCCTCAGGAATTGAGCAGCAAAAGGAATAGCAAATGCAAGAGAGCAAAGGGAACGTTTTAAGGCTGGGCACTCAGCTCAGGTCTCCTGATTTGTCTTCCCATCCTGCACATCCTCTCCTCTCCCTCTCCTCTCCTTCTCCCTCTCCTCCCCTGTTTTGGGTGTATTTATAAAAAATTCTTCTGCTACGGAGTAGGTTAAGGAGTAACCAAAAAGTTTTTCCCTCTGAAGAAACCAGTAAACCCAAAAGCAACACAAGGCAGCTTCAGAAGCCAAAAAAAAGGTATCAGCATAGCATAATAATGACAAATTTGGAGCAGCAGAGATGAGGTGGGCATTCACACAACACAGACAAGAATTAAAGCAAACACATCCAGAACCAAGCTAAGTCAGAGGAATGAAAGTCTCAGAAGTTAATAGATATTCTCACAAGTTTGTGGTCACAAAACATTAGATACCAAACAATCAAAATCAGATCTTCTATTTAAGAGCACCTTGGCCTGGAGAGACACCTCTGTGGGCATCAGATGGCAAACAGGAGTGTGAGAGGCATAAACAGCTCTGCACTGACACAGAGCCTCAAAGGATCACAAATGGAAATTTTACCTACAGCAGGTCTGACTTTTCACCAAGGTCCATATGTAAAAGAAACAAAAAAAGCCTCAAAGACTATGCATGCCTTGGAACATCCTACTCAGTATGCAAAAATGTTCTATTTCACATGCACAGTATCCCCAAAAACTGGATGTCTTTCATTACTTCATTTCACTACCAAGTAGTTATTCACTGAAAACACAGGGCTGAACCTCCTTATACTATTCTACGAAGCAAAATAAATTTTAAAAATAAAATAATAATAAAAAAGCTTCCTTCCTCCATTATACCCACACAGAGAACGGTAAGGTTACTTTCCATAGCTGGTTTTTCTCATACACTTACACAGATATGCACATCTAAGAAGTGAAGGCTCATTTAACATGTAAGTGCTGGTACTTTGTGATAGAAATTTCCCCTTCCAAACCAGCCATCCAGGACAACCCAGTCCTGCACATTCAGGACAGATATCACTGATGGTTTGGCAATCTAATGTCAGGCAGATGATTTAAAGACACACATCTGACTGCTCAAGAGACAGAAAATACATGGATGTGCTTAGTGAAAACACAACTAATGCTGAGATTGTGTTCTTCTCGAGACTGTTTAATTAGCCTATGAGTCACACATGCTACAACAACTCACAATGAAGTTTGGAGAGAACCAAGCTCTATTTACAACTGCAAGATGGTGGGGTATGGTCCCCTTGGCTTAGAGGGATCTGTTTTTCCTGCTGATCAAAAGGAGACAAAATTAGAGGCACAAAATCAATCAGTTGTGGCTGTCTGAGTGGTATTTGGAAAGCTACCATAGGCACTATAACCCTACACTCCCTGTGTACACTCTCTCTGCCAGGCCAAACCAGTACAGCCACTACCTGAAACTAGAACCACCAGTTTGCTTTAATTTTGTGTGTCTGGTTATTGGAAATTCTCCCCCTCTTTAGGTGTCTGTGCTGCTGCTTAATTACCCCAAGTCTCTGCCCCTGGGCAGTGGCAACTCCTGTAGTCACACCCCCATATCTTCTGTTATGGGAAGGAAAACATCTTCTACCCCCTTTACACACCTAAACCTAAACTCTGATTTTAATAAAAGGGTCAGCAGGTGACACTGACTCCATTCCAGGCAGCAGCAGCTGACTTTCCAGGGCCCAGGTTTCATGCCAACTGTTCAGCTGACGTCCCAAAAACATTATCATCTCCATGGAGTAATTAGCATGTTTTAGTAGCTGGTGGCTTCAGAAACTGCACAAACTTCAGCAGCATTAGAAGCACCAGACTTTCTTTTTTTGCCTTGCTTTGCAGTTTGATTTGTCTTCAAATCTGAAAGCAAATCTCAGTTTTTCTTGGTTTAGATTTGAAATCGTGCACAGATACTGAATTTTGTCACATTTATGCCTAACTTCTATGTCAGGCTCATTTCAAACTACTGCTGAAATCTGTCCATTAAAAATTTTATTAAAAAGAAAACCTGAAATCAAACAGATCTTTGACCAGTTTCTGGAACAGAAAGAGGAAAACAGAAGAGAAAGTGGTTTTGGTATATACAACCAAGCAAACCCAAAGCTTTGAGAAGAGCATGTGCTTCTAGAAGGAACACATCACCAAAGATATTTCTGTGCTCATGTATAACTAAGCACAAAGAGTCACTTTATACCTGGAGTTTTACCCCAAAATTAGCCCTCCTAAACCCAGCAGCACTGTCCGATCATAAGTAAAGGAAAAAAATCGACCTGTTAGGCAAAATCAAATCAACTGACAGCTGAAATGTGAATTCACTGTCAGAGAGTGGCAGCCCAAAGGACCAGACAAACTGCACACCAAACTCAAGCTGAAATAACAAAAATCCAAAGACATCCTCTTCTCCTTGGAACCTCCACACACACTGCTTTCCTTCTGTGAACTCCTCAGTAATTTTTGCCACTGCAAACTTTTTGGTATATCACCCACCAGAAGTCTTGCTAACAGTATGAAAATCATCAGCAACCATGGTAAGAAAAAAAATTCAAGGCTTGAGCTCCTTGGATCTCTCCAGAATGAGGTCACTTCAATTTAAGGCTGAATGACCCAGTCAGAAACCTGTAAGGGTATTCTGCCCACATTTATGTCCACACAGATTAAGAAGAATGCTTTGTTAATGGTTTAGTTAAGGGATTTCTGGCCATTCTTTTTATCACACAGTTTTCAAAAGAAGAAACTATTAAACATGCTGTATTGGAAACAGAAGAAAAAAGAAATGCATGAATATTTTGGCTTCAGCATTCATTAAGAACACAGAGAGCAGGACAGAGTTTCCTGCTCATTGATACCATCAGTGTCAGAGCTTACACTGCCGTGCCTCCAGCCAAACCCCCTTTAGCTGTGATCCAGGCAGCTCCTGCAAGGCCAGCAGGGTCGGGTGGGGTTAACACACCAAGGAGAGGCCCCCGGGGGCAAGATCCAAGTGCTGCAGACACTGGAACTGGTAGTGATGTAGCAGCAGTGCTCTGCTGAGCTCTCTCATGGATGCCTACCCCCAGGGAAGCTGCTGTTGGATCTGCAGCACGGGCTCTCACAGCTCTCAGCAGATACTGAAGGACACAAGCGACGCCCTTATGCAACACACAGAGCTCTGCTTTCAGAGCTGTTATCCCACAGGAGAGGACAAAGCACAGCACCTTGTACCTCACCCTGCACACCCCATGCCTGGGCTCTTTATCTGCCCTATAACCAGCCCTGGAGTAAGGAAAGTTGAGCCAAAGAACGAGCAAGTTTGTGTAACTTAGGAGAGAAAAAACCAGCCAACAACCAACAGTCTGTGCTCTGCAGAGAAATGAAACTTCCCAGCCAGCCAACTGTTAAACCCTCATATCTTTATCAGCTTCTATTTTGGGTTAAGTTCTTCAGCATTTCTGCAGGACATGGTGAAATTCTCCCACTTTTCATCCATCCCAAAGCCTTGTGTGCTGCCACGTCCCACTGCACACCAGAGGAGACAGGAACATCTCCCCTCTACAAATATCCACAGTGCAAAGTGTGTTAGGGTCTCTGTCCTTAAATCTTTCAGAAGTCTGCACTCTTGAGTTATTTTTGTTAGTGTTATTAATGTCACACTGGGGGAAAGGCACCTAGAAAGCATCAAAACTCTTCTTCAGCATTTATTTGTGAACAAGCTCCAAAATCCTTTGGGGAAAAGTTTACAGCAACCCTCAGTCTCAGTTAATAACATGATTTGGTTTATACACCTAGTGTGCACCGGGTAATTCCTGCCACACCTGTCAATTTGACTTGACTGCAGATGATACAAACCCTGAGAGGGACAAGTTTCACAAAAAACCTTTGTAATCCTTGCAACAAAAGGGAACTCTAAAGAGTCAGATGAGGAAAATCCCCAGGACTGTCAAATATCGCCCCCGCAGAGTCAAGGTGATTTCAGAGTCACGCAGCTTTAATAATGGGACTTCCTCGGGGACACAGTATCAAACATTGAGAGAAAGCATTTGAAAAGAAACTGTATCATCAACCTGATTTCTGATCTTTTCACTTTCAGCTACTTCTAGAAGCACTAGGAAGTTATTTCTAAATGATGCCAGAGTGATGATGCCTGGCATTTTGCAGGTGGCAGGGTTGATGGGGAGATATGCTCAGCTTCTCTCTCATTAGTATTTCCTACAGATAAAGATTTTAATTTTTATTGACTAACATCTTTAATTTATCCATCTACTGGGTTGTTTTTAACATTAAAGAACAGTGCCTTTGACAGAACACTATATGAAAACCAAAAGAACTAACAAAACAAGCCCAGAAATAGAGTTTCACTTTCCCCTGCTCTTGCACTGGGTAGTCCATTAGAAACTCAGCCTGCTCAAAAACATATATGAAAATGGAGGGGACAGGAAGAGAAAGCAAAAGCAAACCACGGAAGTCCTTTTCTGCTGCAGCTGCCTGCAGGCTCCAGGATCATTGCCACACACACTGATTGTGTACTCAGAAGGAAGAAACAACTGGATTATTCTATAAGGCTGATTGGAAGTATAGGATAGTGTAACTTCAGGCTGCCTTTTGATGTTGTTACAAGAAAACCTCCAGATAAATCTTTACAAGAGTCTTTAAAAACTCTCAGATGGGGAAATGGCACATAAAATAGCCTCAGGAACTCCCCATCCATCCCCCAAAAAACATATCTGAAGCACAACATCACATTACTGCCAAGCTAAGAGCAAGTAGCAAGATCACTGCTTGTTAGGAGCTGACAAGTCTGAGATAAATTTTACTCTTAGATGCACAGAACTTTTCCCATTGGCCTCACATAAAATAGACCAAATGTCCACATGTTTCTTAATATTCTTTTTTTAATTTGATGAAAAAAAATCAAAAGTATTCAACAAGCCAGTTTTAAGAAGAGAAACCCTCTGCCTTACTTTAAAAAAGCAAAACCAAAATACTTTTTGTCCATTTTATCCAAAGGTAAAACTAGCTAACTCTGAAGCAAACAACGACAAAATATAGCAGGGTCTGCATCTGTCTTTACAGATTCTATGTATGTATATATAGATATATATGTATTTCTTTCCCCTTCAGGTTGCTCTGGAAAATACTGCCACCATCAAGGAAATCTGACAGAGCAAAGGGAAAAAAAACCCCACCACCTAGTGAACCACAAAACACTGCTGAAAGGCAGAAACAAGTTAAAGAACAGTGAAAGAAAAGTGTTGTCTGTAACGCCAAATTTACAGGAACTTTCTAAATCAAAGCTCATAGAAAAAATGTTTGCAGATTCACATGTTGATCTGTTTATCCCCCTCGGCTATTTTGCTTAAAATAACACTCATTATCCACAAGGAGGGGAAAAAAAAAACCAAAACCAACAAGCCTCCTTCCACTCGTGAGAGCTGAGAAGGCAGGAGGAGCTGAGCAGAGCCTGCCGGGCTCCTGCAGCCACAGCTCGGCTGCAAATTCCCTCCTGGCTCGGCAAAGCCACGCTCCGTGCTTGGCACAGGCTCCCGGCTCCTCTGCACGGCCCTGCCAGAGCCCGGCACAGCAGGAGGAAGGCGGCTCGGGCCAGCAGATGTTACTAACACTTAACGCCTGTCACGAACAGAAAAGACAAGAAAAGTCTTGAAGAGGCAGCGACTTGTTTTTCTTTGTCAGGAGTTGGGAGATGGGGCTGTGGGGGGATGGATGGAGGAGGGAGAGGGACGGCACCTCTCAGGATTGCCGCTCCTTCAAAGCTGTCTTTGTCGTTGCTTGGGTATTACTGCTACTGAAAAGGAAAATAAAATCCGTGCTATAATTAAAGCCACTCAGCCACTTCGAATCAACACATTATTGGAGTAATGAGAAAATGGAGTTTTTAGTGGTAGAAATAAAGATTTCAGTTGCAAGAACTATTTTTGTGTGTGTGTGTTGGAGTGTGCGTTGTTTTGTTGTTGTTGTTTTTGGTGGTGTTTTTCCCCCCAAAATCATACTATTTTATTTCAGGTGAAAAAAAAAAAAATCCACAAGGAATTTTGGTAAAACTGTGGGGGCCTCAGCAGGGAACCATGCTGTACAACAGCAGTACCATGGAGCTGAACAGAGGGCTGTGTGTTTTACCTGGCTGTCCAAATAGCACACAAATCCCTGCTCTGCTCAGTGTAGATCCATAAAAGTCCAATTTCTCCTGCTCATCAGCCCACCCAACCCTTTGCTCTGGTTTTCTTGATTTCCTCCTCCATGATGGGCTTTCATGGCATTGCCAATGAGAAGAAATCAATAAATTTCCTGTGCTTGACACCACCTTTAAAACGACCAAACAAGGAGGAGTTTCCAGTTCATCCAATTTCCAGTTAGATGAAATATCTGTGGGGAATTTTGGGATCCCTCTGGCTGGGATGGATCCCTGTTCAATGAGACATGAGCAGGGGAGGATGTGAAGGCTCCACAGGACTCCCTGCCCACTAGGGAGAAATAATTAAAGAGAATAAAAAAAGGAAGGACCAGGCTATGGTGGCTCTCTAAGCTATGAAACTGGGCCTCCCTCCTTTATGCTCTTGCTGGTCTCTTCAGCTGGAAACCCATGTTTTTATACCAGTAAGATGTGAGGACCTGTGAGGAAACTGTTCTTGCCTTTTTTGAGTTTAGACAAAGTCAGTGCCAGTTGCAAAGTTATTTTGCTCCTTCACTTTATAGAAGTGTCTTAAACCTCAAATCCCCAAAATCTTCTGGGGGGCTGCCCTCTGCCTTGCTAAATTCACTGATGTGTGTGCTGTAGCAGACACAGAACAGGTCTGGGAGCAGCTCTTGCAAGGCTCCAGTGGCAGAGGCTGGTGAGGATCCTCTCTCAGTCCTGCCCAGAGTTATTTGTGCATTGCACCTCACATTGTGATCAAGCAGGGGGAGAAGCCATCCTTATGCTGATCCCTTACTATTCAGAGAAGTTGTAACATTTCAGGAGCACAGAAGGGGCAAAGGCAGAAGCATGAAACATTTCCAAGTGCTGAGAAGCCCTTAAATAAGAACTTCACCTTTACTACTTTTCTTTCATATTTTTTAGCCCTTTATGTTACACAAAAATCTTGAAAATACCAGCCTGCAAGGATCCAAAATCATCCAAGAGCAAAAGGATGCCCTCAGCATCATTTCTTTAGAAGCCTTGCAACGTTACTTTGAAGGCTCTGACCACAAGATGTTTCTGAATCTTTGGGGAAGGATAATTCCTTTCAAAGTGCATGACAAAGCTGTTCCAAAATTACACCTTGACAGCAAACCAGCCTATTTGGGAGCCTTTTTACAGCTTTTCCCATAAAACCAAAAGCAAATTCAAGACCTTTTTCACTTGATTAAAAATCCAGATTATTGGATACCTAGTCACTCTAAAGCCAAAGGTAATTTCTCTTGATCCAGAGTGAACCATAACCTCAGCAGCCATCCAGCAGACTTGGTTACATGCAGAGACAAGCAGGGCTGAGCATCCCAAAGGCCACTCTGCAGGTTTCCAGCAAGAGGAAACATGCCACAACACGTCTCTGCCTTCTGGGTTAGGTCAAGGCTAGTGTGAGCAGCCCTGGCTAACTCTTACCACAGGCAGCAAATGCAAATGTTACCCACTTGGAGGCAGAGAGAAGTGTACAGACCTTTCCCACCACCTCATCTCCCTACTTAGAGCTGCAGCAGGCTGGTTAAACAAGATGAGAGATGGTAAAAAAGGCAAGGGAAAAAAAAATCAAACCAAAACAACACAAAGGACCTTTACTACTGCACGTCTCCTCCCACTTGTGGGCTAATACCATCTTCAGGGAGGCTGCAGAAAAGAGATTAACTACTCTTGTGAGATGCTGGTTTGGATTTTGGAGGGAAAAGCTCTGCTCAGGGTTGCGACAAGTACTCAGGACTGCTGAAGTGACCTAGGATGAGACTCCTGCTCAGCTGTAAAAATTTCACAGGGCTACAAGTCCCAGTTTTCCCTCTGCAGGCTCAAGGCCAGAAAAGGAGGCAGGCTGCAGGGAAGGCTTTGTCTCAGAGCCTACCACCAGACACAGAGAAGGAAAGAGGTCATGAACAGACCTAAGGCAACCTGTTCCAAAGTTTGTGTACAGCTCATGCTGCCCAGCCTGTGTCACACCTGAAGAGCTCTGTCCTTCTCCTACAAGCTGTAAATTCACCTTTGCACAGGGCCAAAGCTGGGATACTGGAGTTGCATTTGGGCCCTGAAGTGTAAGAAGTCTGAGAGTTTTGCTCCAGCCAACTTCTCTTGAGCAAATTCCTCACCTGAGCTGTCAACTGCAAGCTCTCAAGCAGAAGCTTTCTGACAGCTTGGCTCTTGGTCTCTTCTAAAATTGGGCTTTTCTCATCAATCAAGTGCAGGCAGGCCCTGCCACATGCCAGCCCCTCTGGGGAGCAGGATGTCAAGCAGCCCCACGAGCCTCCAAGGACAGTCAGACTCACAGAAAGCCAGGACTTCCCAGTTTTTTCAAGACCTGTTGCTGACCCTTTCCTTCCCCTCTGCAAGATCAGCAATCCCAGTTGTATCATTATGAGATACACAGAACTATCCCCTACCTGCTTTTGATGACTGAATTCACCAAGAATTCACTCACTTTCTTGCCCACTTTCACAGAAGCTCTGAGCTTCTGAGACTTCTGCACCCCAATCAGATTTGATCAAAAGGCTCAAAAACTACCAACAGGACAGACACAGTCCTAGGAAGAGTCCAAATTTTCTTTCCCTCTTACATTCTTGTCCCTCCCTGCCAAGAGAGATTTTATGATTAACCTAGTCTGAATGTACCCTAAAAGCAGATGTAAAAATGTGTACATTAGAAAATGTTAATATTGGCAGATATTCACATTCCTTTCCAGGGTTTCACAAAACTCTTAAATCCCTGGTGACAGGACCTAAATGGAACATGAACTTTTTGCTATCTTTGCAGCCATACAAGAAACAAAGCAGAAGTTGATGCTCTATTATTTATATCCTTGAAATCCTTGCTTGGAAGTGTCTTGGATTCAAGAACAACCCATCAGATAGTTATTCGAGGAGGTTGATCACCTTCTTTTACTTTAACATTCTGATTTTCTGCCACACAACACAACGATTTTCATGTTTGTTTTTCCTGTTACCAGAGCAAACCATTCATTTTTAACTGTTGATTTTGGCATAGGAGGACCCTAAGTTCATAATGGAAATGTGTTTTCAACGGTAGTACTGAACAATAGAGAAGTCTCTTTCAACTGTCTGGTTATGAGGAGAACCAGCTGTAATTAAATTTAAGTCACAGTGGCTCTGTTTCAGAAATGCAACAGTCTTCACTAACTTTGCAGTCAAAGAGTTGGTAGTATTTCAGGAAAAAAAGCTACTTTTCTGAAGGCCTAATCTGAAACCAGTCCCACAAAACAGTCCCTTTATTCTAGCCTAATTTGATAATGATGAATAACCAAGCATCTTTCAATAAACCTTTTCTGGGTGTAGGGTCTCAATGACTTATATCCTGCTAAGAGAAATGGAATATACAGAAACCAGCAAAAATCTGAGCATTGCCAGGCTCAGGTTCTTTGAACTGCCTCTATAACTGAATAAAGCAAACATCAGGAATTGAAATCATAATGGAAGTGCTTAATTCAACACATTAGAAGAGTCAAATTTCATCATCTGCCTGATTGACTGTTCTACAGCACTTTAATTGTTCTCCAACTTCCAACAGGGCACGGATGTGAATTCTACAGAGCAGCCAGGATTTCAGAACCTGGAGAGAACGACTGCAGCTGATGGGCTGGGAATCAAAACACCCTTTGGTGTAAGACTTAAAAATCACCTCTCCACTCTGTATGAAGTTATCAGGAATTGCTCCATTATTTCTGTCATTAACCAACCATTACCTCCCCCCACCTTTGCACCGAAATCCTCTCAAGTGCAGCCAGAGATTATCAAAGGCAGCGATAGCCTTTCAACAGCTCGGCCAGTTGAAAAATCTCTCAACTTCTGCTGCTATCACTGCGTGAGCTGACGTCAGGCTCTTGTTTACTGGAGATGGGAGGGTGCCAATTTCCACTGAGCTGAAGACAGCCTGGTCCAGCCTCTTTTGGCTGAGCACAAGAGCAGGAATTCCTTGTGTGTGCTCGCGTGCGTGCGGAGAGCGCGCACGCCCATCTGCTCGTGGGCACACACAAATGTGGGGGGGAAAAGGGGTTGGCTTTTTATTTTCCACTCAGATACCAGAAATAAAAACAAGAGAAAAAAAATCACACAGCACTTTGTCTTCTCTGAGAAACAGAAAAGCACAGAGAGGGAAACATCGCTAGTTTTCTTGGAAGAGTTGTCGCAGTGTGGATGAAAACACAATTAAAAGCTTAGGATACCCCTAAAATCCCTGCAAAGAAGTTTACAGAGTCAAATAATTTAAAAAACTCTAATGCCTGTCCATCCATAAAAGGATTGAGGTGAAAATTTAAATACTTGACAGAAATAGCCAAGTTTTACAAGGACTATGTAAGTTTTCAGAGTAACTTCATTGCCTTCCTCTGCTAAGACTATGAAAGCCCCCGGATCAGGTGTAAGTGCAATTACTTAACTGAATATTTTGTATCAAAATATTTGAAATCATTAATAGTCCAGAGGAAAAACAAACAGACAAATCCAACCACGTGTGACCTTTTCATAACTTTTGTTCATTTACCTCATTCTCTGTAAAGGAACACATTTTACACAATGGCATCAAATGCTGTTTTCAAGCAGAACTTTTATATGGCACAAATATAATTACCTCCATAGCTGTAAGGTTCTATTTCAAGTTTTAGGTATTACACTGTCATTTCTGCCTGGGAAAACACTGCAGCATGCTTGGATTTGAGGAATACTAAAAGCAATTATTGGCACCCCAGGTGAAGTTTGCAGTATTTGCACCCAAGCGTGGACTGCCACTGTCACCTGAGTGAAAGAATTAATTGTACTGAAGATTTTTGGTTCCACTTAATGGCTTCTTCCCCTCAGCACCTAAATACACACTCCTCTGCCTTCCTACTTCCCATGAATTCATTACAAAAGGATCTCCATCTACACCCCAACTCAACCTCCTGATGGTTTTAACTCCATCTAGTCCTCTCTCCCCATGGAATTTTTCTTTCAAATGTAAATAATTTTTCAAAAGTTTTTATTGAGTCAATAATCTGAAGAGGTTTTACAGACCATTAATACTGCTCTGTAGGTTAACCACAAACAACATAAATAACTGTTTTCCTCTTCATTTAGAGAAGTACTGAGTTTGAGATCCCCCTCCTCAACATCAGAAGTGCACACAGAAAATCTGCAAAAGTGGGGAAACTTAATTTGAATCAAAAATAAGGATCTATCAGAAACAGTGAACTTTACTCTGTAGGTCCAATGTTCTATATTTTATTTGTATTTATCAAATTATCTATAAAAACACCAAGCTGAGAAATCAGCTAAAACATGAAAGAAACCAAAATATTTAACCCTTAACATAAAAATTTATGAAGAAGGCACACTAACTACAGCATGCAGGTTAGTTGAGACTTTGCAGACAGCCTTCACAAGAACATTTTCCATCACTGCTGGCCAGTGGTATTAAATTGATATTCAATCAGACAATAAAATACAGGCTGCCTTTCTAGAGTGACAAATTTTGTGAGTTGGTGACAATTTTCAATATAAAAGTTGAGGAACTTTTACTCTGAAATGATACACAGCACCTCCTTACATGTCACTGACTGTTTCCTCTCAATTATTTCTCCTCAAAGACACCAGACAGGATATCACCACCTAAAACAAAACTGAGAACTGGCATTTTGAAGTCTAGACACAATTTCCTCTTTTGGAAGCCTCCTCATCTCTGTACCTTCCCCATGTAACCACACTCTCAAGGTGGCCTCATCTAGACCTCCTGTACACAGACAACAGTTCAAAAGAGCATTTATTTCTGTACACCAGAAACAAATGTGGATAACTTGGTTGATAACTCCATTGAATTGTTCTTACTTTTAACACTTTCACCTTTTCCTTCATATCTCAGGGAAAAGGGGGGATGCAGCATGGATCATACACACACTGTTGGAATGCCAGGACCTGTATCAGTATGTCACACAACTTCCTTAATCCACTCTTCCTTGTCATGCTTCTTGTGCTCTTGAAAAAAAAAAAAAGCTGTTTCTGTGGTGACCTTGGTATTATGCTCTGCAGCCACATCTTTTTGAACTCCTGTGTGCATTCCCTGCTTTGCAATCTGCTCTGATGACAGGCTTTCAGAAAATACAATTGCATGTATTATCTACACATGTGTGTATTATCTGTGCATGGAAATATTCCTTGGGCTGGTTACCTGCATTTCACACTGCACTCTGTGTTTTGCAAATAGGTTTAGCCTCTGTCTCCATTCAGACTGCAGTTTGACCTTTGTTTAACTGTGCTCTTCAGCAATTTTACTGCTTTGTCATTAGGGAATAATTTTCACTTGCCTTCTACATGTACACAGCTCTTTGGAAAATACAAAAAAAAAGCTGTTTCTCACTGTGACAGACTCTCAGTTTTGTCTGTCTGTTATCAATGCTGGGAAGTATTTTGGTCTGGAGGACTATCACAGAGATGTGTGCAGCACTGCTTTGAAAAAAGGGAGCTGAACTGTTGTGATTCCTTTCTCATGATACAGGAGACACTCTGGGGGGGCTGCAGCTCCCTTTCCCTGTCCCATGTTATATTCAGCAAAATGTGGATTCAAGAGGAGTGAAATCAATTTGAATTCAGTGAATAGCCATAAAGATTATAGCTTCACTGAAACTACAAAACTGTTTTCAATCATTCTTTAACCTAAAGCACTTACACAATCCAAAATACTTGGGTTTAGGACTAGCCATAATCTTAATTTCTCATGTTAGCAAAAGAAATATTGCATGTTTCAGGTCAAACCAATCCTCCCTTTTGATTCAGCCACAAGATCAAAAGCAACACAGTTAATCACAGCTCTAATAACTTCTATTGCTACTCCTCAACTTGCTAACTAGTCAAAAATAAAACTCCCATGAATTATTTTTACATTGCTCCATAAGGCTGGAGAAAATGGTCTCAGCTGACCTCTTGCTCTCTCTAAAGAACCAAGAATACCCCTTTGTCTGGTGGTATCCTCACAGAGCATCCAAACAACTTGCTGGGGGTTTGCAATCTACTTCATTCCTCCCACTGGAGCCCACAGTAAATCTTGGGGTTTGGGATTCACAGATTTCACAAAACATCCTTGAGAGTGGCTTCTAGCAATATCAAGGGGAAAAAGGAAACACTTTGGGCAGCATTCCAGCTGCATCCACTGACACACAGGCAGCATGGAATGATGTGTGAGAATACAGAACATCAAAATCTCTTCTACTGCCCCAAGCAGAGCCATGTAAAAATTGATGGTGAGGTGAGCCTGAGCAGAAGACAGCCCTCAGATCTCAGCTGCATAACTCTGAATTCAACCAGATCCCATGGAAGGTTAAGGTCTCCTTTAATACCAATAAAATCTCTTTGCAAAGACCCAAGGCACCAGGGAAAGACCACTGGCTGCAGTCTCCAGCCTTAGCATCACTGCAGGTCAAGAAAGCTGACTTGTTTTCTTTGCCACAGTCAGCAACAAAAGCCAGAAAATTACTTCTACTGCCAACTATTCTTTCCACAGGCATCAAAACACCAAAGGGACTTGCAGACTGCTTAGCCAGAAGCTTGTCTTGACTTCCTGGAACAGAGAGGACATGGAGGGGCTTTGCACCTTCAGTGGCTCTTGGTGAAGTCAGAAACACACACCATGAGCACGATGCACTGGAGCTACACAATCCAGTTAAATGCTGTGCTGAGTACCCAGTCTCCCCCTCACACACACAGTGGGAAAACCTACTTCAATTGGTCCCAGAGATCCCTCAGTAAGCCAAGTTCTGGTTCCCCATCAAAAAGGAAAAGCTTCTTCATGGTATTCCCTTCCTCAGGGACAAGAGGCTCAAGGGCACCAAGTCAGAAAAATGGCACAACTTGTCTTCCCAGAGGGCAAACCTGCTTTGTCCAGTGTGGCTGTGCTGGGAGAGGCACAGGCAGAGCAGCTCTGAGCTGATGCTCAGCACTGATGTGACACTGGCCCCACACACAGCTTCTGCTGCCTGTGCCTGTAAAGGTGCCAGGGCTGGACACAACAAAATACCCCAAGGTGAGGGGAAAGCCCCAAGGATTTTCAAGCCACAGCTGCTACACCATTTGTACAGTAGAGAAAAAAAGGCCTTAGCAGGTAGAAAGATGCAGAAGGGGCTGGCAAAGGAATGAAAGTTTTTCCTTGCTGTATTTTCTAGGCAGTGGCAGATGATCTTGCTGTCTCAGGTGTCCTGAACAATAGCTATGGAGCCAGGCCCTGTTTGGGGGGTAGAAAAGGAACTGGCTTTCTGGGGAGAGCCAGAGACAAGCCAAGCCAGTTTCAGACTGTCATTTTTCCCTACTGGCTCATTCTGCTCAAATCACAAGCCAGAAAAACTGGAAAGGTAAGCAGTCCAAATTAATGGGAACACCAAGTGAACAGGTTTGTTTACACATTGCTTTAACTGGAATAGGGAGCACAACTCCACTTTGGGCACCAGCTTTGCAGACATTCCCTTGACTTACCTTTCTACCAAAGAAAGCCACGTGCAGGGCTGAATTATTCCTGCTCTGCCCCCCAAAACACATCACAGCCTCTTGAAGCCTCATGCCTGCATGGCACCCATGACCACAACTCTTATTATTGGATGGCAACACTCATATCCTACCAGCTCATTCTTCCAACTCCATGTAATTAAGGGGAAAAAAAATCAGGAACACCACAGAGCAGGAAGTTGTCTTTTTCCTCACACTGCTCTTCATGCATTATTGTTGCCACATCTTACCTGCAGCATTGTCTTTGCCCTCCAAATGGATATTTTTTCCTACAGAGTTTTTTGGAGTCCTGCAACTGGTAGGAAATAATCAATTTAAAACGAATGATTAAAAAAATCCCCAGATATATATTTATAGTTAATTTCTACCATGAAGCAGACTTCACCAGATGCTCAATTGCATTTCATCCTTAAGTGCAAACAAGGGCTCCTGCAGATGAGCCCTTTCCAGCAGAGCTGCTGCAGATGGGCAGATCATGGTGTCCTGCTAACTATCCCTGGGTACAGTGACTCCACTTGCTAAAAGCAATAATTTAACATAAACACCACAAAGGGAAGAAAAGTGACATGGATCTTGCACATCATTCCTCTTAAAGTTTTTTTTTCATTTAAGATATTTTATAAACAGGGTGGAGGCACATTCTGCAGACAGAGAAATGTGAGCACAGTGGTTTTGCTGCAAGAACTCAGTGAGAAGAGGGAGTGTGCCTGATATCCCTGTACACACCAAGGGCTGGTCACCCTCACCAGATTCCACAGGACCAGCAATCCCAGAAAGCAGCTGCACATTAGAAACCTGAAGGAGAACATAAATGAGCCAAAGTGCCTTGCACACTTTAAAACTACAGCATGACATAACTGCAAGCCATTGTCATTAAAAGTTTGGGGAAAATAAAACCCCCACCTGCCAAATACAGCTCTGTGGTCTCTATGCTGAGTTTTAATGACAACTAGTGCATCTTGGAAAGCTGCTCAATAATAAGGTGGTACATTTTCCCCCCCAGGACCAGGAGTCAGGTACTGTCACTGACCTACACAAAAGGCATACACAGGAAAATACCCCAAAGCCATGTGTCTCATGCAGCAATCAAAATCTTGGCCACCCTCTGCACACATAAATTTGCTCTTATTACAATGTATTTCAGTTGGTCAGCATGCTAAAAATCTCCACTCAAGGCTTCTAGCTTTTCCAATTAAGCTTATAGACAAAAATATCTATTTTTCTTTTAATGACATTGCCATTTATTGCAAAGCTATGATGAGTTCTTATCTCATTGTGGTGCCCCGTGGTAACTCATTATTCACTGAACTTCACTTTTTGATGTATGATGAACAGCAACATCCACTTAAATAGTTCTATTTAAACTGGCCCTGTAGTTGAAACAAATCATTCCAAGAACAGCTCTGCATTACACTCAGAAGTGCTCAAAAGCTCAGGATATGATATTCTTCAGTATTCACACAGCTTAACATCTTCAAATAGAAATTACTCAAGCTGATGTTTCTCTCATTAAGTCAAAGTTCTTCCAAATGAGAAGAGGATGAGTGATAGGCAGAGATTACCAGGGCCAACACAGTGGGAGATCAGATTCTTTGTGGCCACAAGCAAACCTGAGAGGGCTCAGCCTCCCACAGCCCCAAAGGCTGCAAAGCAACCTCAGCATCCCAAAATTCCCCCTGGTTCATCAGCAGGTCTGTGTGGTGCTGAGACAGAGCATTGACTGCTCCTTCCACGCCACAGCTGCAACACAAGCCTTCAGGTTTTGTGTGAGATGGAAAAAACAGGAGAATGCACAACAACAAAAATCCCCAGAGGCAGAAAACAACACATGGACCAGCACAGCTCCAGGCCTCTCCCCACCCCTCCAGTTACTCTCCAGAGGGTGAAGTGAGATGTCAGGACTTTGCCAGTAATAAGCAGAGCTGCTTGGATCAGATTTTTTGCTCTGCCTAACATTGAAGGCAGAATTCAAATTGGTTAAAGGTGCAAAGTCTAGTCTGGGATGTTTAGAAATACTTTGGAAAGTGAAATATGGTCACTGGCCTGGCCTGTTCCTAGCAGCTTCCTACAGCAGATGCTTCTGGCACACTGGTATGTCAGGAGAAGAGGAGCCAGATTCACATGTCCTAAATTGCACCTAAATCACTGTAGCCTTTATTTCCTTCCATCTGACTCCTGGCCTTCAAGCACAGAGCCTTAGGCACAATTTAGGTCATGGGAACCTGGTCTTCAGCCTCTCGACAAGTGGAAATACCCACAGCTGACTCAGGCTAAAAAATACTGAGCATTTTACAGGACAAGCTACACCTGCTGAGTGCACTCATCCACACGTGGCAGAGCAATTCTTCTCCCTCAGGGGTCCCCAGACTGTAAACTCTGACCACGACACAGAGAAAAGCAAAACTGAATTTATACACAGAGAATGCTCCAGCTGGACAGTGCAGGTGAAGTGTGCAATGTGAACATCCTCCACCTGCTGACAGTGCTCTGCAGGAGCCAGTTTTCAAGAGACTGAGTGTAACACCCCTCATCCCTGTTACCACTCTACTGCCTACTGAAGTCAAGCTACTGAAATGTTTCTGAAAGTATCAGGAGTGTTATTTCCTTTCCAAAGCTGTTACAAATCAGGAAAGATCATAATCAGATAATATCTCAGGTAAGAAAGGTGACAGAGTCAACATGGCCAATCTTTTTCACATGCAAGCACACACCCCAAAATGAATCAAAAATGGTAACTGTGTTTATTGCACTGTAGCATAAACAGCAATTATGAAGCTAAAGAAAGTAACAAAGCATCCCTGCCTGGAGGGTCTTCTCTGGGCTATCATGTATCAGAAAAAAGATACACACAGAAGCTTGAGACATTGTCAAAGAAAAGCTCTCTGCAGATACAAAGTCCCACATTGTGCCCTAATACACAAGAGTATTTCACTCTCCAGGGCAGAGTGGCTTTCTAGGACATTTCCCATCCCAGCTGCAGAGCAGCCCCCCAAAAACACTACTTTGGGAGGCAGCAGACAGATACACAGTGTTCAGCTTCAGTGGCACCTGAGGGTTTCACAGCCCCTGCCTGCAGTCACAACTGCTCCAGAGGAAAGGGGCACTGCTGTTCTCACCTCAGAAGAGGAGCAGAAAGCCTTCAGACCCCCCTGCCATCTCCCTCTGCCCCAAAGTACATCAGGGAACAGGACAGTACTTTGAACATGGCACTGTGGAGAGTCAGCTCAGAGGAGATGCCAACAACAGGGCTGCACCTTGAACCCACCCTTTACAAAGGAGATTTCTCCATCCAAGCACTAAAACCTGTCCTTCAAAAAGCTGAAGTGTTTCATACACAAGGCACTAAGCAGCCTGCATTCTCCCTGCTGCAGAGCAGGACCTGGCACCCTCCAGTAAGCCAGGCTGGGGATTTCCTCCCTGCCATTCCCACTGTGATCCAAATCAGCTGAGGTCCTGCAGGAGCAGTGCCCTAAACCTCCAGACTATCCTGTGTGAGGTGGAGAGATGACCCCCAGCTCCTGCAGCAGAAATGAGCCTGCCTTGCTGAACAGACACTGGTTAAAAAGCAGAGCAGGAATGGGGGCAGAGAGGTGTTGGAGCATCCCATCTTTCCCAACAGAGAGGCTTTTCCTGTCTGCAGAGGCATTGCCCAGGGAGGAAAAGCCACTGGCCCCAGCAGGAGCAGTTCCCTAAACCTCCAGACTATCCTGTGTGAGGTGGAGAGATGACCCTGAGCTCCTGCAGAAATGAGCCTGCCTTGCTGAACAGACACTGGTTAAAAACCAGCAGGAATGGGGGGCAGAGAGGCTCTTCCTGTCTGCAGAGGCATTCCCCAGGGAGGAAAAGCCACTGGTCCCAGCTCTGAGAGCAACTGGTCCAAAACTCAAACTCATAACTGCACCAAAGACCCTGAGGGCAGGCAATGAATCCTGGATTCTCCTCTACCTCATCTCCAACCACCCTTCAAAAGAGGGAAGCAGCAAAGACATATCCAGTCCCACAGACATGAATTTGGTGAGTTTCAAGGAGTTTCACCAGAAGAACACCCAGTTTCTACATTTAGGTTTGAACTACACACAGAGCTGGCCACTGCTGGCAAGACAAGGACATTCCCAGTCATGGTCAGCAAAAGAGAAAGGAAACAATGGAGTTGGTAAAGCAGAGCACTGAGATGAGGGGCCCTTCTTTCTGCTGCCTATTCTGACACCACATTAAACACTCCCCTACCAAAAAAAAAAAAAAAAAAAAAAAAGTGCAATAAAACACTTTGTTGACACCACAGGAACATTTAAGTTAACTGATTCAGGGCCTTGGCTTTCTTGCCAATCAAGTGAAAGACAAAATACATCCAAGACAGTTGACATGAACAACAGATGACATTTTATAAAATCAGACCTCATTCCTTGTGCACCCAACACTACTGCATTTTCCCTTGTTCTGTGCAAAGCACACAAGGTTAGAAGCAAAACAAAATCTTCTCCCACACTTGATGTCACACTGGCAGTGCCAGATGCTTTTCTGCCCCATCTTCCCACACCTGGGGGTGTTCCATGAGTTCCCATCCACTCCACATCGTGCTCAAATCAAGGCAAACAGTTTAACAGTGTTATTCCCTCTTCCCAGTTTTTGGGCTGCTGAGGAGGTGCCACAAACCAAAGCAAACATGAAATGGCTCCATTTGCACGTCCCAAGGACTGGCTCTGCACACTGGTGCCTGGAGAAGAAGCACATTGCTAAAAGCATTATGTTTCCAGTGGCAAGATGGATGGGAAAAGTGCCAGCCACTTGCTAGAACCCTTTTGTCATGCCAATTGCTGGCTGCTATGAGGATGTACTTTAGATACCTCCTCAGAAAAGAGCTCTGCATGTCATCCTTCCAGATGGAGGAGGAATGATTCATACACACAGAAGCATGCTAGAATGATGGCTGAAGAGAAAACATTTTCTTTATGTTTTCTGTTTTGCACTGCAGGCATGCTCAGGGCCTTCAGCACAGCAAAAAAAGAACTGAAGTTGGTGACACTCTGTGCCCCAAAAAATGTTTGTGCAGAGCCCCAGTGCTGCTTCTCCCTGGCCATGTCAAGGCTCACACTGCATGCACACACCTCATGTGCCTCACTCCCCTGCTCTCCCATTTTCACAGCATTTCTCTGCACAGAACACGACACAATAACTCCACTGACATGGCACACAAGAACAAATTTGGGGAAAGGATCCAAGAGAGAGAGAGATCAGGAGTTGGGAGCTCCAAGCTGACCACGAACTGAGTTGCAATGCAGAAGAAAAGCAAAAGGATTTTTCTTTCCAGACACACCAAGTGCCTGCTTCCTTCCTGGAGGCCACTGCAGGCATCCTTCTCCTCATCCCACCTGCTCAGCACCTCTGCCACACATTTCCCCTGCTCCCTGTATCCCCAGAATCTCATTCTGCTTCTCAGCACTCAATTCCCGCCCATTTACTTCCCTCTGGCCTCTCTTGTGAAGCCCTTGGAGCAGAAATTATCTGTAAACACCTGGAAAGTACCTGAAATATCCCTGAGTCCTACTGCAAATAAATAAACAAACAAACAGCAGTGCACAGTCTGTGGATGAAGCCAACCATGGAACAGTCATCTCTGACATCAAAAATTAGGACTGCAGCTTCTTCCTACACACCAGGAAAACCTTCAGATTTGCTTTATCTGCTGCTCACCTCCCTCTTTCCCCCATCACGTTATCCATTTCTGGAAGCCATGCCTCACTTTTTATTATAAATTATTCTAATCAGGGTTTGTGGCATGGCAGGAATCCAGCATAACCTTCAGAATATACAGGCACACTGGCTATATAACTTCTTTATTTCATATGAACCTTCCAAAGAACCTGCTACAGAGTCTGGGAGGATTTGGCATCTTTTTTTCAGCAGCATCCCTGTGGTGGTGACCCTTTCCTAAAGGCTGCTAGATGCATTCACCTACACTCTTTCCTCTCTTTGTAAAAATCTCTCATTGAAGCCAGGAAAAAAATGTTCAAGCAGGAATTTTCCCTCTGCTGTTTTTCAGGTTGAAATAGTGTGACTTAGGGGTGGCAAAGGGGCTGGAGAGAATATCTGAAGTCCAATGCAGACTTTCTTTCCCACTCCATCCTCCTCTGAATGGGCAGATGTAAGATAGGCTGGGTAACTGCTCCAGCTCCTTCACAATCAGGGTTCAAGTGGGAAAGAAAGGCAAAGGAAAAACAAAAATAAACCAAAAACCACACAAAAGCCCCAGAAATTATAAGGATTCTTAACTTTCCTTGGGCAAGGAGCACAGGCTACTTTAGTAGCTCTTGAAAAAAAAAAATCCCTACAATTTGTTCCCCCCAAGCTGCAATAGTTCCAGAAGGAATCTGGATCTGTGGCTTTCCCATAAATGTAATAAAGAGGTTCTGAACCCCACACTGGGGAGGGGCAATAAAAAATCCCCACAACAACAAGCAATTTAAACACAGAGCACTGCCATCTTGTTAAATGATATGTTAAGAACTCATCTGCAAGTCTGTCTTGGCCAATGAGGGACATCAATCAGGAAGATACAGTAATCTCTCTAGCATGCAATTAGTCTCTGCTGTAAGCACTTTAACTCTGGATTTCTTGGATTATATCGTTGTTTGGAACAACTCTTGCTGTTGCTTTGTAGGAGTGATATGATAGCTGTCCAAGAACCACAATCAAATTATGCTACCAGGACATTTGGGCAAGGGATTATCACAGCAAAGGAAATGGATTATCACAGCTTTTATTCTGAACAAGAATAAGAACAAGATGAGAGATCATTTTGAACATGGCAGGAGGGACAGAAGAAAACTGTATCTGAGATTGACTTTTTGACCTCCTCCCTCTTTTGGATTTTTCCAGATTGACAGATTTTTGTAGCATGCCTATCTGGAAAGACAGGAACTGCTTTCTCTAGAATTTGCACTGAAATATCTGAGAACAGAATAAATTAAAAATATTCCAAATCAAAGGACAGTTAAAACAGCCTCCTTGGATTGGCTGAATGCCTGTTCCTGGGCATTTTCCCACTGCGTTTCTGCCACTATTTCCTTCACTTGACATCAGGCAACAACCATCACCACCACCAGGCCTAAAGACTTCAGCTCTGTTTTGAAAGTTTACCATCAGATTTGTTCCCTGTCACAGGAGGGAGGACTGCTCACCTTCCTTCAGTTGAGCAGGTTCAGCAAAGAACTGATTGTTCCTTTAAAAAGATTTAACAGTTAAAAGTTCTCTGAAAAAAAGCTGCATCTTTGCCTGTCTCATTTCATACCTTAGCTCTCACACTGCACCTCAAAACAAGCATTAGCTTTTTTAACTTGACAAATCTTGTTTGATTTTCTTTTTTTAAACAATATTTTGCTATTTTCAACACATATGTACATACCCTTCGGTGGAGCCCTGATTCTGACCTCAATTTCTTTGGCAACAGCCAAATATCCCAGACAGGATGAAGGAAAGCACACCAGACTTTACACCCCCGTGATGCAGTTTGAGAGGTCATTAATAGCTATTACATGTTATAGAAAAGAAAAGACAAAACCAGAACAGACAGCTAAACAAAAAGAGAAGGAGAAAAACAAACAAAAAACCCCAAAACAACAACAACAAAAAAGTGAGCTCTGCAAAGGATAGAAGAAGCAAAAAAACCTGCTTTGCTGCAGCACAGGGCACGTGTCTGAAAACTGATGACACCTGGGAATAATTTCTGGCTGTGACTCCTTCTAGATGAGTGCACCAACTCCAGTCACACCTCCAACAGGTTCTCCCTTCACATTTTCCACTGGACTACAGGTCAGCATCTTTTCCTTGCCAAGGACAGAGGACACTAAATATTATTGGCATGACACACTTCAACATGGACCTTGTGATTCTATAGGCAAGCAGCAACACTGGTAGTTGATTAAGGCTAGAAGGTCCAATAATAAATTGAAAAAATAAAATTATCTGGAAAGAAGTGGAAAGAATCAAAACAACAACAAAAAAGGGATTCAGCAGGACAGAAAGTAGGAAAGGAAATGATGAAAAGGTTCTTAGAAGGGGCAATAGCAAATAAAAACAAGAGAAAAGAGAAAAAGGCATCCACAGGAATATCTGACTTCATGTGACAGGTGGAAAATGGGGTGTGTTTCTTTTTTTAAATAACAATACTGAAATTGGGTAATCCAACAAGCAGTATTTTATTTTGCCCCACAGAAAACACATGAATAAAGACTTGTACATTTTTAAGAAAAAGACTCCAAGCTCTCAATGCACTTGTTTCCAGAACTAATGCTTTAACCACACGAGCAAGGCTATGACAAGACCACAGAGTAACAACATTTCCTTCTCTCTCTAGAACCTGCTTTTTCAGTCACAATCACTACAGAAATTTTGCAGTTCTGACAGAATTTACCCTCATTGTTTCTAGGGATTCCTCCCTATTTCAAATGGCAGCAGCTAAAGAGGTTTTGTTCTGGTTCACCTAAGATCTCTTTATCCTTTTTTCTTTCCCTCCTCCCAGTATTTCTGTGCTTTTTAACTGGACACTCATGGCCAATGCCAGATATGAAGCACTGTGGATCACTCCAGCTCTGGGTAAATATTTTAGAGAACCAGGAATTTAATTGCAGATCACATTACTCCAACATCTCTGCCCTTTCTGTCACTTCACCTGCTTGTAACCATTAGAAAGCAGAGTGTCATTTCTGAGCTGTAGCTGAGCACTGAGCACCACGCTGGCCTTCCCTGGATCTACTCTATTAGAGATTAGCAGAAACAAAGCATAGGGAGACCATAAACTATAACTTTGCCAGTTGATCAGCAAACAGGTTTGGGTTACAAAGAGATAAAGAGTAAGGCTGCAGTTTTATCTGTGTGGCAGGACCCTGTCCCTCTGCTGGGACCACGCCTCCATCAAAATTCCCTCTGAAATGTCAATGTGAACCACAGCATGAATTTCCCTTTAGAGACCTTTAGTGTTGTCTGCATCACACCCCCAGCACTTGGGAGTGTTTCTCTTCACACAAGAACATGCCCCACAAGCCCTGTGACACTCCAACTCTGTCACACAGGCTGCTCACATGTCACAGAGCAGAAGGAAGGAATCTGCAGGGTTGGACCTTCTCAGTCCCACAAAGTCCACCAAAACAGCACCCACCATTAAAGGGCCCCCCAAAACGTACCTTAGAGTGAATAAATCATTTCATCAAGAGTCACAGCACACAGCTACACTAAAACACAATCATTTGATGGTGAATTGAAGTTCAGTTTCTCAGAGGAGAAGGAAAAGCAAAGCCCCTCTGATTAGAAGACAGCCGTTCCCATTTGCAGCTCCTCCCAATTAAAATGTTTTCTACAGATCACCAGAAGCCAATGCATGGTGCACGTTCCACAGTGTGCAACATAAGGCTGCTGGTCTGTCATGTCTCTGTGAGAGCTCTGTGATGGATGATCTGGATACTTGTCTCTCTGGTATAAAGGCAGGAGAAGCTTGGAGACAAAGAAATAAAGGCCAATGCATGTTACACATCTTGCAGTGCTCAGTATCATTCCTCCTGACTCACACCTCTGAAAACAGTTAAGGTCACTATTTTCTCTTTTATTCTGAATGTGGATTTCAGCATCCTCCAAATCCTTGGGAGAATTTGATTTAAATCAGAAAGAGGAACATGAGGAGCATAGAGCATTTGGGCTACAACAAACAATGCCACACCAGCACATCATGAGAAAAATAAGTGATCTTCCCTTTTGCCTCTGCTGACAAACACATGTGAAGCTGCTTGCAGGCCAGGATCTTACTGTCATTTCTGGAAGACAAATCTAATAAATAAAGATTTAAAAGAGTTTTTTAAAAAGCAAAAAACCAAAACAAACCTGACTACCGATTGCCAGAACTGAAAAAAACCCTGCCTTTTCCAAATCAACTAATGCTTTGGCAAGCCTACGTGAAAGGCAGGCAAACAAACAGCATCTTTTCCTTTTAACATGGAATCTGCAATAAGAAAACAAAAAAGAAATCAGCTTTTTTTTATTGATCTCCATAATGCCATCTCTACAGCTTAACAAACTCACTCAGCTGCTAATGCTAATTCACTGATGCTGTGGAGCCTTCCCATATAATTATTCACCCTCCACTTCGCCCAGCCCCAGGGCGCTCTTTCTAACTTTCCAGAGGACCACTGCACCAAAAGTAGAAACAAACAAACAAAAAATCTCTCCTTCATTACCCAAAGCAAACTGCAAACCAAATTTTGCCTGTTTAAATGGGAAGTTAGAGAGAGTTGGTTTTTTTAAGACAGGGAATAATCTGCCAGTCTGCATGTATTTTCGGATGTGAAATGATGACAACCAATTCCCATTTAAACTCTCCCCGCCCCTGTAACTTTTCTTCCGAAGAGGGCACAAGGATACAACGTATCAATATTGCAACTATTTTAACTTTTAGGGAGAAATTCTAAAGTCCTTCACAGCTCAGGAGGGTTTCAAGAGGGTGATTCACTCAGACACGGTGACTTTCGTGAATGTCACCACAATTAACACTGTAAAAAATTTATAGAATGTTACAATTCCTACAGGGATGTATATTTCAAAGGTATTTTTATTAAGCTTTTCTTCTAAAAAGGCAACCCCGGAACACCTTCTAAACCAAATTTAAGGAAGATATCTTCTCCAAGTCTAAAGTAAAAACCATCCTAAATAATTAATGAAGTAAACCCTGCCATTTTTCTCCATTTCTCAAACAAATTCAAGCAGGCAGCCCCAGTATATTTCAGTGAGAGTTTTGCTCAATGAGGGACGGCAGGATTTGGCCCAGTCGATCCAGTAGTGCCTATCTGGAAAAAAATGTGATGGAGCTCTGCAGTGTAAACACCCTCCCTGAATGACTGTACCCACAGTCCCCTTTCCTGCTCCCCCTGTTTTTGCCCTGCCTTGGATATTTCAGACCCAACCACACTCGGTTCACCACATCCATCGAGAGACACCGTGCCATTTGAGCTAATAAAACCTGATTTTGCTACGGTTTCCCACGAGCGCCTTAACTTGGAATCGGTTAATCTATTTTCTCTGAGAACGGTGAAACGTGTGGATTTTTTTGTTGTTGTTCAACAAGCAAACAAGTTGACAGTATCAATACGGAGCTGGAGAGCCTCTAAAAACAATCTAGTTTGCATAATTAATGTTAATTACAATAACATCTCAATCAGTGACACAAAGGCTCAGCAATGAACACAGTCATAGGAGGAAGTGAAAACATGAAACAAACACGAAGGGATCTTGTTCTGAAAGAGCATCAAAACAAACTTCCAAGAGATTTACAAATAAGTACAGAAAGGCAGAAGACAATTCTGCTCTGTTAGACATATTTTCTTTACAGGCTGCTTAGCACGGAGCTTTTTTTCTGAGGTTGTAGCAAGATCTGAGCTATGGACACACCAGATAATATTTATCTTTCTACAACACCACATCCAAGTCATCATCGACTGCTTTAAAGAAAACCAGCGCAGGGCCTGATGCTTCTGCCAGTGATTTCAACAGCAGCAAACACTTGAACAATGAGATGTGAATGTTTTGGGGGGTGGGGGCGGCTCTAGAGACAGAAGGGAATTAAGAAAACAACTCCAATTCGAACACCGCCTATATAAGTATGGAATCCCACAGACGCAGAGGAATTTCAGGACAAGATAATTATTTTTTTCAACAATCTTTTTTTCCTACTTTCCGCAGCAACAAAAGGAAAGCTGAACACACAGGAAAAACTTACCTGCCCGTTTCACTTGGTAGAAATCTTACACAGGAGAAGTTTTTGGTACAGTCACTTAACAAAGCAGATTTACATTTAATCCTCGGAAGTTTTCTTCATGGCCCAAGGGGAAAAAAATAGTTATCCGACAAGTTGCCATTTGAAGGAAAGGGAATAAAATAGTTACCAAAAAAAAAGAAAAAAAGAAAAAAAAGGAAAAAGCACCAAAAAAAACCAAACAAGCACCACTCCACCTCACCCAGCTTGGCACTGTAGCACACAAGTGGTCACAGAAGCATCGCAGGGAGCACTTGCGCAGTGAAGTGCCACTCGCAGTGAGTAAGGGTGGTGTCATTGGGTCTGATGAGGGGAGGAATCACAGCCTGGCACGTCATTACTACAGGGGCCCTCTCTCGAAACGTGACTTTCTTGATTACTCCCCGCGTTAATGCAAAGCCGCTCTGGTGATGAAGTTGCGCTGGTGCTCAAACCAGTTCAACAGACCCCTCCCCATACAGGCAGAATTTAGGAAGTTTTCAGGTTGTGTTGGGTAAGTTTCCCCTTGGGAAAATGACTGATTTTCTATTTCATGTCAATATCACAGCTGATTCATTTTGTTTTCTTCTTCTATTTATAAACAAAAGCAAGACAAGATTTACTAAACGTGTAAATTTCTCTAGAAATTCACTGACCTTCTGCATACACTTCAGTATTCACTGAGTATAGCCATACTTTACTAGGACTTACTTGCAAGAGTGTTTGCCTTTAGAAAGAGAAACTTTATGTGGAGGATTCCCAGAATGATGCTGGCCTTTCCTCTTAACAAAAGTTCAGTAGATTATTTTTTTTTCATATGCCTGAGATAGATGATTTTGGAGCCCTGCGAGGTTCGGTAAATTCAATTCAGCAATTAATTCCCATATGATCTAAATTACAAAGATCGAGCAATTAATATTAATAAATAAAGCCAGCAGAGTACTGAGGCTTTGGACACCCTGTGCATGGAAGCACTGCTGTATTTGCTGGGGTTTTCCATGCCTCTGTTTTATTTTAGCTGTTCTGTATGAGAACATATACCACATTCACGTTCTAAAAATACATTAAGGAGAGGGGGAGGGAAAAAAAAAAAAAAAGAAAGAAAAATCAATAGCAGTAAAACAGAGACATAACCATTTCACATCAAGCGCTCCCAACAGCAAGCCAAGACACCAAAACTCCCCGCTGCGGACCACGGCTTCCCCTTCCCAAACACGCATGTTCCTGCCACAGCAAGTGAAGCCCAGGGAAATATTCGGGAATGACAGGGTGGGGAGGAGGATGGAGCACCCAGAAATACAAAAGGTTGGGTTTCCCCGCTTTTCCAGGAGGAACAGTGGCCACAGCCTGGCATGGAAGGGTTGTTCGACCCGGGTACCTTCACGTCAACCATCACCACAGCCTCAACCAGGGCGAGGAAAGAAAGAAAAAAAAAACCACATAACACCAAAATAAAATCAAAATTGCAATCATGCCGGCAGCACGATTAGAAGTTGGCAACGACGCCGGGGGTTATATCTATATCTAAATTTTTTTTTTTTCTCCTCCTTCTTTCGCAGTCCGAGCGGGCAGTGCCAAGGCTGCTCTGTGAGGGGAATACCCCAACTTTGGAACACTTTGTCGGTGTCCGCCCCGCACAGCCCGGGGCTGCCCCGACCCGAGCCCCCCGCACCCCCAGCCCCCCTCAGCGAGCCCGGGAGGGCCGTGCCCGGCACTCACCC
>JBBMKD010000145.1:15001701-15023601 GCA_037834095.1 Argya squamiceps
ACGGGGGAGGGACCACGGTGGGAACAGGGGAGGGGACACAGGCGTGGTACAGAGGACAGGATGGGGGCACAGAAGGGAAGGGGGGGGACACAAGGGGGACATGGGGAAGGGGAGGGGACAGGGGGGTGGGGGCACACGGGGAGGGAACATTCAGGGGAACATGGGGGAGACATGGGGGGGGATAGGCCCGAGGACAACAAGGACAAGGTGGGCTGGGGTCTGGGACACCCCAAGGGACAGTGGGGGACACAGGAGGGACATTCCTGGGGACAGGGTGGAGGGACACAGCCAGGGGCACAGCCGTGACCCCTGTGACCCCTGTGACCCCCGTGACCCCCATGACCCCCTGGTGACCGCAGTGACGTACGAGGCCGAGGACATGGGGACCCTGCCCTGCCTGAGAGCGGAGCCGGGGCCTGGTGGTGGGGGAAGCCGGGGAGGCCCCGGTGTCGGCGGTGAAAAGCTTGAGGAGGGGGTGCGAGAGCCTCGGCTTCCCTCAGGACAGCGGGCTCTGGAAACGAGAAGCCTGTCTTTGACAGCTGTCAGGGCTCAAGGTCTTGGTTGTTTCCTAATTCTGACAGATTTTTTAGAGAACAAAGCACAACCCAGGAATCCGGCACGGTGTCAGAAATTTGACCAGGTGAATGAAAAATAAAAAAATAAAAATGAGAGCAATAGCACCGGCAGCGCAATTCCTCCTCTCCTGCTGCTGAGGGGAGGGCGGGAATTGACAGGTAGGAGCGGCGTCGGCGGTGTAAAAATGCGACGCTGTTATCGCAAATGATTAATATTGGAGGGATTTATTTTGGGCACGAGGAGGAAGTAATGCCCGGTAGGAGTTTCCAACAAATACTGGAGCCTTACCAACATTTTAATCCCCGTGAAGGAAGTGGGATACTCGAATTGTGTTTCACCTCTTCGTCTCTGTGTATAAACTCTTGTGCTAAGACCTGATAAGCATAAAACAGCTGATAGACTTTTGTAAGATGATGAGATAACAGAATAAAGGACTACATTGGCGTTTTCACAGGCTGAAAAATAAAATTTGGTTTGCTTTAAAAACTTGTTCCATCAACAAACTGCTGTAAATACAGATTTTTTTTTCTCTCATTTTCACATCCACAGTAATCAAAGTGCTAAAAAATCGTAACCTGCAATAATTTGTTCATGTTTTTCACTTCAGAAATGATGGGGCTAATTACAGGGTTTTTTTCCTGCTTGCTTTTATTGAAATCCAAGGGAGTTGGAGGGGAGGTTTCACAGTTCCTCATTTGAAGCAGAAATTGTTAAATCATACACCAAAAAAATAAAACAAAAAAGGTTTTCAGATTTGTGTCTTAGCATCTAAGGCCCCATTCTGCCAGCCTTGCCATAGTGTCTCGTAAAAAATCCAGGATGGACAGTGTACAAATTGCTCTAATGTGAAAGGAGAAGAGACTAAAACCACTAAAGCCATCCTGACAGAATTTTAAAAAAGGAAGAAAAAAAGATGATGAGAGTAAGGTTTTCTTTTCAGCCAATCACTGGGAATAATGAAGGATGTTTATAAAGAACATTTATAAGTTTCTAAGTGACTCCCACCTTTGAATTGATAGCAGAAGCAGAGAATTTAGAATCTGTCATCTTTTTTTTTCCCTTTGCCATTAGCAAGAGGTTAAAACACTTGCAGGGTTCTGCAGCCTCCAGCAGTGCTCAGACTGACTCATGCTTGGAGACTTCTGAAGGCCACACTAAAGGGAGTTTTTTGCATCAAGTCCTGTGCAATTTGGCAAAGAGAATGAACAGAGCATTCACCATTCACTGACAGATGGAAAAAAAATTAAAATAAATAATAAAAAAAATATATATATGTACACACCTCTTCAAAGAACTGAAAAAGGTGGGAATCTCAGGGCAGACAATTGGTTTTTTGTAGCTGCACCTTTTTTAACAGCAATAATGAGACAGAAATTGAGCTCATGAGTTTGGACATGGTTGTTTCTGGCTGGTGAAAGTCTAGAAGAAATCATCCCATGCCCCTGCACAGCCTTTCACAGGGGCTTTGCACACACTCCCAGAGCCAGCAGCTGAGGGAATATTTCATATCATCACAACCCTGCAGCTTTCCCAATATGCAGCAGGGTTTTTTTCAGGGCCAGGCTCTGGCAGGGAAGCAGTTGCATGAAGGCTTTTGCTTCTCAAGTCTCAATTTCACAGCTAGAGAGAAAAGTTTGAAAACGTGGCCTGCCTGCTGAATGTGATGGTGTGGTGGTGAGGCTCTTCAATTACTGTGGATGTGAAAATAAGGGGGGGGGGGGAAATCTGTATTTACAGCAGTCTGTTGATGGAACAAGTTTTTAAAGCAAATAAAAATGTATTTTTCAGCCCGTGAAAAACCAATATTGTTCTTTGTTCTGTTGTTATCTTACAAAACTCTATCAGCTGTTTTATGCTTTTACTGCAAAAAGCAGGTCTTAGTATAAGAGTTTGTAAAGATGAAGAGATGAAACACAATTTGAGTATCTCTGAGGTGGTTTGGGTTGGGTTTTGCACGTTTGGTTGTTTAGGATTGTGCTTGCTCCAGTTGAATGGAGCTAAGCCACTCCTCAGTTAGGCTGAACTTAGAAGTTCCAGATTTTCTAACAGGTTCTTTCAGGAGTTCTCACAGGGCCTCTTAGACAAGGATCAGCTCTGCAGGGATATTGTCCCAGCTCTGAGATCCAGCAGCTCTTCCCCCTGTAATTTGTGTGTGGGGTAAAACTGCAGGAAGTTTGTCATGGCTTTGGCTTCACCTGAGACAACCCAACCACAAAATCCAGAGTAAAAGGAGCTCAGACAAGCAGGTCTGCTCGAGGTGTGCAGTGTGCTTGGAGTGAGGGTAGGTCCCAGGGGCTTGATGCAGCTCTTCCACCCTTGTGAGCAGGGAATAATTCCCCTGAAGCTCCTGGGTTTGAAGTTTCAAAGCCTGAATCAATTCAGGGTCTGGCAAGGGCTCCTGATCCCTCCTGATCCCTGCACATCCCAAGCAGTCAGAAATTTTTGATCCCATGCAGGTGCCCTGCTGACATAAACTTAATTTTCAAATAAATCTTCTAGGGAGCATCAGAAAGTGTGTACTGTGTTGAGGGGAACAACTGCTAAAAAGATTTGTTCTTCTGAGCATAATTGAGATTATTTTGTTGATGGTTTCACACAAAGACCTTGGAGGCTGGATTTTTTACTGCATCACAGCTGTTTACAAAATAAGATTGTTTAGTTAGTTATTGACCTTAGGGCATACCTTTAAAAACCTGCAAATACTCACTTGTAAGTGAATAAAAAGCAGTGAATTTCCTTCATCTACGTTTACTTTTTGAAAACATTCCCATCAATTAGATTAGTGGCTAGAAATGTTCATGGAAAGATTTTTTAAGCCCATTTTAGAGGGTATTCATGGAAAGCAAAATTTTTATCTCAAAACCACAGTCATCTTTCCAGGTGTTACTTCATGTTTGGGAATGCAAACCAGTATTGTGTGTCTGATTTGTTCAGGATTTGTAGCTCTGCTGTTTATCCAGTCTTGCCTCTTTTTCTGCCATGCTGATTCCTGGTCCTCTGCTGTGCCAGGGATGGAGAATTGAACATTTTCTTTCTTCACTTCACACCTTCTGCATTTCCCTCTTGAACAGAGGGCTCCTTTCTTGAGCAAGAGTGAAACTAAACCACCAGCACAAAGCAAACTTGGGGCCCTTGGGAATATAAAACCACTCCCTGCAATATTTAAATTCCTTTGAAAACCATCCTCTGCCATGGGCCTATAAACACTGTCCAGCTGCAATGAGTTTACCAATTCTTGGAAACCATCTGTATTTAGCAAAGAAATAAAAATACTGAAACAGATAATTGCCATTCTATACATTTCATTTAGATATGGGGTACTTTTGATCCTTTCTCTGTGAAGTAGAACTGGGAACAAAGGTATACCAGTGTAATATGCTTTTTTTTTTAAATGGCATTCATCTTTCTAAATAGTTATATGAAAAGTACTGAGTTTATTACGGGACAAACAATTTAATTCTGCAGTTTGACAGATTGAGATTTAAGTTTAATGTCATTACTACCATCACATAATCAGGCTCATGTGCATTCTCCAGAAGTTTAGCATCACATCCCCAATCCCTTTGCTTTGCAAATGACCAGGAGAGAAGATCCAGAGCTCTTGTTGCAAGAAAACAGATCCTTCTTTACCTGAAGGCAAAAAAAATCTGTGATGTTTTATCCCTAAATCATATAATTTGTACACATTTGTAAGCAGCTCTTCACCTTGTGTTGGTTCTATTGCTTACAACATTTTCAGCTGTCCAGTGTCTCTCTCCCCACACTGCACTGCCAAACACCAACTTCTCCCATGACTTTAAAACTCAAATTACTTCACTAATATCTTGTAAATGCTTCTGCTCATCCAGCTTTATTGCCTGGTTTGCAAACATTTCCACCTAATCCATGAGTTCATGACACACTTAGTTGCTTGCATTATTCCACTACCAGAAACCACATGACCTTTACTATATTAAAATATTAAAATACAGTAGTGAACACTTGAATCTTACATGTCCAAAGTCTGAAATGCAATTTAAATATGGGGTTTCCCCCCTCACATTTATTGTAGAAATTAGCAGAATTTTTATGTAGAGCTCTGAAATGTTTAATGAGTGCTTGGGTGCAAACTTCCCCAGCCATGTGAGCCACCTGCAGCACCTCAGCAATCACCAGTTGTATCTGACTGCAGCTCATCCAAGGCAGAGCCTGTGTGGGTTTTGCTGCTTAGGAATGGAGTGGCACAACTGCATCCCTGGCAAAAATGCCATAAATGATAGCAATGAACCAAGCACACTCCTCTGTCAAATGGCAAGGGTCAGCTACTTGTAGCAGGGATGTCTTTATGTGGTCCATGAGAACAAGGTTTACTTCTAGGAAAGTAAATCTTCTCCCTGGTGAGAAAATTTCACACACAAAAATCACAGAAAACAAAGCTGCATGTGGACAAGGATGCTAAATTCAAGAATAAGTTACATCTTATGAGGTTTTTGTCCAGCTCAAGTTGCAAACCCCTCAAAATCAGGATTTCATTGTAGGAGAACTATCAGATATTTATTGTGCGTCATGACCACCTTACACATTGGTGCTGGCAGAAAATGGGGTGTGAATGAAAGAAACAATTTCAGTCATATGGCAAAAGTGCTTTCACATTTTAATTGTGCTGCAGAAAGGTCAAGGTTGGATCTTTGTCAGTGCAGGGATCATTTGCTTTAATGGTTTATGAATGTGCCTCCCCAAAACTGAAGAAGTAGGAACTGAGAAATAAATCAAAATTTTCCTGTGCAAGCTGTTGCTTCCTATCTGCTTTTAAAACATCCTTCCAGAGGCATCCTGAGATTTTACTGGCTTATCCCACATTTCCAGGGTGACCATGGAGTTCTCAAGGCAGGGCTAAAGCATCTCCAGGTTGAGAAGGATGCAGTGATGAAGTGTTGTTTGTGGCAAGGGGAATCTGTATGTACTGATTTGCCTCTGAAAAAGGTTTTGTAGCCTTTCAGCTCAGAGAAGTGGTGTGAGGAGAGGAGTCAAGGAGGTACATGGCTCTTCAACACCACACTGCACCTTGCAGCATGAGAAGGGGAGCTTTCCCTTTGCCAGGACACTTCCCATCCCCTTCCCATCAATTTGTTCTTGACCACTGGCAGCCCATTCACCTTGGTAGAAACAGCAAATTCACAATTTTGTGAAGCTTCTAAAGGAGCTGTATAGAAGGAATAAGAATTTCCTTTCCTTTCCCCAGTTTTCAGTCCCACATGAGCTGGTCATGATAGAGTTGAGTAAGACACCTCTAGCAAGAGCCTCAGTCACATCAAGGTTTAGAAATGAGATTGGAAAGTTACAAATGGACAAGCTTGTCATGAAAAAGTAAAATGCTCTTGGTTCTGTAGCCAAAGGTTAAGCGTCATCCCCAAGTTCAAATGAATTTCCTGCATCTTCATTTTGATGAGCTACAGAATCACAGAATGGGTCAGACTGGAGAGGACCACAGTGATCAGATCCCAACTCCCTGCTCAGGCAGAGCTGTCCTAGAGCACACAGCACACAGGGGTGTGTCCAGATGCTTCTGGAATATCTCCAGTGAGGGAGACTCCACAGCCTCTCTGGGCAGTCTGTCCCAGTGCTCGGGCATGGCACAGGAAAGAAATTTTTCTTCATGTTCACGTGGAACTTCCTGAGCCTCAGTTCCTGCTCGTTGCCTCTGGTCCCTCCTGTATCCCCTCCCTGCAGACACTGACAGACATGGAGGAGGTTCCCTCTAAGGGTTTCTTCTCCAGGATGAAGAGCCTCTTCAGTTTCCCCAGAACTGAGCTGCTCCAGTCCCTTCATCATCTTTGTTTCTGCTGGACCAGGAGCTGAACCAAGAGCTCAATGTCTCTTATACTGAGGAGCCCAGAACTGGACATGGTAAATACTAAAAATAATAATAAATTTGAAAAGCATAATGCATTAACTTTGGGACCAGCTGTTTGCAGCTGGGTTTGCCATTCCTCTCCCAAAAGAGAAAGAGCCTGGCCCTGTTATTTGTCTGCCTCAGCCCTCTGGGGATGTACCTGGAGTTGGTGCTGGACATCCTGCACTGCAGTGGGAGACAGCCCTGGAGCCTGCAAGTCCACAGAGATAAGCATGGAGCAGGGTGCCATACAAAAACGGAGAGGTGAAGTGATATATTTAGGGATAAGGCTGAGAAGACACCCCCACCCCTTGATTGCTTTAGCCCTGAAGTGCTGATGGAGCTGCAAGGAAGGAGCCTCTCAGGTGGGGCAATGGTTAATTCAGTGAGAAAGCAGAAGAATAACTTGCTCCAGATTTAATTCCCACAGTCGTCCTCTCTTACCTCTGCTGTAAACCTGAGGGCCTGCATGCAGATGGGAGTGTTTCTGTCAGAAATGCTTCTAACAATAAATACTGTGAAAATCAGCATTGTTTTGTTAAAAAAAGAATGGATGTGCACCTCCAGTGACCTCTATTTTTCACTTCACTGAAGTGATTATAAATGGCTTTACTTCTCCATCAGTGCCTTTGCTGTGGACACCAGGCATTGTTTTTGTCTCACTGCCCACATCCAGGTGTGCTGAACTTTTTACTCACGTTTCCAAACGCTGCTGGAGCAGACTGTGCTTTTTGCAACAACAGCACTTTAAAAACTTATTGCTGTGGTTATCCATGCTGAAGGAGCAGCCAGGAGTGGATGTGTAGGTACAATTTCCATCCACAGCTCTGCTTAGCCCTCCCTGACTCATCCACCAGCACGGGAACAGGGCAGGGGCTGGAGAGAGGTGAGTGACAAGGGTGGGGACCACGGGTCTGTCCTTCAGAGGGTGAATGTGGGAGCTGAAGCCTGGCCCTGCAGTCAGGAGAGCATCAGATGTCGTGGGCCAAAATAAGGGTCAGGGCTCAGCCCGGGTATTGGAGAGAGACACACACACACACACACAGGGAAGCTCCTGGCAGGGACTGGGGAAATCTGCCAAGCTCAATAGAGAGGTCTCCCCCTCTCTGGTCTGCATCCAGCCCTGCTGAGGAGCAGCCAAGCCAATGCCAGGAACTGGAAAGTGAAACTGCGCAGAGAGGAGGGAAAAAAAAAAAAAAAAGAAAGAAAAAGAAAAAAAAAGGCAAAAGGGGAAAGAAATCCAGGCTGAAAAGGAGGAAAGAACACCAGAGTGAAAGGCCGGCATGCTGGAAATAATTAGTTCAGACTGAATCCGCTAGCGGAGGGGCAGAGAAATTTTGCTGCGCTCGGGAATGTCGCACTTGGAACTCGCCGCTTTACTGACAGCATTTCTTCTGCTCCCCCTCCTGCGCTGAGCGAGGTGGAGAGAGAGAGGGAGGGAGGGAGAAAAAGCGAGGCCAAGAGCTTTCTGCGGTCGGTGGGGGCCTATAAATAGCCGGTGAAGTCTTCTAATACCAATCGGGTGCGTCAGCAGGGCCCTCCCCGGCCCCGCTCCGCGGCAGCCGCGCCAGCGGGAGCGGGAGCTGCGGCGGGACCCGAGCCCGGCAGCTGCGCTTGGCACCGATGGAGCCGGGAGAGGGAGGCCGGGAGGGGCAGAATGGGTGGTTTGAACGCTCCCTGCCGCAGTCAGGATCGAGGAGAAAAAGGGGGAAATGATCCACGAGTCCCTGTGAGCCGCCTTGCCTCGCCCCGAGTGTTGTGTTCTGGTTGCGGTTCTTGCGGCTGCCCGGCTGCGTGCTGGGATGAATGGATGTTCGAGGGCTGTGTCTCATCCTGACTTGGATGTTGGGAGGATTTCTGAAGTCCTGCCTCGCTCTCCTCCTCTCCACGGAGGAGGAAGATGAGGAGCTGAAGTTGGGCAGGATGCACAGGCTGGTTCGGTGCCACCACTTCCCCTCTGCAGGTTTAAACGCTGCTCTCGAAGCTGACTAAAGGCAAAAAAGTCTGAAGGATGCTAGTGAGCATTTCTAGCACAAATTTCCCATCGATGTCACCATCACTCCATGCCGCTGGAGATGACCCTCCCGAAAATAAAGCTGCTGCTCCTGCCTGGTCCTTTTAAACCATTGCTGTCTAATGCAGATTTCAGGACTGGAGTGATAGAGGACCTGGCCCTTGCTTTCCTGAGCTCCTGCTCTCAGCCCCCGTAGCAGCAAGCTGTGGTGAAGCACTTCTTCCACAGAACTTGTATCTAAGACAGTATAAAATGTTTGCATAATCGTGGGGGTGAATTTTTATACTGGTTAAAATGAGTTATTTCCAGTTGTTATCCCCCCCTCTTTTTGTTTTTTCTTTTTTTTTTTTTGCAACAATCTATATTTTCTGAGCATCTGACCTGCTTCATATCAGTCATTTTTCCATCTCTTTTGTATTCTTAATTCCTCCTTGAAAGGTTTGGCAAACTTGGATGCAATTTGATGTCTATTTGGAGGAGCCCAGTTAATGGAGTTCTCCCTGTCTTTTCCTAACTTCTTAAATTTCAGTGACTCACAATGTCACTGATAAAAGGATGAGGATGGACTAGCCAAATCTCACCAGTTTCCACTCTTCTTCCAAAATAAAATTTTAATTATGGGACACTGTTGAAGTTGCTCAGGTCAATCCAATGGAAAGAAGCAGAGTAACCTGCAAACAAATTCTTCTTATATGGGGTCTATTTGCTAAAAATCAACCTGCTAAGCAGAAGATGCCAGGTCACAGGTCTCTCTGATCAGCCAATGCCTTGAGATGTGCTCCTTTTCAAGGAAAGTGGGAATTTCTCCCAGATTTGGGGCTCTCTGTGGGGCCCACAAATGCCACATCAATGTCCAGTGGAGGAAACCTCTCTCTGTGACATCACACTGCACCCAGCAGCTTCACACCCCTTCAGGCTTCCTCATTTCCTAAATTCCCTGGAGATGGTGAAGCTGTGGAGCAGTGTGGGGTTGGCTAAGTGCAGCCTCTGCAGGAGGAGGAGCAGTTTTCTGTGGGTATTTCAGTAGCCAGCAGGTTTAGCAGTACAAAGCACAAAAAAAGGGATGATGAGGTTGTGATTAATCTTTTTGGTGTCAAGGAAAATTGGTGGCACATAAGGTGGGCTTTGCTGTGTCAGGGGACACTGCAGTGCTTGTGCAAGTGATAAAATGTCACTGAGAAGGAGCAGGACCATCTCCAAGTAGGAACAGCTCACTTGAAGCTGGGTCACCCCAAGCATCACTGTTTTCTCAGTGTCTGAAAGCTTCAAAACACTTATTGTTGGGAGTTTTTAAAAGGATGGGTGCAGAAAGAATTAGTAATCCTGCCTCCCTCCTCCAAAAAATCCCACCCTAAAATCCAGTGAATAAAATACTTTATATCAAACTTCTGTCTAGTCTGGCTTCTAAGAGGAGACAGTGGAGATGGAAACAATCAATATGTTACTATAATGATATCATCTCATCTAAAATGTAAATGTAATAAATTGTGAACTGAGTGTTTGAGCCAGGCTCACCCTCAGATGTGCTCTCCTGTTTCCCTTTCCACCCAAGCCATGTTAATTAATCTGAATAAATTTGAGTATCTATTTTTTTTTTCCACAGGGAAAAAATAAAATGGGACTTAAAAGAGGTTTAAAACATTTTTTTTTCCCTAACAGTGAGGTCCATGCTGACAACAGGATGATACCAGCTGGGATCTACCTTTCTGACCTGAAATCATGAGGATTACTCACATATCTAAAAATAAGCCCATGCTGAAATTCCCTTGTTGGATTAAGATCTAAACCCTGCAATTGTCACTTTTCCCACCAGTGTCAGTGGCTTAACTGAATATACTGTCCACATTGCTGCCTGGCATTCCTGACATTTCCCCTTCCTTCTCCATGTCTCTGTCAGTTTATTTTACTTTTTGGTTGCTTGCTTGTTCTTTTCACCAGTTCATCACCTTTCCTGCTGCATTCCTTTCCCCAGCCCTGTATGATCTCCCATCCTTTCCTTTCCATTCCTTCTCCAAAGTTTGCCACCCACTGCTTCAAAACCTGGGAGAAGACATCCAGACTACAAATTTCTGCAGGTGGTGGGAAAAATGTACACAGATTTACCCTGGATTTGTGTCTCTTCCATGCAAGAAGGGGTAGAAATATTCCCAGGGTTGAGCCAATTTGCTGGTAGGGACACTCTGATGTCTCCAAAGTCATTTTCAGGTGACAGGCAATCTTTTGGATCACTCTGATGAAAAAAAGTGAACTCATGGTTTAGTCACATGTGGAGAAGTAACTAAGAGCAGACACAAGGAAAGGCAAAGATTTCACATGAGTCCAGCATTTTATTTTATCCTTTGAAATAAAGGGGTTCACAAACAGGTTTTTAAACTCTCAAAGATGAATGGAGTTTGACAGCACCCGTGTGTGAGGAGAATATTCAACACCCTTGAAGCACAATTACCTCTCCAGCCGCTTTTCCTGGGTGCAAACCCCCCAGCTCTGGTCTTACACAGGAGAAATTAAGTCACAAACATCACAAACATCATTTCTCATAATGCACAGAAAGCTCCCCCCATCCTTGTTTACAATAAATAACCACCCCTGTCCGGAAGGAAACAATTTTCCCTCTCTGAGCTGCTTATTTTTTTCTTCTTGGCCTTCCTCACCACTGCATTGATCAGTGTCTCAAAGAGGTCTTAATTTGAGAATTTTCCTAATGCACAATGGTGTGTGAGATTAAGCTTTTTCCAAGGATTTGCTGGTACAAAAGAAATATATTCCACAATGAGAAGAACAATTGCCATTCTAAATATCAAAGCACGATGATACACACTTTGTAGTTCTGCTCCAAAGAACACTTTTGTTTCAAATTCCCTCTTTTCAGGAGCTGCTGCTTCTGAAATTTCTCCCTGTTGTCAAGTAGCCCAAAGGAGGATTTTGTGCATGTGCTTGTGTGCAGGGGAAGTTTGACATAATTCATTCAGGATATTGAGGTACTGGGGTTATTCTAAGCATGAAACAAGCGAATTTTCATGCCTTTTGGAAGCTGTTCTCCTGTTTGCCTAATTTCAATTTGTTTTCCTGTTTGAAGGGTGATTGCAGCTGATGTGTCTGATGTGAGCAGGGCAGCTGGGAGTGGTCCTGACATGGGCACCAGGCTCTTCTCCATCACCTGGAGTAAATCCTCTCATCACCTGGAAGTCTCATGCTACCCCCCCAAAACAGATAAGAGTGTCCTTCAAATTTGGGAGGTGCTCAAAGTAAATTTTTCAGGCTCATTGCCTCACTGGGCTGAGTGAACTGTGATTTTTACAGAGTGCACTCAGACCCTCTTCTCCTCACCAAAAAGAGGAGGCAAGCAGCAGCACCTGCTCTTACAGGGGGCACATCCTCCAGCCCATCCCACCCCCTTCATGTCACCCCCATGAACCACAGCTTAGATGCTTTGAGTGTATTTAGAGGGCTGGAAATGGATGAAGCCTAAAATCCCACTGACAGAACAGGAGGTCAGGTGCTGAACTGGTTTAGATGCTTCCAGACCTTCCCATCCCACAGCAAACTTCTGCCAAGCTCCTACTTGTGTCTTTAAGGGATGAAATTGGGATGCTGACCCGTGAGCATGCACACTGTGCTTTTGCTCAAAGCCTTTGAAATCCTTTCCCTCAATTTGATAAGACAACAATTTACAGCTGATTTATGCCACGTCCCAGCCCTTCTCACTGTTACCCTGAAAGTACAACTGCAGTGTGGATGATTTCTGATTTATAACACCCATAAACACTGCTGCTACTTCAGCTAAGCCCTGCATTTACTCCACAGTCCACATGATGCAGTTTTTATGGATATGGCAAGAGACCCTCAGTGATCTGGGGAGGCCAGACCCCCAAATTCCAGCGTGGGTGGGAGCTGCATGTTGTGCCAGGCAGAGGAGGGACAAAAGGTTTGCCAAGGGAGGTTTCATTTCACCTCAGAGCTGGCAGGGGACCAGTGCAGCTCCTGGCATCCTTTCTCACCATTCAGGGTGGCTCTGATTTATGTCTGGCTCCAGTGGCCCTCCAAGGGCTGTCCCCATCCAGTGACATCCCCTTTCTCCTGGCCATCTCCCACAGTTTCCACCCAAGCCTGCTTTTGGGCAGAGAAATAAGGATTACCCTGCTCATATTTGGCATTTCTTGAGATCCCAGCTAGACAGGAGGCTGTAGGCTTTATGGCAGGCAAAATATTTGTGTGGCATGTGAATTAATCAATGAAACAGCTCTTGGTAGCAAAACTGAGCATGTGTGTCCCTGGCAGCTGAGAAGGTGCCTCCCCAAACCCCCCGAAGTTTACAAAACAAAACAGATTTCCCCTGAAAATTTAATTCCAAACTGTGAAATGACAACCCAAAGAAAAGCTTTTGTTTCCCATCTCCTTTTCTTTATTTTTTCTTTTCTTGAACTGAACAGTACCTAACTGTTTAACATGCAGGGGAAGGATTATTTATGTAGGGCTCTTGTGTAGGTAAAGCACCACGTCCTTGGCCCTCTGCCCACGTAGCTCAGCTCGGGATCTCTTGTTACAAATTGCAGCTGTGTAACATAACAGGAAACGAGAGGCTTTAAGTTATTCCAGTGGAAAGATTAATTATTTGGAAAATAGTTATGCAGCAGCTTTGTGTATTTTTGGAGCAAAGGTGACCAGCACCATCTTAAATTTGAAGACAGAAAGTTGCTGGGAAAAGAAAAAGAGGAGTTTTGGGGAGTGAGAGAGTTTTGGGACAATTCAATTTTTATTTTTTTTTAAATAGTGGTTGCAATGTCTGCTGTCATGGAAGGAGCAAAGCTGAGCTCCACAAAGGACAGCCCTGGCAGGGTGAGGGTGAAGGAGGAAGGGGATCTGTTGGGTTCAGCTGGACATTGACCCTTCCCATCCAAAATCTCATCCATCTACTTGGGAGGAAGGTGCAGGAATCCTGCAGACTGGGGAGACAGATGAGAAGTGAATTATGAGAAGTGACTTTGGAGGCACAGGCAGGTCGTGGTGTCCCCAGAGTGTGCTGGGACAGCCCATGGTAAGACACCACATTCTGGGGAGCCTCTTCCCAGACAAACACTCTTGGAAAGGCAATCATGGTGTCTGGAGGGAAACTTTTTCCATGGGGCAGGGGATGGGGTGACAAGTGACACCTCCTGCTCACCCAAGTGATGTGGCCAGCAGGACCAGAACAGTGATTGTCCCCCTGATGCAGCACAAGTGAAGCTGCACCTCAAACCCTGTCCTCAGTTCTGGAGCCCTCACTATGAGAAAGACATTGAGGTGCTGGAGCATATCCAGAGAAGGTCAATAAAGCTGGGAAAGTGTCTGGAGAAGCTTCTAGGGAAGCACTGGACTAGGCTGCCCTGGGAAGTGGTGGAGTCACTGTCCCTGGAGGTGTTTAAAAGACGTGGATGTGGCACCTGGGGACACATTTTAGTGGTGGCCTTGGCTGTGTTCCATTAATGGTTGGACTCGATGACCTTAAAGTCCAATTCCAACCTAAAGAAGCCCACAGCTCTGTCCCTCAGCCTTCCCTGTGAGCTTTTCCACAGGGCCAAGCTCCCAGGATTTTTAATTTGCTCCTCTGCATGTGAGCCATCACCCCAATTAAAGGAGACCACTCCAAGAGCCAGCACCCTGGCATGGGTGACAGCCAAACCCTCCCAGCCCCTCTGCAGATGATTCCCAGGGACTTCAGAGAGATCTGCAGCCAGATCCCCCTGATTAGGATTCCTCTTGGATCCAAATGTGCTTAAATACTGGAGCCCTCTGGAGGGATGTGGTTTGGACAAAGACGTGGTAGTTATTTTTAGGCAGCACAATGCACCTTTTAGTAAAGTTTTTCCACTCAGACACTTAATGCATGGTTATTTTGCAAGAGCAGCTATTCCAGAGCTAGCTTGGAGCTAACCTGCTCTCCTGGGGCTGCTGCCCACTGCAGTGACAGGGAGCTGGTGGTCCCTCTCTGTTTGCTCAGAAAATAGCTGCTGAAATTAAAGCCCTGAGGGAGAAACCCTTCTGCATGAACATCTCAATGGGTTTGGGGGTGAAACTCATGAAAACCATGACTTTTGGGCTGGCAGTTGTGCTCTTGGACCTCTCTCCTCTCCTGCAGGCAGAAGGAACAGGCAAGAGGTGCCCCAGGAGCAACAAGATGTAGAATCCAAACCATGTCCATCATCCCTCCTTCCATCATCCCTCCTTCCATCATCCTTCCTGCCATCCTTCTTCCTGGGGAAGACTGTTTTCCAGGCAGCCTGTTTTTCACAACCCCTACTGGGAAAAAGACAATTAATGATAGAAAGAAGATGCATTCAAGGTGTAAATGTCTCATAATTGATGCAGGACAGTCCATTATTTTTTAATTTTTATGTTTCAGATCCTGGCAAAGTAGAGCATCAGTTTAAGAAAGTTTCCTATAAAATCAAGAATGCTTTCTATGTAAGTAGCAAACCAAACAGAGAGAGCAGTCTCTTAACTTTCCAAGTTTTTTATTTCTGCCTCATTTGCTGCCACCTCAGACTAACCAAAATCTCCATGTTTGTCTAATATAAAACCCCATATTTTTGCAAAACTCTTCAGCCACAGCAGTTGAGCTCTACCACAATAATTTGATATTCTACTATAGCAAATGTTAATAGATGAAACAAAACACTGTATATTTAAGGAAATAAAAAAAAGAGGAGGAAATAATTTAATTTAATGTAGTCATTTCAATGCATTTGATAGAAGACAGGAGGTATGCTGAAACCAGCCAAGACACACTAGTCAAAGGCTACTTTCTTCACTGCATTTGCACCTCATATGGCTGTTGGCTCTTCTATACCCATAAATGCAGAATCCACAAAATTCTTCTGCTCTGGGACCTGAGGAATCCCACCCTGCCCCACAGCCCACATCACCTGAGTGATGCCTGGACAAATCATTTATGGCATCACCATAGCACAAGTGAATTACAAGTCATCTCTAAGCTCTGACCTGTCTGAGATAGGACCGTGGTAATTCAAATGGAAAGAAGGAGCTGGAGAACACTGTGGTTCCCAGCAATAATTCCTGCTGGAAGAAATATCTCTTTGTTTTCTGGGGAATCAGCTGCAGGAACAACCCAGGATGACAAAACTCCTCGTTTGGGTTTTTCAGAGAACTGCCTGAAGTTGGGTGAGGCAAACAGAAGGCAAGAGTGAGGTGTGTGGGGTAAAGGTCAGTGCAGAAACCTTTTCTGAGGGAAAAAAGAAGCCACTGTGCCTAGCAGAAATGTGGTTAGGTCTGAGCTAGCAAAGGGTGCAGCTCAGAGAAACAAGGACAGCAGAAACAAGCTGAGCTTTCAAGAAACCAGGTTTTTTTGGGCAAAGCAGCCAATCTCCTACATTCAGAAATCACCTGAAGACAGGAGGTGCCTGGAAGGACAAGATTTTAGTGCCAGCTCATGTGGAACCTCATTGTACAACCAGGATCGACACCAGAGAGGTTGTTTGACAACAATGGTCTTTGGAGTTTGCCAAAAAAGCCAGATGTTCCTTGCCACAGGGGAATCATCTCCCTCACCCTGGCATCTGGTTCCTGCAGCTGCCCATAAAAGAAGGGGACAGGGACATTGTGCACAGGGGCAGGTGGCACATTGCAATGGCTTTTTCAAATAATTACCAAGAAGAAGAATTACAACATATTTTTTTGGCTGAAACCACACAGACAAACAATGTGAACAAGTTCTGTGAGCGTGGCTTAGGGAATCACTGAAATTGGTATTTATCTCTTGGTATTTCAGGGGTAGATGGTTTCAGGAATGAAGGATTATTTAGCACTGAAGCCCCGTTTGTGGTGCTGTGCAAAGAGCAGATCCTTAAGTGAGCAGGCAGGCAGGCCCTGAGTTATCCTGTGCCCACTCACACTGATTCATACCCTAAGGGCAGAGCACCAAGCTCTTGCTCACCTTCCTGCAGGGTTGGGCATTTCAGAAACCACAAAAGAACAAGCCAAGGGCTTCAAAAAATGAGGCAGAAAAAAAAATAGTGATTCTCTTCATACTCCATTCGAGCAATAAACAAAATGTTTGGGTTAGAGGCTGTTGCAAATCTGGCACCTCAATTACGTGCTGGGGTCAGACTGCTGTTTTCACAAAGCTCTGTGGGGTCCTTCCCTCGAGGAGGGATTTTCCAGGTGAGAACAGCAGTGTGAGCACAGAAACCAAGGCTCCAGGTGTAAATCCCTTCCTGATGGGGGAGGGTTTTCTGTTGCAGGTCCCCACCACACTCAGAGCTCCTCATCCTGGGTCTGAGGCTTCCCAGTCAGTCCTTCCTTCCTTTCCCTGGCTGCTGCTCCCCCACCATCCCACTTTGGCCCTTGCTGATCTCCCTGAAGCTCAGAAGAGGGCAATGGGGAGGTCTTAAGGAGAGAATTCTGGAAAAATCAGGAATGTTTCCTAAACCCCTGGCTTGTGTGACATCCATCTGCTCAGAGCACACGTTAGCGGGTTGTTTCTCCTGAACTGAAAGCTGTGATAAACTCCGCTGCTGTCGGCTCATCACCATCTTTTATCCTTCAGAATTAATTGAGATGAAAGGGGCTATTCCCACTTCACAGAGAACTCCTGGCCTGCATGCTGGGGCAGACCCTCTGCATCCTACTGGAACAAATCTTGGGCCTTTTTGGTTTTCCCAGAGCTGCCAAGGGAGCAGGGAAGGGGTGCCAGTGGCACTGGGCATCCTCAGGATGCAGCTTGGATCACACGTGGTGGCCCTGTTCTGCTGGGGAACACTGCTGGTGGAATTATGCTGGAGTCTGGGAGATGTCTGAGCCACCAACACCAGCAATTAAGTGTAATTATCTCAGGGGAGGTTGTGTTACATGGTAACACAGTCCTGCCAGGAGTGCTGATGTTCAGAGGTAAACGCAGAGCTGAGTGGGGATATAAAAGTCAAGCCTCTTGGAATTTTTATTTTTACTTTTTTTTCATACTCATCCTTACAGAGCTGAGCTTTAGGGGGTTGATTTCTTCACAGAGACAGCCTTCAGGTGTTTGGGGTTCACCCCACTGCCCCCCAAATGCCACGGTGGGATGATGACCTGGCCAAGTTCTCTGTGCAGAATGACCTCGGTAAATCCTACCCATGGGGGGATTGCTGGAGACACTGCCCTGAGAAAGTGAGAAATCTCAGTGTGGTGGAAATTAGGGTGGAGGAGGTGAGGGGAACATCCAAAGAATGGGTGAAGATGGGCCCTGAAAAGTGGGAGGTGCCCATTTTATGGTTTCTGTGTGGTTTCAGTCACCTGGAGTGGGACTGAGCAGGAAAGGTGGAACAATGGACCTAGATAAGGGCAGAACAAAGGACAAGATGTTTATTGGGGAGCAGCTCCTGGCTGGCTCCAGCCAGGCTGCAAAGAGTTTACTCTTCTCAAGACTAAATCTGAGGTTAAAAGGAAGATCTGAAACATTAAAGGAGCCCAGGGCCCAGCCAGGGTTTGGGAAGGAGGGGAGTGCAGAGGCTGTGGAGCCATGTCCACTGAGGACAGCAGCCACATCTTTGAAATAAATAAAAATGGCTTTACTTGGATGGGGCTGGTTTGATGTTAATCTCCCAACTGGCAAAGCTCACGTGCCTTCAGACCAAAGGGGCACAAAATCCCAGACAGATGTGCCAGAGCCACCTGGGGGGACTGTTCCTCTGCTTGGAGGGACAACTGTGCCACCTCCCCTTGGATATCATGTGTTGGACAACAAAAGAGTCACCAACCTCTCCTCACCCTAAAGAAGGAGCTCCTGGGGAAAAAAAAAGCATTGCAAGGAAAAAAAATTGAGAAACGTCTCTCTTTGGGTTGAGGAAGTTTTGGTGGTATCAGGCAAAATTTTCAAAAGTGGCTTGTAATTATAAAAAAAAAAAACAAACAAAACAAACCATGGGTTTGTGTCAAAGTGTCCCGAAGTTACCAGGGAAATGACCTTAGATCTGTCCCCATCAGGATTGAAGGGGATGGTGCATTATATAACCTCAACTTTCTATTACAAATGCCTCAGGACATTGGGGTTTTTACATATCAGGCAGAGTACTTGGTGAGAGGCTTTGAGGTGGGAATTGCAGCCCTTCTATTTTTCTGAGCATCACAGAAATGTATCGAGGCCTTAGGGAACATTAATATATTTTATTGGACAAGCCACTAGAGCTGGAAAGAGCTTGTCAGCTGTTGGGCACACAGAAAGCTTCCAGAATAAAAGCAAAAAAAATACTTAAAAGCTTTTATAAAGTTCCCAGAAATCTCCCACTTGTGCCAACAACACCTTAAATAAACCATCAAAAGTAGCCAGACAAAAACTAAAAATATTCACAGAAGCCAAAGAAGTTCTGTCAGCGTGGATCAACTTTGGACAAATTATTGCTGCTTTGCTTGAAAGGTAAATATTTTTTCCTACACAATAAAAAAAAAAAATCTGCCTTTTTTTTCTAATTTTCTATCAAGACATGAAAATTTAATGAAGAGATTGATTGAAAACCAGCCAGGCTTGACACAGATGGAACTCTGACCTAAGCAGAGTTTTTATTGATTCAAAACTCTAAATTTTTTTCTAAAAATAGCACCCTAGGAAATCCCTGTGGATTGGCAGGGCATTCCTGTGGTTGGTGGGAGGTCCTGAGCTATCCAGATATCTTGAATGAACAAGACCTGATGGTGAGAGAAATATTAATATTATGAATGAACCTGAACTGGAGCATTCCAGCTCTGGAGCCTCATCCCATTTTGTGTTTGATCCTCTTCAGCTCATAGGGCTGAAGCTCTTCCAGTCACTGGACTTGGATTTCTGAGAAATTCAGTTGAAAAGACAAGTTAATTCAAGGCAAAAAAGAGAATATTTCTCATTTTCTGTATCCTGCTTCCCTTGTTTTGTGAGTTGTGAGGAAGATTAGGCAATTTCCTGTGAACATGTGCAGCTGAAGAGTTTCTTGATCACTTGTTATCCAGGCACTTGCTGCCTGCTTTGCCTATCTAGAAGGCATTAAAAAAATGAAAGTTTTGCCCAAGTAAGAGGCTGGATATTACTTTGACATTTCTTATTCAAAATCTGCCACGTTGGGTCAAGCTGTAGAGTTTCATCCCTGCATCTCCTCTCATTTTGGACACTTCTCCATCAGAAGAAAAGGAAGATATTAAAAGCAAACTCCACAGGCTGTGCTTCTTGTTTGCTCTGCAAAAGAGATTTCGAGTGAGGTTGACATCACAGTACAACCACAGGCTCCAAGGAAGGATTCCATGATCCACAGGCCAGGATTGAAGTGAGGACTGCAGAGCAGCATCTCCTTCTCTTTGGGCTCCTTGTTGAGTGAGGTTTTTGTCAGAGGCACAAACCCCCAGCCCCTTGCAACGTCAGACATTTGTTTAAATCATGGTGGCTGCCAGAAGATAATAGCTGTCAGTGTAAAATTACAAATCATTCTGCATAATGCCAGGCTGATTACCATGAAAGCAGTGGCAGGATTTGAATTTTACTCCTTTTTTTTTTTTTTTTTTTTTTTTTTTTTTTTTTTTTGCTGAAGGCAGCAGCCTCCCCAAAGGCAGCATTTTGTGCTCAGGTCTGCGTGGCTGGCCCAATATCACTTCTGCATTTTTGCCATTTGACAAAAAGGGTTCAGCAGGTACCTTAGGGCAGGTGGATGATCCTACAGCAAAGCATCCTTATGAAAAGGGCTCCTGCTTGGATCAACAGCAGGAAGGGAAGCAATTTTCACCTTCCTTTTCATGGGAAGCCCAGAGAAGGGAAGCACAAAAGCCTGAAGTCACCCTTGCCTGCATCCACAAGTGACAAAAAAGGACTTTGCACTTGGATGTCTGGATCCACGGGGTGTGACACACCCAGCCACCCACCCAGGGATCCCTCAAGGGCCTGCAGGATGATGCTGCCACCCAACAGAGCTCAGCTAACATCCACCACCTCAACTGTTTCCTCTCAATATTGCCCTGTAGTCCTGGCTACCCTTCCCACAAAACCTGATTTAGATTGTTTAAGATGAGCTCAGGTTAAACCATGACATCAGTGTCGTTGTGTTTTTGCAGTAGGGAGGTCCTGGAAATTTTGATTAGGGGGATAATTAATGAGGGATGCTTGGGAAGGTGCTGTTTTGTGGTGAGCATTTATCTAAAGGGAATCCTCGGCTGAGAGAGGATATTTAATAGTCATGACAAAAGCTGGCACTTAATTCTACTTGATGTGAAGAAAAAAAAAGATCATTGTCAACATTTATTTCTCTCTGCTGGGGAGTAAGAGGCTGCTTGACTCAGGGACTTCGCTGTGGGGAGTCATCTGGATTAAAAAATAATTAAGAGAATGTGCTTTGCTGATCCCCACTCCCAAAGATTCTTCTCAAAGAAGTCTGAAGGCTCTTTGTGAAGAGCCTGAAGATGGGATTTTTGGACTCTGGGAGGGGCTATGGGTCACAAGAGCATGTGAAAAACGTGTCAAAAAGGGGATCCTGCAACAAATAAAAGGCATCAAGCCCTCAGAAGGGCTGACATGTCCCCCTCCCACACAGGATCCTGCTCTGTGTAAAGTGGAATCCACCACTGGCTCACCATGGGGCTTCCCAAAGACTTAGAACACACTGTAAATGGAGCCTTCTGCCTTTTAACCCACCCCTGGAAATGCTGTTTTCCCTCTTCCTGGCACCACAGAGTTGCCAGCAGAGCCATTTCAGAGAGCAGAGCAGAGACGTTCATCTTCTTCTGTAACACCCTCACTTTTTGCTTAGGTCAAGATGTGCTCATCTACCATTTTCTGGTGAATCACAAGCCAGAAAAAGATTCTGGATGCTTCAGAGAAGGGCTGCACGAAGCCCTCAGTCACCATGAGTCACTTCTCTGCCAAATGCTAATTTTGCATCAGAAGCGTGTTTTACTTTTGAGAGGATTTTTTTTTTCTTTTTTTTTCTCCTCAGTTCAGTCATTTGAGGACACATCCTGCCTGGGAGGTGGTGAGCACCCAAAAATCCTGTGAAATTTGTGGGTGCCAGAGTTTCTTATGTGGGATTTGAGACTAGAGCTTCTTTGGCTGTTACTTGGTGTAGACATCCTGATTTCAGAGGAGCAACTTAATTTTGTAAGACTGTGACATCCCCCTGGACAAAGTGCAGGTCAGAGGAGGGGATGGCAGGGTGGGTTGAAAAGAAGCCAAATGTCTGGCTCCAGAGGGTTGTGCTTGGTGGCACAAAGCCCACCTGGGGGAAAATGGTGCAGCCAGGGATTGACAGTGGAGCCCCCCACAGCTCTGTTAAGGACCAGAAGGAGAGTATAGGGATGTAATCCATAAGGAATTCACAGATGATATAGGAACTGGTGACCTCCAGAGGTCTCTTCCCACCTGATGTCTGCTGTCATTTTTATTTCCTTTCCTTTCCTTTCCTTTCCTTTCCTTTCCTTTCCTTTCCTTTCCTTTCCTTTCCTTTCCTTTCCTTTC
>JBBMKD010000145.1:15024884-15049671 GCA_037834095.1 Argya squamiceps
CCTTCCCTTCCCTTCCCTTCTCTTCCCTTCCCTTCCCTTCCCTTCCCTTCCCTTCCCTTCCCTTCCCTTCCCTTCCCCAAAGCCTTCTCTGCCTCAGGTTCCTCTGTCCTTCTAGGAATCACCATCCAAGAGATGTGGCACCATCAGCCAAAGATTTCCAGCATGGGGAAACTGAGTCCTGTTCCCAGGGTTTCAGAGGCAGATATTCAGCAAGCAGTACTAGCTTTGATCAGGTATTTCACTGCTCTTTCCCAAAAGACATGATATATTAATTGTAATCTTTGGAGGGTTTCAGCAACTATGGGATTTTTTAATCCAGTGAACCAGAGCTGTGTTACAGCTCTGTGATATTAGCAGAGCCTTCCTGCATTACACCTTGCCTGTAAGTTTTATTTCAGGAGGGGAAACCATTTGTTCCCTGCCACCTCCTGAGTTGGCCAGGCATTCACAAGTCTATTGCTAACCTGCTTTCTCTAATGAAAGCATCAATTCCCAGCAGCAATAGTTGTCATTAAATCAATAAGACACGTAACCCATTCTTCTGGTGCCTCACAAAAATGCTCAAGCAAATTGTTAACAAGATTTGCTAATGCTGGGGTCCCACAGTCCAGAAGTCTCTGCAAAAAAAAATGGCATTTGGCTCACAGAAGAACTTTCCTGGTTTTCTTTGCTCTCTGAAATATTTTAACCCTCTTTTCCCTACAAATTTTCAGTGTTTGAAACCTGTCAACAACTTTGCTTGGGTGGAGGCTGGAACAAAGCACTGACAGCAAATATCAAGGATGGTTTTCTGCCAGTAGCCAAACACTGCCTCAGAGACTGTCAGTTCTTGGTTTGCCCAGGAGTTTATTTTTCCCCCAGGAAAGAACTAAACTGGCTCCTAGTAATCCCTAAGGTGTTTCCTTCTCTCCCTGGGATCTATGCCTGATATTTTTCCTAAATCATTTGAATGTAAAGGTATGGCCTCTTGTAGTCTCCCAACACTCTTCTGGGTGGTAAAAATTCCATTCATGGAAATCTGGGATGATTTTTTAGGGATGAAGAGATGACCCAAAGCTTGGCAGGTTGGTGGTTTTACCTCCTGAATATTTCTGACATTATAGTGCAGCTAATATGACTTTTCTCTCAAGCACTGGGAGCAGCATATGCTGACAAGGGAATGGTAAGAACCAGCCTTTTTTACTGGTTTTACAGGGCTGTGGTGGCTGGGCCTGGTGAAAGACCTTCATCCATGTTTGTGTGTGCACTGACATGGTGGGATTGAGGGCTGTGAAAATAAAGATCCTACTGCTGACCTTTTCTGGCTTTTCAGACCATAATTACTTTATGTCTGAAAAGCATGGCAAGAGCAAAACACACCATGTGTGTCTGTCCAGAGAGGCAGGCAGGGAAGAGAGGATGGTGATGATGCCTCGAGGAAGAAAAGAGATACAAAAGGAGTGAACAAGCTGGCAAAGGGGACAAGAGTGCTGAAGAATGAAGACTCAGTGAATCAAGCTGGTTAGGAAGAAGCAGAGGCTGTGCTTCAGAGCATAAAGGGAGCAGCAGAGAGAGGCATGGAGGAGCAGGGCTGACAGGGAGATGGATCGGGTGGGAGAGCCGTGCATTGAAGGCACAGGCACAAAAGGGCAAGGACGGATACACACGGCTCTGCAATTAGCAGCTGTGATTTATGGTGCCTCCTTTGTCTCATCTTCCTCCCCTGGCAGATGTCCTGCCAGCAGGGGCAGTGAGGGGTAGCTGGGGAGGGGACAGAGTGAGTTTTAAATAGACTAAACTAACTGAGAGGTGTGGAAGGGACTTTCTAGTAATCTAGTAATCTAGTACAGCCAACCCAGGCAATTCTCATCAGCAATATCTAAATTATATAGTAGCTGACCCTTTTTGCAATAATTTTAGGAAGTTTCTTCTCCATTTATCCCAACATCTGGGCTTATCACAGCAGGTTTCTGTTCCCTCAGACAGAGCCTGAATGTTCAAAGCTGGTTGGGGCTTCAGGTGGTGGCTGGTGAGAGGCTGGGGGGAGTTAAACAGGAATGCAGGTGTCACAGAGGAAAAACCTCCTTTGTTGGCACAAATCTGCTGCACTGATCCTTTCTCCTCATCCTGATCATCCCCTTTCCTCTGCAGACACACAAATTTCTGTCCTATCCCTGTGCCAAAGCTTTGTGTTTGCATGACCACCGTGCAAAGCAAGACTGTGAGGCTGATGGAAGAGCTCCAAACCAGGAGGAGGGTTTAGATATTTAACTTTTAACTATTTAACTATTTATTTTCACCGAGTTGTTTGTACCTCTGCAAGATGAACACTGTTAGTAGGGAGCAATGGGCTAATTCCAGCCTGGGGCTGCCCCAAAGGGAACTCCATCACTGCCAAGAGAGGAAGGGGCATCTGAAGGAGGAACTGGGAGACACAGGAGACAAAGAGTGAATTTGGGAAGGGAGGGGTGCACTCCCTTGGGAGCAGAGGTCAGAGAGGCTCAGAGGGAACCAGCTGCAGCCACAGCAAAGGCCAGTGGAGTGGGGCAGGGGTGACCACAAGCTCCTCTGCTGGGTGTCCCTCAGGGGGTGAGTCAGGAGCTGTGGGCTCACTCTCTCCTGTAATAGTTAGGGCTGAGGGTGTTTACCCTGTCTGCTTGGGCAGCTGGAGCACAGGCACCCTTTGTAGTCCTGCAGGAGCCCACCTGCAGCTCCAGGCTGATGGGCTCCACACCCAGGGCACCTCAGGACTTGTGTCCCACTCAGGGGAATCAAGAAATAAAGCTCCTGGTATTGACTGTGTTAATAATGACACCATAGACATTTATATAAATTTATTATATAAGTTTACATGAGTATATTAACTTTGCTGCACTGTTCAATAGCTCCAGGAGAGCTGATGTTTGGGATGAGCACACTTCACTAAATCACTCCCAAAACACCTCATTTTTTTTGGCCTGGCCTAGAAATGAGACTAAATGCACTTTTTTTTTTTTTTTTTTTCTCCCTTAATCTGCTTTTGAAATTTCTGATGCTGTTTCTCTCTTATCTGCAAGTCCTTTAGATGAGCTGCAGATACCTGCTTGTCCAGCTTGACTGCTTCTTCTTGATATCCCACACTCTTCCTAGTATTTCTTGGAGGCTGTAGCAGCTCCCTTGCTCTTAGAGGAGCTCAGGAGGAACTTCACCTGGGAAATGGGGATTTGCTGCCTCCTTTGTGGGCATTTTGTGTAAGAGATACAACCCTGAGGTTTTCTGTCTGCTCTGGGGAATGGGAAAATCTGTATTTCCTCTCAGGGAATCTGAGAGCAGCGATTTACAAACACAAGTCAGGTGAATTACAGGTATCCCCATTGCCAGTGGCAGCTTTGAAAAGAGTCACAACACCTAAAAAATACCCAAAAAAGGTACAAACAGCTACAAGGGGCAGTGTTCCAGGCTTGCTTCTGACCAGAGCTCATCCCTGTGCTTGCAGGTAACTTCTCCTCCCAGCTGAGTCCTGCTTCCCCCTGGAGCCAGGAGCCTGCAGCAGACTCTTGAGAAGTTTCCTTGTTAGAGGTGCCTCAGTTAAGCATCCATGGATCTCAAATCAAGAAGGAAAAGTGAAGTGAATCCATTTTTATCCTGGAAAGCAGAGATTACTGGCCCTGCCTGGCTCAGTGGGGTGCTTTCTGCTCTCCAGAGGAGAGCTGGGGTTTGCCCTTTGCCTGCTTGGAGCAGTTTTGGCAATTTCAGGAGGGAGGGAAGCAGTGGGGAAAAGGATGGGAATAAATAAAATAAAGACAGGAGAGAGAGAAATTATGTTAATAATCACTGCCCACCTGCAGAAAGGGAAAGAAACATGCTTGGGTGTTTGTTGCCTTTCAAAAACACATAGGAATGAAAGTGCATAAATTGTTTTTAAAAAAACAACACCTGCCAAACCGAAGGGGAGGAGGAGGAGGAGGGGAGAGAAGAAGAAGACATCAATTGGAGAGAAAGTGGAAAATATTTTGATTGAAAAATGTCAACAAGCTCTCCTAGAAGCAACAACAAGCAGCAGTGATTGTGTTTGCACAAAACAAGCCCTTCTTCCTGATGCAGAAGATTGATTTTACTTTTCCCATATGAAAGCCAAATAAAACCCCCCAGCTCCATCCAGCTGAACTCCCCAGAAAACTTTGGGTTGCAGAGAGGAGAAAATAAGAGGAAAAAACCCTTCAGGAACAAAATATGACAGCAAGGTCCAGATCCCCACTGACCTAAAAATAGCCCCGAGGGCTGGACTCTGTGTTGGCAATGACATTTCAGTGGACAAACTCTTTCTGCACATCCTGGCTCATCACTCAAATCCAGGCACAGAAAAGGATTTTTGAGGTGTTTGGGTTGTTTGCAGGTTTAGTGCCTCGCCAGTGACTTCTAGGGTTTTTTTATTCCCTAATCCTGTGTGAGCATTGTAGGCCTAGAGAGACATAATCCAGACTCTTGTATGAATCTCGCCCAGTTTTGTTCTTAGACAGAAAATGAATTAGGTTAAGCAGGGATTAGAGGAGACACACCACATGCCCACTTGACCCCATGCAATCACGATTGTTTATGTGGGAGCTGGAGGAAAAATTGGTTGGGGGGGGAAAAAGAAAGAGTAGGTGTAAAGAATTAATGGGTTTTCCAAAAGGGGAAGAAAAAAAAAAGTACATAAAAAGTAAGTTTGGAGGGTTGGAGAGACTTTCTTCATATGGCACTTCCCGTGGTACTGAATAGCCCTGGCGGTGTGGGGGAAAATATATCCAGGACGGAGACAGTATCCATGGAAAGATGGAGGCTCAGTGGCTCTGGGAATATTGAGACAAAGCTTCCCTGAGCTAAGAAGGCTGGATAGGGAGGGGAAACATTGAGACAGCAAAGATCATGAAGATCCAGGTGATGTTTTACAGACAGCAGCAGTGGGTAGTAGTGATGGCCCTGTGGGTCATCTCCCTTAACCCTGGCATTTCTGTGGCCCTGTGAGGCCAGATCCTGCCATTCTGGAGCCAGGCTGGCTGAGCAATGGAGCACAGTGCTTGCTTTCTGGATTTTCTATTTTCAGCAGCCTCCGTCAGAGGTGAGGAGTTGAAAGTTGCCATGCCGACAGGGAAATTTCAGGCCCTAAAATAGTCAGAACTTGCTCCTGCATCATGTGAGTGTGCCTGTGCTTCCTGCGAGGGAGGTGAGGATCCAGCTAGGAGGGCACAGGGAGGCTGTGAGGGTCCTTCCTCTGCAGGGAGGGAAGCCATCCTCTCCAGAAAACATCTGTAGGATGCTCTCTGCCTCCTTTCTTATGCCTATAGGGTATCTGGATAAATTAAACAGCAGAAGGCAACAGACTCCATCAGGAATTGGAGGATCTTAATGATCACAGTATTAAAAACAAAGATTCTTCCAGTTTTCACTGCTACTGCTAGAGGCCTTAGGCATTGGATCTTGATAAGGAATCCAGTCCCCAGGGGGAGACACAGAGAGAAGAGGAAGATGAAAAAGGTGGTTTTAAGAGGGAATTTGTTGTTTCTCAAGGAGTTCTTGCAAGTGCTTGTGGAGCATTAGTGGTCCATCAGGATGTACAAGATTTGCAGATACCCCAAAGGCTGCACCAAGCACTCAGCTGCCTCCTGTCTATCGTGGGTCTGAAGTCTCCTGACATGCAGGGCTAAATGGGCTTGGGTTTACCTTTTCCCTGCTGTTCAATCCCATTTCACCAAAAATCCCCAAATGTGCAATTTTTTTGTGCACTCTTTAGAACTGGAGTACACCCTGCAGAAATGCCCAAACTATTCAAACCTGTGACACAGATCTGCCAGTGGATTGGGGGCATTTTTGTCCCTTGTCCATGCTTGGGTGAGGTTATTCTCCAGCCTCACAGAAGCACAAACACAAAATGCTGTTTAGACATCCCCAAATGAGGAGAAAATCTATTCCCTCCACATGCCCTCATAAATGAGGCCCAGCAGAGCCCACGAAGCTCCTCGCTGCATTTTGGCAGGGAGAAATCACAGCTCACCTTCCATTTCCCACACTCTGCTTTTTTTTTCTGGCTTTTTTTTTCTGCCTTTTTTTTTCTCTCCCTCCCTCCTGTTGTTTTTCCCTGCTCGCCCCTCCAGCCAGTTGTCGCTTCGCAGTCCACGCTCACAAATGTAATTTCTTCTGATGTATGAATATTTCACCAGCCCTCCCTCCCCGGGGATGCTGCCTGTGAGGAGGAGGAGGAGGCAGCCTCTGCAGGGATGGGAATGGTAGCAAATGACAATCTTAATGAAAGATCTCTTCTCCAAGGGCGTCTCTGCAGAAGAACATCATCCTGCAAGAGCTCCCAGCTCACCAGAGCACGCCCTGCTTGAATTGCCTTTGGCCATGGGGTGGTGGATGTATAGAAAAATACAGCTCAGTTTTTTCCCAGGATACACAGTTTTGTAGCTTTGGAGGGTCTTGGGATGCTCTGGTCTGAGCTCTTCATGAAAGTATTGGAAATATCTTCCCTTCTGTAGATGCACAGTGGTGTAACCCAGAGATTGATGTGGTGCTTTGGGTGAAATATTTTCCACCCCATGTCCAGAGGAAATTCATCATGTAATTCCATGCATTCTGATACATAGAACTAGCTGATATTTAAAATACATATCTACTGCAAAAGACTAATTAAGCATCTTCAGTGAAAGCCGTGTTTCCCTGCACCACCACATCTCCATCCCCTCCCAATCTCCTTGACTATCCCTTCTACACCTGCCCCAAGGGGGGCTGGCACCCAGCTGATGTGTTTTCCCAAACACTGGTGTCCTCCAGACCCATCCAAAGCTTTTCCAGCAAGGTCTCCTCCTTGCTGGATCACCACTCACTTCATCTGAGCTTTCTGCGACCCTTCAAGAGTCAGAATGGCACACAGATATTGATTGATGTAGACAATGTTTATATTATATATATATATATATATATATATATGCAATATGCAACTGACCCCAGCAGTATGTATACACCTGTGTGTATATATCCTGCTGTATGCAGAGAGCTGCCTCACAGACCTCTGTCTCTTTCAGATACCAGAATGATTTCTCTCGGATAAATCTCTTTTGTTACTGATGGGAGCGGCAAGCGCCGCCCATCCCGCGCTCCGGCCCCGCTGCCGTCTGTCTCTCCGACAGTGGGTGGCACTGTGAAATCAAAATAGCTTCTCTTTTCCCTTTACTCCGCTGCCTTCATCCTCTAGCCCGCCGGGATTTGAGCCCTGCGGGGCTGGAGGGACGAGGAGGTTCAGTATCGACAGCATCTCAAAGCTGAGGTTCATAGGGTGAGAACTGGAGGATGATTCCTCACGAAAACCAGAAATGGTGAAGTTACTCCAAAAGGCTGAACTTGGTTTGAGCTATGCTCTTCATTGCTTCTTCTATTATTTAGTAAGTATTTATTAGGATAAATGAAGTAAGATTGCTGCTTTCTCTCCCTTTTTCTTGAAAAATTCAGATAATAATTTCTGGTCTACTGTTCCAGGATGATGTTATTTTGTGACACTCCCTCTCTTATGCACAACTTCAAAATATTGAGACTCAGTGTCCTGACTTGCTGCTGATAAGAAGAGATGTGGAACTTGATTGGCATCTGTTGCAATAATTTTTACTTGTGTTTCACTTCTGTTAGAGACCCAAGGGAGGTACTTGAGCCTGACTTTCATCTGCCCTAGTATTTTCTCATCAGCAAGCTCTCCCTAATTAACTCCCATTGCAAAAATTGAATTTGGTCAAGGGCCAGCTGGACCTCAAGTGAATAACAGTGAGACAGTGTGGTCTGTGAGTCCCTGAGCAATGGCACAGTCAGGTTTAACCACGAGGGGAAAGGACATAGAAATGCTTGCCCAGAGTGCTGGGCTCATATGCTGTTCTCAAAAAAAAATTAAGAAAAATTCTGCAATATTAGCAAACACTGAGCTGCGTGGCAAACTGTATTTAAAAGCTGAATGGATTTGTTTTAAGCTAAACAACAACCTCAGCAGGGAGACCACGAGTTGATAAAGAGACAATGAGAGAACAACTATGAAAATGCAGTATCTCCTGACACCTCAAAGCAAGACCAGGTTCCAAGGTGGCAGCAGAGTAAGGCAGAGTTTTTAAACTTTGCCTCAAAACTCTCCACAAAGCAGAGTTTCTCAGGCAGTGGCTGGTGAGCCATTTCCCAGTGATAAACTACACCAGGAGGTGCCAGTGTCTCCTGCCTCTGCTCTGTGTGTTTGCTGGGGGGGTTTATGGGAGGAGCTGCTCAGAATTTGCAGTTGAGATTCTGGGATCTGTTCAATGGAAAGCTGCCCCTGCCTTAAGCAGAAGAACGGGACCAGCTTTCAATAGCAGCAGAATTTACAGGGGTCAGTAGGGGAATTAAAAGTTCTGTTTGGTTCTTCAAATAGAACAGGGGGATACCCACCTGGGGGGTTGCAAGGGATTCCTGGGTTTACCTTAGTAAAAATGATCCTTAGATAGGAGCAAAACACTTCAGTCAGGCAGCCCAAGTTAATGTGGTACCCTGCTGAAAGAGGGTTTATAAAACAACAGTGCATCATCTCTCTGGAGGGTATTTTACCTGAGGCCCCTTCCACTCTTGTCAGCCTTGGCCAGCTCAACTTTGCTGAGGCAGATGAGCACCCAAGTGAGGAAAGTGCAACACAAACCTCTTCTGTGCCAAAAATGCTGTGTGCCCCCAGGAGCTGCTGGTTGTGCCTGCAGCACCTTGGGCTCAGTTTAGGGGACAGGCTGTGCCCAGCCTGGCACACTGACTGTGGACACATCCACCAGCAAGGATAGAAGTCATGCCTGGGCAGTAAAATGCAAACCAAGTGAGATTGCTGAACTGGAAATGCTCAATGTCACACAATGGGGTCTGTGCTGGTGCTGGCAGCCAGGAGGGCTTAGGGTAACCCTCCCTTGTGGTGGTGACATGGGATCAAGCTTCTTTTCCCAAAGAGAGCACCCCCAGGACCTCAGAAAGCTGTAGTTTACTTGGAGCTAATGATTCTCTTAGATGTTTGAAGGAAACCTTTGGAAGAATAACAGAGCTTCTTTTGAGGGCCCAAACTAGAGAAAAGACTTTCACAGCACTCAGAAACCCAGTCCCTACATGCAGGGAGAGTAGCAGATGGTCATCAAATCCCTCTGAGGTGCAGTGAGAGGCTGGGCAAGCATACACAGGGTTGGTGCCACATGGTGGGCACTCACTGCAGACCCCAGAAGAGCTACACCACCAAAAAGACACGATTCGACCGGGAAAATCCTGCTTTTTCCACTTCCAGAAGATGCCTCCATAGCAACTGCAAAACACACTCATCTTTTGCAGACTAGAGCAGGTGACTGTTGTCTCTAGGCATCACTGTGTCCACCTCAGGGGATGACAGCTGCTATGATGCTGGCCCGTGAGCAATCCCAAACCCTTTGTGCACACAGTGTGTGTCTCCTTTCACAGTCATACCCTGCTCTTCTTTATTTGGAAGTAAATGACTCCGTGGGCCTTATGCCAGCAGCACTTCAGCTTCTACAGTGTCTATACATCATGTCTAAATCCTGATGTGGTCCAGCTCCAGCAAGGTTCATCTTAGTGGGACTGGAGGGGAAAACAAGAGGCTTTAGTCCCCCAGGGGAGATGCCTGGATGTGAGAAAACACCAGTTTCTCCGAGGCACACTGACTTTGTACACCTCAGGATCTGAACTGGCAAAGACCTCAACACAATGTCAGCCCCCCTGCTCCCTCTTGCAGAGGACCTGGGGCTCAGAGGTACAAACCACACGGGCCAGACCTTCACCCTCTCCTTCACAGCATCTTCTCTGCTTGGGTGGGCAGTGCAACAGCAGGGGAGCACTGAGTGACAACCCTGCTGCTGTGGTTGCTGTCCATATGGTTATGGGTTTTGTGTATGCCAGTGGAAAAGCCAAAATCTGCACTGGTAGTGAAATCTGTGAGGTTTTATGGAAAATCAGGCAACTATGTCAGAGCTGGAGGTGTCTTGTAATTTTCTAGAGTTTCTAGAGTTTTCCCCTGAGATTCCCCTCACCAGTCTCCCATCTTTCTTGCTCCAATGGGAGAAAAAGCTCACCACCCAAGATCTGTCCCCACCATCCCCTTCCCATGCAACATCTGCCTCAGTTCCTCGTGCCTGGAGTGCCAAAATTAAATTCTGCCTCTGCAGCTGGGAAATGTCAAGCTTTGCCCAGACCTGTGCCTGTCCAGTGCCCACACAGGCTGCAATTCTCCGAAAAGCCCAAGGCTGAAGGGCTCAGCTCATACTTGTTCTTTTGGCATTGCTCCTCACCATCACTCCTCATCACACCAAGCGTGGACATTGTGGTAGGTGTGGTGGAGTCACAGCTCTGGCCTGAAGTCCTTGCTATCAACAAGATGCCCTTTATGAAGTGATTTCTGCCAGGGTCATTTAATGAGAAGTGTTTTGCCTTGTTTTATCTCAGTCTGATGCCTCGGTGGGAGGTTTGCTCCAGCAGGGCTGGTGTCTCATCCAGGAGCCAGAGGCTCTCAGAAGTGGCTTTTCTGAAATTAAGTCTGCTTGTGACTCACAGACTTGTGCCTTGCTTTCAGATGAGAGAGAGAGATAGAGGAAGGATGGGTAAATAGGCAGACTGGTGCAAGTTTCATTCTAGTCTCTGCAAATTGCTTTAGCTACGTTAGAGGGGCTGTTGGTGGGATTTTAGACAAGCAATTCCTTCCTGCTCCCTCACTCTGAGCACAAAATGAGAGGGTTTCACTTCCTCAGCAGGACCAAAGCACAGTGCTAGGAACGGGAAATGACTCCTCACATTTATGTGCTGTGAGGGCCTGAGAAGCAGCACAGCCATGAGAAGTGTACAAGGCTCCATCATTTGTTGTGTTTGCCCAGGAAACCTTCACCAAAAACCTGTTCCATTTCCCACCAGCCTGACCACATGCCTGAGATCTGGAGGAGGAAATTCTCCGTGACAGGGAGGAGTCAGGAAGGAGGCAGCAACAAGAAGCTGGGTAAAACTTCATGTGTCCCATGTGCCTTCATGCTGGATACCTGCTTCACACATGGTGGGAGAAAAGCTCCCAGGAAATGATTTCAGAATATGCACAAGGTTAAAAGAGAGTTGCTGTTTTCCTGCTGGCTACAAGAGAGCCAAGAGTACAGCTACACACCTGGCTGCAGCTGTTTAACTATTGGAAATTTGAGTTATTGGAAATCTGAATTATTGGAAATTGGAATTTCACTTGATGCATTTAGAAATAATAGCTGTATTTGCCAGTGTGGCTTCTGATACAGTGACATGAGAAGCTCCTAAGATATCTGTGGGGTTTTCACTCCTGGAATTGATTGATCTGGTGTTAATGAAAATCTAGGCTATATTTACAAGTTCCCTCCATTGCCAGTTGGAATTGTTTTCCATAGATTCTCTGGGGAAGGGGCCAGAGTTATGAATATGGCATTTCCTGTCTGGAAGTTGGACCCTTGTACCCTAAAAATGTGTGTGTACCCTCACACAAACTAACACATCCCTTCTTGTTTATCTAGTTCAGCCTCTTGTGAAATACTTCTACCAGAATCTGTGCATTTTCAGCCCAATTGCTCTGAATTTAATTACCCAATCCTGCTAAAATTGTTTAAATGCAATTAGACCATCCAATTATCCAATAATAGAGTAAGTCCAAAAATTAAAAGCAGCAGAAAGAAAAAAAGAGGGGAGGACAAAAGAAAACAGAGGCATTTGCATCAGATAGTTTAAAATTAATTTTCCTATTTGGCAGTATGGAGGGAACAACCCTCTGCAGGTAGAAAAAGATTGGTTTCAAAGTGGGGAAAAAACAACCCCGCCTTATCACTAGAATTAATTCTTTGAAAACAGTTTCCTGTCTGAAAATGCTAATGCAGGGAAGATTTTGTGCCATTTTCCCTGAGGTCCTCTTCAGTGCCTTGCAGGCACAAGAGATGGTGTTGCCTTGTTCCACATGAGCAGGAACAACAGTGATCAATGTCCTGTGAAGAAAAATGCACCCAGAACTTGCTGGAGCTGGCTGGTGCTGCTCTGCCATGAAAGATGCTGAGTTCTGGGGGAACCATTTGGGGATGAAGTGGGAACTTTGCTCCAGATGTGCCCCAAATTCTGTGTGATGCCCAGCAGAAGTATTTCAAGTTTTCATCCCCCTTTCACCCAAAATGGCCCTTCCAAGGACATCACATGGCCACTGACTCAGCCTTTACTGAGAGGCCCTGAGGGCTACTGATCAGCTCAGCCCCTTCCTTTGCTGATGCCTCACCATTTTCTGCACCATGTGAAAAACCACATTAAACATCCAGACACCAAATGAGCCCAGGTCTCCCCGGCTCAGTAATGGAGGTTACAAGCCAGATCAACAAGTCAAGACTTAATTCTATGTATTCACTTTTCATCCTTCATTTCACTAATTAAGCAAGAAAACCTGGGCCATAAATTAGTATGATTAAAGCAAATTAAGCAGGGTAGAGTACACCCTTCACTGTACAGCTCATGTAACTGTGCAGATCATAGGTTGCTCCATCTGGACTTGTTTGCTTAGCCCACTCTGGACAAAGTCCTAGTAGAATTCAAGCATTTAATTGTCAACTCTTCTTTTTTTATGGTTCACTGCTTGCAAGCCCACAGATTGGATAGATCTAGAGACAAAGGGCCAAATCCTGCCCCATCTGTCCCACTGGGAATGAACTGAATCAACAAGACAGGAGACTGCTCTGCCAAGGGTGGGACACGGCAGTGCCCTGCTGCACTTTGGATTGAGCAGAAATTGGAGGAAGAATTGGTGTTTTACCATGGGGGGATTTCCTACCTCCTACCTACCTTGCAAGACCCACCACAGGGACCTCCTGTCTCCATTAGCTTCCCCTTTTCAAAATTTCAAAATTTCAGATTTATCAACATTTTGAAATCTCAAATATTTTCCTGAACATTTTCTCTGTTTCCAGCTGGGAGCAAGGGGTGGTCAGTCTCCCATCACAGGACTCACAGTGATAATTCATCCTTGTGCACATCCTGGAGGACCCTTACTGCTCCCCTGCCTTTCTGCTCACTACCAGATCATTTAGGGACCAAATACCACCCAGCCACCACTTGCATTAATGTGCAGCAGCCATGGGTGTATCCAAACCCTTCCTCGCATTGCACACGGTGTCCTGGAGAAGAAATCATAAGAACATCATCATTTCATTCTGGGGAGGTAAACCAGGGAGATCAAAATGACTTGTACTCCCATCTCCAGGCTGCACTGGGGTGAAAATGCCATGAGGCTTTTGCAGGCAGAGCTCTGACCCTTCATTAGCTGAACATCTCCTTTCCTGTCTTGTTAGGAGCTGTGGCCCCTGCAAAGGCAAGTCAGGATTTGGGATGGATGCAGGGAAGGAAGGGCAAACCTCCAAACACCAGTATTTTTCTGAGCCCCAAGGGTGTAGGTGAAGCATCTTCTGGCTTGAAGGGGATATTGTCAGTGGAATTTTGGATGCCTCTTGGATGAAGCCTCATGCAGCACTCACAAGGCTCCACTTAGCTGACATGTCTGAGCTCTGCCTGAAAATCTGATCTCCCTGTCATTACTCCTAAAGCTGTCTTTGCCTCTCCTCCTTTCTTTTCTGATTCTTTTCATCCTGGCCAGTTGAAACACGCACCTCCCTGTTATGTTCTTCAGATGAGCTGCTCTGTTTTCACTTGAACTAAATCATACTCTGTGCTCTTTTCTCCCCCTTTCCCAGCATTGGCCCTTCCCCCAGATTCCTGGTGCAGGCACAGTTTATTTTCTATGGTTTTGCTTCAGCTAAGTTTGGTTATGAAATGTGCCTTCTTCTTTCCAGGGAGACTCCTGGTCCAACCTCTGAGCTGCTTTTCCAACACATGAAGTGTCTTTCTTCCACTCCAAGAAGATATTGTATCCTTAAAAGGTAGCAGTAACCTTGGACATCTCCATTCCTGTCCCATTTTCAAAGGACACAAGGTTTAGTTAAGGGTACTGTGTATGGAAATAGTTGCTGATTCCCTCACAGCTTGAACCCACCAACCAAATTTAATGAAAGTGGACAGAGAGCCAGAGAGCTCATAGACTTCAGGTTCTGAAAAGCCTCATGAATATATCTGAGTGAGCAGACAAGGAAGGTGCTCAGTGTTGCTTAACCAAAAGGCAGAATAAACACTGATTTTTGGGCTAAAATCTCAAAAATATGATCTAAGGGTGCCAGTACCAAAGGCAAATTAAGAGCATGCACTTATTTTCCTTTCCTTGCAAAGTCTCCTGCTTCTGGAGGGACCTGAGTCCTGACTTTTAAACCCTTGGGTGTGGAAGTGGTCATGTTGGAGTCTCCTTGGAGGCAGGAGTAGTTAATAGACTATCTAGAGCCTCACCTCCTCCTTCCTGCTGATTCCCTGCCATGCCATTCCTAGAGGCAGGAAAGCAATGCTCCCAGCCTGGAGCTGTGCTCTTGAGTCTGAATAAATGATACAGGTGCCAGAGGGGACAAAGCAGATTTAAGAGCTGGGTGTACTGGGCAATCCTGGGCATGTCTCTTCACCTTCCTGTGCCTCCACTTCTCTACTCATCCCGCAGAAACCTCTGATGGGGTGGGGGTTTCCCTGAGGTGTCTGTACAGCACCTACTACTCCAGAATTCCAGCCAGGCTGAGCGTGCAGGGAGGGAGTGCACCAGGTTCTAAACCAAAACAGTTTACGGGCACAGCACTATCACAGGATCAGCTTCACCTCAGAAAGCAAAGGGGACACCTTGTCTTGTCAGAGTAATTGCTCCGGGGCTTTGTTCCTTGGATGGGTTCCCCTTGGCTAGGGCTTATCTCACAGCCACTCATCCCAAACAACACCGAGGAGATAAAAAACTAAGGCGGGGTAAAGAGAAATGTAAGAGCAGGTAGGAAAGGAAGACAGAAACTGGGACAGAGAAAGCAGGAGACAACTCTCAGGTAGTTGCTGATTCAGGGCAAGACATTCCTGCTGGAAAACTGAAAGCCTCCTGTGTGCACAAGCAGCCAGCCTTGGAGAGGGGCAGCACTGCTCGCTGCTGAGAACAGCCACGTTTGCTACCTACAGTTCCCACACGAAAAACCCCTCTCAGCTGTGACCCAGCTCCTGCCTCCATGCCGACAGCTATTTACAGCATTTCAATGGGTAGGGCCCAAACGACTCCATGCCCAGAATTGCCACTGCCAGAGGAAGGAGACGGGGGTCTTTGCAAAGGGCTTTAATAACCTCTCTGTTGCTCTGGCTGGCAGTTTTCGGCATGCATCCACATTCTTCAGCAGCCCTTTCCTTAGCAATGAATAGGCTTTTAGCACACTCTCATAATGGTTTCTTTTCCTGTGGCACTCGGGGAAAAAAAAACTTTCAGTCTGCTCCAGCGGCTGCCTCTGCTGCCTCTCCTCATCCACCAGAAAGATGTGGTGGTTCTGCTCAGCATATCCTTTTTTCAGCATATCCTCTGCTCAACATATCCTTTTCTCAGCATATCCTCTGCCCAACATATCCTTTTTTCAGCATATCCTCTGCCCAGCATATCCTTTTCTCAGCATATTCTTTTCTCAGCATATCCTTTTTTCAGCATATCCTCTGCTGCTAATGGAGCCACCTCTGAAAAAAGGTGGTGTGTGAGCAAGGGATGGAGGGTGGCTTTGCCTCTCTTCACTTTTCTCAAAGCTCTTTGTAGGAGGCTGAGTTAGGAGCTCTTCACCCACCCTCAAAGAAGCACTTGTGTCCCACAGATCAGCAGCCCTGCTGCAGGATCAGGGCTTTCACCCTGGGGCTGGACTCCCTGCTCTGTGCCAGAGGTGAATTGCACTCCCTGATGCAGGAAGTCTTGGCTCTGACCTCAGGCAGGTGGAAAGTTCACGCTCCTCTTGCCTTGTTTTTCTCATCTTAATTCCCAGCTGGGCTGTTGCTCCAAAACCTGCAGCAACAGGGCTGTTATACAGCCACAGTGGTGTGTAATCTACTCTGCACAGGTATGTTTATTGTTTGTTTGGTTTTGCCTGGTTTTCATAATGATGCTGCTTCATTAGGAAGCTAAAATTGCTCCAGTTCAGGTGAGTAAAAGGGCCCTTGGAGCTCCCAGCAGGTATCTCACATACCTGCAGTAGCCTAGGCAGCTTTGAAAATTGTACAATAGATAAAGTAAGCTCAGATTCTCAAAGGCTTTGAGATCAATGAGAAATATAAGCCCCAGAAAAACATCAGGTTCCTAGGTCCAGCAAAGAAATGTGTCTGAAACTGTGGATATTTAAAAAAAGCTCATTTTCCATGATGCAAACACATTGGGAGGAAAGGGAGAGAGCAGCAATGCAACACCCTGCTGTGACTTTGAAGACTTTGAGGTTATTTTCATACTAACCTGCAGGCTCATCACACACAATTCTGTGTTTCTCCTTCCTTTTGAGTATGCATTTACCATTTTCCTTAGATAGATGCCACTGCCCTGTATTTCCACACATTTTTATGGCTCTTTTCAGGATTAAAGAGAAAGTCTGCACCAGCCCTTTCTCCCATATCAGAACTACTTTGTGAATCACATGGAGAGTTACAACAGTAAACATAAAGGTAAGTTTTAGCTTGGTACATTGGCACATGCACTGGGAGATGTGTCTCTACTTGACTCCACCAACCCATCCCTCATTAACAGCATTTGATTCCAACATGCAATTCCACATCTTGCTGAAGGGTGGAAATCTCGCAGGAAGTGTATTTCTGTGAGTTTCACAAAAGTAGGCAGGTTGGCTGGAGAGAAACCTCTGCTGAGGAGGTGCCTGAGGTTATCTCTGAGCAGAAATTCAAGGACTGACAACCTCAGAGCCTGACAGTGTTATCAGACTCATGAGCCTAATAACATCTCCTGAGCCAGAATGCCAAATTCCCTTCCTCATGAAGGAGAGAATTGCACTTGCTGGCTGAACAGCAGCCTTGGAGGACAGAGGCAAAAGGCTGTAACACCTTAAATCTGTATCTCAGAGATTGTAGCAGACATAAGAGATTTTTAGTGGATGCAGTCCTGGTAGCTACCTGTCTCCACCACCTCCAGGAGAGGTTCAGAGGGTGACAGAAGCTCTGCAGAGGACTAAGCACTTCTCTGGGAAAGAGATGATGGGGTTAAAAACAACAGCAGACAAATTTCCAGGTGGAAAATCAACTGAAGGCTTTTAAATCAAAGGACCACCTGGAAATATCTGAGTTGCAGATTGTGGATACTTGCCGAAAATATCACATTCTTGCTGTGCTTACCCTCATGTTCTTTTCCAATTACTTCTCAGAGGTGTGTTGACTCCCACAGCTCCTTGGTGTGGCCACTGGCACATCCTGCAGTGAGCTGGGGGCATGGGAAGACAGCCCTGCAGTGGGCAAAGGGCAGCTGCCCAGTGCCCTGTGTTCCTTGGCAGAAGCTTTGTCATTCCTGCTCACTGTCATCCCAGTTTACTGTCACCCATAATCAGGGATACACTAGTCATTGTCATCCCCTAATCAGGGGTGAAATATGTAAGGAGAGAGATTCCCCTTGTTGCTTCTAGCCACTGAATCACAATCAACATTCAGAAATTGCTCACACTTTTTTTTCCCCCCCCAGTGTAGCTTTCCTATCCCATACAACTGATGTAAATCAATGCATGTGTATGGATTTATGGATCCCTAAATGCCAGGCAAAAACCCTCAGATGCCCAATTTACCCACCTCCTGCCAGTGACAAGGCACATTATAATGGGAGAAACCAGCAGGCACTTTGGAACATTTTTAAGCTCTCCATTCAAGCATTCTTCCCATGGCTGAGATGCTCTGGTCACTTCCCTGGCTTCTTCAGTAGCAAAGTTTCACTGTGAGGGGAGATCACACAGCTTGTTTTCAGATCAGCCCTGCTTGTTTTGAAACGTTCAGAAATTGCTCACACTTTTTTTTTCCCCCCCAATGTAGCTTTTTATAGCCTATCTCATACAACTGATGTAAATCAATGCATGTGTATGGATTTATGGATCCCTAAATGCCAGGCAAAAACCCTCAGATGTCCAATTTACCCACCTCCTGCCAGTGACAAGGCACACTGCCATGGGAGAAACCAGCAGGCACTTGGAGCATTTTTAAGCTCTCCATTCAAGCATTCTTCCCATGGCTGAGATGCTCTGGTCACTTCCCTGGCTTCTTCAGTAACAAAATTTCACTGTGAGGGGAGGCCACACAGCTTGTTTTCAGATCAGCCCTGCTTGTTTTGAAACATTCAGAAATTGATCACACTTTTGTTTTTCCCCCCCAATGTAGCTTTATATAACATATCCCATACAACTGGTGTAAATTAATGCAAGCTCTGCTTGTGTATGGATCCTTGAATGCCAGGCAAACCCTCAGATGTCCAATTTACTCCTCTCCTGCCAGTGACAAGGCACACTACCACGGGAGAAACCAGCAGGCACTTTGGAGCATTTTCAAGCTCTTCATTCAAGCATTCTTCCCATGGCTGAGACTCTCTGGTCACTTCCCTGGCTTCTTCAGTAGCAAAATTTCACTGCAAGAGGGGTCACTGCAAGGGGAGAACACACAGCTTGTTTTCAGACCAGCCCAACTTGTTTTGAAACGTTCAGAAATTGCTCACACTTTTGTTTTTCCCCCCCAAAGTAGCTTTTTATAGCCTATCTCATACAACTGATGTAAATCAATGCATGTGTATGGATTTATGGATCCCTGAATGCCAGGCAAACCCTCAGATGTCCAATTTACCCACCTCCTGCCAGTGACCAGTCACTCTATCTACCCACTGCCATGGGAGAAACCAGCAGGCACTTTGGAACATTTTTAAGCTCTCCATTCAAGCATTCTTCCCATGGCTGAGATGCTCTGGTCACTTCCCTGGCTTCTTCAGTAGCAAAATTTCACTGTGAGGGGAGATCACACAGCTTGTTTTCAGATCAGCCCTGCTTGCTTTGAAAAGCCTGACCCTGAATTTCCTCCACCAGCTAGAGGCAATGTCCCCTGCTAGGACAGGTTGTCACATATCCAAGATCTTGAATGTCTGTGCTTGTTCTTGTCCTTTTTTTCCCCTACTTTTCCCTACTTTTCCTTGCTTTAAACTCAAAGAAAAGAGAGAGCTTATGAAGGAGAAAATTCTACTATTCTTGGGGGGGGATTGGTTTTTCTTCATGCTTTTATATTATGATGGTTTTGAAAAAGGGAACAACACACAGTTTTAAAATTACTCCTGCCTCAGTATAACTTTGTTTCCAGAGCCATCAAAGGATCCTTAGGGTAAATAAGGTATGTGTGTGTGGGTATTATTCTATATTTTTCATCTTCTTTCTGGTAAAACTGCATGTGCCTTTGAAGGATAAAGTTAAATATTTACCCTAGGTCAACCACGGCTGTCTGCAGAGTTTATATTTTGTTGGAGTTTGGGCAAGCAAGTGGTATTTGCAAAATTCCTTGCCTGCCTCTGCTATTGGAAAATGCATTTACAGATGACTTTTTTTCCTACTCAGAATATTTTTGATCAGGTGTGAGCACTTGGCCAGTGTGGAGAAATGCTAAATCAACATGTGACACTGTGGTAGGATTGTGTTTGGGGACTGTGTTATTTCAGTTGCTGGCCAGGAACCTACATGAAGCAGGACCAGAGCAATATTCTTTGGCTCTGTCATCACAGGAGGCCAGGGGGTTTCTTTCTGTGCTTTCAGATGTCTTGAAATCTGGCTCCTTCTGGTAAATCCAGGTAACTATGCATGGGTGGCTGGTCCTACAATGAAGTGAGCAGGCCAGGGGCACTGGGAAGAGCTGAGGAACACATCTCATGTTCCTCTCAGATTCAGACAGAGAGGATTTCTGCAGAGGGGCTGGAGTCTGTCCAAAAACTGCTTGGCATCCCAGGCCCAGCAAAGTCTTCTTGCCAAACTAAAGTCTGCATACCAAGAAAGTGCTCTAGGTCTTCCTGCCACAGCTCACGTGCTGTGGCTCTTCTGAGGGCTTCGTCTTGCTCAGTAGAAAACAAGATCTCTCCCATGAGCTCTTCATGAATCCTCCTCAGAAAAAAGCCACACTGTAATAGAGCCCCTTAGGACACTGCAGGCTGCCCAGCACATCTCCTTTGGGATGTTTGGGAGCACCTTTATTCAAGCTTCTCGTGAAAAACATGACTATAGAATGCCACTCCTTCCTGTCCTCTTCCCTTTCATCTTGTTCCCTCCTCCCCACCATGCCTTTGAGGCATCAAACTACTTCAGATCAAAGCAGTTGCAGGAGATGACTGATGGATGACTTCTCTCCAATGTTCTTATTGGGTCTCCCAAGAACAGAGAGCAAAGAGCAGCCAGACCCAAGGAAAAAGCTGCAGAGAACCTTGCCAGTCTTAGGAGAGGGAAATAGCAGCAGGAAGACGGGGAAGCAGAGGTGGAACAATGAGTGTTCCCTGCTGCTATGCAGGTTTGTAGGAAACGTGGCCTGAGGGCTACTCCAACCTGTGCCAAGTGCTGAGACTTGGGTGGATCAGGTAGGAGACTCAGGGAGCTGCAAACAGCTCTTGGAAGGATTTCCTCTCCTCCCCTAGCAAAGAAATTCAAATCTGATTTCTTCCAGTCTTTGTGTTGACCTTCTGCAGGTGTGGAAAACAGTCCCCTCTGTTTTCTAGGGGCACTAAAATCCTACATTTCTAGGAGGCAACAGCTAGATTACACAGACCCTATTACCCTATTAGAAGCATCCATCTGCACTGATGTGCAGGTGAAACATAGAAGGGAAGGACCTGATTCCCTTAGAGGCATTAAGATCTTTTCATTTCTTCCACTGGAGCCAGAATTTCAAATATCTACCATCAAAAACTGGTGTCAGGTTGAATTTGACTGGAAAACAGCAGGACATCTTCTTTCCTGGGCCAGTGGTGAAAATTATATTGGCTGTTTTTTTCATTGAAAGCAAAAGGATTTTTTAAAATTTTATTTAAAAGCAACTGGGTTTTTTTTTCTGATTGTTTTGTTGTTGTTGTTGTTGTTTCATGATCCCTCTGCTCATTTCTGGAGGAAGCACTCTAGCCCTATGCAGGTGAAAAACACTTAAACAAACAAACAAAAAGAATCTTCAGGTTCCAATAGGGAAAGTCAAAATCCCTAATTTAGAAGCACCAGCGAGGTGGACATTGGAAACATGCAGACTCACCCACTGGAAAACTCCCAAGATCTACAAGCACTGAAATGAAAACATGACACAATGGATCAGTCAACGATTACTACTGGATAAACCAACAGGCTTCAGGGTTAATCACTGCAGCCATCCATGAACTCTCACAGGGCGGAAAAACAGTTTGCTTCTCCTAGAACATCTTTGGGATGATGTCCATTTGTGTGGTGGGAGGTTCACGTGCTCTGGCATCTTCTTGTTGGCAAAAGCATTGTCATCTGGAGATGTGTCAAGAGAGGAAGGATAAGTGTTCAGTGTTTGAATCAAAAAATCAAAAGGGGGGGAAAAAAAGGAAGGGGAAAGTGGGGGAATTCTCATGGTGGGATTGACCAGGAAGCTCAACACCAGAATCCCTATGTCAAAGTGGTTTTTTTTTGAAGTGTTGGCTGTCACCAAACAGCCTCAGCATGGGTTAAAGAATTTTCACTGGGATTTACAGTTCTGGAGGTGTGTTCCTGCAGGTCACCTGGCTCTTCTCCTGCCACTGCTCCGAGCAAGGTCAGTCCCACAAGGACATGGGGGGATACTCCAAGAGAGAAGGAGTCTGCTGTCATATGGTGGAAAAGGTTCTGTGTTAGTTCTTGCTCTGGTCTCATACATGTGCTTCTATCAATTAATTTTCTAATTTAATACATTATTCTTGTTGACGCTTCCCTGAATTTCTCCCCTTGGTTTCAGTTTGCACAAGGAAAAAGCATTTTTGTTTGTTGTTTGGTTTTAGAATCTTTTCTCGACTGATACACGGAATAGATTTCCATATTTTTATATTTATTTTATAGTTTTCTGTTGTAATTTTTTTCCTGCCTTTTTCTTCCCCTTTTCATGGGTAAATGGAAAGAAAAAAGGGTGAGATCAGGAGAGAATGGCAGGGAAAAATGCAAGGAAAAAATGAAGCATGATATTTTCACAAGGAATGCTCTGAAAATATTAATTACAAACTGTTTTAGAAATCTTCTAAATTCTTCTAACTGTTTTACAAATCTCCACCTCCTGATGGAGAAAGAAACAATTACGTTGGACAATAACTTGTTTATTATTCACAAATCTATTTCCAGAAAAAAATTCAAACCTGATTTTAAAAGATCTACATAAATTTTTTTGTTCCTTTTGAGGTTTGTGAAATTGTATGTCTTTAAAAGTGTTTGCAGACACTTGTTTTCCTGTTTAGTCTCTGTTTCCTATCTCTGCTGATTTGATGGGACATTGATTCACAGACTTCCACAAACCAAGTGTTACTCAAAGGGAAAATTATCAGGGAAAAAAAAATACAAAATCAATAAGAATTTGCTTGTATTGTGAGTCTAATTTCAGTGCAAGAGTGAACCAAGAATTTTCATCGAACTCTAAAAGTGGATGGTGGTGGACACAGCTGCTTGTCAGTGGTGTTGTTACCTATTTACACACAGACAATTCCCAGGAGCTCCAGCCATGGTATAGTGATCTTCAGGTCTATCCATGAGATTGGGAAGTAGAAAAGTCTTATTAAATCAGGATTATTGTCCAGCCTCTTTAATTAGCCCAGTCTACCCAAAAAGCAGATGTATGGCTGGTTGTTTTCACAGCGTGTTTTCTGCTAGGCTGTGCTTTGCTGATGTCAAGGGAATGAGCTGAAATGGAGCCCCTGACAGAGCCCAAACACCAGCTGGAGCTCCTGGCAGTGCCCTTGTGAGCAAACATGACAGTACTGCACCCACCAGGCTCTTGTGGGTTTGAAAGCCCCACGTGGCCCTTTATCAGCCCCATGTGTTGTCACAGAAAAAAAGCTGCTGCTTTTGGCACATCTCAGGCATCACCCCAGCTGCTGGTCAGGGTGGTCAGGGCCATTTCAGACCCAAGTGATGAGAAGATCCAGAAGGCTCAATCTAATTCCTGTGGCCCATTTGCCTATGGAGAAACTAAAGCGGCTACTCTGATATGTGAATAAACCAGAACTTGTCATCTTTGCAGGGCTTTCTTCTCATATCCCGTTTCCTCGAGCTGTAACACAAGAGCCACCAGGATCCATCTGTATCTACACCTGTCTGCTCCTCAGACCACCAGCTTGTGTGGTCAGACACGGGTTTCCTCAGGGAAGGGTGCTCACAGTCCCTGTGTCCACGTCACCCTGTCTGTCCCTGATGAACCCATGGAAGTGCTGAATGTCCTTGGTTGTGTGGACAGGGGACACAGACATGACCTGTCCTGGGGCAGAGGATGGCTCCTGCCTCCATGAGGGGTTCCTGGAGAGGAGAGGGGGACACCGAGGGCACATGTGAACCCCACTGATGGGGACAAATGTGTGAGTTGTGACGACATTGAGGGGGTCTCTGAAGGGAACACTGATGGGGATGTGTGGAAACCACAGGGACACTGAGGGGACATGATTGAACCATGAGATCATGGAAGGGGACATGGAGAACCTCCATGACGGGTTCCTGGAGAAGGGGACACTGAGGGGGACATGTGTGAGCCATGGATGCACTGAGGGAACGTGATTGAACCATGAGAACATGGAGGGGGACATGGAGAACCTCCATGAGGGGTTCCTGGAGAGGAGAGGGGGACACTGAGGGGGACATGTGAACCCCACTGATGGGGACAAATATGTGAGTTGTGAAGACATTGAGGGGTCTCTGAAAGGACATGTGAGCTGTGGGAACACTGGTGGGGACGTGTGCAGACCACGGGGACACTGAGGGGATGTGATTGAACCATGGAAACGTGGAAGGGGACATGGAGAACCTCCATGAGGGGTTCCTGAAGAGGAGAGAGGGACATTGAGGGGGTTGTGTGAACCCCACTGATGGGGACAAACGCGTGAGTTGTGAAGACATTGAGGGAGTCTCTGAAGGGACATGTGAGCTGTGGGAACAGTGGTGGGGATGTGTGCAGACCACGGGGACACTGAGAGGATGTGATTGAACCACGAGAACAAGGAAGGGGACATGGAGAACCTCCATGAGGGGCTCCTGGAGAGGGGGACACTGAGTGATGTGTGTGAGCCATGGACGCACTGAGGGGACATGATTGAACCACAAGAACATGGAGGGGGACATGTGTGAGCTGTGGGGACACTGAGGGGGGCATGTGTGAACTATGGGGACGCTGCAGGGGTGTGTACGAACCATGACAATACTGAGGGGGGACAGTAAGGGGACACGTGTGAGCCACGGGGACATGGAGATGAACAGAGGGGACACATGCGAGCCCGGGGACACTGAGGGGATGTGATTGAGGGGACACGTGTGACACTACGGTGGTGTGTGCCAACAACGGCGATCCTGAGGGAGGACAATGGAGGGACAGGTGTGACCCACAGCGACATGACGGCAGACGCTGTGGGGACCATTGTAAACTCTATCACACCGGAGGGGTGTCGTGTAAACTGTGGGGAGACACGCGTGATGTGTGGGACACAGAGGAGGTCTGAAGGTCACGGAGGGGCCTCACACCACCCAAGGCCGGGCCGGGGGCGACGGGCATTGCGGGCATTGCGGGCCCTGAGGCGGCGATGGCGCGGAGCCAACCCGCGCCCGGCGGGCATGGGAGGGCGGACCGGGAGCACCGCGCTCCCTCCCCCGGGCGGAGCCGGCACCGTTCCCGGGCTTGGGCGGGGCGGAGCCGCCGTTGGAATAATAGGCGGTGAAGCCAGGGCGGCGCC
>JBBMKD010000145.1:15049771-15088376 GCA_037834095.1 Argya squamiceps
CTGAGGGGCTGCCGCGGGTTCTTGCGGCGGAACGCGCTGGTGCTGCTGACGGTGTCGGGGGTGGTGGCCGGCGTGGCGCTGGGGGCCGCGGTGCGCGGCGCGGCGCTGGGCCCGGCGCAGATCGCCTACCTGGCCTTCCCCGGCGAGCTGCTGCTGCGGATGCTGCGCATGGTGATCCTGCCGCTCGTGGTCTGCAGCCTGGTGTCGGGCGCCGCCAGCCTGGACACCCGCTCGCTCGGCCGCCTGGGTGGCATCGCCGTCGCCTATTTCCTGGGCACCACGCTGCTCGCCTCCGGCCTCGCCGTGGCCCTCGGCTTCATCATCCGCCCCGGCGCCGGAGCGTCCGCGCTCAACACCCAGCTGGAGCTGCAGGGCGCGCTGCCCGCCACCAGAAAGGAGACGGTGGATTCCTTCCTCGACCTCATCAGGTGAGGCCGCCCCGCTCCCCCTCCTTCCCCCGCCCTTCTCGCCGCTGGAGGATGATGACAGACCCGGCAGTGTTGCACACTACGGCTGGGGAGCCCTCCTCCTCCTTCTCACGCTCCTTCATCTTCTTATCCTCCTGCATCTTCTCATCTTCCTGCACCATCCCCTCGTTTTTCTCCTTCTCCTCAACCTCCTTCTTCTTCATCTTGCCATCCTCCCCATCCTTATCCTGGCTTCTCCAGAAGCAGGGCTCTCTGCCCAAGTACCCGCAGCCCGCTCAACTGTAGAGCTGCATGATGCTCTGCTTTCTCCCTGCTTTGTTTTTAATTTTGCCTGGGTGTCTGCAAGGATGAGTCGAAACTTGCTGAGAGTTTTGGGTGCCCAGGCCCGTTTTTTGGTTCTTCCTGAAAAGGAGAGCAGCTCCTGGGTGCTGTGGCTGCAGGGCAGGCTTTGCCTGGCACCTTCCCCTGCCCTGCTGCCTGTTGTTGCCTGTCTCCTGCAGGCAGGGCAGGGCTGGGCAGCTCTTCTCATCCCTCACACACACCTTTTTCTTTAATTCTCCAACACTTCACCCAGTCTGCTCACCCAAAACACCTATCTATCTGCCTCTTAGAGTGCCCTCCCATTGGTGTGGGCATGGAAACGCAGACCTGTAATTCCATGGAGGACCAGCCTTGTAATTCCTTGGAGGATGTACCCTAAACATCATCCAGTGTGAGGATGCTCTGTATGTTCCTGACCTTCCCATCCCACCTCTGCATCCTGCAAAGACAAGACTTGCATTCCCCAAATCTATCTGCAAACAAGGCTTCCACTTCCACTCAGATGGTAGTGGCTTTGTGTATCTTTACTCCTCCTTGCAAAGTTGCAAACTTCACCTCTTTTTATTTTTGTTTTTCTCAAAGCCCAGGTCTTGTTGGGATCTGTGTGGCTTTTTAAATAAGATCAGAGCACTCAGACAAACGAGGCAGGCATGCAGATGGTGCTGTGAGTATTGGCCTTCCAACTGCATTTCCTTGTGCTTTGCACCCAGGTTCAAACACAAGAATAAGGGAGGTGACCTGTGTCACAGCAAAGTGAAAAGCTGAGCTGAGTGGATATTCTGGTAGTAACAAAGCTGAGTGGGTTTTTTTATTATTATTTTGATTGTTTGCTTTGCTTTTACAAGTCCAGTTTTTCAGCTGAGACACTTTTTTTTCCTCTCTGTCTGGACAAGTGGATGTGGCAACAAAGATAAAAAGACTTTCTAAAAAAAAAAAAAAAAAAGCAAAAACACCAACCAACCCCAAACCCAGAACTGTATTTACAAATTCAGGTTAATGTCCTTTTCTCCCCCTGAGACGAGTATGTTCCCTTTGGACAGAAAGTAAGTCTGGTTTGTTCCCCTGGCAGACATGTGCTCAGTGTCCTCAGCTCACCTCTCCCTCTCTTAAGAACTGACAATTAAGGACCTTTCTTAAGGTCCTGAAAGCATGTTAAAAAGGAACAGCAGGACAAGGGGAGTAGGCAGCCTGGCTGTGGTGATGATAATGTGAATGGAGGGGAGGAAAGTGAAGGAAAATTGCCAAAAAAAAAGGAGTAGGGACACCTGGGAGAGTTGGGAAGACACAGCACATCCTGGCCTGGCTGTAGCTGGTGTCACATCCCTGTGTCACCTGGCTGCAAGGAGTAGGATGGAGGTGAGGGACAGGCCAGGGATGTTCTGCTGAGCTTCAGGTAAAATCTAAAATCTAAAAATCTAAAATTCAGAGCAGACAGCTCTATGTGGGTCTGGCCTGTAAATGTAGAGTTCATCTTCAAAGGGGTTGTGATGGTGATGGGATTGAGTCCCTAATTCCAAAGGAGGGCTCATAATGATGAGAGTTGGGAAAAACCTGGTGGGTTGTAGAGGAATTTCCTTCCAGGAACAGGAACTTTCCCACAACACATTTATGGGGGGCTGTGAACACATTTTTTTTCCTTGGAACCCCAGGGGAGGGCTGTTGCAGCCACACTGTTGGGCAGTCAAGTTGTTACAGCAGTGACAGTGAAATCCAGTCCAGTTTGGACACAGCCACCACTAAAACTTCCAGTCTTAGCACAAATCCCTGACAGACTGAGGGCTGTAGAGAGAGTGTGATTTTCAGGAAATAAGATCTCTCTCTGCCATGTAATGTTGTTTTATTTTTTTTTTTTTGTTCTTTGAAACAAAAAAAATTCTTTCTGTATTTTTTGTTCTTGCAAACGTGAGTGTTTTGGTTTGAGCACTGAAACAAAAAAATTCTTTCTGTATTTTTTGTTCTTGAAAACGTGGGTGTTTTGGTTTGAGCACTGAACTTGGTCCCTGCTGTGATGGAACTTAGCAGAGCAACCTCATCTTGGAGATAACAAAGCCTTGATTCTATAGGGCCTGGAGGGTTGAAATGATTGATTTTTGTGTGGGTGGATCTTGCTCTTTGCTTCTCCTTTTATCATCTCCTTTGGCCATGAAACTTTCTATTAGATGCAAGGAAAAATCTGTGCTTCAGTTGTGGCCCAAGACTGACTGTGGTTTCACAGGAAAGGTAAAAATCACTTGCAGGTGGGTAAAACTGAGTCCCCCACAGCACTGAAAACCACTGTAAAACCTGACCCAAGGAAGAAACAGCAAAGATGGATTCACAGCTGTCACTGTTTGCTTCTGCAGATCACTTCTGCCTTTTGGGAAGTCTATTAGGTAATAAATGACCAAAGGTGTTGCTTTTCATTGTTGCAGTGATGTCTGGAAGCCAGCTTAGCTCTTGGTTTTCCTTTTCAAGATCTAAACCTTCCCCATAAACGTGTCTGGGCATGGAGAAACAACCTCTGGAAAAACAGATTTATCTTGGGCTTTGGTGTCAAGTGAATGATGACTCACTGGTGAACCCAAAGGCTGTCTGTGTTTTATTTTGTTTGATTTTGTCCATTGGCCATAACCTCCAGGTCTGATTTGGTTTCCCTTCTGGCAAGTACAAGAGGCAAGCAAGCCTTGAGCATGTCTGGTCAGGGCTTAGGCACACTGTCCTCTGCCAGCAGAGATGTCATAAAGTGGGTTTTTGTGCCCCAAAACAAAGATGCTGATGGCTCATTTCAGGTCTGTCATGTGTGGAGTTTCCTAAAGAAGGCAGTCATCGTGGGAGGGGATCAAGCAAGAGTTCACAGCAACTTCCTCAAGGCTGATGGCTTCACAAAAAACACCCAGAACTCAAGGCAGGAACTTAAATTCCTTAAATCTGTCAGCAGAAGGTGAGGGGAGTGAAGGGAAATTTTAGAATTTCTGGGTTTTTTTTTTCCCTTACTCATTTATTTAGTGGAGAAGACAAAACAACAGAGAATCAAGAGAGCTTGATTGTGAGGTGGTTGGGACAAGGATGGGACACCAACCCCCTGCTGACACAGCCCACGTGCAGGAAAAGCAGCTGAAGCAGCAGGGTGAGGTGTTTTGCAAGAATCTATTGATCTGTTAACACTTTGGATGGGCAGTTGTCACCACTGAAGGGTTCTCAGTGAGGTCAGGGTTTTGTTCTAGCTCTGATTTATATTTGCTGATCCAACAAAATGGAATGGTTTCACGGGAACCTATTGATCCTGTCAAAATTCCTGTCAGTGGGTGATTGTGGTGTTTCATTTCAGCGAGGTCAATGTTTTGCTGTCATTTGATACAAAGGACTTAAGTAGAAAATCTCACTCATCAAAAAAGGAACATTTCAACAGGGTATTTTACACCTTTTTTTAAGTGGAAAAAAGGATCTAAACCAGGCTTTCCTTGCCCAATTTTGGGATGAAAACATGTTTTGCAACTGCAGAATTGGCTTTGGGGAAGAGAATTCTGTTTTTAATCCAACAGTCCGGGAAGGGAAGGAGGTAATCCCTTTCTTTTTATTAAATAGGAAGAGTGCACAGAGGTCCACACCTCTGCCCCAAGCAGTAAGGTCAGGCTTTCCCAGTTTGCTGGCAAATCTGCAAAAACTCTTTAAATTTTATTGCTTCTCAATGCCCTCTCTGTGTCCCAGCTGAGGTGCCAAAGGGAGCCCCCACAGCAAGCTCTTGCCTTTGCTCTGGGAAGGCAGTCACCCAAAACCAGCACCCATCTCTGAAATCCCAGCGTGGAAAGGCAGTAAAATGTGACTGTTAAAGGAGGAGGGGGAGATGCCACCTCTGAATTCATAAATAGAATAAAAAGTGTCCAGGCAGTGGCTGCAGTAGCACCAAGAGACAGGCTGAGCTCTGGGTTTGAGGCTGGTGGCAGGTTCTGAAAGGGAAGGGAGCTGTCCCACTTTGCTTGTGTCACTTTTCTGAGTCTGGAATCTCTCCCAAAGGGCAGGGATTGCTGACTGAGTTTTGTGGGAAGAACTCAGTGTTTTCATTCATGTGGCTGCACTCTCTTGGCAGGGCTTTTTCAGTGAGCATTTCTACTCCTTTCATTTGTTCCTTATGTTTGTTACCTTTTACTACCGACTCCCCCCAGTTACTTTTTATTTTCCAAGCATCAAAAATACAGACTGGACCATTGTGGCAAAAAAGTATCAAATATCTGCTGTAAGTAAACACATTTTCAAGTTTTTCTTTATTAAAATAAATGCACACTCACAAATTAGAGTATGTGCAGGGCATGTGTTGTACATCCACATACCAAAAACCAGATGAGGAAAGTTGCTGTGTGATATTGACTGAAAATCTTGGGGCAGAAAGAAGAAATGAAAGTGCTGCAGGAATTTGAAGTGGGCTCTGGCATTTTACCACAGATGGCAATAAAGCTGCTGCAACTGGACCTGCACCATTGGAAAAACCCCTGAAAACTGGAGAGAACCAACACAGAATATTTTTTGTAGACTCCCTCAAAAAAATCTGTTTTTTGACAGCCAGGTTTTTGGCCTCAGAAGTGGAACCTTTTTGTAAGAAGCAATGCAAGAGGAATGCACAGCATTTTAGGGTTTCATTCCATGTGCCTGGGTTTCCCTTCAGGCTTTTGCTGCCAGAGCAAAGTTGTTTGCAGAGCTCCAGCAAACGAGTGGTTCAGAACCAGTTGTTAATAATAATCCCTTGCACATACAATGGAGGAGTCCCTGTGTAATCCTCATCCCACTGGTGGAAAGACACAGCCCTGTAAAGAAGAGAGCAATTCCACCAGAATATCAAAATTGAGGAGGGGATTTACAGCTGCCCTTTTCTTCCTCTGCCAGCTCCAGGTTCCCTTAGTTGTTTAGGATTCCCAAGAGTGGATGTTGCACCTAAACTAAGATTTCCACAAGTGGCATCTTCCTGGGAACTACTGGTTCTGTTTCTGACTGGCAGGAGCAGCTTTTCATGGGAAGAAAAAGCTTTTTTCATTTATCCAGCTGTGCACAGGGAGAGGGGGTGATGAGCACAGGAAATGCCCCAACACTGTAACACCCAGCCTTGGTGCTGCTACTTTCTTGTTTCTGTTTTCAGAGGATCTGAGGGAGGGGTGCTTTCTCATGCTGTGTGTTGCATGGAGCTTTCCTGGCTCAGCCCAGCCCCAGGACACAGCTGTCCCCCCTTTGGCAGCTGGCCAGTGCATTTCTGAGCTTTTTTTGGGGCTGTCTGTGCAGCTTGCAGCAGGCAGAGAGAATCTTTCCTGGCAGGTGTTTGGGGAGGGGAGTGAAGTCTGTCTGTGCCACCTGCTTCACTTTTCTGGCACAAAGGAGTTGGGGTGTGTGTGTGGGGTGAGGTTCTGGCAGCAGTGGGAACACCTGGGGTACAGGCACAGCTGTCCCCTGCCATGGGGGACTGTCCCAGGCCTGTCTCCCTGCATTTGGGGCCAAGGCTGTCTGATCCCACACTGCTGTGCAGGGCTCCTTATCACCCAGAGCCAGGGTTTGGCCAGCACCACCTTCTTGAGATAATCCACATCTGCTTCAGGAGGGTGACTGTGTTCTCTGCCACAGGGCTGTCAGAAACAGTCAGCAACCCACACAGCCAGGGTGATTCCCCTAAACTCCACATTTGATCCAGGCACTCAAAGCACAAAAAACTCCCAAACTTTTGGTCCTGGCAGAAAAGCCAGCTGGCAGACACTCAGATTTCATTTGCATGCCCAATTACCCAGCTCATCAGCTTTTTCTTTTGTTGGTTCACCCTCACAGGAGGGATGTCCACACTTCACCTCTGCCCACAGGGCCAGAGCTGTGTCTGTGTTTCTGTGCTGGGTGAGCTTCACCTCAGCAGCTGTGAGGAGCAAACACAAGTCCCTGATGGGCCCAGGCAGCTCAGCAGGGAGTTTTTCTCTCTCCCTGAAGCATGCAGCATCTTGCCCCCTTTTTTAGGCACTGCCCTGGTGTTCTTGCACTAATCCATCCCAAGGTAAGAATTTTTGATCTAACCCACCTGTAATTAAAGCTGAATTTAACTCACATGCTGACTAATCTTAGGAGAGCAATAAATGCAGCCTGTGCAGACCTGGTGCCTGTAAGATAAACCATTTTATTTGTTGGTTCCTTTTAATGACCCAACACCTTTTGTTCTTAAGCTTTGGGATTTGAAACAGAGGCAAAACATGTGTGATTTTGTGTGACTTTGCTATTTTGCCCTCAGCTGTACTTAGAAATTGGATTGAACAGAACATACAACTCCTTCTGAGCTTAAGATCCCAAGTTTTTACTTGACAAATTGTCAAGTCCTGCAACTGGTGCTGGAGGAATAAAGAAGTGTCTACTCTAGGTTGCTTTTTAGCATTATTCCCACTTGAAGTAAGAACCTGCCCCTTGCCTTGCTGGAGCAGAGTTGCTGGCATCACTTAACTGTGTGCTTTAAATATATGCTTGGAGATAAGTTAATGTTTAGTTACTGAGGCCCATGCCTGACATACTGTGCAAATTATGGAGGGTTTGGTTTCCTGGCCACATTTAAACATTGGAGAACAGTGGTGTTTAGGCTTTAGGATTGCTTCCTTTGGTTTTGTTTTCATCAAGATGGAAAAGCTGATTTAAAGAGAAAAAAAAAAAGAATTGATTTGTGGTTGGTTTTCAGTCTTTTTTCATCTCTTTGCTTCTTCAAAGTCCAGTCAGTTCTTTTTTTAAAAAAAGTAATCATCCTGCTATGAGAAGCTGAAAAGGAATATCCTTCTTTTCCCAACAGCATGAGCCCATTTGTATATGTGATATTTTACTCCTGATAAAAGCAAGTTTGCTTTTACTTCACTCAAGGTTTTTTATCCACCAGAGGGTTCCAGCTGTGCAAGAACTGAAGCATGTTAGCTGTTCCATTGATCTTATTTGACCAATTCTTTAAGGTCTTTGCTGAGTGAGAGCTCAATCTCCTGCTTTTCAGACCCCCAGCTGTATTGTCAGCTTTTTGAGGAGAAAAAGTTGCTGTTTCTTTCATGCTTGGTGGAATATAGACTCCATAAGACAAATTATTTTTGCAGCAATCCTCCTAATACACTTGTAGTGCATCAGAGAGAGAGAGAGGCTGAGCTATTTCATATCAGGCAGGTGTTTGATGAAGTTCCATGAACTTTACAGTTGCTGTCAAGGCTGTGGGAAAACTCCCTGTGTGGCAGGAGAGCAGAGCCATGCAACCAAAAAGGCCAAAGTCCTTATCTGGGCCATATTTTAATCTCCCTCTCGCTCTCAAAGATTTGACTCTGCTGCTCCTTTTCTTGCTCTGGTTTGGATTTGCACATTCCATGGCATCTGTGGGATGACCACAGCCTGGTTTAATGTTTGCCTGGGTAAACTGTGGCAGAAACTGGGGGAAGTCAGCAGGGCACAGCCTGGAGGGAGCTGCAGCTTCCTTGGAGCAAAGGATGGGGAGCAGCTCTCCAAGTGTTTTTTACCACAATTAACTGGCTCTGGGTGAGGTTTTCTGTTTCCTCACCATAACAGTCCTTGTGTCTCTGTGATGCCTTTTACTGGCAGCATTTTCAGCTCATACCCACCTCATTCCTGCCCTCACCAGCTGGGGTCCTGCCATAACCCCAGAGCTCAGCTTTTGTTCTTGTTTTTCCTTTCTGACACAGAAAACCAAGAGCTGTCATTTGGCTTGGGGAACACGTGCTCTTTGCCCACGAGGGGAGAAAGGAATGACAGCATTAAAACCAACTCTAAGGCACCACAAGAAGCTTGGAAGAATGCCCTGCTTGGCCCAGTTGGCTATTTTGATTTCCTGTATCCATACTGGATGGTCAGGAAGAGTGTCCATCACTCTGCATGCTGCCCTCTCATCACCACCCTGGTGCTGGATTGGCATTTCTGTGTGAGGGCACTGCTGGATTCACATGTTCCATAGGAGTTGCCTGTGTTGTCTAAGCCCTTGCAGAGAAATCTGGCCTGTGATTCTGTTCTGCTCTGCCTTGGTGATCAGGGAAGCTGCCTGAAGGGTTAAGCCACTCTCCTGAGTGGATTTTGCTGATTGGATTGTCCTTCATGTTGGTGCTGTGAGGGAAGTGTAATCACATGAGCCACGTTAAAACCTGCCTGACGCTGGAGGCCACGAGCTGCTGCTGCTGTGGCTGAGCCAGTTTCTGTAGCCACTGGGCCAATAATAAATGGGTGTGTGTGACAGCACTGTGTGTGATTGCCTCTGGTGGCCCTGCCCAAAAGGTGAGGTGTGGCACCTGTCACCTCTTCCATGTGTGCCAAGGAAGGTGGCACCCACACCTCTGGGCACACAGCGAGCTCCACGCTGCTGGAATATCTTCTGTGCTGCACTCCTCACCAGTGCCAGCGTGCTTACCTTTGGAAAAGGAATTCTCAGAGTAAGGTACATTGATGCATTCATTTCAGAAGCTCTCCATGACCTGTTTCATTTTCTTGTTTGTTTTTTACAGGAACCTGTTTCCTGCAAATCTTGTTGCTGCAGCTTTCCGAACGGTAAGGTCTGTGTGGACTTGGGACAGGAGCCACAGTGCATAGGCTCTGTTGTTGGAAGAGGACTAGAAAGATGGTGTAGAAAATGCCAGGAGTTAATTTAGCAGGTAGGGTTTAGTTAATTCAGCAGGTAGGGTTGTTAAAAGCATGTGATATAGTCAGAGTTTCCACGGCAAATGATTTGGAAAATATCCCTCAAACAAAAGGATATTCAAAGCCCATCTTTTCTACCTTCACCAAAAATAACTCTTTTTGGGTGCAGTGGCAACCCTGCTTTGTGTCAGGCTGCAAACCATTTTGCTTTGGGAATCCTTTGGCTCTGTAGTTCAGAGCTGGGCTTAGAACAGGCAAGGCTGAAGACCTTTAGGCTCCCATGTGTGTAAGCATCACCTGTTGCCTGATGGGTTTATTCAGTAGTATCCATTGTATATTGGTTAATTACTGGGTTAATTACTCAGCCTGGTTTTCTCTTCCAACAGAGACTATGTGTGCTGGGATGGTAACTGGCAAAGTGTGGTTGAAACTGATGGATAGGAGCTGCAGGGCTCCAAAAAAGATTCTGATTTAGTTCTCAATGCTGATTTTATATGTCAGGATAGAGAGTGTTGAGAATATTGTCATGGGGCAGAGTGATTCTTTATGATACAGGAGCAGAATAATAGCTTTTGCCTTCATGGTGTTCTGTGGGTTTGCTTTTGTATCAAAACCAAGGGCAAACTCTTAAAATCAAGTTGCATTTTGCATGAATATATAATACAGTATATATTCCAGGAGTAAAACCAGAAGCAGTACAAAAATAACCCTATGGAAAGGATATTTTGTGATGCTTCTAGTGTCAGGGCTGTGGTGTGACAACAGCATTTCTCTTTTCCTCTGTGCTGCTGTTGTCACAGGCACTTGACAAGGACAGAAGCTTTTCTTTCCCTCCTTTTAGATTTAAAGAAAACAAGCCCAAAGAAGTGCCCTCCTTTTGTGAGGTGTCTAGTTTATTTATCAAAGCAAACTGTTGCCCTAGATTTTAGATATTGTGCTGACAGTTTTAATGCCTGCCTCACCGTTTTTGTTTGGTTGTGGTTTTTTTTTCTTCCCTGCAGTATGCTACAGACTATAGGATGGTGCTCAGGAACATTACCTCTGGAAATGCCACAAAGGAAAAGGTAAGATCACTTAAGAGTTTGGAGAGAATGAGGGTTTTTTTTCCCCTCTACCCAAGGCTCTTAGAAAAAAAAAGAGTTTTGTTGGGTTGAGAACTTTTTCATGTTGCTGAAATTCTGTTTGAAGCAGTAACAAGTGGTCTGAAGGAGTAAAAATTACAGACAGAACATTACAAATAGGCTACTCTTGCAGTGGTGTCAGAAAGGGAACTGATGTGTAGGAGTAGACAAAGTAGAGAGTGGTATCTTCCATGTGTAGATGGTAGGACTTCCAGAAATGCTCTGGATCCCACTGAGTGTCACTTCTCCAGGAGACAGGAGATAGGGCATAGACAGGGCTATCAAATGTGTTTATGATTGGCCAGAGCCCAGCAATAATTACAGTTGTCTTACAAAGACCATGCTGGGAAACAGACCCAGGCTCCCAGCCTGCAAGGTGTCACCTTGCCCCAAAAATAAAGTGGGATGGGATTTTGGGGAGACTGCTCTGAGAAATTACTTTCAAGGTGATTTTCTCTTCCTCAGGTTCATTCTGGCTGTCTGAGCTCAGTATCAGATGTTGGGTTACTCTGTTTTTAATATGAATTCCCCTGGGGCAAGAGACTTGTAAGGTTTGCATTTGTCATGGAAGGGCTCAGCTGGGCTTTGCCCAGCAGTTTGTAAGACTGGGAATCAGGGAAAAAACCAGTTTTTGCTCACCCAGAGGGACTCTGGAGCCTGTGCCTGAGCACAGCATTGTCTTCATTACCTTCTCCTCCCTGAACATGGTGTGTGAGCAGGTGATGCAGTGCAGAGTGTTTGCTTCCAGCCCTGGGCTGAACTTTCCCCAGCCCTGCAGGCAGGGTGACAGGGATGACACACAAATAGAGCAGGGACAAAGCTGTGCCTTTCCTGGGAGCCCTGGCACCACAGGGTGAGCAGTTCCACTGGGGAAGGAGGTATCTCCCCCTGTCCCTGTGCCTGCTGGATCCCAAAAAAGCACTTTCTCCCTCCTGTCCTCAGGCAGGACTTGCCCCTGCAGCTTTGTGCTGCTGCAACACATTCAGGGTGAAAGGCTGTAGCAAAGTGCACTTAGATTTGTGTGTTTGTTGCAGAGTGCCACATTTAAGCAAGGGTAAATGAAAGGGGAGTAAGGCTTTTATTTATCTTCACTGTCAGGTTTGATGTGGGCTCCATAGCAACCAGGCATGGATTCAGGCTATATCCACATCCATTGGACTGAGTGCTGGCTGTCAAGTGCTTCTTTAATGCTTGTTCAACACCATCCCATTTCCCTAAGAGATAAGAATGCATCTTTAAAATGCATAATTTTTTTCATTTTTCCTCTCTCTTTTTCCTGCTTGTCAGTCTCCTGTTCTATCAGAAAAAAAATATTCTGAATGACTATGCCACTGGTGTCTGGTTTTGTGATGATGTAAAGGTTATTTCTGCTATTATTTTTCCAAAATCTTTTTCAAGTTGTTGGAGCAAAACCAGACTGAGCTCCTTGAATTCCAGAAGACGCCCTCCTGTCTCTAGGGAAGGAACAGACCAAACCAAAAGAGAGCATCACCTCAGTTTTGTCAGCTCACTTTCAGTACTGCTCTGACCACAGGATTTATGGATAGATGAGCATTAGCTTTGGAAAGAAGAGTGTGATTTTTTTGGGATATCACAGTGACACAAGTTTGGTTCCAGGGGAATAAGATCATATCCCTATCTGCTTTTTTTCTTTCAGCAGCAGAATATCTGAGTGAAGAGGAGAAATGAGTATGAATAGTGTAGAGCAAAATTTTCCATTGGTTATATTTTCCCCCCACTGGTTACTAGGCCCTGTCTTCTCCTGCTGATGAAGTGAGCAGTGGGACGTGTAGCTGTTTGCTCAGCCATGTCCTTTTTTTGTTGTTCCACATGCTCACCTCATGTTTACCCAGCTTTTATGGCCACATCCTCTCTGTCTCTTTGGCAGCAAGGCTTCCTGGGGCACAGACTATCTCACTTCACCATCTGCAGCACAGGGAGCCTGGAGGGGCTCAGTTCCTCCTTGGACAGGAGTAAAAATACACAACCCAGTGGTTGTGTATTTCTTCCTCACATCACATGGCTGCATTTTCTTTCCAGCCACCTACTACTGGGACTGTTCAAGTTGTTTCCTTGATAAGAGTTTTTCTTTCAAGAGCTAAAAAACAATGGGATCTTCAGAAAAGGTTCAAGGACCAGAAGAGCTCCATGGATCTTCCTAAGAGAATGCACAATTTCAGACAAACAATACCACGTCCCATGGTTTATCCAGAAACAAAGTTCTCATTAAAGCTGGTTTTGTTTGGTTGTCCACAATGCTGCTTGGTTTGGCTGCCCCTTTGGGGGTGATGCACTCTTCTGTGACAGTACAAAAAGGCTGTTCAGCATCTGCCAGATTTTGAGGCTGGGATTGTGAGGATTTTCTGGCTGGATTCATTCCATGTTGTGAATTCCAACGAGGTGGAATTCCCTGAGTGCTGCAGATCCCCCTCTGGATTTGCAGGGAGAAATTCCTTGCAATAAATTAATATTCTAGGCAAGTGGTGCATCTTCTGCCTACATCTGCAGTGTTGGGAGGTGATGGTGAGTGTTGTGTGTGTTGTAAAGAAATGGGTAAGAGAGAGAAAAAAAGACCTGAAAGTGGGGACAGGATAGCAGCAAATAGAGGGAGACAATTCACAAGCTTTTGGCAGCAGCACACACAGTCATCTTCTGGTCACCAAGAGGTCAGGGAGTCCCCAGGTAAGAAAATCCAGGCCAGAAGGGTTGGTGAGTGTGAGCATTTGGACAGCAGCAGCAGCAGTTACCACAGTGCTGGGAGCAGGGTGGACAGAGACCTGTCCAAGGGTGAAAAAAGATCATTTAATGTCATTTTGGAGAGTAGATTTCTCTCCCAGCAGCATCCAGGGCTGTAACAGCATTGAAACACTGAATTTCTGTTCTACAGCAAAGTTTTATGTGATTTTTTTTTCAGAATGGAAACAAAAACAAAAGAGTATTCGCTATTTTTAGGACTTTTTTTTTTTTTTTGAGGAATGGTTTGAGCCCATTATGGTAAAATTCTGTTCCAGCTAAACTTTTCATATTACCCCTGTATCAAATGAACCCAGTATAAAATGATGTATATTATAAAATAACATCCCATGTACATATCAAATGAACCCAGTATAAAATAATACATATTATAAAATAACATCCCATGTACACAGATGGTTTGTTTAATTAATAGGAAGGTATCATTTTTTTTTGTTTTAACACAGAAGAGTTTAGGCCTTTCAGTCACAAAAACCAGAATATAGCCAAAACTATCCAGACAGAAAAGTGTTAGTGTGTGTGCCAGCATGTTTCTTCAGATATCTCTGGAGATATCACTGTGCTTCATGTTTAATGTCCATCCATGATCTCAGTTCTTTCAATCAGGAATCCAATAAATAGTGGCAGCTTAGCCCTTGTCAAGCAACTACCATAAAAAATTGTAGAATCCATATCTAATTATTTTTTACCTAGTGAATAAAAAAAGCCAGCACCTTCACTGTTTGTAAACACTTCTTTTAACAGTTTAACCTTCCTGCTTTTGTGTATAATTTACATTTTATCCCCTTCCCTGCACGACTTGGTTTCCACCTGCCAGTGAGAAGCAGTCCAGTTCAGCAGTGTACTTCCAGCAAAAACATCAATCTTAAGCAGGCTGGTTTTATCAGATTTAGCAGATCACTATCCTGAGTTCTTTAGTCAATAATCATTCCAAACTTTTAGCTCAGAATGTATTTTTCTTTCCCAGTGTTGAGCTAGTGTCCACTTCAACTAGCCAAAAGGCCAAAACTTGTACACAAACCTCATCTGTTGTAGAAGTTCTTCCAAATAAAACAACAATTTGACATGTTTGTACTGCCAAGTTGGAGGGAAAAAAAACCCAGTTTGTCAAAACAATTACATTTTTATGGAGCCACAAGAGCACTCATTCAGTTCTTGTGATGCTACATTGCCAAAGAGAGCTCTGGCTCTCTTTGAGAAGCAAACCATGAAGGACTAACAGAGCAGACATGTGGGTAGACTAGTTTTTGTCAATAGGTGGATCCTGTTTTTCTCCTCTTGTTTTTCCCAGGCAGTGACAGATTTCTGAGAAGGGGACCAGGTTCTCTCTCTCCCACAGCTGGCATGGACAGATGAAGGAGTAGATTGCCACAATTTGCTGCCTTTTTGTGCCTTTCTCCCCTCTTTCTGCTTCATCACATTGGTTGTTTTCTCATGGTTTTCACCTTGGTGTCATCATTGCACTGAAATCCTGAGTAAACTGGGGAGTTTTCTTGTTCAGGTCACTGAGAACACAACTATTATATTGAAGAGGTAGTAGCAGGCCTCTTCCTTCTCCAGTGAATCCATGCCAGGTTTGTGCCTGAACTGCATCCAGATCCCTTCAACAAAATAGGTTCTTCCTTTCCAAGATAGATTCTGCTTGTTGATTTCAGATCAGTCAGAACAACAACAAAATGAGGTGACCCTTTTGTCAGGTTTTTGTCCTGTTCTCACATCTAACAAGCTCTTTTTTTTTGTCTCTGCAGGTCCCTTTTGGCACTGAGATTGAAGGGATGAACATCCTGGGGCTGGTGCTGTTTGCTCTGGTTTTAGGAGTGGCCCTGAAAAAGCTTGGCCAGGAGGGGGAAGAGCTGATTCGTTTCTTTAACTCATTCAATGAGGCCACAATGGTCTTGGTTACCTGGATTATGTGGTGAGTGTGTGGCTGCAGATCCATCTATGTTATGCTCAAATCAGCAAAACTCAACATTTCATCTCCCTGTCCAGCTTTTTCCTGTGGGATCCCTCATCACAGCAAAAGTGAATGTTGTGAAGTCACACAATGGGGTTTTTCCCCTTGCTTGTGCCCTGCAATGAGACAGTCACTCACAACTTAAGGTATCAGGCTGGAGAACTTCAAAAGGTTGCCTATAAATCCTCTCCAGGACTCCTGTTTGATTATTTAGTGGAAAGAAAACTCAGTATTTCCTAAGGCTGATTTTTTTTTTTATCTCTTGCCTATCAATGAGCAAATACATAATTTCACTTAATTCCTTGGAGTCTGGAAAGGTTTATGGGCTGAATATTGCTCTGATCAATCCCATGAAACTTTTTGACACCAAAAAAAGTCCCTGGAGCACAGGGAACTTTCTCATTAGGCAAGAAACCAGCACTGAAGGAGGCAGGCACCTCTGGAGAGTGGTTTAGGCCACCTAGGCTGGGGTAGGAGCATCTTTCTGGCTGGGTTTTCCATCAGGGGGATGGACCTGGGCCACAGAGGAGTATCACAGCTATCCTTGGGTGGCTGTATGGAGTTAGGCTGCTCCTGTGAAACCAACAGTCCTGATACCTCACATACAAAATTTAAAATATTCATGAAGATATTTAGCAAACAAATTACCAGTGGGACATTTCTCACTCCCTTTCCAAAGCTGTTGAAAAAGCACTAAGTGCACCTTAGCAGAGGCATTTTTTTCTTCCTTCATTCTGCATTTCTCATTCCTACTGTTTTCCTCTCCCTAAGCAGAAGGGTTTTAACAAAACACCTGATTTTACACAGGCAGATCTCTGTGTTAGTTGCTATCATAAGGGATTGAAAAATTCAGTCTCCAAGCAGCTTAAGCTTTTTGCTCTTGAGTGTAATTCCTTGGACACTGAATACTGATAAGAGGCAGTTCATGTATTCAGCTTATTACAGGGCTTCAAGCCAATCAGTTGGTATGTAATCCTTTATTTTGTGGATTATGGGGACCACTGCTGACCCTTAACAGTGAAGCCCTTACTTGTTCTCTTCCCTTCTTTAAGGCTCTTGTGTAGTCCTGGTATTTATTCAAAATCTGTCCAGCTGCATGTGCTTCCCAAGGGATACTTGGGAATGGTGAAATCACAGGAGCAAAAGCAGTTTAAACTCATCTCTGATCCTGCTAAACTCTTGTGTTTAGCAGCACTTGGGTCTCAGTTTTCAGTTCTTTCTTCTCCAAGGGGAGGAATTCAGTGTTCAGAGTTTGTGCAGGACTGGATCAGCTGGATCTGGCAGATCAGGATCCTCAGAAGCAGTTCAAAGGCAGAATTGCAGAGGCCAAGTGGGGAATGTTCCACAGCCCCCCCTAGAAATGTGGCCAGGAGAGGATAGAGGATGCTGACATGGATCTGGGACATTGGGAGATGCTCTCTGCATGGAACAGGGGAGCTGCAGAAACACTGAGGGAGAGGCAGGCCAGGAAAAAGTGAGTGATCTGAGCAGCTCTAAGGTTTGCCCACCTTTCCAGACCTTTGCATGCTTCACCACACCTTGTGAAGTTTGTCCTGACTACAGAAATCAGCTTCTTTGAACATGAGCATTGGATTCTTTATTCCTGAGATGTACAGCTAAATCCTTTGCAGTCACACATTTTCCTGGGACAGGATTTTGGGGAGTTGGGTGATCTTATTTCTTAATTTTAGAAGGAAGGGATGAAGTGTGGGACAGCATCAGCAGAGGTACTCAGACAGAAAACATCCCAGCAGAGCTTAGGAAGGAGCTGGCCCTGGGCCTGCAGTGGTTCACACAGTTTGTTTAGAGCTGCTGTGCTGTTGGTGCAAGGTCAGTTCAGTCTTTTCAGGGCTGCTGGGACCAGAGGTGTGGCTGTGGCCTGCAGGTGGCCCTTCCCCTGCAGGAACTCCGGTGCTCTTGACAAAGGAGACTTCAAACAAATGCTGACGTGGCAAGTTTTCCAGATAGGAGGCTTGGATGTGTGTGTGTGTGCCTGGCTGTTGGCTTGGGGGAAACTCTGCAAGCCTGATGGTTTAACTGAGTCCTTTTTAGGCAAATAGCAGAGTTAATTGCTGTCTTTGGCACATGCATCAGCAGCCTTTAGCTGAGCTCTCTGGTATGTGCACAGCTTTCTCTTAACCTCCATGGAGTTGGCACCCAAGTGTGTCTGTGATTTTAATGACCTGACTCTACTTTTGGTAGGAGTTTCTGGATGTGTAAGACTCGACTCTTTGACCCCTCTCTCTACTACAGTGATGTGATGCTGCTCCTTTCCCCTCTCTTCTCCATTGGTGTCTTGTCCTGGTAGCTCCTGGCAGCATTTCTGCTTCCCACTCACCTTCCCTTTGGCACTCTCTGAGGGCAAAAGTGAACAGACCTTTTCAAATTTGACTGCTTACCATCCACCAAACAGGAGTCTTAGAGAAAAGCCTTCCAAATTTGCCTAGCATGAGTGGTGTGGTGAATAAGGAACCACCCTCCAGTAGGAGCAGCAGATTCTTTAGCAGAATGTTATCTCCAGAACAAAAAAATGTTGTGTTTTCCAAGGCTTCATGTTTGCACTTAATGACAACCAATATTTCATTTACACAGGTATGTACCTATTGGCATCATGTTCCTTGTTGGGAGCAAGATTGTGGAAATGGAAGATATTGTTCTCCTGGTGACCAGCCTGGGAAAATACATCTTTGCCTCTATCCTGGGCCACTTCATCCACGGAGGAATCATTCTGCCACTTATTTATTTTGCAGCCACACGGCAAAATCCCTATCGTTTTCTCTTAGGACTTATCACACCTTTTGCCACTGCCTTTGCCACTTGCTCCAGGTGGGTTTCACTTCTTGGACTATAGCCTGGTTATGTTTGTCACCCTAAACTGCCTCTATCCAGTTTTAGGTGTGAATATTATTCCTGAGATTGCAAAAAGAGTCTTCTGAGCATAGAGAGTCTGCTGTTGTCAGTCTGCCATGCAGCACATGCTGATTATCAGCTGTTGAAAAGAATTCCTCACAATACTGGGGCTGTGGCATGATGCTGAGTTGGAAATATCTTGGGGGAAAAAATAAAATTATTGTCTTTAAATGGTCCTGCCAGCTGTCCTTTCAATTTTAAGTGAAGTGAGAGTCAGTAGTGAGTGATTTTGTCCTCAGAAGTTTACTTTTTAAGTTCAGAAGGACCTGGAACAAATTTAGACTAATTTTGTAGGGGCAAAGCAGACTTGCTTGCTAGTGTAAAGGCATTTAACATTATTTATTTCAAGGATCTGGCCCGATTTTATTTTAAACTTTTATTTGTCATAACCAAATAATTGAGCATGTCATTTACACTTTTCTCAAGTACAAACATCTGATCAAATAATGTATCTATAACACCTGAACAAATAAATCATTAAATATATATAAAATCATTAAATCCATGGAAAATCATTTTCATTATCTCCAAAAGCAGATGAATGTCTGTCAAAGGAGCTGAAACACTATTTGTAAACTCTCTCCTTCTGCATAGTAAGAAAGGGTTTATGAATAAAACCATGTGATTTGTAGTGCCAGAAACAAATCCAAGAGTGATGTTTTATTTTTAATTCTTTTTCTGTTCATTTGAGAAGGTACTAGTACAGCATTAACAGAGATTGCTGTTGCATTTGTTGTGTTTACATTATCATAGAATCACAGAATGGTTTGGGTTGGAAGGAACTTTAAAGACCATCTAGCTCCAACCTCCCCTGCTGTATTTGCACATCATTGTGTTTTTGTAGTTTGAGACTTGTCCATTCCACAGCGTTGGAATGCTGCACACTGTGTTGAGTCATGAGTTCTTGCTTCTGGGAGATTAAAGTCCTTATCAGCTATTTCTGGATGAAAGCAGATTATGAAATACCTCTGCTCAAAACTCAACGAGGAGGGTCCCTCATTGCCACTGTGACAGAAAAGGACTTTAAATTTGCTCTAGCATGCTGTAGACAGGACTCTTGATGAAAGATGAAAGCCATGAGACAGTGATGGGGCATTCAGAGTGCTCTGGGTTTCATTTCTCCCTCCTCTGTTTCCAGCTCAGCCACCCTCCCATCCATGATGAAGTGCATTGAGGAGAACAATGGAGTGGACAAGAGGATCAGCAGGTTCATCCTTCCCATTGGGGCCACTGTCAACATGGATGGAGCTGCTATTTTCCAGTGCATGGCAGCTGTGTTTATTGCTCAGCTGAACAATGTGGACCTCAACCCTGGGCAGATCTTCACAATCCTGTGAGTTGCTTCCAACCCCATCCTTCTGGCCCCCAGACACACTCAAGCTGTGGTTTCTCCCTTAATAACTAAGAGTTAGCATTCCACAGCTCTGACCTAAAGCTCACAGACTGCCATGTAACATAATTATAGGGTGATTAAAGGATGGAATCTTTAAACCTTCACAAGATTTGCCAGAGTCTCAATTTAACAGAAGGTGGAACCTGGGAGGGGTAATTGAATTCTGAAACAGACTTTTAGCTGTTTAAAGCTCTTTTTCACATGAAATTCCTCTCCTTCTTTAAGCATCTCACTCCTCCATGCTCCAGTCACCATTAGGCTGGGTAATTGAGGCATTCTGCACTGCCCAGAAAGTAGCCTCTGATTCCCCCTCTGGATGTCTTAGAAAATTCTCCTGCCAGCTCCTTGGTTCACCTATTTTGTACTGAAGACTCTGTTTCTGCTCACCTCTGTCCTTCCTACCATCACATTGCTGTCTTTCCTGATCAGATCTCTTGTTGTCCCCCCTCCTAACTGCTTTGCTCCATTATCCCCTCCACCACCTCAGTCCTACCTCCTTCTCTAAGACTCATCCCTCTATTCTTGGAATATCCTCTGATGTCCTATATCCCATAGAGTCATTACCTTCATTTCTCTCCTCAAAATCCCTTAAATGAGGATGCCACAAACAGTTCTGGCCCCTCACTGTGCCCTGCAGCCACAGCTGCATCCACCAGATGCCTCCTAGCATGTTTTTTTTACCTTTCCTGGCCAGATTTTATTTTCTTCTTGATTGTGTTTCCCAATATATTGTTTGTCTATTTAAAGCAGGGCTGGGGCATTGGGGTTTTTTTGGTGGGTAGCCAAATTAGCTTTTCAGCTAGGCAGTCTCATCTCAGTGAATCAGGTGTGAAGACAGGTCTGAGGGTGATGCAGTGATAGCCCAAGGTGAGCTCAGCTGCAGAGATCTGCACACAAAAAGGTGTGTTGAGCACCTGCACTGCAGCTTTCCAGCTCCTGATTTAGGGTCTGTGTTGGGGTGCAGAGGAGACACAGAGACTGTGCCACGCAGAGTTTGCCTTTACAGGTGTGGGGTCAGGAGGTGTGAGGCATACTGGGGCTGGGAATGTTAGTAAGGCAGCAGGATACAGCTGTCTTGGTTGTTTTTTTATCCAGAAAAGGCAGTCCTGGTGTTGAACCCAGAGCCATCACCACGGTAACTGCTGCGGATCCCGCTGAGCCTCTCTCCTCTGCAGCAGCAGGCAGGAAGGGCTTTGCTGGGAAGCAAACACTCCCTGTGTCCCATGCTGGAGATTTGTTTACAATTCCCATGGTGGGGAAGCATGGGAGTGCAGCAGAGGAGGGCTGGGAGCTGCTCTAACCAGACATGGATGTTGATTTTCAGCGTGACGGCCACGGCGTCCAGCGTGGGAGCGGCCGGAGTCCCGGCCGGAGGTGTCCTCACCATTGCCATCATTCTGGAGGCCATTGGGCTGCCCACCAACGACCTGTCCCTCATCCTGGCTGTGGACTGGATTGTGTGAGTAATCCAAGCCTCCTCTCCCTGCTGCTGCAAGGCAGAGAGACATGGGGTTACAGAATGACTGAGGCTGGGGAGAAACGTTCAGATTGTCCAGTCCAGTGTAGCGCCACCACCATGGTCACCATTAAACCACATCATGGGGACTTAAGCACATCCAGGGGAGGGCAACAAAGCTGGGGAGGGGCTTGGAAAACAATGGAGAACGACTGAGGGAGCTGGGGTTGTTTATTCTGGAGAAAAGGAGACTCAGAGGTGACCTTATCACTCTCTATAACTTCGTGGGGGTTGGTCTCTTTCTCCAGGCAGCAACTGCCAGAAGGAGACGACACAGTCTCAGGCTGCATCAAGGGAAATATAGGCTGGATATTAAGAAGAAGTTTTTCACAGAAAGAGTGATTAAATACTGGAATAGTCTGCCTGGGGAGGTGGTGGAGTCATCATCCCTGGATGTGGCACTCGATGCCATGATCTAGTTGAGGTGTCAGGGCTGGGTTGGACTCGATGATCTTGAAGATCTCTTCCAACCTGCACATTCTCTGATTCTGTGACTCCACCACTTCCCTAGGCAGTCTGTTCAAATGATTTACAACTCTTTCCATTAAAAAGCATCTAATCTAAACCTCCCCTGGTGCAATTTGAGGCTGTTTCCTCTCATCCTGTCACTTGTTACATGGGAGAAGAGAGTGACATCCACCTCATTACAGCATCCTTGTAGCCAAAAACTTGGTCAAAGTACAGAATACAACCCAGTATAAAATAAAACCCCATAGAAAATAAGACCCTACAAGATGTCTGCCCACAGAACAGGTAACTTGTGATAAGGAATGGAAAAGGTGGTGCCTTCCCAGTTAAAGCTGTCAGTATGCTGAAATCCCTCTTCAGCTTTTTTATTCAGCCTTTGTAGAAATGTATTTCTTCTTGGCTTCAATTCCCATTAGAATGGTTGTAAAAAGTCTGTTTAGGAGGTGTTGATATTGCTGGAAATTAGTTGGACACTAGAAGGGCAGGGGAGTACAAAGGAAACTGAGTCTGAACATCAGTTGTGGAAAGTTTCCTTGGTCACATATGGGAAGCAGCTTCCATCAGAAGCTCTTGTCAGCTATTGTTTGAACTTCTTTTATAGTTTCAAGACTGGTCAAAGCACCAACACAAGTGTCATAGAGGGGTGCTGACCACTGGCAGGGGGCACAGAGGGTTTGTGGCACTTGTCACTGCAGTGGGCAGTGCCATGGCTGGAACACACTGCTGAGTGTCACAAGTTTAGTAGAGAGCATTACCACCTTTCCTTTCCATCTTCTGGGAGAGAAGTAAGAGGTCAGTATGGGTCAAGTGATCTGAATCCCACTTAGGTGATTTGTTTCCTGTTGGTGGGTTATTGGGCAGTTCCTGGTTTAGCCTGCCTCAGCATTGCCTTTTGGAAACACCAGCCTCTCTCTATAGATGCTGCTTTCCCACAGCAGATGTGCAAATCAGGATGCCTGAGGACACCCTGGAATTTCAGAGACTGGAGAAGGTGGCAGCTGTATTACCTTCCCTTCCCACACAACATGTGTCTGTGGGGCATAATCATATTTCTACAGCTTCCTTAGGGTCATCACACTCTTCCTTACTGTAACCTCTTGGGGATCAGCCAGCTCCAGAGGACAGGAGATACAGGCAAAGCCCTTTTTATCCTGTCTTCCTAAGGAAGTACAGTAGTGGCTGAGTGTTCCACACCTGTACTTGCAAGTGATTGGAGGCAAAAATGAAAAACATGCCCTTCCTTTGACTCTGGGCTGCTCTCAGCCTGTGTTGTTCTGGGTGCCCTCATTTCAAAATATGTAGCATCCCTCTGTGGTCAGCACTGTTCTAGTCAAGGAGCTCAGCCTTGTGGTGACAAAAAGGGGGAAGGAGGGAGGAAGGAGTCCCTTGTCTTGCTTTAACATCAGCTGTTTAATTACCAGAGAGGACCACAATTACAAGTAGAACCTCTGTTAAAGTTAGGCTGCAGAATGACTAGCAAGTCTCAAAAGCCACATGAAAACATTGTTCATCTTTATGACCCATAAATCTCTTCCATTACACCCTGGCACAGTAGTTTTGTGCTGTAGGGCCAAAAATTAGGGCAGGTGCTAGGGTCAGCAAATGCAGAGAACACAAGTCAATCTGCCTGCTTTTGGAAGGATCCCTTAAACCCAGTGCTTGGATTAAGGTACAAGTCACTGTGGTGAAAAAGAAGAGCTGGGTGCTCTGAGTCTGAATAAGCCCAAACTAAGTTCCTGCTCTGAACTTGCATTTGAAAAATGCTGGTCTGCAGAAGGGGAAGAGGAAGGTGAGCTGTGAAAAGCAGGATACCTGAGAAAGAGTGTTGCAGCAACCCACAGAGATACCAGAAGCAGCTGATGGTAACACTTTGACTGACCTTAAACCTGCTCTGATACACATTTTTAGCTCTGAAATAGTGATGATATTTCTGTGGAAAACTCCTGTGATAACTACATCTCCCCTTGTCTAGCTCCACTGATGTCAGTGGTTCAGCAGGGGTGAATCAGCTCCCCTTATTGTTTTGTAACTCCCCTAAACTAAAAACCTGCTGCTTTGTTTTTTGTTTCTGCTCTTCCCCAGGGACCGAACCACCACAGTGGTGAATGTGGAAGGGGATGCCCTGGGAGCTGGCATCCTCAATTACCTGAATGAAAAAGACAAGAAGGAGAGAGAGCAGGAGCTGAAGGAAGTCACCGTAGAAGCAGTGGCCAACAACAAGTCTGAAGCAGAAACATCACCTTTGGTAACCCACAAAAACCCAGTCTCCAACACAAGCAGCACAGCAGACCCTGAATCCAAGGAATCAGTGTTGTGAACTCGAGGCCACTCATCAAAACCAGTCCTAGAGGTGGCCCAGGGACTTGTCAACGCACCCAGACACGACCAGGGGCTCTTTGGATGGCTCTTGGAAGTGCTCAGCTCCAGTCTGTCCTGAAATATGCTGGCCTGGGGAAGGGGGGAGGGAGGTGGGGTGGGCAGAGAAGGGGTGTTGAGAAGGAACACTCGCTTTATAATAGTATTTTGATAGTTTCTATGTGTACATTTCTGGTGTACATGGACGTGGGAACTGCCATTGAGGGTTCTGGTGTCACAAGACTTCCATTGGTGAAGGCTCAGATGGGTTAAAGACAGGGGGGTAGACAAACCCAGTATGTGCTTATTTGTAGGGAAAATTTTTTTTTGCTGCTGTTAGAATGGAGAAGCAGTCTAGAAACTCCAGAGTGGGTGAAAATATTGCTTCAATTTGTTTTCTAGCCTGGAAACACTCACTGACCATTATAGCCATGATATGAAGCAACATTTTTCTCCCACTCCCCTTCCTCTCATGTTCTCCGATCCATTAAAAACATTGAGTATGTCCTTAAAAACTAGCTGTTTTCTATTTTTAATTTTTTTGTTGTTTCATACCTAAATTAATAGCTTATAGGCACTTGTTTCATTCTCCCACTGCATTGCAGCTTTCCTGCCTTTTGGTGAGTAACTCCCAATACTGTGGGGCCAAACAGAGGAGATCTTCGTGCAGATCAAGGATTGGTTTCCTCCTTTCTTCTAACCAAGCTGTTAAGGAAAAAAAATCCAGAGGAAGGACAAATTTTGTTAAAGTAATAATCCCTTTGGGGCTGAAAAAAATGTAGTCTGTTCCAGCATGAAAGAGGCTTGCCTGTGACAACATCCATAAATCCATAAATCAGTTCCCTTCATGAAAACACTCATGGATCCTCTGCTAGCACTCCATGTCCTCCTCATGTTTATTTAATGGCTCAATCCAAACAACTTTAGTCATACTCTCTTCCAGCAAAATTGAGTAGGGATAGGAAAAATTCTGAGCACACATCATGTGGAAACTGATGAGAGGCAAGTCTGAGTCTTGGCTTGGAAGGGGAAGAGAAGAGGTGAGTTTATAACCCCAGTGATCTCTGTGTGGGAGCTGGGTACCTGTTCCTGCTGGGAGTTTGGTCCTGCCATAAATGTTCTTGTGGCAGCAGTTTACTTTCAGTAATTCTAGGTGGTGCTGGGTCAGGGTAATGCTTTAGTGGCAGATGGTAACTTTTGCTTGGAGCTCAGCCAAATGCTTCTGGATTCTTACTCCTCCTTTTTGCCTTTACAGTGTCCTTCCTGAATCTGCATCCTAAACCTGAACCAAGTCTGGCAAGCTCATGACAAAGATCCCATTGATTTATCTTGGATCTTTGGATGTTGATAGTTAAAAATTATGACTACACATGCCAAGATTTGCCTGGACTTGTCATGTTTTCCCTTGGCTACTTCAACAAGAGATTACATGTGGTCCATCTCCACACTGTTAATTCAGCAATACATATTTACACTTAGCTTTGATATAAATGCTAAAATATCCCTTTTTCTTTCTCCTCTCTTGCTTCAGAGGAATCTATCTTGGAAAGATATCAGCACTAAGGAAGAGGCAACTCCAATTGCATAGCAGCAGCTGCCTTCCTTTGCAAAGCATCCTCCCTGGTGAAGGGACACAATGAATTGTGCAGAAAGATGCTCAGAGTGAGATGAGACGTGGAGAGCACAGTGAGTGTGTCATGACTGCCTGGTCAATCCTGTGCACTGCAGCCATGCAGACAATCCAAGCAGGAAAGGATTAGTCAGCCCTCTGGGAAACTGCAGGTGGAGTTTCTTCTTAGCCAGTGTATTTATAACCATGTCCACAGAATTTGGTCATTCCTTGGCTCATCTTCAAAATGGAAGGAGACAAACACAAGTCTGCAGGGATGTCTTTTGCCCAGCAGATCAACTTTGTATTTCTTCCTGTTAGAATTGTCCTGACTCCTTTCAACTCAGGAAACCAAAAGCACATTTTTAATTATCTCTTTGAAATATCTGCACCAGAACCCCAAATACTTTGATTTTAAAATAGTGTATGGATGTCTCAAGGAAGCTGAAAATCCTGACTGTCCCTTGTTGGCTGGGTTCTGTAGTTGTATTTTATCCCTCATCAGTTTAGCTCCTGTGCTTTTGTGAGAGCCCCAGGAATACTGTGTACAGTTCTGGTGTTCCCAGCATAAGAAGGAACTGTTGGAGCAAGTCCAGAGAGGGCCAAGAAGAGGATGGGAGTCAGGCTGACAAAGCTGGGGCTGTTCAGCCCAGAGAAGAAAAGGCTGCATTGCAACCTTCCAGTATTTAAAGGGGGTTTACAGGGAAGCCAGAGAGGGGCTTTGTCAGGAATTGCAGTGGCAGGACAAGGAACAAGGGATACAAACTGAAAGAGATGGAATTTGGTGAGATACTGGAACAGGCTGCCCAGGGAGGTTGTGGATGCCACAACCCTGAGAGTGTTCAAAGCCAGGCTGGAAAAGGCCTTGAGTGACCTGGTCTAGTGGAAGATGTCCCTGCACATGTCACAGGGGTTGGGACTGGATGGGTCCTTTCCAGCCCCTTAACATTCTGTGGTTCTGTGATGCTCTCCCTCACTGTGACACATGCAGCTTAGGATCAGGACATGAGGGCAGCACTAAAATGACAATTCATGAAGCATCACAGCACCATTTCAGAGAAGAACACATCTCAATTTTAACTTTTTTTTTCACTCTGAAGCTGTTGCTTCCCACAGGTCAAAGTACTTTCCTGGGCAAACCCAAAGTCTGAGTTTCCTTGCAGGCAGCACCTTGCCATTGCCACACAATCCTTCTTCTGCCAACATGAACGTTGTTCCTGACAGGGCATCCCAGGAAATGGCAAATCAAAGCAAATACCCCAGTATTAATATTTTGCAATAGCAATGCAGGAGCTCAGAGTCTTCACTGAACCCCTCTCCCAGTCCCCACTATTTTTTTTTAGTCAGGATTGCCATGTTTTGCATCCATGTGAATGTCTAGTCCCATGTAAAGCTTGCTAGAGCAGTTGGATTTAAGGAGGAATCATGGAAATCTGACATTCCTTCTCTTGGAAACAGATATCACAGGATTTACATGAATCATGAGTATTCAGCTCTTAACCTGCCAGAAATCTTTAGTCTTACAAAAGCCATACTTCAGTCTTAAAAATATGCCAGTTCTTTTGTTGTTTGTGCAGAACAAGAGGGATCTGTGGAAGCAGGAGTGCTGGGTAACTGCTGCTTGTCAGAGCATCTTCTTGGTCATTTTTTTTTATCATTTGTGTCAGAATTTACATTTCTTGTCTTTCTGTGATTTCTGAGTTTTCTAGAACTCTCTACCTGGATTGTTTTCTTAAGGTAGGAATATGAAAATTCCAGTATTTCACTGTCTGAGACTGTAAAAAAATATATATATACATTCCAACAACTGCCACTGTAATGATGTAGATCCTGGTGGTAAGCCTGATGAGATAGAAGACTTGCCATTTGCTCTAAGTGCTCAGGGTCTTCAGGTAAGGGACAAAAATGAAAGGGCATTTGAGAGATTTGCATTTGAGATGCTGTTCTTGACCTGCAGTGCAATGTGTTACACTGGGATATTCCTGTTTGCAGGAATCTGTGGGCTGAGAAGGTGCTCAGGAGCCTTGCCAGGGGTGCCTGCTCTGCTCTCACCCAGGCACTCCACAAATCTGGTGCCAGTGTGGTACTTTACTCCAGTGTCTCTTGACTGGAGACATGGATTTCTGTTCTGACATAACTGTAAATTGGAAACCTTCAGTCGGTTGCTTTTTTTTTTAAAGAGGAAATAAATTCCATGTAGAAAACTCTGTTTTCTATTTCATTTTAGGTTGTTTATTTGTTGTTTTGGTTTTTTTTCTTTCTAGAAGATACATGTTCTCTCCTCAGCTCATGTCCTACCCCCTAGTACAGGAATTGCTTTTTGAGAGAAAGCTGTAGAAATGACATAATGTGTTTTTTGGGGTGTCCTGTGCAAGGCCAGAAGTTGGACTCAGTGATCCTCATGGGTCCTTTCCAACTCAGTGCATTCTATGAAATATTGAGGAGTCTGCAAGCCTTTTTTCAGTGAAGTTTCTTTGACCATTTTGCACCATCTTTTATGTCTTCTCTAGGACTGACTTTTCACTCCATGCTGTATTTATCACTGCCTGATCTCATCCTGTTCCCTGGAACACCTTATTTTTTTTTCAATGTTTCAGTGGCTCAGGAATAAATGGGAGAGTGGACAGAGTTTTGAGGGCTCCAGTTTGCCTTCTGCCTTGCTCCTGTCCTGAACTCAGCAGAGGTTTGTGAACCTTGATAATTTAGAGTTCCTCTGAGAGTGCAGTATCTGTGTCTCACACTGAGAAAGGTGCTTGTTCTGTGCTGTGAGATAAGCAAGAGGATAAAGGAAGCCCTAGTTCAGGCTGTAGATGCCTGAAAAACTCTAGTGAGCAGCAGAAGGTGCCAGTTTTGACTGCTTTTGGGATATTTTCAGTAAAGATCTTGTATTCCTAAGTGAACTTCAGCTGAGCCTTGGTGTTGGTAACTGCACTACAAGGCTCAGTAATTGCAAAGGGCTTGAAACCCTTCTGGGGATGTCTCCTGCAATCAGGGTGGCTTTTGTGCTGGGAAGGGACTAGAGCCATTCCCAGGGCTTCCCCTGCCAGGATGTGACAAACAGGGCTGTGTCCTTGGGATAGAACAGAGATGTGGCCAAAGTCCCACATCAGTTGGTGAAACAATCTCTGCTTTGTCTTTTCTGGGCAGCCCTGAGGAGGCAATGGCCCTGAGCTGGAGGTGGGGAGAGATTGAGGGGAGGGTGGAAGGGGCAGGAAGGTTTCCTGGTGTTTCCTCTGCTCCCATAACTCTTTCCTGGGCATTTGCTGTGCCCAGTGCCAGGTATGGTCATGACCCAGTGTCACCATTCCTGTTCTCCTGTGGTTCCTCCTTATTTTGCAGCAAGAACAATGAAATCTGAGGTGTTTAGGCAGTTCCTCTTTCAGTCAAGTCAAAGTTCCTGTCACCTCTGTGACTGACCACCCAGCCATATGTTGTAGGTTGTGTCCTCAAGAGTTTGCAAAAGGGACAAAACCACCACCTCTTCTGCAAAGATTTGCAGCATTGGTCAACAGTCTGGGCTAAATCTTCACTCTGCTAACACAGTGCAATTCTGCAGCCACTGTAAAGCATCATCCTGTTGGAAATGATCATTTTTAATCCTGACCCTCCCACAGGCAGTGGGCCTCAGGTGCCAAGTCAAAAGACCAAAATATAAACTCTGACCAAAGAAAAATTGTCACATCTTGATTGATTTTAACAGAGCCTTGGCAGTTGATAGTCACAGAGCTGCCTGTAATGACTGATCTGGTGACAGATGAACAGCACAGGATTAGGCAGGTTGCATAAGTCCTGTACCTGTGCTGCCTTTGCTGTAAAATAAGTTTACAGATATTTACATGTCTCTCACAGGCCACAGTGTGGAAGACAGTGAGTTGCAATGTTTGGAAAGCACTCTCAAGACACAGAGCAATAAATCTGGAAGAATAATGAACTTCTCAAAAATCTGCAAGGAATCAAATGATGAAAGTGTGCTAATGAACTTTTCAAAAATCTGCAAGGAATCAAATGATGAAAGTGTGCAGAGTTGCATTGTGCTGGAGGAGGAATGACTGATGGAAAGGGCATCAGGGGGATGCATTTGCTGGGCTAATTCAGGGGGAGCAGGGGAGCTGCAGTTCAGAAAAGGGATGTGACCTAGTCAGGGGCAGCACAGTGCCCTGTTCTGCCTCCTTCCATCTCCAGCTGACATGCCAGGGAGGCTCAGGTAAATTAACAGACATCACCATGGATTTGGCATCTAAATTGGGGAGTCTTGACAGCTTAGCTCCTGACTGGGAGAAAAGGCTTTTCAGCTCAAAGAACAAGTTGTCTTGTTATCAGTAAGGATGAAAAAGATAGAGAAAAAGAAGGAAGAAGATCTGGAAGGCTGCAGGGGCACTGTCACAGGAGACAGGGTAAGCAAGAGGATAAAGAAGCATCTTTTCCTTGGCATTTTGATATGGATAGGGTCAAAGAGGCTGCAGCCATTTGACATGTAGCAGAGACAGCACAAATCCCTGCCTGCTGCTTGGGTGGGATTTGCAGGGAGAGGCAGGAGTGCAGAAGTTTCTGAAGTGCAGCATGCAGAGGGGCCAGCATGGAGCTGTGATAAGCTGCTGCTGGCTGCTGGCCATGAGCAGAGGAACAGTTCTGGAGCAGGGATTGACCCACATTCCTCCTTGCAGGATAGCTGGGACAAATGCTCCTCAGATAAATGCAGGGAGACCATTATTCTCTGAGGACAAAGGCTGACTTGTTATCTATGGGAGCATATTGATGAAAGCCATGCTCACTTGCTGCTTCAGTTTCTGGCAGGAAGGAAAAGGGTTTGACAAATGGTCTGAAATGTTTTTCAGACTTTGGGCAACACATTGAGACAGTTGCCCCTGAATATTTTAACTCTGACAATAAGTGATCAAGAGCCTTGTTTGGCTCCTGTAGGTCTTCACAGCTGAGCAGTGTCTTGGGAAGTTAATGTTAACACAGAATTCATTCTCTGCATGAGGTCTTTACAGATATTTGTGACCAGCAGGCATCATTTCACAGCTGTACAAGTGAATGAGTACAGAAAAAGGTGAAAGAACTCTCTCTTAAGTCAAGAGTTGCCAAGCCAGCTAGGAGCAGACTCTGAGTCCCAAAGTCAGGTTCATTGTTAGCTAACAACTATCACCTCCTTAAAAAAAATCCACATCTGAGGGTTTATAAATATATTTGATTCTGTACAGAGATTTTAATAGAAGAGGGGAAAAAAATCCTCTTTCATTCAAGAGTTCACAGTGTGTTTGCTTATCAGATGATATCTCAGTGTCAGCATCATCCTTAACAGTTATGAAATCTCATTTGAATTTAACCTCAGAGCTCTGTGCCAGCAGGAGGGGAGGACTGTGGACATTCCAGCAGGCCAACAGCTCTTATGTAAAATCCTGCTCAAGAAACATTTATACTTGTCTCCCAAGGCCACAGATGTTGCTTGCAAGGCAAGCAGGGCTACCAAGTGGGAGCAGCACGAGGAAATGGATTTTGAGCCAGCTCTGTTGTCATGCAAAGTTAACTGTGTGGTTTTAAGCCACAGAGACCAAGAAATTTGGTATTAGATGTTCCTTAGGGTAGCTTTCCCTTGCTCCTTCTGGTGAAACAACCCTGAGAAAGTAATGCTCTTCCTTGCCAAGCATGTATTTAGTAATTGAAACTAAACTGCATATGGCGTGTGTGTGCAGCTTAACTGCAGTTACATGTCACAGAAGGAAATTGCTGAGGGAACTCTTCTCTCAAGGAACTGTTTACACATGTCTGATTCCCCCCAGATTACATTCCCACAGAAAGAGTTGTGCTGAACCATAAAAAAAGACTCCAGATATTAACTGGTTTGGATTGTAGCTTTTTTTTTTTAAGAACCAGAAGGAATGCTGCAAAAAGGACAGGCCAGGGCCTTCACTGATGTGCATTGATGTAATTTCCTGAGCTTTCTGTGGTTTCTGGATGTCTGATGGAATTGCCTCTGTAGCAGCATAGAGGAATGGTCTGGGCCTTTTAAGATGATCATGGTCAGCAAAGCAAAAGTAAAGCAATGTTTTTAAAACTTCTTGGCTAACTAAAGGCATTTTACATGCTCAGAGTATTCTTATGATGTGGTGCCTTTAATGAAAATGTGTTTTCCTAGTGGTCAGTGTTGATGCAGAAGGAAACTTCCTCATGTTTTGTTCAGTTTGCCTTCTCTGTGTCCCTCCTGCAGAGCCCGTTGTGCTCCTTGGAGTCTGCCCAGATCCCAGCAGGATCAGACCCCTGTAGTACATAGATCAAACTTAAAGATATTCTGGCCCCATGTGAGGACATGGACTGTTTCCTTTCCTGTGAGGAGGGGACAAGCACATGGTTTCAGCTTTGGAGAGCATCTGGACTGAACAAACCCTGCTTCATTAAGGCATTTTACACTTCATTAGTCAAATAATTGTGACCAAGGTGGCCCAGCCTCCCTGTTCTCCACAACAGATGCTCTGTTGACTTGTCTTCCCTGGAGGCCACTGTGGAGGTGGTTGTGTTTGCCATCCATGAGAATTCCATTCTTTTAAGAACACAATCTTATTTAGACTTCCTCAGTCACTATCCTGGCTGCACTCTTTGTAAGGTTGTGCTGGATGGGTTGGAGACCATGTGTGGCTCTGCAAACCTCTGCTGGTGGTGGGAGATGGATGGGCCTCTGCTCCTGAGCTGCTGCTTGGTTACAGCAAGCTGAGACTGACTCACTCACACCTTGTGAGGGTGAAGACTTGGATTAGGTTCTGATTAATTGCTCAGATTCAGGGATAGCAGGACCACCCCTGCACGTGAGGAGTCTCCTTCTGCCTTATTATCCTTAAAGGTGCCTTGTCCTGCTTCCTGTCAGGACAAATTCCAAGTTGCTGTTTGGCTTTCAGATATAATAACTATGCACCAAAGCTGAAAGACTCCATGATCCCTGGAGACAGGAGGGAGAATGTGATTTCCTGGTGTGAGACAAGGAAAATGGTTTTCTTTTCTTTATCCTGTGAGCTCTCTGTCAGCAATCCTGAGGTGTGTATGTGTGCGTGTGCTTTTTATTTCTACCTGAACATAAATTGCTCTAATTAGCAGGGAGGATTATTGTATTTTTATATGCTAAACCATTTTATTAATTACTTTAATAAAAAAAAAGAAAGATGAACTCTGAAACTCACTGCCATCCACTCCAGTACAATCCAGTATCACTGACACAAACACATCTGCCTTCAGGTTACAGCCTTGTGCTTGGAGTAACCACTCCACTGAGGAAGTGTTTGTGCCACGTGGGTGTGTTGATCCTTGTGCACAGCAGCAGCTCTTCCTCTTTTAGAGCTGTGACTTTCACCCCTGTGACTCTGAATCAGCCTTTCCATTGTCTCCCAAGGACAGATGTATGTGCACATATGCAAAAAAAAAAAATAAAAGACCATACTGCTGTGTCTGGGGGTGTGTGACCCCGGGGCAGATGTTCCAGATGTTGTTCCAGATGTTTGTTGTGTGCTGTACCCTTTGGAGTAAGAACTCCCTGCCTACCTGGGGAACAGCCAGTCCTGTGACTCAGGTTGGGATGGTTTGTTGTAGGAGGAGGGTGACACAATGGGACACTCTCATTTTTCCCTTCTCTCATGGAAATGTATATCTGTTCTCTCTTTGTGTAGCTTCTCAGTCTGAAATAAAGACCACCCCAAACAGAATTCATGTCTCCATCTTTGTTTGGAGAAGACCTGACCTTTTAAAAGTTGGATCAGCCTTGCACAGGCAGTGGGACATCCTGCATTAGGAAATGCTTTTCTGTAGGCAGCCAGGCTGGTAAGTTCAGGGTAATTTTAGATTTGCCACACAGCCCATCCCAGCAGTGTGCTGGTCTCAGAATTGAGGGCTGGGTTTGCCATCGAGGTGAGTTTGATACAGCTTTTCCATGAAAAGCTTATGTATCTCCCAAGGGTGGAGTCTGTCCTGAGATGCACACACATAACATCACAAATCCAGGGAAAAACATCTCTGTCTAAGTGTAGGTCAGTTAGTTTCAAGCATTAAACTCCCAGAACAAATAAACAAGGGGGCAAAATTTACAATAATTGCAAGCACCAAAAGAAAAAAGCAGAATTTGAAGGACCTGCCCATTTTTGACTTACAAATTGTGACTGGTGTTATGCCCTGGAATGTGAACATTTACAAAACCATCAATGTGGTGGTTTCCAAAAAGCCTGTGTGACTTTTGGGGTGGTTGTCAGAGCATTAGTGATTTGCCATTTGAAACCCATGAAGCTTTGTGAGACCCATGGAAAAGGTGGGATGATTGCTTGTCTTTAATGAGAGCTGAGCTAAGCCTCAGACTGAGTCCCAGCTGCCTCCAGCCAGGCATTATTAGCACTTGTTAGGGATTATTATGGATAAAGAGATATTTCCTATAATATTTCAACAAAGAGATAAAAGTTGGATAAGTTCTAATTAAAGTTTAATGATTTTATTCTGTTTTTTTTTACCACCACCTACAAATCTGGCCACCTGCCTTACAACTCAGTTTTGTTGGGTTTTTTGGGGGGTTTTGCTCTTGTTTTTTTAAAGAGGAAAAAAAGATCATTTTTGGGAAAATATTCCTCACTTCTTTCTTCTAAGATCTATGCAGGCACCACACATTTCTCTCATTCACATGAAAAGCATTTAAAAGTCAATTTATTACAAAAGCCACTGCTATTGTTCTAACTTAATATTTGCAGAGGAAATGCAATTATGGCCAACGAGCAGATTAGTCCTTTTTTTTTAATCCCCAGTTTGTCTGATTAAGGTAGATAGAATTATAGGGAAGTGCTCTGTGAGTTAAACAGGAGACAATACCATTTGTTCTGCCCTGAAATGAATGGTTTGATTCACACAGGTGGTGTGGTACAGCTGCACTAACTGGTCACCTTTAGAATGTGTAAGTTTTTTAAAAGTCACATCTCTGCTATGTCCCCATTATGAGCACTGAAGTATCTTTGAATCATTGCAGGAGATCTTACAGAAGGGGAATATGGTATTTATTTACATTTTAAGCTCATTTATAGCCACCTGCACTGGTTCTTTTACAGATTTCATTCACTCACAAGCAACAAGTTTGGTCCAGCCCCAATCACTTGTGTGCAAGATACACCACAAAGGAATTGTGTGAATTCTTCTCTAAACCTCCCAGTTTTGGGGCAGCTGTTTAATAATCTTTAACAATCAATAGTTGTTTTGTGATGATCCTTTGCTGCAGTCTCTCTTCCTGCCTGGCTGCCAGGGAGGGGAATGGGAGGAGAGGAATCTCTGCCCTCAGGGAGGAGGCTCTCCCTGAAGTGATTTGTGTATCCTGTGGTCATAGCAATGCCTCAAATTATCAGTCCCAATATATATTTTGTTCTGGTGTCATTTGTTATAAAGTCAAGCCATTCTTAGGCCCCCATCTCTGCTATTTTTTCTGGCACTTACATAAACAGATTTTAATTTGTGCTAATCCCAATATTTCTTTTACAAATCTCTGTGCTGATGAGTGGTTCCTGCAGATGCCAGCTCTGCTTTTGAAAAGCCTCTTGGTTCTGCTCAGGAGAACATAAAAATGACAGAAGGCCAAGACATCCCAGCAATTAGAATGAAAAAGTTACTCACATCTCCCCCCTCGAAAGCAGAAATAAAATCTCCCATTCAGTAAGTAAACTTAATTCCAATTATTCACTACCCATTTTAAAAAGTTGCCACTGCCTCTTGATCACTTGGCTCTTATTTTTTTAACACAGCAACTTGTCACCTGCCTCAGGACAAAGCATCTGGACCACACCAGCTCCATCTCATTCTGCCCTGACCCGCAGCTGTGTGAGTGTTTTAGGGGGCCTGGCTGGAGGTGAGGAGGTGCTGTGAGGGAATAAAACCCCCTGGAGCCTTTGTGGCTACATCTGCTGGTGCTGGCCGGGCCGTGTTCGCGGTGTGATGGGCACATCGTGTGGCCACAAAGGAGAAGTGCAGCTTCTGTTTGACCTTTTTTTCCCCCGGAGCTAAATCCTGCCACTCGGTCCAGCTGTGCAAACAAATGGTAAAAAGGACTCAAACTGGCCAGCTGGACAACACACCCAACTCTGCTAAAATACTTCTCACTCCAGTTTTCCCTCTGTTCTTCCTTAATCCTGCCTTACATGTTTGATTTGTTGACTGCCACGGGTGTGCTTAAACCATATTTTCAGGTGGTTCTCCAAAGGAAGAAAAAGCAGCGGCTACCTTTTTTTTTAAAGGAAATATTCAGTAATAGTGCAGTGATGATCTAGAGGAGAGATGGGAAGTGTGTGGGCTTCAGAAAAGTCTTCTCATGGCTTTATAAAGAAGCTAAAGCAACGTGGCTGAGCTTGAACCTGCTCATAACCAGAGCAGCTGTCCAGCTGGATGACTGGATTCCCTTGGGAGCCTCCTGTAATTCCATAAGTAGCTGATCAGTGACTTCAAATGTCAGAACAGAGAACATCTGCAGGCCCTACCTGGAGAAGAAGCTGCAGGCTGGAAAGAATTAATCTAGATAAGTGTAACTGCCTGCACTTACACTGGTGGGAAAAGGCAGGTGAAGGAGCAGGATCAGGAAGTTGTGGGCAGCCAGAAGCAGGAATCCTGTGCTGTGAATAAGGCAGATCCTGTTCCAGGGTGTGTAAGCAGGATCACAGCCTGGACTACCACACCAGTTCTGCCTTAGCACAGCCAAGCCCTGGAGCTTTGGATCGGTGTTAGGTTTCAAAGAAATGTGGCCTGAAGAATGAGAATGAAGACAAGAACAGAGAATATGGTCCAAGATAAGGAAATCCTGACCTCTGGGGAAAAGGAAAAGGGTTGTTAGCCTTGAGAAGAGAAGGACAAACACCTGCAAACACTTTTCAGAAGGGTTAGGCAGACCAAACAGAGTCCTGAGCAGTTTGTACAAAGACTAATTAATATTGTTATCAGTCGGGGAACAGATAGGTTGGGTACAAGCCCTGCATTTGCTGACGTCTCATCCATCCCAAACATTTGCATTGAGAGACTGAAATTTGATGCTGAAGATAGAGCAGATGCTATGCAAGAGCATATGGTGCACCTCCAGGCTTCAGGTTTCATCCCACAGAGCTGACTGTCTGCCTTGTTGCGTGAAACCCTTCAGGGTAGAAAGAAGTAACACACTGATGTGCCAAAGACAGGATAAATGCAGGTCACTGCAGTTAGGGGGAAATTAAAACTCTGAATACATACAGCTGGTGTTCATGATGGAGCCAGCTCTGTGCAAAAAACATGAATATTCTCACCAAAAAAAGGTAACTTCTCATAGAGCAGAAGTACACTGCTCTCAGATCTGATTATCATAAGGAAGCTCTAGTTCATGTCATAGACATGGAGATTATTGCTGAATTGTTGCATCCACAGGTGCATAGAAACCCATTGTCTTTGCTGGAAAAACCCAAGTTTGAAAGAATCCTGAGATCCCAAATCAGCAAGAAAATATCCTTGTTATTTTTTGCCAGACTTGAGTGACTTTGGCTGGGAGTTTGGCCGGGTCGACCCTGTATTATATAGATCAAATAAACCAGCTTCTCTTCAGCAAAGTTCCCTAACAAAGACGGCCAAATGCCAGCACAAGAAAATCGGTATTGTCCCCCTGAATTTCTTAAATAACCTTTCCTTTAGATCACCAGCGGATTCCCCCCTTGTTTATTGACATCCAAGGGGAGGGACAAGGTTTCTCGGCGCTTTGGCTGTTCCTGCAGACATCCTGGCACTCGTTTGATCGGGGGTGGAACAGGACGCAGAGCTTTTCCTGCCGGGGCCGAGCCCGCAGCCGGGTGCTATTCAGCTCCCAGAACAATGCCTGGCAGCTCCCGAGTAATTTAAACCGGCTAAAAACAGCCCAGCCTGGTGGATGAATCATGAGCCATCCGTGTTTGCTTCCGCCTTTCCCAACTCAGAGGCCTGAAATCAGCGCGGCCTCTACTGGCAGGCAAGCGACTCCCTGGAGAATGGGCAATAAACGACATTTTAAAGGGGTTTTCTTTCAGAAGGGCTTTGCCTCTGTGTGAATTCCAATAAAAAGGCAGCTCTAGAAAGTGTGCACCCGGGGCATGAGGGGTGTGCAGCCTGCGGGAAGACTTGCTGTAACTAACATTCATCAAAGAAACCCCAAATACAGAAATATTACACAGGAACAGAGATGGTCTTGGATTTTTCCTGGCTGTGAATTCTTCAGAGAGCATCCACCATGTTCTTTTTTGTAACCAGCGTTACAGCTCTGCTTCTTGGGAAAGATGTTCCCACTGTGTTTCTCTAGGGAGAAAAAAGCAAGATATCCTGCAGGATGTAAATGGGGCTGGCTCCACTGGGTGCAGCAGAATAAACCCAGTTCATTCCCACTGGGAATTTGGACCATGGCACTGGGATGGCAGAGCTGGAGCAGAGTGCAGGGCCAAGGAGTGTGGTCAGGACCAAAGCACGAGCCAAAAACTTGGCTAGTCCTGTGCTGTTCCCCTCACCCTGCTGCCAAACTGATAACCAAACCCAGCATGCAAATCCTTCTTGGCCTAAAGCTGGGAACAACATTGTGCATAAAGCGCTTTATCAGACACCTCAACTCTAGAAAATCTCATCATTAGCTAAGAAATAATCTCTAGGTGACACGGACAAAAACTCAGAATCAGTCAATGGACAGCAACAAGGAGAAAGGTTTGTATTTCTGCACGATATGGGTCAGTCAATGGCCAGCAACAAGGAGAAAGGTTTGTATTTCTGCACGATATGGGAATGGGATATATGCACGATATGGGAACTTGTCAGGATATATGGGATATATGCACGATATGGGAACTTGTCCACTCCAGCCACCAAGGAAGGGTTTGGCCACGTACAAACCCCAGAGCAGCCTGCTTTAAAGTGTGCTTGGGGATCTTCCCAGAAAGCTGCCCCGAGGGCAGGGCACGGCCGGCATCCCACAGGGGAGTTGTTGCACCGGCACCGCATCCCGCAGCTGCTCCTGGAGGATACCGGGATCCCTTGGCCACGGCGCAGCTTGTTTCAGCCGGCCTGCAGCTCGGTAAGGCTGCCAGGGCACAGCTCAGCCTCGGGAAGGTCAATACAGGGGTACAAGGAAACGCCCTGTTGTTGGCACAAGCTCCTCAAGGCGGCTCCCGGTGCCCGACGGGACCCGGGCCGTGCCGTGAGGG
>JBBMKD010000145.1:15088683-15111466 GCA_037834095.1 Argya squamiceps
CGGGGGGGGTCCTGGGGGTCCCGGGCCACGTTCCCTTTGGAATCCCGGTACCCCCGTGTGCGGCGCCTTCTCGGCCTATTTGCCTTTTATTTCTTGTCTTTTTTGGTTAATTGCCCTTTTTTTCTAGAAGCGGGCAGAAAGTGGGCAAGGAGAGGAGCAGAAAATAGCAACCCTCAGATCCCGCAGGCCTGAGGGGCGAGAGCGGCGCGGGGGGTTTTCCCCCCCAAAACAACCCCAGAAATGCTCCCCGGCCGGAGCGGAGCTGGCGGGAGACGGAAATTCCATCAGCATCCGCTGCGCTCACTGCATTCCATCAGCCAGGCGATACCCACGGGCGGTGGGAGCCGCTGCTGGGATAGAGCCCTCCTTGTCCGCCGGCCTTTGTGCAGCGCCCTGGCCGCCAGGTCCCTTCTGACGGCGTGAAAAACCTCAGGGATCGCTTTTCAGCAGAGATCCCTGCGGACCTTCCCTTTGAAAATGAATGAAGCGGCCTCACTGTCTTCCTCTGTTATCTAAAAAACACGGCCACGGGTATCGTTTCTGTGGGACAATTGAGGGTTTGGGTGTAGCCGGGAGTTTGGGCTGTTTTCCCCGTGCTTTTGAGGCCAGTGGAAAGTTTCCACCGTGCCTAAAGCTGTGCTCGTACATATCCCTCCTCCTCAGTCCTGCCCGAGGATTTGGGATTGCTTCTTCTTGATCTGGATGCTTCGCTGCCGCTAGCAACCTGACCTCTGAATTGTTTTGGGCTTGTTGGAAAATGGTGAGAAAAGCTTGTTTTCTAGCTGATGTAGCTGGGAGTTGCACTTAGTGGCAGTAGTGCTCTCACTCTGTTGTTAAATACGACTTTTTGCCTGATTGTTCCCCTGTGGGATGTGTGTGGCATCCCCGTCTCGCTCGTGTCCGGGTGTGGTTTGTGATCTCCGGCTCCCTCTGAAGTTAATTGAAATCAGCTGCCTGAGTTAGAGACTTCGGAGAATGCGGTGAGATCTCTGGTGTCCCTTTAAATACCCCGACAAATCCTGCGCTAAGCAGATTTACTCTCACTCCTGTGTATTGGCAGCTTTCCTGGTTTCTCTTTAGCATCCAATTAGCTTCTGGAGGTTTAATGAACCTGTGAAGCAGCACTTGCTCTTTTTTTAAAGACCAATGGCATTATGGAAATGTAAATCACCGCGTGCTGCCTCCATAAGATAACAAATGATCTTAAATTGGGAATATTTGCCCTCCTCCACCACAGTTAAGAAAATAACAGATGGGTCATGGCCTGTTAAGTTTTATTTTATATTGCTTAACGCATGCTTTTCAGATTTAAGGTCAAACTTTGATGGTTTTTTACAGTTGTTTTTGCTGGGCTGACTCAAACCGCTAAATCTGGTGGAGGTAACGACGTTCAAATCCCTCTGAATTTAACGCGGCATCTTAAAAACAAACCCGTCCTGCCTTTTGGTTACGTTTGCTTTTAAACTTCAGAGGCTGCTTTGCTGCCTTTTTAAGCTTTTCTTTCCTTTGTGTACGTTTCTTTTCTAACAAAGGCGGGTTCATTGATTACATTTTTTTTTTACACCTCTTTGTGAGGAAACACAACTTTTCTGAGGGCAGAGGAGAGAGCAGCACAACCCGTTTCGGATAACGTGATGTGCGTGGGGTTGGATTTGGGAGCAGTTTAAGGATTTTGGGGCTCCGGGTGGGGGCTGCCGCTGCTGGGATCGGCTGCCGGCCCGGGAGGGGACAGGTTGTGCCTGCGCTGGGGGTTTATTTGGTCTCCCCTGGAGACCCGGCGCGTCCTCCCCGCCGCTCTTTGTTCCCGTGGGAAAAGCCCCGTCGGAGGGAGGGGTGGGTCACAAAACGAGCCTGTGACAACAGAGCTGGCAGAGGGAACGTTCCCACTTTTCACCTTGTTTCCCACTTCCAAGTATTGCTTGGGAATTATTTCTCACCTCTTTTTTTAATTTAAATTTAATTTGAGATGATTTTGCTGTTGGTGCTCTCTTTGCTGGAATCAGCTGGGGGAACACCAGCAAAACCACCCTGCTGACATTTCCCTGCTGCCAGCACCTCGCTTTGGGCTGGAGCTGCTGCAGGAGGCTGTGTTGGCTCTCCCTCATTTGGCTCACGGGTTTTCCTGCAGCAGCTCCTCACTCAAGGCCCAGCCAGTGCAAGTATTTCCATTAATTAATTTCCCAAAGAGGTAATTTCATTAATTGAGGTAGAAGCTGCAGAGCTGAGTGCCAGGTTTGAGTTTTACAACCTCCAACCTCCCCTTCTAAATTTTTATAGTGGCTTCTGGGTGGCTTCTGTTTCAAGGTTTTGGGTTTGTATCTTTAAAAACCACTCAGCTTTCCACCCCAGCAGCCTTCAGGGCTCAGCCACGTCAGGAGGTGCTTCATGTCCTGTTAATGATGTCTCATCTGGGCCCAGTGACCTCATGGTGCTCAAAGTGTTGGTGACATTGGCCATCAGTGCAGGGCTCTGGTGCCTGGTATAAAATCCAGGTTTGATTTTGGGGTGGGCAGGGCTGGAGTGAGATTTTCCCTGGGTGTCACATCCTCAAAAAGCAGAAAATGCTGCTGAGGTGTGAGGGTTTGTTCTTTCCTCAAAAGCAGAAAATGCTGGAAGGTTTGCTCTTTTCTCAAAAGCAGAAAATGCTGCTGAGGTGTGAGGGTTTGCTCTTTCCTCAAAAAGCAGAAAATGCTGCTGAGGTTTGAGGGTTTGCCCTTTCCTCAAAAGCAGAAAGTGCTGGAAGGTTTGCCCTTTCCTCAAAAAGCAGAAAATGCTGCTGAGGTTTGAGGGTTTGCCCTTTCCTCAAAAGCAGAAAATGCTGCTGGGGTTTGAGGGTTTGCTCTCTCCTCAAAAGCAGAAAATGCTGCTGACATGTGAGGGTTTGCTCTCCTCAAAACAGAAAATGCTGCTGATGTGTGAGGGTTTGCTCTCCTCAAAAGCAGAAAATGCTGGAAGGTTTGCTCTTTCCTCAAGAGCAGAAAATGCTGCTGATGTGTGAGGGTTTGCTCTCTCCTCAAAACAGAAAATGCTGCTGAGGTGTGAGGGTTTGCTCTTCCCGCTGTCCCACCAAGATGCTCCTTCATGAATTTTGGGGTCTCACCCACATGATGTTTAAGCTCTTTGTTGTTGGGCAAGCCCAGTTTCATGGCGTGGAGACAAAGGAAGATTTCTGTGTGTGCTGTGTGTTCCAGAGGCCCCGAGGCTCAGCATCGCCCCGCACAAGCAGCTCTGTGCCCATGGCCGTGGGGAAATCCCCTTCTGAGGAGTCTCTGAGCGGGAAGGCCGAGGGCGATGGGAGGTGGGACGGTGCAGACACGGAGTCGGATTTCCCGGAGCTGGCAGGGAGCCTGAACAGGCTCCTGGGGACAGAGGAAGCCAAGGCCAGCCTGCAGGGGACAGAGAGCAGACACATGGCCGCTGGTGTCACCCAGGGAGGCTCAGGCTGTCACCCAGAAGTGTCTTCAGCATCTGGGTTTCCCCGAGCAAGAGCAAAGCCCTCGGGGAAAGGGGTGTTGGTGGATGGAGCTGCTGATGCTCGTCGAGTTGGCCACTCTTTCCTCTCCTCAGAAGAAGAGCAGGTGAGAGGGTTTGTTACCTGCACCACGGGGAGGTCCCAGGAGAGGTGGGGATTTGTTTGGCAGGGCTGTCCCAGCGGGGGTTTTCCATCTCTCCCAGGCTGAGGTGTGTTCTGGGGCTCCAACACCCAAAGCTGCTGCTGCCATTCCCATATTGCCAGTGCAGAGCTGGGAACGTGCTCAGGATGGGCTCTTTAAATAAACCTCGTGCTGCCAAGTGACTCGTGCAGCTTCCCAAGCCCTTGAGATGCCTTTCCTTAAAAACAAGCCCTGCTCTGGGCAGCTGCAGGCCTTCCCCACAGATGGAACAGAGTCCTGCTTCCAGTCTCAGCTCATGGCAGGTCCAGGGTTGGCCTTTTATCTCCATATCCCGGCACAAAGGAGTCTTTTATCTGGGTGCTGTGTTTCATTTCATGCCTCTTTCTCTCTCCTTTTCCTTTTCCATCCTATCCTCGAGCAGGTGAAGGCGTTGGGCTGTTGGGACCCGGTGTCCAGCCCTCCCAGCTGGTGCAGCTCTCCCGAGGAGCACATCCTCTCCGGCAGCCTCCACGACGCCCGCGTTGGCCGTGGGAGACAAAGTCTGGGAGCTCCATCCCCGTGTCCTTCCACCCCGGAGCTCCTGCGGCCCCAAACCCCGCCCAGCCCCGGCAGCGCCCCGCGGAGCCGCTCCCGAGGGAACAGCAACCCCTCCGAGGAGCCGGCCGGGAGCTCGGCAGCCAGCACGGATGTCCCTTCTCCTTCGGCCACCGCGGGTGTCCCTTCTCCTTCTCCTTCGGCCACCGCGGGTGTCCCTTCTCCTTCTCCTTCGGCCATCGCGGCTGTCCCTTCTCCTTCTCCTGCCCGGGCCGTGTGCTGTCGATGGGGAGCGGAGGGCAGGGCCCTGCAGAGGCGGGAGCCCCCGGGCGCTCTGCTCGGTTACCGCAGCACCGTGGGGCGCCTCCGGGAGATCTCCTCCTACCAGGCCGATTATTGGGCCTGTGCCATCCCGGATTCGCTGCCGCCGTGCCCGGATCGCAGCTCGCCCCGCTGGAACCCCAACAAAGAGTACGAGGACTTGCTGGACTATGCTTACCCGCTGAAGCCGAGGTACAGGCTGGGCAGGATGCCGGAGCCTTTCCTCCATGACTCAGGGATAGGTCTGGAGAGTTTTTCTGCTTCTCCTGAGGGCGTGTCCAGGTCCACCAGCATCTACGGCCGAGCTGGGGGAAGCAGAGAAAACGGACTTTGGGAGTTTGTGGCCTCGCCAGAGAGATTCTCCACCCCCAAGCCTGGAAGAAGAGGCTGCTCAGGAGCTGGCTCGTGCTATGAACCTTCTCCTATTGCCAAAGCATCATTTGCCAGGAGTCCTTCCTCTCATCCTTCCAGAGGTTTTGCTGAAGGTGTAAGGGTGGAATCCTCTGAGCTGAGCTCACCTGGACGCCCTGCTGCCGATGGGAGAAGCTGGGATTGCAGGGGAATTCCCTGTCCAAACCACATAGGGCAGGTGCAAAGCACCAGCAGCTTTTTACCCACCACAGCAGTGCTCCCCCTGAGGAAGGAGTGGGAGGGTGATGAAGAATTTCTTTCCCTGCCTCCCAGACTGCAGGAGCTGGAAAGGCTGGCTCAGTTTTTGTCCAATCTTTCCTTAACTATAAGTTTGCCTGGGTGTGACCACCATAACCATCACCTTCCACATCACGACACCAGCAAGCAGCCCCTGTCACCCAGGCTGGCTCCTCTGGGAGAAGTGAGAGCTGGGGATGACAGAGGGAATATTGAGGGTTGTGCTGGGCTGTGGCAGCACCACAGCCCCCAAAATTCCAGCCTGGAAAACACAGAATCAGATGGTTGGACCCACAGGGATCCTCCCCGGGGGCTCCATCTGCCAGCTGCTCTCAGGGACACGTTGGATGGGATGTGCCTGGATGAACCACGGCTCAAGGGGCATCCAAAGAAGAGCCAGCAGAGTGAATCCCTGATCCAGTGTGTTAAGGTAGGCTGAGAGCAGAAATAAAGTTAATTCTGGGAAGATCTCACATAAAACATGCCTGTCTTTATGGCACAATTAATTAATTAATTACAGCTCCCTGTTCTGTGTGGTGTGTCCTGCCTGGCAGCTGGTGGTGGTTTATGCAGGGGGGCTCAGCAGAGCAGATAATTCCTTCTGGTGGAGCAGGAGCCCATCTTGCTGTCCCTGGGGCTCCGTGTCACAGGCCAGGCTGGCTGTCTCTCAGCTGCCTCCCCCAGCCCAGGCAGGAGCTGCAGCAACTCTCAAAGCTTTCCTGATTATTTTGTGGGTTATTAAATTCATCCCAGCACTGTGCTCCTCCTCTCTATCTCCTTCCCACCCCAGTGCTGGGACAAATTTGGAAACGCTGCTGGGCTGTTTGCACAGGAGTGTCAGCATGCACAGAGCTGCAAACTCATCCCCTCCTCTGGGATGGAAATAACTCTGGTGATTTAAAAGGGTCTTCTCTGTATTTGTCGTGCCAAATTTGCAGTGCCAGGGAAAAGCACTGCTTCATGGCAAACTCCTGAGGAGCAGGAGCAGGTCTTGAGGCTGATTTTGGTGCCAGCAGAGGCTTCCCTGGGGTTCCTGCAGCATCTTACAAAAATAATCCCTTACCAAGATGCTTTAAAAATAAATGAAAGCACTTAATTGGACGAGACAATCCCTTGGGGAAAAGCAAATTAACTGTGTGGCTCTGGTGAGGAGGAGGAGGAGGAGGATGGGCTGGGAGGTGGTGGAGGCCAACCTCTTCCTTCAGCCTGCAGCACCCCTCTGTGCAGACACTTCATGCTGACCCTCGATTCTTGTCACACAGCGAGTGCTGGAGCTGTTCAGGAGTTTAATTTTGGACTTTTCCCCACTGATTCTTGGTTTCCCAAGCTCAGGGATGTTTGTGTGCTGGGGTTGGAGAGGAACAGGGAACAGCTGCTTCCCCAAACACCACTGGCTCACCTTTTTGTGTCCCTGCTGCAGAAACAGGTCTGAATAGATCTGTGTGACCCCTTTTTTATGCTTCCTTGAGCAGATGTTTTGCTGCCAGCTGGAGGAGCTGATCCATTGGCTGTACACCGTGGTGGATGTCACCGGCAGCTGGGTGCCACCCTCCCCGGACACCCAGAGCCTGTCGGCGTCACTGCACCGATACCTGGTGGGTGTCACCCTCGCTTCTGCTTCCTGGTGGGCGTCACCTGCTGGGTGTCACCCTTGCTCTGCTCCCTCCCCTCTCCTGTGCTGCAGGAGAACGAATGCTCCAGAGTGCCCTGGGTTTGCAAAGCCCAAATTTGGGAGCACCAGGAATCTCCTTGGAGGAAACTGCTCGTTGAGCAGCCCTGCCACAGGTGGTGTGTGTTTCCAAAACCCTCCAAAGAAACTCTGCTCTTTCTCCCTTGCCTTGCCAGGAGTTCAGGAAGGATGTGGCCAACCACAGGAGCCTGACTGAGAGGGTGCTGGAGAGGGGAGAAGCTCTCCTGGACTGCATGGCATCCAATTCCCCAGGTGAGGAAGAGAACTTGTGTGGGGCATGGACACAGATGGTGCTGGGCCCTCAAAATCCACACCATAGCACACACAGAGATGTTGCTCTGGTGGTTTAGAGAAAGGGATTTCTAAAGGGTGGGCTGTAGCTGCAGAGATGGAGTGCTGCATTATGGATGGGCTTTCTTGCACAGGTTTTCTGTAAGACCCCCCTATTTCTGCTCTTCATTATGAACCTGGAGCCTCCTGGGTCAGTCGCCAGCCCCTGATGCAAATGCTGCATCCCAGTGGGGACGGGATGAGCAGCACATTATTGATTTTTAACACTTGGTTTCCTTCCAAAGTCTGCCTGGATGAGCACAACCCCCCAGCTCTGTCAGACACTGAGTTACCACATTGCCATCACCCCCATTCAGCCCTTTTTTGTTTTCCAGCTCTGAGGGACACACTGGCTCTGATTGCCAAACAGTCTGAGGAGCTGGAGAGCCACGCTGAGCACCTGTACAGATCCATCCTGGCTGCTGTGGGCCAGGGCAGGGGGGCTGCAGCACACGGCTGCTCCCTGGGTAAGCAGGGGCAGAACAGAGAGGGGAGGGAGCACAGGGAGAGAAACACTCCAATTATCAGACCCCATTGTTATTTCTTCTTGGATTCTGTTTGGAAAAGCCTGAGAAGGCAGCAGGGAGACTCAAAAATAGATGCCCCGTGGTGTTTAACCGTGGCAGGGAAAGAGCAGAGCTGCTGAACCAGCTGATGAAACCCAAGAGCACCAGGGGAACGATGGCAGGGCCCTGTCACTCACTCAGGGCTGGGGGAGGGCAGCAGTCCAGCACAGACACCTGCTCTCCCCAGATCCCTTGCACAGCACAGGGGAGATGAGGGAGGGATAATTTTTGGGTTTGTATTCTCTCGGAAACGTTCTGGTTGCTGGGAAGGGAAACAAGTGATTTCATGTATAATACAGGGGCTAGCAAACTCGTTTGCTTATTCCTTAACCATCTCCTTCAAAGGAAACTGGAGGCAAGTGTTTCAGGGGTGCCAGCCTCTTAGAAGAGAAAAAGTGTCTGAAATAGTGTTTGGTTTGTTGTGGTTTTTGAATTGCTGCCTCTACATGGCAGAATGGGGGAGTAGAGCACAGGGGTTTCTCTGTCACACTCTGCCAAAGCACAGCACCAAACAGCTCATTTTATTTCAGGTGCTGCCTCTGTCAGACCCAGGCTGCGTTAGCCCATCTCAGGAGGGCTGAGAAGAATTGCAGCAGGCACCAAACCACCTCCACCACCTCTCCAGAGATGCCAAAAATCTGTGTCCAGTTGCCCACGGGGCTGATTTCAGCGTGGGTTTGTGCCATGGCTTGAGAAAGGTGTGCTTGGGATGTCCAGGGTTGTGTGAGGAAAGTACAGCTGCCCTTTTCTGGTTTGTTTTTTTAACATAGCTTCCCTGTTTTTTAAATTGAAGTGGGCTGTTCTGTGGTAGCAAAACGTCAGGAAGAGTTTTTTAACTGAGCAATCCATAACGGTGTGAGCTTGCTAAGTAAAGCTGTGTGTGATTTTAATAGCCCTGTTCTCATGGTTTGTTTATGCTTGTCAGAAATAGGTGTGAGGAGCCAAGAAACAGCAGCTCCTGGTGCTTGGGAGCAAACTGAAGGCCTGTTTGTAATCACCACTCCCTGCTGAAGGCAGAGCCTACTTAGCTTTCAATTTTGTTATTAATAAACACAAAAAGCCCTAATAGTGACTCCAAATAAAATAATAAACAAGGGAGTTAGGGCAGGGAGGAGCCAGGTTGTGTGTAACCTGCTGGTACCTGCTGCTGGCAGGAGCTGTGGGAGTGCTGGGCTGCTTTCCCCCCCTTCCAGCTCCTGCAGTTAAATCACTGCTCAGAACATTCATCCAGGGTTTCCAAAGCCTTTCTCCAACACAAAAAGGGCAGCTCTGAAGCAGCATAAGGTAAGTGGCCAAAAAAAGGTACAGAATGTTGGTACTTGGCTTTAATTAACCTTTAACCTGAAGGGTGAGCATTGTGTTCTTGTGCAGAACTCATCATTTCCTCCCATTCCTGCAAACAGAACACAGAGAAGTTTCTGTTCTGTAGAAGGTGAAAGCCAAGTTAAACCAAAGGAATTACAACAAATAATTCATTGGGGTTTGATATTCTCCCATCTTCTACATCCTCAGCTTGAAGGGCAATTTTTTTTTGGCACATTGTGTCAAAAAAGTATTGCAATATTTCAGCTCACAGGTAAGAAACTACAGTGCCTTTTTCCAGGAGCTTTAGGATGCTCTATCCTTGTCACACAGCTCAGCCTGGAGCAGCAGCCCAGTGACCCATTGATGAGTGAGGGGGAAACAAAGAACCACCAAACACCTGGTGTAGCCCAACTGGTTTTGCAATGCTTTTATTACTGTATATATTAACATTGGTTTGGATAGTATGTAGCAGGCATCTCGACATTGAAGTTCATTTGTGCACTCTCTGCAGGGAAAGATGTTTTTACCCTCAACACACACCTCCTTCTGCTTCACTTCCTGATCTCAGCAGCACCTCCTGCTCCTGAGGAGCAGCAGGTCACATTTAGAATGAATTATACCAACAAGCACATCTCTACTAGAAAGCACATCACTTTATTTGTGAAGGTCTCAAGTGGAAGAGTTCAACTTAACCATGACAATACTTCATGTATTACAATTGCCTGTTGATTTATGCAACTATGTTGAAGAAAGCTGTTAGCCAAAGTCACCCCCCTCCCCCCAAAAAAAAAAAAATCAGAGGATATTTGCACCAGTTTTAGTTTATACCTCACAACATACCTAGGCTATATTTTTTACTATCACAGGGTGTATTTACTACTAGGGGAATGTTACATGGTCTTTCAAACATGAGACTATTTACAGAATAGGCTGAACATTTTGAGTTTAGATAAAGCTGAACAATTTTACATGTATAGGAAGTGTTATAGGCTAGCTTTCCTGTGGCTTTTAGCTAGACATCAGGCACTAATGATTTGATTAGCTCTGTACAAAGAATCACACACCATCCAAAAACCCCTTGGCTGCTGGTTAGTTCCAAATTGTTTGAGAAAGCGCCTGCCTGGAGCAACAGTTTGGTGGGGGCCTTGCTATCCCCGTGTCACCCTCCTGGTGCCTCGCTGCAGAAGGGAAGAGAAGCTAAGCTGTTGCACTAAGTCAGAAGATACTGATTAAAAGAGGATGGAATTAACAGTATATAGAAAAGACATAATATACTGGTAGAAAGTTAGACCTCCTCCTCAAGGTGACGCTGAAATCGTTCACGTCAGGGAAACACCGTTCTCTGCCTTGCCAGGCAAAGCTGGCAGGAATTCCCTACAGCGAGTCCTTGAGGAATAAATTAGTTCCAAGACTAAGTTAGGGAAGTGTTGTTGTACATTCAGAGTGCATTATGCCTCACCAACCCTGGCTGGGTGTCTCTGGTACAGCACTCGTGCCTTAAGCACCACGACAGCTCAGGCTTTGGGGCCACAGTCACGGGGAAGGTCTGAGAGCCATGGCTGCACACACAGATATGTTGTTTTGTGCACAATGCAAGCCTGATTTCCCCCTTAGCCATACAAATTAAGACAATATTTATCACCATACAGTTTGATATTACTTCCAATAAGTACAATATTTATTAAACATTTCTTCAGTTTTGTTACATATTGTGCAACAAATTACAATATTCTGCAGCCACAAATTATATGCAGAGTATGAAGAAACTATTAATCAGATAGTGTGATCTCTCCATTTATAATTCTACAAGAAGGAACTAGCAAATCAGATCTTACATATATCTTACTAAATTTTATGCATGGAAAGTGACAGACACTGTTGTGCTGTTTGATACAAAATGGCTAAACTTCATCTTCAGAAGACTAAACCTGACATCTAAACATGCCAATAGAAACATCAAAACAAAAATACATCCTAACCAACCACAGGAAACAGTCTGGTATCAGGAAAAGCAACAAGGATTACACGTTTATAAACCAGCACACAAAGGTTTAAAACAGTTCTGAAAATGAAGTTAGCTGTCTTGAGTCAAGGGAATAAAAAAAGTCAGTATTGACCATTTACAATCTCTGACCTTTGTGGAGACGGTAAGAATCTGTTGTAGTGCAGCTACATACAGTACAATTCAGGCAATTTTTTTTTTTTTTCACTTGGGTTCAGATTGCAAATTCATTGTTGTGAGACAAAAGGGGGGAGGCAAGTTTTAGCAGCAACCTCCACTAGACTGCTTGACTGGAGTGCTCTGAATTTTAACATTGGACTTCTCTGCACCACCAGCTGTCGCTCCCGGGCCCATCCGTTTTTTAATCTCGGCAGCCATGGTCATGAAAGACTGTTCTACATTTGTGGCATTCTTTGCACTGGTTTCCAAAAACGGAATTCCAAGAGAATCTGCAAATTCCTGCAAAAGGACAAACAGTCAACAGTGAGCTCAGCTCATGCACGGGTTTCACACCTCACCTCATCTCCTGGAGCACCACTGGGTAACCCACCAGCGCCTGGATCCCACCCCACACCCCAGCTCCAGTCTGGGCAGGGGTCACTGAGCTGCCCCCATTTGTGGCACTGGAACCTCTGTGCCTGACAGAGCAGAGCAGGGGCTCAGCCAAGCACCCACAGGAGCCCAGACATACCTTTGCTGTTGTATAGTCTACTACTTTCTTTGTGGTCAGATCACACTTGTTCCCCACCAACAACTTGTTGACGTTTTCACTGGCATAACGGTCTATCTCCTGCAGCCACTGCTTGACATTATTGAAAGACTCCTACGAGATAAGAGAACTGTAAGCAAGGCCCTTGACAGAGAGGAAAGTTCAGCACTGTCCCTTTGGTTATGATCAGCAGGATGCACTGCACTTATCCATGTGATTGACAACCATGGGAGAGGACTCTCTGCCCTGATGGCCTCACCACAGGGGCCACACAGCTCCTGTTCCCAGCCCTTCCTGCACTCTTCCCCCCATTATTTTTCCCATATATTGAATATTCAACTTCTTCTACCATCTGGGGCTGTTCTTCCTCCTCCTCCTGTAGCAGAGATAAGAGACATGGCACACAGCTGCATCCCACATATTGACAAAGCCTCAGGTATTAGGTGCAAGCCACCTTGTTGTAGATGTGCTGGAACAACCTCAGACTCCAGAAATGATATTCCAGTTAGTGACTGAACACAAGTGCTCTTTTTCTATTAATTCAGGAAACCCTATACACTTCCCAAGTGCCCTTCAAACAACTGCACCAGTTCTTCAGAGATCCTTTCAGAGAAAACACTGGCTCAGTTGTATCCTGCACACAGGCTGGCAATTTTCTCTTCCAAATGCCAGTCTTTACTGTAGACCACAGTTCAAGTACATTCAGAAATCTTTCAACAACTTCCATCAATAACTCAAGACTTCCTGCTACCAAAGGCAGGGTGAGATGTATTCATACAGAACAATAAATCACCTGCTCACCCAGTTTTAGGTTAAACCTAAGATAGAATTGTTTAGGAGCCACTGCTCTCTATTCCTGTGTTTTATTTCTGCCAAACACATACAATTAGCTTGATAAGCCTTGCAGAGCTGTGTCAGTGTCTCCTCAGGACGTGCCCAGCTGTTAAATCCCCATTGCACTGATGATCCTGGGGAGCTGTGCAGGCAGAGGCTGAGCACATACCTGGTCTGTGACATCATACACCACTATGATGCCATGAGCTCCTCTATAGTAACTGGAGGTGATGGTCCGGAACCGCTCCTGCCCCGCCGTGTCCCACTGCAAGGCAAGTGACAGGGTCAGCTCCTGCAGGGGGCCTGGGACACTGCCCCCATCAGCCTGCAGAGACACAGCTCAGCACCCCTCCAGCCACACCACAGCAGGGCCTGAGGCTGTAGGCATCAAACAGGCTCCCAGGAGATCACATATTTGAACTGAATTACATTTTGTAGGTCCTTTTCACAAATGCTCATCGGTTTGGTTTCAGCCAAGTGGAGCCAAGAGGTTCTCTCTGGGGAGAGCATTAAGCACTTCTGAGCCATGAAGGAGCCATGGTTCAGTGGTTCAGAAGAGCAAACACAAGGCAGGACTTGAAAACCTGCTAGGAATAAGGTCAGAGAGCTGCAGGTCTCTAACATGGCCACTCTCTTCAACTTCCTTGGCACACAGGCTTCAGCAAAGGCAACAACTCAATCCAAACTCGGTTCCCTTCTGCTGCTGGGGGAGTTAAGAAAGGACATGAGGTGCTTGACCTCTTCTCCCACCCAGGGCAGGTGCAGGACTCACCCCAACATTTCTCTCCCTGGAGCTGTGTCAAGAACAGGGCTGGCTGTGTATTACACACACACTCAGCCACACTGCAGCAGTGACACTGGGCTGCTCTGCACTCAGGACAGTTACATTACAGTCTGCAGGCTCCTGGCTGTCAGCTGGACTCTGCTCCACAACACTGAACCCCTGAGTCATTGCCTTCCAGTCCTCACAGCCTCTGCCTGAGCTGGAAGCAGTGGCTGACAAGGAGTGTCTGACCTTGCACAGATATTAGATTTCATCACACCAGCCACCCTTTTAGAGTGCTTCAAGATTAAAGAATTGCCAAGTCCCTTCCCTGTTTATTCCAAGTGAAAGGCCAAAAGCAGAACCAGAAAACACCACCCAGTGCTCAGGCAGCCAGGCCAGTTAAAAGCCTTTGTGTCACTTTTTCCATTCAGGTCAACAAAGGCAGTTTCCAGCCCTTAAGACAGTGCAGCCTGGTAGTAAGAGCTGCTGTGGAATTCAGGCATCTTGGACAAGTGTGTGGTATTCCTGCACTTCCACAATTCCTGCCTAAATACTGCAGAACTACACCAGTTTTGATATGGGAGCACTCCAGCACAGCATCTCCCCTTCCAGGCAAACAGCCTTGATAATAAACACCCTTCTTTAAGGACAGATCTTGCAAAAACTGCCTCACCTCTTGTAACAGGGAAAATACCCCTTGTATCTGAGTGTATTTTAAAGTACAAAGATGACCACCACCAGCTATGGATGTAACTCTGTGCTCCAACAGGCTGAAGCACACAGGAGAGGAGAAATGCTACTTACTATCTGCAGCTTGATTGTTTTCCCATCTAGTTCTATAGTTCTGATTTTGAAGTCCACACCAATCGTGCTGATGTAACTTTCTGTGTACGTGTCATCCTAGGAGAGAGAGTGAACACAAGTCAAGCCAGCTGCACCTCCTGTGCAGTCACCAATTCATTATGCACCAGGCACACACAAAGGTTCATTTCCTTGTAAAACCAGCCTGATCTCTCATGGCAAAGTCCAGGAGGCGGCCAAGCATTTCCACCAAGTATTTACTATCCAAAAATTCTACAGCTTTTAAAAGCACCATCCAGACTCGCGTTTCAAAAACCACTCAAAAAATAATAATAAAAAAGCTTTTTTTCTGGAAATCCTGGAGTGTCAAGTCCTTGTGAGCTGCAGTGTAAAAAAAGTCTTTGCTCGAGTTGGCAGACTGAAGAGCTACTTAGAATAACCACTGAGGTTATTGAAACACATCACATTTTCAATTTCCTTTGATGGTTTTCCATCTGTGTCACACAGCAGCCACCCAGAACAAGTCAGAGGCTCTGTCCCAGTCACACACGAGTGTCAGATCCTCTGCTGCTGCAGCTGGTTGCTAAGGCAGGTTAGAGTTACACTGGAGGACTCGTGCTGAGGCCTCTGCTCTCATCCTGTGTCCACAGGAGGGAAAACTCTGCTTCAGCAGCTCCTGCAGGGCCCTGGCTGCAGCCTCCAACAGCCTCAAGGCACTCACAAACTGCTGGGCCAGTCTTGGCCACCTCCTAGTGATTGTCAGCATGGAGGAGGTTTCTATTCCTAAATACAATGTACCACAAAAGGTGCCACAAAAGGCAGGGACTCCTCTGGGCTGTGAATGGGAGACATCTTAGGTGATACATCCAAGTCAGAATAAAGTATTAAGCCTTTCAGAGTGACATTTATTTCCTTAACATTTCAATATTCCAATGTCTGAAAAGCCTGAAGGAGTTTAGCTTACAGCAGCAAGAAAACAGTTGGGGTGTGCTGTGGTAATTCCTTATGTCAGGGTAAAACAGCTTAGTTGGAAAAACACAACTCAAAAGGAAAAGGCTACTCAGCTGAGGAAACAGCAGATAACAGAGTACAAAAAAGAGAAGTTGGATGATTCACATGAAGCCAAAATCAATTCCAAAGTATCTGCAGGAGAAGCAGGCCAGGCTGCTCCCAGGTGACCTCCTGGTACCCAGAGCAGCCACCATGGCTTTAACTGGGGCTGGCTGAGCACCCAGATCACCATTTCACACCAACAATATCAGCTACAACAGGCTCCTTCCACAGTGCCCAGAGGAGCTGTCAGGCTGTGAAAACAAAGGCACCATCCTGCAGCAGTGTCACACTCAAGTTTCTGAGTTCATGGCCCATATCCTGCTTCCCTTTGCTTCCCCTCCTCTCCTCCCATGGCAACGTGAGGCTGCACACAGATAACAACTTCACTGGACTTCAGCTTCTTCTACTCAAAGCCAAGGCAAACCCATTTCACATTTTCTTGCTGACAGGAAAAGCAGAGCCAGAACAGCTCAGCAGCAATTTTAACATTCACTAAAGAAAGCAGAAGGCTTTAATATTCCTGGAGTATTATTTACACTACTTCTCTGGAAGGTCTTTTTAGTGCAGATATCAAACTCCATCTGGCTGAAATGTTCTTATCAAGCAGTCCCTGATCAAGGTCTGTACTCCTCATGCCTAAGGGCACACCCTCAGAATTCCTTCCACCCTCAGCATTCTACCACCACTGCAATGATGGAAGTTAAAGTATCTTTTCTCAAAGAACAGGAAAATTAGAATTAATCTTAGCTGGATATTTTATTGCTATGATTTCTTTCCAATTTAGTCAAACAATTACATCAGACAGACACAAATTCAGCAGACAGGAGGAGGTTACAATACTGTACTCATTATTTGTTGTTACCAGGCCTGTCAGACACCAGCCCTGCTCCCTGAAGGAAGTTTTTGCTATAAGCACCTCTTTTACATAGTTGCCAAGCATGATCACTTACTGCAAACCTAAGTAGAAGGCAAGATTTCCCCACACCGGAGTCTCCAATCAGAAGTAGCTTGAATAAATAGTCACTGCAGAAGGAAAAAAAATAAATTAGGTCACTTCATGAAAAACACTGTCAAGAATGAAGTTCCTTACAGCCACGATATTATGGTTTTTGAGAAGGGTAAATTAATTCAGTGCTGGGGAAATCACCTACAACTCCAGGTTCCTCTGTTCAGTTTAGGAATTCACAATTGACTTGCTCAGGGAGGTGAGAGGTGGATGCTCTGAGCACAGCACTGCTGTGTGGAACTCCCTGGGAAGTTACTCTGAGGATACCAGCAGGAGCACCCACAGGCCCAGCCCAGCCCTCTGTGGGGCAGCTGAGATGAAAATCTTTACAATTGAGTGCAAACCCCCTTGTTTGGCTGAGTGACTCCACCAACACACAGGGGGTGGTGCTGACAGCCTGCTGCCCTCCAGCCAGCATTACCTTTGCTCTCTGCACTCAGAGGTTTGATGCCACTGCCCATTTCACCAGCACCAGGGGGCTGCCAAACCCAGACCCTTCTTTACTCACATTTAACTCCCACCTTACAACAGCCTGACACCACTCCTGCCTTCCAGGGGCTGAGCAGAGCTCAAGTCACTCCCAGATGGGGACACAGCTCTGGGGGATGTCAGGGGTGCTGGCAGTAACTGTCCAGATAAACTGAAGAATTGACAAATCTTGTGTTTAATGTTGAGCCTTCCCAACATTAAAGAACAAGCACAGTGCCACCAAGCAGCCTATATTTATACTTCAAAGAGTAGTGAAGATTTCACTGTTGGCAAAACAGAAGTTCTTGTCTTAGTCCTGAGACTAATGGGGAAATTTCATGCTGGAGAACAAGTAACAGAGAAAAACAACAACCCAGCACTTACACGAGTTAGTGCAGTACTTGAGAGACAAAATAACTCACTCTCAGCTGACCCAGGACTAAGTTCTGTTCTCACTTCACCACCACAGTCCAACAGCCAGATTTTTCTGCCCACTTAAGCAAGGTGAGCAAAGATTTAGGACATGTGAAGTGCCTGAAGTCATCTGTCCCCACCTATTACTCCCTGGAGTGGCCAGTGCCCGTGGCTGGCAGGAATCCAGGCAGGACCTGCCTCCATCCCAGCTGTAAGGGCCAAGCACAGCTCCCCAGCCCTGCTCTGCTCCAGCAGCCCAGTGCTCTCACCTCACCTGGCTGGGCCCAGGCTGCACAGCACCCCTGCCCAGCCCAGAGAGGAGTCAGAGGTGCTAAATGTGGGAACTAAGAACCCAAGCCTGAAAAATGATACCTTTCCTAACACTGCACAGCTAAAAAAGTCCAAGGATGCCCGGCAGTTTACAGTCTCAGAACTGACCACGCCACATGTCAAGATGGCTTTAGGAAAATGCCAAATAACCCAAACTGTTCAGGGGACAGAAGTCACACCACCCCACACATCTCAGCAGGCTGGAGCTGGCTGAAGCGCTGTGACAGACCAGAAAACTTCTCAGCCCCAATAATGGGTGAAATTCTGTAATCTGGAGAGCAAGGAGCAGTGCCACCTCCAGGACCTGCTCCACTGTCACACCCATGTCCCCTTCCCCACCACTCAGCTCCCTCCAACTCCAGCAGGGAGTTTGGGTTGCTCAGTCCCTACAAACACACAATTTCCAGCAATCCTGAAGTCAAATTATTAGGTGCAGCTTGCAGCATGTTATAATCCCCTTGAGAATATCCACACAAGAATATCAGCACTGATTGTCTTCACTGAAATTAGTGGGGAAAATTAACTCCTTCCTGGTGGAGGGGAGGCTTCAGCTCTGAGACCCACTCAAAAATCCACTTGTTCCAAGAGGAATTCAGGTTCCCCCAGGCCCCAAAACGTGAAAATTTGTCTCCCTCTGTCACTCCTGGTGCTCAGAGCAGCTCCCAGCCAAAGCTGCCCATTAAACCTCAGTCTCCAGCAGCAAACACCACTCACAGTGTGTACACAGGATAAATGTGCAGCAAACACAACAACAACTCCAGCCTGAAATACTGGGTTGGGATCTTGGCTGTTCAGCAGTTCCCTCACTTTGGGCTTCAGTATTTCCACAACCACAGAGAGAGACGCAGGTCTGAAACCAGCACAGCCTTTACTGACTTAGCTCTGCCTCTGACCTTAGAAATGGCTCTTGTGTCACAAAAACCTAATTTTGGTGGTAAAACTTTCACTGGTTTGGGAATAAATAAGAAAGATTTTATGAACTTAGGGCTTTATTTTTTTAGAACACTCCATATTCCAATATTACAGCACCTTCCTTTCCAAATACAGCTTAAAGCTTTACAAGCTCCAGGTCCCAAAACCCTTTAAAATACAGCAGGTGCCTATTTAGGGCCACAAGAACCAAATGTGCAGTTTGTCAGACAGAGTGTGATCCTTGAGACAGCTCTTGGGTACAGCAACAGTTTAAATCAAAACTTAAAAAAGCTCCAAAAATTTGCAGAAAGCTCTTTCTAGACTGAGCTACACCAAGAGAATCTTTGGGTGAAGGGGTTCAGTTGTAGAAGGTTATTTGGTGTTTTCTCACAGGTTATTTGGTGTCTTCTCACAGGTTATTTGGTGTCTTCTCACAGGTTATTTGGTGTCTTCTCACAGGTTATTTGGTGTCTTCTCACAAACATTTCTGAAGCCACTGAATTTGGCTCTTTAAACCTGGAAACTTAAAATTCATCTGGTTTAGGGAGCCTTGATAAATCTGGCTGAGCTCTGCAGCACAGCCTTCCCCCAGCTCCTTGGGAGACAGTGGGAATTCAGGTTAATCATTCCTTTATTTCTCACCATTTACACAAACCACTCATCCTTGGGTCCTTTAAAGGAGCACCAAGGCAGGTGGGGACTGTGAGTAAGAGTGAGGCTTTCAAATCCTCCCCAGAACTTCCTCTTGCCAGAGAGATAAAGGACAAAGATGTTAAATGGAACTGCCTCTTGCCAAAAAAAGAAGGAAAAAACAAAAAAAGGCACCTCCAAAGCAGCCCTGGTGATGTTTTGAGCAGTGCAGCATCCTCTGGGTGCACAAATGTCCCAGGAAATCCAGGTGGGCACAGAGCTGGCCAAAGCTGGGTGCAACAAGGGACCTCTGAGGTAATTTTGTTTATCTAATTTATCTAAGGGGAGTTTTTAAATGCCAGCAAGGTTTGGTGCCAAAGCAGACAAGGCTGGGCACTCATCTCTCTGCAGCAAGGAGCTGCTGAAATTGCCTTTAATCACTGATGGCAGCTTCAGTGTAAAAGGTGCTCATGGCAGCCCCAATCCCCACCACCCCAGAAATCCTGGAGGGGAGCAGGACTGTTTAATCTCTGTGATTAAACACTCTTTGTGTCAGTAAACAGAAGATATGAGCCCACTCTGCATGGCAGATTGCTGTTTGGAAAGGTTGGAACACAAACACTTTGAGATGATTCCAGCAACCCAGGAGCTGTCACTCCATTGTCACCTGCTAACCACCACCACCCAAGGCTGGAACCCACAAACACTTGGGGAAAAATGCAAAAAGAACCCCTCAAGATCTGCTCCAAACCCCAGTGAGGTTCCCCATCTGTGCTGGAAGGAATCTGGAAGAAGATCCAGGCAGAACACTGAGCTGATCAGGAGGAACTCCTGGACCTGAGTGTTTATACCTCATGCAAACTGCAGAAGGGCAGGAAATGCTGGACCTGAGGTGATCTGGTCACAACAGAGTCAATATTGACACTGTGCTCACTAAACACGGCCGGGGAGGGAGGGAGGGACAGAGGGACACATCCCACAGCTGCCCGGGCAGCTTTTTGCAGAGCTGAGCTCCAAACACTGATTTGACTTTGCAGAACTGAGCTTCCAAACACTGATTTGAACCTGCAGAACTGAGCTTCCAAACACTGATTTGAACCTGCAGAACTGAGCTCCAAACACTGATTTGACTTTGCAGAACTGAGCTCCAAACACTGATTTGAACCTGCAGAATTGAGCTTCCAAACACTGATTTGAACCTGCAGAATTGAGCTTCCAAACACTGATTTTAATATCTCACCCACCCAATCTAGAAACCAACAGTCCACTCAGCTGTCCAACAGCCCTGAAGCTTCAAGGAAACTCTCAGAAGCACAATTCCTCTTCAAATCTTTGCATGAGCAGGACATAACCCTGCAGATTTATCAGGAAAGCTGAAGGAAGCAGGTTTTTAGCTAGAAATTTTAGTTATCCCACTGACTTCTGCCCAGGAGAGAGGATTTGGGGCTGCAGCCTGATCTGAGGGAAGTGAGAATGTGTCACATTATGGGCAAGGCACTTCTGAGGGGATAAATGCACCCATGTCTTCCAGGGAACTGGAAGGAGCAGTGCCATAATCCCTTAAATCTCCCTCCTGTTCTCCCAGGGATCCAGGTACACACACATGACAGTGACAGGGATCTCCTGCCCATCTCACCACACCCTTCCCCTCTCCTCCCCTGGCCCTGCCCTCTCAGGAAGTGGCAAATTAACACTGCGAGGTAATCTCCAGCTGCAGCTTTTCCTCTTTGTTTCACTTTCAGGAGCTCAGCTGTGATCACCACCAGGACCAAGCACTGACAGTGAGTCTCTCTCAGCACCTCGTTGCAGGGAATTACCTTCTGCATCAGTCTAAAGAGCTGACAGACTGCAAAAAAAGGAAAAGAAAAAAAAAATCTATGGGAAAAGCTGCCTCCAATTCATTTCTCTCAGTGGCTTAACACTCTGCAGGCACAAAACTCAACAGTCTGCAAGGTAAATTTGAGTTTAACTCTTGAGAGCCACGGGGACCAGCAGTTTGTTGGTTTTTTCACCCACTGCTGTTCTGGTGCTGCCCAAAGCTACAGGAGCAAGTTTGTGATGTAATCTTGCCAAGATGTAACTCGAGTTCCTGGCTGTACCTCCTGGGTGTCACCAAGTCCCTGGGCAGCCCGTGACTCCCTGTTTGCTCCTCAGGTGATTTAATGGACTCAGAGTGTTTGTAACCAACCCCAGTGACAGAACTGGAGAGCACAGGAGCCACGGCCACACCAGTCAGCTGAGAGGGCGAAATTGTGGGTGTCTTCCAAGGGCAGAACCCGTGGATATCCAGAGCAGCAATGTCACACCACACGGGGATTTCAGTACCAGAGCCACTCCAGTGCCAGCAGAGGGGTTTCACCACCCCAGACTGGGGTGTGCCAGCAAAGCCAGCATGTGTGAAAGGACCCTAAACACACCCTGCGAGGCTAAAGGGTTGGAAACGCAGCAGCTGGTTTTTCTGAACTGCTTTCTAAACTAAGCCTAAACCCCTCCTCTAACCCATACGAGAAAGTGTCGAACAAAATAAAAGTTTATTGTTCCCCCAGCGCGGTGGGCAGGACACGGCTCCCAGAACACCGACAAGCTCTGGGCAGAGGGCTCAGCCTGCCCGACTCCCGAGCAGGCCAGCCGAACAAAAACGCCATCCTCACACAACGACCCTCCCAAAACCCCCCCGTGTCATCACCAGGATTTCCGACCAAGCGCTCTTTCAGCCCCAAGAGCGTTCTATCATCAAGTCGCGGCGTTGCAAAACCTCCACGGGCGAGCAGTGTTTTGCAAGAGCCATGTGACACACACATGACTCGCAGACACAGCGAAGGGTGGACCCCCGGCCACGGAGCCGCCGCCGGGCCGGGGGGGGATCGCCCTTCACGGGGGGGCTGCGGGGGCACCCCCGGATTTGGGAACCCCCCCAGAAATCAAAAATCCCAAAAAAATAAAAAAAATCCCATGAAATTCCCGTTAAAAATAAAAATATACCAAAATAATCCCTATAAACACCATTTTTCTCCCCTGAAAAAATGACATTTCTCCCCCAAATCCTGTCCCGAAAAACCAAAATTTCGTCCCCCGACCCGAAATTTGGGACCCTCTCAAAAATCAGTATTCCCCCAAAATAAAAACCCATAAAATTCCCACTAAAAATCAAAATAAAATGAAAAAAATCTCTATAAATGGAATGTTTCTCCCCTAAAAAATAACATTTTTTCCCCAAAATCCTTTCTCAGAAACGCAAATTTCCTCCCCCCAAGCCGAAATTTGGGACCTTCCTAAAACCCCCACAAAACGTCAAAAAAATTAATTAAATTAATTTAAATAAACCCCTCCAAAATTAATAAAAAACCGCCCCCGAAATCTCCAAGGAAAACGGCATTTCCCTCCCCAAATCCCCCTATAAAATCCCAAATTTCTCCCTCCAAAAATCCCCGATTTTCACCCCAAATTCCCTCCATTTCCTCCCCCAAAATCTGCCCCAGGACCCCAAAATTTCCCCCCCAAATCCTCCCCTAGACCCCACCCCAAAATTCCTCCTCCCACCCCAAAATCCCCCCTGAATCCCCCCGAAACTCCAAATTTCAGCCCCCACACCCCAAATTTTCACCCCAAATCCACCCGGCGATCCCAAAATTCTCCCCAAAATTCTTCTCCTCCATCCCTCCCTCCCCTTTTGGCTCCCCAAAATCCTCCCCCAGACCCCAAATCCCTCCCCCTCCCCCTGAACCCCCAAAAATCCCCCCAAATCCTCCCAAGATCCCCCAAAAATCCCCAAAAATTACCAAAAATCGCCCAAATGCCCCAAATGCCCCCAAAATCCCCCCAAATCCTCCCCCCCCATCCTCCTCCATCC
>JBBMKD010000145.1:15111622-15136580 GCA_037834095.1 Argya squamiceps
AGCCCCAGCCCCGCCCGGTCCGGCGGGCTGTCGGTGTCTCAGCACGGCCCGTGCCCGGCGCTGCGGAGGGCCGGGAGAGGCGGCCCCGGAGGGAAGGGACGGCGTACGGGACAGGGCTGGCCGGGAATGCCGCCAGGCCTGCGGCTGCAGGGAGGCGGCGAGGAAAGGGAGACCCCGCTCTGGTTCCCGTCACAGCCGCTCCGCTCCGCGCCGGTGCGGGCGGCGATGGAGGCTTTTCAATGAACGTGGGAAGCGCACTGGGCATCTTTAGCTCCTCTACGGCCTGTGTTCTTCAGGGGCGTTAATAAATCACTGTCCCTTTTTGCGTCTTTTATTTTAAAAAAGTGCCGTTGCATCTTTTATCCAAATCTCTTTACAAGCATTAATGACATTTCTCACTACATTCTTTAGGCCCAGTAAATATTTCTATGCTCGAGTGACTGCTGGGAAGTGGCATCTCGGCATCTCCGAGCAAGCAACCTGTTAAAGCTGGAAGATTTCACAATACAGGAGACTGGCTTTCTGGTCAACCACTTTAACAGTCTCACCAAATTGTATTGCTGACACTTTAAGTTGTTGATGTTCTCGGGTTTACTCCTAGCAAAGCCTTGGCCTTTTTAACAGCATCAGAGAGGGCACAAGCCCTGCAACAGTGCACACATCATTCCAGCCTCGCACACGGGGCGCTGCTAAACCTTACAAGTCTTAACAGCTCCTTGTAATCAGCTGGGGAATTTAAATCCCACCACTAAATACATATTACCCGGCGTTATTCCGTTACAAAGGGCACAGTATAATACACTGGCCAAAGTTTATCTTCCAACCAGCTCAAAGGACGGGAGGAACGATCGGCAAATGATGTGAGATCGCTGCAACATCCAGGGCAGGGGTGTGTGTGCAGGGCTTGGGCTACAAGCTGGGAGGTGTTAAATGTGCTCCATGCCCAGGGACTACTGGAATAACCGACAGGAATTGGTGTTTTTCACTTGGACAGCATCAGCTGAAGCCCCAGAGGAAATTGTGCTCTTGTTCCTTTTTCTGCCCACAATAAGATGAAGAAAAGCCACTCATGCTGTGCACACATCTTCGAGGTTTTAGTTACGTTCAGTTCCTGACAAAAAGCTGATAAAGTGTGCTGGCTGCAATAGGAAACACTTAGCACTGGTTACACAGGGTTTGGGTTTCCTCTGCTCTCTCACTGCTGGTTAGGTAATGCAATCTGCAGTTGGATCTACCACATAACTTGCTGTATGTTCTATTGTTTCTGTGGGGGTCACTGCTGAAGTTTCCACTTCCCTTTCTCTACAACTTTGTCTATCTGTGAAACAATGCGTGTTTTGTTTGATGTTTGCCATCAGAAATCCCCTGAGTCCTTTGAAATGGGCTCTGCTCTCTGGTACAGTAGTTCTCCTTAGGCACAAGGTGACCAGATGTGCAGGAATACCCCAGATGACAAACTTCATTTAGCAGACAGCAATTCATTCTCTGCTGAATACAAAAATTGGTTTTGCAGGGACATTTTTAACATGTGTGCTTTAACTTTTTTCTACCCCAGAGAAACAAAAAGCTCCAGCCATCCGACCACCCCAATTCCTTACTCTGTTGTGAGGAATAATGCTCACAAGCCACAATAAATATGACCCTGCCACATATGGAGCTGCATAAATATATCCAGCCGAATCAGAGAAGACACAGGGACAAACCAACACCAGCACCAGCTAACTATGAAATTGCAAATTAGATTTACTTCTGAAGTAGGGCACAGGTTAATAAGACTGTGGGAAGCAGTTTCATTTCAGAGAAATAACAGCTTCCATGTCTAAAAGCACATTTAATCTGTGTGACTGCCCGGGCAGCGTGGCAGCTGTAGCAGCCCATGGCTGCAGGGTGTGAGAGGGAAGAAGAGGGAAGAAGGGGGAAGAAAAGGGAAGAAGAGGGACTCTTCCAGCTCTGCAGGAGGTGCACAAGGGGGTTTTCTGCTTCCTTCGTGGCTGGCTGAGGTCACCTGCTGCTGTGGTGTCACCTGGCGCCGTTGTGTCACCATCTGCAGCCCAGTGTCTTCACGTGTCACCCGTCTGACTGGACGAGCAGGCTCAGGACCCCTGCCTGGTTTCTGTCTGGGATGGCAGAGATGATTTATAACCCTCTATCACATTCTGTCCTCTCCTCCTCCTGCCTTCAGGGCTTATTTGTGGTTTGTCTTGAGCACCTCCAGCCACTGAGTGGTCAGAGGAGCCTCGATTGTTTGGAGCATAATGCAGGGAGCAGTGTCAGGTGCCAGTTAAGGGGACATTATTCATACACCTTCAGGCCTGAATTCTGCCTGTGAAAGGAGAGGTTTGTTTTATCCTGTTGGTAAAATCAGCTGCAGAATTTCCTTCAGCTTGGGCTGTAGTGCTCTACCACAGCAGCCAAAGAAAAGCCATGAGCACAGACTGGTTCCACCTGTAACCACCTTCCAGGTCCTGTCCAGCCTGGGGCAGCATCCTGACCCACTAACTCCTGTTTTTGAGGTTGAACTCTGCTGGTTCCTGGTTCCACTCAGGTGATCTGCCCTGCCCTGCTCCCATCTCTCTCCTCCCCAGGCCACAAAAGGCCTGTCTGTGCCAGAGGAGCTCTGGGGAACGAGGGGACAAGTGGACAGAGGATGGGAGGGAGAGAGAAAGCTTCAGGGGCTGCAGTCAGGTGTAAGAGGGGAAAGGAAGGAGGAAAAACAGCACAGATGATGGAGGAGAAATGTTACAGCTGCAGGTTTTGCACTGCAGTACTGAGCCCCATTCCCAGGGTTCTGTCAGTGGGACTGGGATGGGATCACCTGCAGAGAGCAGCAACCTGCACAGGATCCATCCCGCCTTTCTTCCCTGTCCTTATGTTTTAGGAAATCATCCATATTTTTAAGCTGTATAACCTCAGCAGGCAGTCACAGGGCAAAGGAAGGTTTCAGGTGTGCTATCTGGCATTTTACCACAATTTTACCCTGGAAATGTCTTTCCTTCCCCTGCACAACAGTTCTTGAACCAAAGGTAGGAGGAATTGGGCTCCTGACCCAGAACTGCCTCCCCATAAAGCTGTCACCTTAGCACAGCAGAGCTCAGAAATCATTTGGCCCCTGAACTATGTATAAAACCAGGGGAAAAAAAAGTAATACAAGGATTTATTTGCCCTCCTGCCTTTCCCCTCCCCCTTGTCAGGCCCGTGGAGTGGGAAGCTCTCAGGCTGACAGATGCAGAACAGCCTCGGGAGAAGGTCAGGCACACACAACATTGCTGTTGGCTGTTTGGATCCTGGGAGTGCTGGGGAACAAACACTGATTTCAGCTTATCAATAGCAGCACTGGTGTCTCTCTGGCCTTGCTCACAGTCCTCCCATGTGCCTAATTTCTCTGCAGGACTTGTCAGCTACCAGTGTTTTCCAGACAATATAACCAGGCTGTTTCAGATGTGTTGGCAGCACATCTAAAATGATGTCAACAAATTTTTCCTATTAATCCTTGATTTAGGAAGTAAAGGACAGGGGAGAAGTAAATTGCTGATGGACCTATGGTACCCCAAGGAGGCAAAATACAAATGTACCTACATTCAGATGTAGTCAGATGTCTGAAAAATAATCCTGGAGAGGACAATGGCATTCTGGAACTGTTTAACAGAGCTGCTGCACTATCACACATTGCTTAAGGGAATTTACTGCTCTGTGAATCACCAGGAACAGGCTGATGTCCAGCTCTACCTCTCACTTTGGCTGGACATCTGGCCTGTGCTTTCACCTCCCACAGCGAGGGGAATGGAGCCCAAGGTTTCACACTGGTCCCAATCACAGGCAGGAGACAAGAAGTTCCAGCAGAGTGGGGTGTCAAGAGCACTTGGATGCAAAATGATAGCAGGATGCTCAGGGAGCAAATGTCCAACCCTGGTGAGCTAAATCTCACTTGGGAAACTCTTAGGAGGAGATCTAGCACCTTGTTCTGGTTCCTTTCTTCAAGCCTAGTTTGCTTCAGTATTGCTGCAAGCACGCTTGTGTTTTTAGGGCAACTGTCAGCCAAATTTGAAGTAGAAATTTATGTTGAGCAGGACATGAAACACTGTAATAAGCAGGTTACCTATTAACTTTGATATCTTTCTGTTTTACTTCGCACTGTTGCCACAGTTCAGATCTTGATTTCACAATATTTTGCAAAACTGACACATTTCATATTGTATGAGTAGCCATGGAGGAAGTAGAGGGGTTTGGGAGCTGGAGTTTCTGGGACACAAGCCTCTGGAAGCAGGGTAATATTGCCAGCTTAGAATAGCATCTGTCCTAATCCTAAAGATTAAATATTATATATTTATTTAATATTAAATATTATATATTTATTTAATATTATATAAAATATTTTATATAGTATATAACTATAACTATATATATTTAAAAATTAAATACTATAATCATGTTTAGCAAACATGATTTGCTAAAATCATGCAAAAAAAGAAGGTTGGAAGAGACTCCAAGAGATGATCTACTCAATTCCTCTGCTTCAGCTGCACCTATTTGAATCTCAATAGTGACATTCTTGAAAACGTCCAGATATGACAATCCCACTGTTCCCACAGGCCATTTATGACAGCACCCACAAGAAAGGTAAAAAAAGCTCCCTGCTAAAATGATTCTAAGGATAAATTAAGCAACTTAGGCTTTTACTTAAGGCTGCCAGTAAATTCAGTACACTTCACTTCATCTGTTACATCCTGAGCACCTTTTCAATCACAACCTCCAGTGCCCCAAGCAGTAAAGAAGATGCAGCTCGAGCTGAATTTGCTGAGTTTCTGTGTCTCTGTGCCAGCTGAGGATCTGACCTGTTTGTTTTTGTGATGACACCTCAGAATCTGGACCACAACTCTGCCACAGGAGGTTGTGCTTGGAGGGTCCTGCTGGCAGCACTTATCTCCTTCCAACAAATGAACCCTTTGCTGCTGCAGACCTTGGTTTGCCTCCCCACAGCCACGGGGGCAGAGTCCTGCCTGGAATCACATGGGAAAGGCTCAGAAACACAAGGTTTGCTGAAGTGGGAGCCAGAGAACTCCCTGCAGGTACAGCCCAGGGCTGTCTTCTCCCTGTGACTCACGGAGATAGCAGGGTAGTGCAGCCTGGAATTTGGCCTCTCTGCTCTTTGCCTAGGTATCTGTTTGCTTAAGAGTTCATTCATCAGCTAATTACCATCCCAATGCTCTGGCACGTAGTCACCCAGCTGGGCTGGCATCTCCCTGCCCGGCACCGGATGTTATTGAACACTGACATTGATTTAACACTGAAAGTTGCTTTATTGGGTCTTGTAGGTGCCTTTGATGCCAGAGTTCTGGGAGGCAGCTTCACCCTGGGAACCTGAAAAGCTTGTGTGTTGTTACACATGTGAATGGCATCCAGAACTGGCAAAAGGATACATTTCTAATGAAAAGCAGCAAATTAAATCAATGGCTGTGCTTTCTTTCAGCTTTCATTCTATTCTCTACTTTTTTTCCCTATCAGCTTTTGTGCCACCAGGCTCTCTTCTGACCCCTTCTTCTTTCAAAAACTTTCTTCTCATTTTTTCTTTGCTCGTGATCCTCCTTTGTTTGCTCATCCTTTTCACACACCTGCCTTGCACAGCATCTTCAACATTTTCTGTCTTGCTTACAGGGGCCTGCAATGTGCAATTCAACAGCAGAATGCCTCCCTTGTCTCATGGCCTGACATTGACAATATCATTTCACACTTTAGGTGACCTAAACTTTGAACCTCTTTGTGGTTTTTTGTCTTTCTTGGCTCTTGGCATTTTGTTCTCACCCTATTGATCATTTGGAGTCCCTGTCTAACTTGGTTTGGGGCATTTATGAGCAGCCTTGTGACACTGCTTGCACATGCATGTACAATTTATTGTCAGGAGAGAGTCCCAGACCTCTGTAAGGACATTTGGGTCTGCAACTGTCTTCTGGAATTATCTGTTTCCATGGTGGCTACAAATGCAGGAAGGAGGAGCCACCTCCCACACTACCCAGCAACAAATGCATATCTTCAGGAGGAAAGGACAAGCAACTTTTGCCAAGCTCCACAGGCACTTTCCTGCTCCCCACAGGATTAATCTGGAGTCCTGCCAAGGCAATGGTTAGACACAGGCTTTGGGAAATGCTGTTACAGCTCAAAGATGCAGCACTGCCTAGACACTCCAGACACAGGATGTACTGTTCAGGGCTTGGGCCTCTGCAGCCTTGCAAGCAAAGAAATCTTTCTGAAAACTCTCAAAATTCTTTCTTACAACTGCGTTTTTCTTGCCTCTATTTCCTTTTCAGTTTGATGCCTAAAAATGGCAACAGGAAAAAAAAAGCAGCCAACAAGTCCACTTAGTTTACCCAAAGTTCTGAATGAAGCCTCTATTTGATGTTGTACTTTTCTGTAAACAGGTACATTTTAGCTCAAGGGTTTTACTTTAAGTGTTGTGGGATTTGGGGAGATTTGAAAATAAGCTTACATAATTGGTTTATCCTATCAGTAATGCTGATAACTGCATACCTTCACTGGCTGGCAGACTAAACTTGGAGTGGTCATACACTAAATTAAACTAACAATCAACAGAAAACCAGATGGGATTCAGCTTTTATTATTGTTATTCAGCAGGAATCCTTCAATGTAACAAGAGCTCAAGGTAAAAAGCTCATGCTCTGCTTTGATTAAGCTTCATCTTCACCCTAACACAGGCCAGGCAGAACTAAGTGAGGGCAGTTTACAGACCTCTCAGTGACAACCTTTATTTAAAATCCTTCTGATGTCTGTTCAGGATCAGGCATCGTCCTTATAATTTCAAACAGAAGCTCATCATTTGTATCATATGAGGTTACATTGCTGCAGTCCCGTGAGGAGCATGGGACAGAGCAGTCTAATAAATCTTTGAAGAAGCAAAGAACAGTCTTGAACAGTGAAATAATGTGATTTTTGGTAGCAGATTTTGAAAAAAATACAAAAAGGGCTTAATTCTGCTTAATCAGTGAATTCAAGGAGTTAAAACTCTTCATAGTGGTAAAGCCAATATGAAAATCAAGCCCACAAATGGTAAGGAACCCAGACTTTCTTTTACTGAGACAGGTACCCCTCGAGGCTTCAACAAACCCTCTAGGCAACATGTGCTATTTTACACAACATTTGCAAATTTTGAAGATCCATCTGTGAGTAAAAATGAGTCCAGCCAGGAGTCCTTTATCTGGATTGCACAAAGCCAAAATTAGGAAATTACACCCAAGATTCAGCACAGTGTGGAAAATTTCCCATGCAATTCAAAGTGTTAATGATTAGTTGAATTTGTTTTCCTTCTCTCAGCTTCTTTTTCTCTTCTTCTCTCTCTCTACTTTTCCTCCTTCTTCTTTTTGCTTTTTTAATTTATTTTTTTTATGATTGCACTGTGCCTGCACTGACTTGGTAAACCTACCCATCCTATTTAGACACACCCAACTTAAATAAAGCAAGAAACTATTAATTCCATAGAGATGTTTCATTTTCAAGCTAAGAGGCAGCAACATTTAATTACTAGCAGGCTAATCCTGCAATCATCACTCACCACAACCACTCAACACATGGAAGGGTGCTAAATTGATTCTAAATAGCACTGTGTAATGACTGACAAACATTAAAAAACAAACAAACAAGAAAGCAAAGCTGTTCAGATAAAGGATGTGTACTGAAATGTGGTAGAAAAGAATGAATTAAGACTAAAAATATCCACAGTGGCAGGTAATTTAGATCTAGGTTAATTTCCAGGTATACCAGAATGTTTCTCCCAAATCTCACAGGCTGTTTACCACACCTATTAGTCACCTATGGATTTTTTTGGTGTTCTCCATGGCTGAGAGGGAGAGTAGCTGCAATAATTCATCAATAGGATCCTTTCCATGAGACCAGCCACAGTATGGATTGGCACTGATGAAGCAGCTCTCCAGGTTCTTCCTGAAAGCAAGCAAAAGGAGAGAGAACAGATATAATTTCAGGAGCTATAAATTCACCATTGCCTATTTACAGTCCATTTGCTATTGGGAAAAATAATTACAAATAATATTATTTGAGATAAGGCACTGAAATGATTTGTTCCTTTTACCTTAAGAAATGTTAAGAAATATTAAAATATACTTAATATATTGAAATTATATTAATATATTAATATATTAAATATATTTAAGAAATAAAGCTTTTCAAAGATCAGGTAATTCATAGTTAAATGCAGTCACTCCCTACACACTGCATGCATTGCTTATATTCCTTAACTAATGAGATTCCTTTTGTACCCTGCAAAAAAAGGGTGACAGTTTGAGATAAACTACTTAAATTTGCCTGTTTTCTAACACAATGTTGCCCCATGTAATCTGCATTCCAGATCATGTCCAAATACAAAATCTGCTAAAATGTCTGGTTCAAAAGACATAGCAACATCAGACCTAAAGAGAGAGCAACAAAACATTGTGTGGGGCAGAAAACCACAGAAGATTATTGAGTGTGATGGGATTTGAAGACAAAAAAAAAAAATCAGGACAGCTACATTTACTTTCCTCTTTGGTATCCATGAGACCTCCCCATAGAAGAGAGAGAGCACACAAGGGAAGAAGGGTGACAGCTTCTGCAGTGATGACTTTTCTCTGTTTGTTTTCTTTTTTGTTCTACTACTCCAGTTCAGAAAGAACAATGGGCTGCTGTGCTTTCCACCAACACATAATTAACAATATCAGAGATCCCAGCCCTCCTCGTTAATTCAAAGCAGTGTCTGATCTTTCCTGGAGTGTGCCCAGTGTAACACGTGGTGAAATGAATGAGCACCCCACTTTGAGCAGCTGCTTTGAAAGGCACCCAGTCCTACACAACCATTTCTGCCCCAAATCCTGCTTTGTCCTTGACCAACTCATTCAGAATTTTGCAGACAAACCATCTGCCCTGTTTTAGTGGTTACATTTTCTGCTGTAAATCATAAATCTCCAAGATTACTGAGGAGGATGCAGCCTGTCTCCAATGGAGAGGACAAGGGGAGACTCTGCAGTGGCAATGCACTGTTGCAACGTTCATTGCAGGCACAGGAGCAGAGAGAGCCCCTGGAAACATTTTGTATTCAGGGATACAACACAACCTGCCACAGAGCCTTCTAATAAAAGCTGAAGCAATGCATCTTCATTTTCTTTTGGTGGGCAGTCACTGTGCATGACAAAAAGAGCTACATGAAAGAAGCTGTGGACATGGCATTTAGTCCAGCTGTAGCTTTTTCAGTGCTGATAAACCCACTAAACTGACTCAGAAATTACTCATTCCTCCCCATAAAATTGCTCCAAAGCATTTGGCTGCAGAGAACCAAGATACTGGCCTAGGATAATAAGATAGGAGGGAGTATTCCAAGGAAGTTCCAACTATAACTTTAAGCTTATTGCCAATTTGCCAAGTTCAAACCCATTTCTCCTGCTCCCTGGGCTATAACCCAAAGGACAATCTGGCATGCATCCAGCCAGAGACAGGCCCTGAGAGAAATAATAACATGGGGCACATGCACTTTGCCTAGAATGTCTATTAAATGTGTAAAGCAAAGTTGATGTTAATACTCACCACTTGCTTAATAACAGAGTGATAACAGGGAATGGCAGGATAAAAATGCTGCCCTCTGCCCTTTATTGCACATAGACATGTATGAGAATCATTTAGGACTTTAGACTACTTCCCCTAGCTGAGCCAAAAGCTAGTTTTAATTAATTTTTATTGATTTTGTTAATTTTAAACACAAAAATTGTTTAAGATAGAGCTGGCCTGCAGGAAATTATCTCCTTTTTTATAACAAGATCCTATTGGCCTTTCCAAACAAAGGGACAGCTCCATTTGGCAACAACATCCTTAAGAATCCATTTACATTTTTAATTAGTTTATTGTGATAGTTAATAGTTAATTATTAATAGTAGTTAGTTATTGTAGTTAATTTAAAAAAAGAAGCTATTGATATAAAAATGGAGACTGAACCAACATCATGACCATTTTAAGTTTCATGTTCCCTGAAAGAGCAGTAATTGCTGACACAATCTGCTCGTCCGTACTGACATCATCACAACCAGCTCAGATAAAGATGTTCCCTCTCATTAGAGCAGCACTTGCCTGGGCACTGTAATGATTTCAGAAATGTTCTTTTGGCAGCAGTTTGCCTTCTAGAGAGAGCAAAAGTTGTTGTGCATAAAACCCAGGAACTGCAATGCCTTGGTTTCACTTTTAGTTCGTGGTTGCAACACTGCAACTGTGAAGCTGCAGGATGAAAAGGCTCCATCTTGCTGTGATGCAGAAGTCTCTGTAGACAAGCTTACAAAATAGGCCTCCCAGAAATATATTCTGATTAAGAAGGGCAGAAAAATGATGTATAGATGGGTTATTAATTTGACTGGATTGGCACAAATATGCCACTTCAAAGGAATATACTCCTTTTGACCAGAAATTTAAATACCAGGGGTTTTAAAGGTGTGTCTGTTCAACTCTGAAAAAAATCCTTACATTAGATCAAAGGGAAAAGTGACCAAACAAAGAGGGGGCATTTGAAATTGGGCTTCTGAACACTTATAAATCAGATGTACGAAAGGGAGTAAGGACAAATAAGGAACATCCAAATTTTGTGTTTGTTCAGGATGTTTTGGGAGACTTGGAGATTCCTGGTGGGCTGCAATGATGTGCCAATCCTTCAGCACTACAGATCACCTGCTGAATAGACCTGAACTTGTCTAGGTCCACTTTGAGATAAATGGAGTTGTGCATGCAAAAAAAGCCACTCCTGTATCAGTCTATTATCAGCATCTGGGGAAGAAAGGAAGGAAATGGGAACTTTAAGTGGTTTGATTTGATCTAATACATATTAAAAAAAAAAAGCCCTTTTGTTTTCTAAAAATGCTGCTCTACAACCAGGTAACAATGGATTGTAAATTACTGGATGTAAAGACATAATTTTGATATATTATACTGGCAATTTTTGCTGCTTGCATGAACCAAAAATAATTTTTAAAAAAGCATCATCCTTTTACTGACTTTTATACAGAATATTATCATATTCTGGCAGAACAAAGTACATCACCCGAGAAACTGTCTCACAGTGAGTGATGTCTTGTATCTCTGCCAATATTAGCTGTATGGACCAAGTAACAATATTATGTTAATAACTGCTGATTGCTATTTGTGTACCAGGCTGTTCCAATGCCATGGTGATGAGCATGCTGTTGGTGTCTGGAACAGATGGACAGGACACAAGAGATCTTTGCCTTGATTTGAAGACAAATAGGATTACCTGTTTCATTCATAATGCTGCATGAAAGCACAGACAAAAAAAAAGCACAGTTTTATCTCCATCTCCAGTAAGTGACAGGAGGAAAAAGACACATGGCACACAAAATTTACCCTGACTTTAAGGGAGAGCAAACCTTTGAATCACTTGTAAAGCCAACGCAGCTGCTTTAGAATGGAAACAAAATTCACCATCTTATTGTGTCTGCAACAAAACCCCTTTGCAGCTCTCTGCAAAGGTGATGCTTGAGGCTGGAGATGAGGTAATTGCCTGCATCCTGCCCAGCACCACTGATTCTGTATCTGCTGATTTAAACTCCCCTTACAAAGAAGTCACTGCAACAGCTTTCTGCCATTTGAGAAGAAAACTGAAAACACTGTGAGTGACACTTGACATCAGTGCTTTGATATGACAAAGAAACAGGAAGAAAAGCACACTTCTAGTTCCATGATGTTGTTTCTTAAGCCCTACCACCAGCACCAGACAGACACTTTATTCTGCACTCTCTTATTCTTTCACAGAAATGAGGAAGAAAGGCCAAGAGACAAAAGAAGAAGGATATATTTTCACGGTTGGTTGTGCAGTTCTGTTTAGAATGAAGCCTGTGATACTGGAGAAAAAAAAGGTCTCATGACAATCTCATACACAGTAGAAGATATGATGCTGTGTACTATTGACAAACTGGTTTTGAATGAGTGAAAAAGCAGTTATGTGGGGAAGAGAACTTGGACAGAGCACTGAGACCATAACAATAACAGTGAAAATCGAGAAGAGGAAACTGGAATCCACTGTTTTCATATAAGAGCTGCCAATTTCCCACTGATATCAGAAGCTAGTCATGTTTGGAAAGGAAATGACCTATTCCTGCATGGCAAAGCTAGCAGGTGCAGATGGCTTGGGAACAAATTTCCCAACCACTGATCTGTCAAGGACACAAAACAGAAAGTGCAAATGGTTTTCTGGACAACCATTCAGTTCCTGCCGGGTCATTTGCAGACTCTGGAAGCACTTTATCCAACTTGGCATCCAAAAAAGGTTTGAAATAAGGCCACCTACATAGGTGAGGTGTCACAGGAGCTGCCAGGGTGAGCACGACCCGGCTCATGTGGCGTGCCTGGGCATGAAAGGAGGAAGAGTCATGAGAAATGCTGAAAGTCTGAGGAAATGAGATTCAGCAGCGTCTGCTGATTGTGTCAAGCGAGGTCAGCGCTGCTCGTGCTGGCAGCCCCCGGCATCAAAGCCTCGCCCCTGAAAGGAGAAAACTTCCCGCCGTGCTTTTGCTCTTCATTCCCTTTTCACCCGCAAATAGCACCCGTTTGTCCAAGGAATCACCTCACACTGCCGCAAACAGAAAGGGATTTTGAGTGGGTGCCCCGTTCTCTGCTGAAATACAAAACTTGAGAAAATAACAGGAAATAGCAGAGCAAAAAGTTTCCAAGAAGCACAGAGCCAAATCAGCACTTTGTTCTTAGTGGGTAAATTAAAAAATCTCCTCTGCTGCTCTGTGGAGCAGGGTGAAATTTAGTAGAAAGACTTAATATCGCTGCAGAGCTTTGTATTTGCAAATATTGACTGCATTTTCATGAGGTTCCAGTCACAAAAACAATTGGATAAGGTTGTTATTGTTAATTTGAAAGCTAAGGAGTGATAGCTGCCTATCCCTTCCTTCTTCTGGGGGACAAGTTCCTCTCTCCTGAAATGGGTATCAAAGATGGAGAGAATTAATTATCTCCTGAACTGCCTGTTTCTCTTTATTGCCTTCTGACCATTGGTGAGAGAAGCTGGCTGGCCTTTAGAGGGTGGTTCATTTTACTTTCTCAATTACTTCTGTTCTCTTCAATAAGAAAAGTGAATCTGTGTGATAAGAAAAGCAAAACTTCATCTTTATTGTCTAAATAATTCAGTCTGTTCATTTTCATTGGGAAAAACCCAGAGTTTCCATGCTTTGGCACTAAAGTTTTAGCCTGGGTTCTAGAAATTAAGCTACATGATTTTTGTTAACGTTACTATCCCCACAGTTAACTTACATATCCCTGTTTAGCAGAGGTACTGCTAAATGACTACCAGAAATTAGTCTGGAGTGATGAGGTCACAATTCAGGGCATGAAATCAGAGAGTAGAAATCTCTGTATCTGAGGATGTGCCACCTTCAAAGGGGAAAAAAGTAAGGTAAGGAGGAAAGAAAAATGAAATTAAATGGAAGACTGCACTGTAGCCTTCAGATTTTCTTAGATATTCATCAGTGAAATCAGTGAAATATTCTTGGGCAACAGTTAATTTTTAAGCTGATAATATTCAAAATACTATGCAAGGAATGTTGAAAATAGCTCTGGAAAATGTGACCTGAGGTGACTTACAGTGAGCATGTTAAGAGGAAGAGACCACAGCTGCTTTGGGTATGGTCTCTGCTCTCAGGCACACTCCACACAGTGTTGGTGGTTAAAACTTGTTTTCCATGATACAGACACTTCTAATATACAGTGTCAAAGAAAGGCTATCCAGGATAGGATGAACACGTAGTAACACCTCTCATAAGCAGTCTCCCAGCCTCCAAATTCCACTGATTCATTAAAACAGAACCACCACAACCATTTGTTCCTCCTGCAGCCAGGAGCCCATACCCATGTCTGCTCCCCAGGATGCACAAACAAACCCTTCCCCTTCACAGAATTAAAAAAACCCCAGTTTATTTGCATACTCTGATAAGTATAAAGATCACCTCAAACTACTCATTTATTTTCAGGTAGTAGTAGATGAATTGTTGGTATTAACAGAAAGAAGGCACTTTAGCTTCATAATATCTAAAGGAGGCTTTGTACTGGAGCTCTTGTTTCCAACACATAGCCAGCACTCATGGATGATACACAGAGCTCAGTTCTAATCTGCTGGCAAACACTCTGTGCAGGAAAACAGCCTAAGGAGGCTGGAAAACCCATCACTGCTGCCTTTCTTGGCCCTGGAGCTGATTCAGATGGTGGCTGAGGTTATGCAAGCACAGAGCTGAGCAGGATACCTGTGCCAGTTTACAAGGGCAGGACTGCTCAGACAGGAATCACTCAAACACCCCAGTCACACCACCTGTATCAGAGGGTTGTGAAAGTCATTTGGCAGCTTTGACAGCACCCTGAATTCTTTACAGAGGGAAATACTCATCTCACTGCCTCAGTGTTGTTCAATATTATACACTGGGACTGTTGGAAGAAGGGCTCATGCCCTGCAAACTGATTGCCTATTAAAACTGGAAAAATGAGGCCAAGAAGGCAGGAATTTATTACAGAAGTCTGCTATCTCATAGAGTAATATAACAAAGAAAATAAAAACAAGGAATAAGAATTAACTTTCTCAGATTGAAGAAGTATTTATCCCTGGATAGGAGCTGTGCTGTTAGACAACACATCCTAGGGTGAACTGTACATATAGTTCTTGTAGAAGCTTTATTACTTTCTAGCACCATAAGTTACAATTGGTTTAATTGAAATATCACTCTGTTAGAAGCTCTACCTAAGGGTACATTTTTACTGAGAATTTCAGTGAGGCAAAGAAGGTTTTTTATCACACCTATCTATACAGATTCTTCCATCCTAGTTATGTCAACAGATATTTTCTATTTGGTGGAAAAACGTGTGCACTTGGCTAAGCACCTAGACAAAGCCCTTTTGTTTTCTGCAGTTAGGATGTATCTTTTTTTACATCATATACATGAAACCCACCTTTCTTTCTTACCAGGGCTGATACAAGGTTTACATTCTCTGTGTAGAATAAAAAGGTATGCATTCTCTGTGTAGAATACATTTTTAGCTGGTGTTAGTAAACATGAGGTAGGTTATTCAAGCTCATGCCTGGAGCTAAATGAAATTTTCAGAGGCAGAGAGGACACTGCTGTTTATTCTGAACAGCTCTTCTGATAGATTCCTCTTTCATTTCCCATTTAAGCTTTTGTGTTTTTTTTTTTCCTGGGATGAAAGCATAGTTTGCCACTACCAGATATTTCAGCTACATGTTCTCAAAGAGTCAAAGGAAGATTATTTTTCAAGTCAACCAAAGCACCAGCAAAACAATGGAGTTCTTACCTACTGAGAGGAAGATCAAAGATGAAGATGTTGATAAGAACTATAGAAAATAGTTCTGGTTCACAAAATGTGCCTATTAAACTACATGTTCAGGCAGATTGCTTTGTGCATCTGCTACTGGATTTTGTTTTCTCATTCATTCCCACCAGACAAATATATGTAATTTTGGAATGACTAGCAGGATGAGCAAAATTAATCAGATCAGTAATAGCAATGTAAGAAACAGTTTAAAAATGCAATCTACATTTAGATATAGACCAACTCCTGGAATTCCAGCACATTTTCACCCAGTCAATAACCAAGTTCCCAATAAATGCCAACAAAGCCCCACAAGAGTAAAATATTGTAAACTGGTCCCTCAGTTCTCTATAAAATAGGGCTGAAAGAAGGTTTAATTTTTAAAAGCTGCTTCTATTTGCTCTTTCTATATCCCAATGAGGTAACCTTGCCAGTGCTGGAAATCATCAAATATGAAGGAAGTGCCTTCTCCAACTGTTCTGATTCCCTAAGGAAAAAAAGGCCTTTGTCATCATATTTTGTGCCTGAGTGCCCGTTCTGCTGTCTTCACTTCCTCTTAGAGTAACTTTTGAATCCAGTGCTGATTTTAAACTGAATTTGAAAATGAATCACAGGTTTCAAGGCACAAAATTTAGTGAAAGTAGGCAACCAGCTGGGAAAAAGAGGAGATCCAGATGGTGTCACCAGCCATGGAAAAGTGTAGCAAAAGCCTCATTCTTACCAGGCATCAGACAATCCACCTAAGACAAAAACCATACAGGCCAGAGGGAGAACTTGCATGAAGCACAAATCCATTGGAAACCAGGCTTCAGTGATTCCATTACTCATGGACTTCTTGCTCATTTCTCTTAAACTTTTCTACCACACACAGGTTTTAGGGTTCCCCAAATATCTGTTCATGCCATTCACAGTCCAAGCTGTGCTCTCAGAATAGATCTCCTTAGTGCTCCAAACCACTAAATAGTTCTTCAAATACCTGTTCCACATATCCACTATTTTTCTCAGCATAAGAAACCATTTTAAAATGTGGCCCAATTTAAAATGTGACTCTGCTCTGGAATTGGTTTGTAAAAGCAGAGGAGTCAGTGTTTTTCTTTCTGTTTGTTGAGCTCAGATATTCAAATCCCCTAACCCTAACTAAGAGAGCCCTTAAGACTCCAAAACTCCCTACTCAAAAAAAGAAAACCATATTTCCCCAGCAATGCAGACATTACAAGGCCCAAGTTTATTGCTCTTCTTCCTAGAACAAAATGCTTTTTGGCACATTTTCCAACCCCATAAATGCTGTGAAGGAGTGAAAATTAAATTAATGCACAGAACAACTGTTATGACTCAGCCTTCAACCTAAAAGTAGTGATCAGTACTGATCATCTGTATCAAGCAAGTTTTGCACATTCTTTCACAGTTTCAGTGGCCTTTGCAAAAACCAAACCCTCACAAAAAGGGAGGTGCTCTTGACTCCAAATAAATCTCTTTTTTTGGTATTTTGGTGTTCAAAACAAGTACCTCAATACTAGTTCTTCCTCCCAGCCATCCACTTCCACAAGGAAGCTGGAAGACTGGAGACCCCTGTTCCTCTTCCACATGAAGTAAAAATGGCCAGTGGGGTTCCACATCATTAATGTTGCATGTTGAGTGTTGGAATAGGCAGAGAATGATAGCAGAGAATTCTTTCTTTAGGGAATCCATCTCAAAGAATCATCCCCCACCCCCTTTTTGCACTAAAAAGGCAGCTAATAACTCCCTGATCTGCCTGCCTGTGACAGACAAAGGAAGTGAAGAAATAAAACAAGTAAGTGATGATGTTAACTGAGGAATAAATTACTTTTGGGAGTCAGATGGAGGAGAAGCCTCTGAGGAAATGTAATCACCACACCCTGCCAGTTATTAAAGGATTGTGTGGAAGCCATGGCTGGGCAGCTGCTTATGCAAACTGAAGGAAATATTTGCTTAATAAAAAGATTAAACAGAAGGTTCCCTGACAATGTCTACTGTGCCTAACAGGACTGGGCTGTTAGAGAAAATGTGGTTTCTCATTCAGATACATCCAGGCAAACTGCAGGACTCAAGCCACAGGGGAAAAAGAGGAAAATGTTATTTTTTGCCTACAGACTGTGACGAAAAAACAAGCTCAGAAAATTAGTTCTGTTATGGATCAAGACTTACATGACTGTGTACTTTCCAGGCAGAGCAGAGTTGCAACCCGTTCTATTTGAAGGATTTGTTGCTTAGCAAACTTTCAAATGAAGACTTTTCACATGCATCTAAAGTAAAAAAAAAATGTAACTTGAAGTTTGGCCCAAAATACATATTTTTAAAACTAGGAGCTGTGGGGGGAAAAAAATCAATCAATATGTACACAAAATTTACAATAATAAAATTTACAAGTATAATTCCTACTATGAATATCCAGAGGAAATGAACAACACTCTCTGCAGAACTCTCTTGGTTACATTTTTTACCAGTGAATGGTACTGTTCACATTCTTCAAAAAGATTAGAAGTGGGAGGTTGCATGGAGCTACTCTGATTCATTTAATCTTTTTTTGTCTTTTTCCAGCTAAGCATTTTCACAGGGGAAAAACAATGATGTCATCAAGTTCCTCTCTCTGCTGAGACTGTGTGGTTGCAAGGTTTTCTGCTGATTTATGGATTAGAAAATTTCAGTGATATTGCTAATAAAAGTAGGTTGTCTTGCCATTACTGTGTGGTAGCTCATGAGGGAGATGGGAATACCTCATGACCTGCTTGGACACCACAGTTAAGGGATGAAGAATCACCCAACATTCCAGGATACCAAAAAGGAGACCAGAATTAGGCATGACTTTTATTTGAATAAATCAACTCCATATTTTATTAGTTATTCTTGTCTGCAGCATGATTTTCCTAGTTAGAAGAAACAGACCCAGAGGAGAATGACACAGATTAAATTCTGCCTCTGCAGTGTGCTGCAGTCTTTCCTGCCACAACTACTGAGCCAAATGTTAAAAAAAATCTAGGAAAAAACTCATACAGCTTCACGTTAAAAGTATTACATAATTTAGATACATTTTAAAATTATCAGGCAAAAAGGACAAAGCCAGTTGTTGCCTTCTTCACTATCCAGGCTGCTTGTCGTTGTGATGTTTAAGAAAAAAGGCTGAGATGCTGAGTTATTTGTGCCCAGCTGTGACTCCATTTAGATCTGAGCTTAACTAAGCAGAGAGAGCAGTGAGTTACTACTCAAGGCTGCCACCTCCTGTCCTTAAATCTCCTCTCCCTCAGGGGCTGATTAGTAACCTGATCAGGGTGCTCCTCCCAACACTGCCCTTGGTTGTAAAGCTAATTCTGTCTAGAAAGGATGTTTCCTCAAAAATAATCAGAAACAAATATTTCCATAAGTTACTAAAACTACAGCAACCGTGCGATGTGTCGTGTCCATCTTAGAGCAGCTATTGATTTCCGTGGATATCCAAATGAGACCTAATGAAATCAATCAAAAAAAGATTATTTCCTTCTCAAGCAGCACTGTGCTGTGTGTCACCGTTCTGCATCTCAGCAGACAGGCCTATCCATCTTATTATGCACATTAATCAATTGCCAGCTAAAAATATATTACTGGCATCTGAAAAGTGCTACTGCATTTATAAACTGTTGATTAAAGAGAGAAAGATTAAAGAGAGAAAGGCTGCAATTTTTCCCCCCAAGTATTAATGCTAATTTAAAGTACAAGTGGCATCAAAACTGCCAAAGTTGAGAAATTAGAGGCTATACTCTGACACTTCTTTGCTTCTAATCAATTAGACTGTGACAACCTCACAGTCTTTTATTTGCATCTGAGATTTTCTCTTCATGAGCCTGGCTACTGGAATCCAAGTAAATGCAGGATCTTCTCTTATTATTTAGTCTGAGAATCAATATCTCCCTTATCAAGAAGCATAAAAATTCTCATACAAGTTTTAATGTCATACAATGTTTGCAAAATACAAAAAACCAAACCAAACAAACCCTCCCCCCAAAGCTGTATCTCCTTTCCTTCCTGTTTGTCTTATTCAAATTGAAATTCGGGGCAAATAATCAGAGTTGCTAGTTGAAATTTTGTGAAATTGAGTGTGACAAGAGAAGAGAGGTCTTCCTTATTTTAAGCTGGTGGTGCATCCACATATTTGAGCATTTTCCTTCTCAATCTTAGTAAGTTTTTGGACTTGGTTTTAAAAAAAAGGTTTTAAAAATATGAAGTCTTTTGAGAAAAAGTGAAAGGTGCAATTCAAACTCTCAGCAATAACAGATATTGATAATTTATATGCCTTTTGGAAAAGCTGCTTAATGAAAGACACTGCAGTTCATCCTGAAATGTCTCTCTCATTTACTCAAACCCTTCACATTCACAGAGATGGGGCATCCACAATTTCTCTGGGCAGCCTGTGCCACTGTCTAATCACCTTTCTCATAAAAAATATCTTTTTTATGTCCAATCTAAATCTGCCCTCTCTGTTTAAAACCATTTACCCTTGTCGTGTCACTTGGTAAAAAGGTCTTCTGTCACTTTTCTTACAAAGCCCCCTTCTAGTATTGAAAAGCCAAAATAAAATCTCCCCAGAATTTTTCTTCTCCAGGCTGAACAAGCCCAGCTCACTCAGCCTGCCTTCACAGGAAAAATGGAAAACCTCATTGCTTTCTATCTTCTAATACCTACAGCATTTTACAGCAACAGATACTCTCATGTAGAACTATTTGGTAAAAACTGATTTTAGAAGTGCAGAAAACAGATAAAGAATGGTAAAAAACCAAATCCATTAATCAATTAATTAAAAGTTATTTACCTGCATGGGGCTTAACTTCACCACACTAAAGAATTAATTTATTTACAACCACTTTCTTTGAAAATTTGAGATGCAAATTGACTTCAGCTACCAGAGTTCAGCAAATTACATCAAAACACTATTTTGCATGTGCTGTAGATGAGTTTTGAAAACTGCATTTATTCTTTTAACAAGTCAGTATTCAAGCTCACAGCATTAAAAAAATCAGTGCCGTGGTTAATGCACAGGACTGGGCATCAGATGATTTAGATTCTGGTCTTAACTCTGCCTCAGACTTCCCCTATGAGATCATCACTTACAATTATCTTTTTCAGAATTGGCATCTAATTTTGGATAACCCAGCTCTGCCTGCCAGGCTTTAATATCTGGAACCCAATTTTCAGAAAATGGTTTGATTCACTTGAGCTGGTATAAAAAGAACTCGAAATCTCTGGAACTCAGGTTTCTGAAACTTTCTAAAATTCCATTGGGTGCCATTTATATCTGTGGAAAGTGGCCTCAAAATGTTACCAGTGACGTAAGTGCAGAATTCAGATTTATTAATACCTTGCATCCACATGCCTAAACAACTGCAAAATATTTAGGGCAATGGAGAACAGGGTCCAGAGAAACCATCCAGGAGTTTCCCATGAGTCCAGTGTCCAACACATCTCATCTGCACATTTCACTGCTTCATCTTAAGGCCTCAGAAATTAAACTGTTTCAAATAAGCAAAGCTATAAAGGCAGATTTTTCTTTAATATAAAACTATTTGTGACCCCTAAATTTTAGTGAAATCAGCACAAGTACACGCCCAGCATGGATTTGGGCTTTTGTGACAAAGCATCATCACATCTACAATGGTCAAAATTCATGAGGATTTGCAGTGTCTGAACTCTGTAAGATAACTCTGTTTGAAGTTGAGTTTTTAAAGTTTTGGATGGCAGATGGGACATATGCTAGAGACACTACATGAAATGGAATTTTTGTTTAATTTAAAACACAAAGTGACCTTTACAATGTGTTCTTATGTTTATCTGGAAATGAGCCAACAAAAATAAAAGTTGTACCCTGTGAGGCTAAAAAAGAAAAACATTTTCTCCACCCTGTGAAGAAATGCTTGTGAAAAATACCCAACAATAAAAACCTCTCCTCAAAGTATTTTATTTACAGCCAAATATCTCACTCAAGAATCCCCATGTAACCTACACTGGATCATACCATCTGTGTGAAGATGTTTTGCAATTATGCCAGTGCTTCCAGCTCAGATGACTCAGAATTGGGTGGTGTTTATAAGGGAGGAGAATCCAGACCCTTTTGTCCTTCACAGAAATCCAGGCCTGCTCAGCACTCTCAGTCTGCTGCAGTTTGACAACCAAATTGTCTTTTCTTAGCAGGAAAATGATCCTGCTCTTGGCCCCCTCTGAGTTGACTCTGAGAAGCAGGAAAGTGAGATACTCAGGACCTGGTGAAGGTCAGAGTCCCTTAACTCTGATGAGGTAGTCACACAATGTTGAGGGTGTGTCTGCTGAGGGTTTACCTGCCCTTTAAACCATGATCTATTCTGTTTTTGACTTACTACAGCCACAGTTTGAGAAATCCAGAAAACAATCAGTGTTTAATCAGGAGAAAATATTCACTTTCTGTGACTATTTCTAGTCTAATGAAATAAATCCAAGACAAAGGTAAAATGCCTCAATAAGAAAGCAAACAGATAATTGAAGAGAAAAGATTAATGCCAATTTTCAGGTAGAGTGTCTTTCTCCTGCCCTGCCAACACAACATTGGAACCAGCCTCACCAGCACAGGAATGAGCAGGGCTCAGTTTCCTCCAGCCAGCCAGAGTTTGCAGGTCCAAATTCCACACACCTACACTGGGAGAGAGCTCTGTGGGGAGTGGAGGTGGAACTAAGGAACACACTGTTTGCTTTGCTGCAAGCAAGATAATCACTACACCCTCCTTTCTCTCCTATCCTGAGCAGAGCTATGGGACAGCTGTTGCAGTAACTCGTTTTCCTTTTTAATTCTGTGTATTTCCTGCCTCTCTTTGTGGGCCTGCACATTAGGATAAGCACTTAATTGGTAGGTTCATAAAAGTCTATCAAACTCAGTATAAGAGAGAGGTAATATTTTCTCTGATAAGACTCTGCTTAGTCATCATACTTTTACTATCTTCTATCATGTCTTGTTCACTCACAAAAGTCACAGCAAGCCACAATACCTTCTCCTGTCAGGAAACTCTGGACACTTCTCTCTGTGGCTTTTCCTCCTACTGACACTGGGGTTTTTTTAATCTTTAAAACATGAAGTGATATCTCAGTTCAGCTAAATCAGTAAAACAAGTTTTAAAGGAGATGTCTGTTCAAGACACATTATATCTCCTCTCCTGCACTGTACATGACATTCAATAAATTACAAAAATCTTCTATGGCTATCCAACAGTTGGTAGTAAGAACAGTGGTGAATTTACTGATTATAACATGCAGGATGTAAGTTCTGGTACTTCTAGTACAGAACCTGTATCCCTTTGATATGAAATCTTTATGCTGGGCTATAAAAAGAAAATTAACCATTTATTTTTGCCAGACTTCAGTATCACTATTTCTTGAGAGACTTGGATTACACTGTAAATTCTGATGGCAGTTATCAAACTAACCCTTTGTCATACAGTGTTTTCTTTAACTGATAGCCCTAAATTCCTACAGGAAAAGGCTCATCTGATAAAAGCTACAAAAAATTATTTAAAAGGGGGTTTTAATATATGACCTTTTATATATAACAGGTTATATATATATATATGTAACCTATTTAAAATTTAGTGAATATCTAACCTCAGAAACATTAGTGAAGAGTTTGCTCCTTTTTCACTTCATCAGTGCCATATTAAAACATAGTTTGCCTTGGAGCAGAGTAAATGTTGCCACCACTATACATGAGGAGGCACAGCTGAAGCATTCTGACAAATTTGAAGCCAAAATGAAACATTTCTCACTCAGAGATTTCAGATGCTTTATCCACGAGTATGAGGTGGCATGGTACCATATTCAGCTCTGTGGGACTAAGGCACAGCTTGGTTAAGTGCTGTGTCCAGAATTACCCAAAAAGTCCAACAGCAGAGTAGGAAACGGTGTAGTTCCCCTAGTGAGCCCTCTGTGCTGGGTTCAACAAGCTGAAGGGTTCAAAACATACAGATTAATTAATTTTTCTGGACAAAGAGCAGGCTTTTAAGGCAATTGCTTTATGCATCTGGCTTCAATCAGCAATGTAAACTGTGCCATGCTCTGAAAAGCAGATTAAAAGAAGATTATTAATCATATGTGTATTAGAAAGCTCAATCTGTACCCAGGTAAAGCTTCCTCATCCCAGGATGTCCTTCCATGACAGCTGCATGCCACTGGATTATTAATCCATGTTTGTTTCCATAGCCTCTTCGTCCTACTAGGTATGACAACCCTGTCATTTCCTCATTCTCAATATTTGGATGTGATTAAAGTTTAAAAAAGTCAAATGTTATGGCCTATATTCTGGTATTTTTAAAATTTCTGATTGTTCTCATTGTAAAATTAAAGGTAGAAAAAAATGACAACCATAAACATATACATCTATCCATATGTGATAGGAGAAATGGGTTTAAAGTCTTTACTGACTTTAAAAGACTCGACCTGAAAGGATCTGCCAGGTTCTGGAAGAATGGGTGTGGGGGTCTTTACCAACATCAAGCCCTGCAAGTTTGCTGCAGAGCAAAGCACAGCCTGAATTTCTGAATTTGAGGGAAAATGCACAGACCTAATTTGGAGTATTAACTTCTCCACCCAGGCTGGGCTAACAGTTAATTTTAATGGTCATGCAATGCTTGATGAGGTGGGGGGGATACATGTTCAAGGGGAATAAGTAGTAAATTATTTGGGAAGGTTGTACCTAGGGAAAGGAGAAGGGCAACATGTGTCATCCAAAACGTGGAGAGAAAACCCACAAGAGTATGGCCCACTGGGCTCTCTCCCTTTATTCAAATAAAGTTGATTTTTGCAGGATTCCTTGGTCTCCGTTGTGGACACACCGGGCTTTCACAGCGTGATTTTCCACACAATATGTAACTCTCTTAACTATACAACCCCCTTCGGGGTTATATCGTGTGATACCTAATTGTAACAGGCTGCTGTTCGTAGTGGACCGACATCGTTTATGGCATGGAGGGAAAAACCTGGGAAAAACCTGTTTGTTCCTGACTTCTCATGGGATGAGAAGGGATGAGAAGTCAGGAACAAACCTCAGGTTTTCCCCTCCATGCCATGAGCTGTTTTCCGGGATGTCAAGCTATGGAATAACACAACACCCACGACAAATAGAAGCTTTTGAGAGCTGCCTGATTTCGCCCAGTGCGGGGAGAGAGAGCGAGGAGGGGACGGCGTGAGGTGGGAAGGCGAGCGACCCCTCAGGTGACCCGTTCCCCCGCCTCGCCATCGGTAGGAGACGAACATAAAGAGCAAGTTGGGGTGGCTCGGGGAGCTTGGGGCGACTCGGGGAGGCTTGGGATGACTCGGTGTGAAAAACGAAGGGGAGGCTTGGGGCGACTCCGAGAGGCTTGGGGGTGACTCGGGGAGGCTTGGGGCGACTCAGGGAGGCTTGGGGCGACTCGGGGACTCGGTTTGGGGTGACTTGGGGAGGCTCGGGGCGCCTCGGGGACTCGGTTTGGGGTGAGTCGGGGAGGTTTGGGGCGCCTCGGGGAGGTTTGGGGCGACTCGAGACTCGGTTTGGGGTGACTCGGGGAGGCTTGGGGCGACTCGGGGAGGCTTGGGGCCACTCGGGGAG
>JBBMKD010000145.1:15136680-15150230 GCA_037834095.1 Argya squamiceps
GGTAAACTGGAATATGGGAATGTTCTGAAGTGAAGCTCTAAATATAAGGATTATTTTGGGGTTTTTTTTGATTTTTTCTTTGTGCTGGTTATGCTGAAAGTTTTAATGATGAAGAAAATTTTCCATTTGGAGTAACACTGCTGCTTTTCTGGGGATTAACGGATACACTGGGATTTGTCTTAATACCCAAATTTGCAACTGAAAAAGGGAGGTGACCAGAGATATGTGTTTAAATACCCCTGTAATGAGAGAGCTGGACTGTTGCCTCATTTCCTGCCTCACTTTCTGTGTTCCCTGCAGCTCCTCCTGCTGCGAGGTTACGCTTTCAACCATTCTGCTGATTTCGAGACGGTTCGCATGATCAAGGAGAAGTTGTGTTACGTGGGATACAACATTGAGCAGGAGCAGAAGCTGGCACTGGAGACCACAGTTCTAGTTGAATCCTACACTGTGAGTGTCTCTCCCTTGTCCTAAACTTCCCAGGTTTAAATTCAGGTAGCATTTAGTTTTAATTCCTTCACAGTTTTTCTTGGCAGTAGTTCACCTCTCTGTGGAATCAAATTAATTGGTTGTGGGAAAATCTTCTCCGGGCTTTTTTTATTTTCAGGTTTTCTGTAAGACTTTGTACTCATTTTTGTCATTGTAGGTTTTTGAAATTTAAATATTATAGTAGAGGAATTTGTAGAGAAAGTGGGCTTGTTCTAGCAGATGAAATTGTTTCAGCTTCATCCATGCAGCAGCAAGACATGAGACTGATATCTGGTGGCAGGAAAGGTAAACTTGATTTCAGTGGTCACAGTTGGAAAATTTTGCAGAAAAGCATTATTCTTGCTGTAAGACAATTTTTTAAATTGCTGCTAGGAGTTGGTATTGCAAGGAAATATTTGGTAAGTCAGTATCAATATGTCTGGCCCCTGATATCTCCAAGTGAACTGCAGAGTGATTAAAGCATTTGTATATTCCTTCAGTACTACTGAACGACTTCTTGCAGTGCTGACAATTATCAACAATTTCCTGTGTTAAAACATTTGGGAGCAATGTAGGTCATTTCCTCTTGGTTTTTTTTTTAGCATTCAAGTGGCTAAAAGTAATCTTTTCAATGGTGTTGTTTGTTCCCCAGCTCCCAGATGGCAGGATTATCAAAGTTGGTGGGGAACGGTTCGAGGCACCCGAGGCTCTTTTCCAGCCTCACTTAATCAATGTTGAAGGGGTTGGTGTGGCTGAATTGCTGTTCAACACCATCCAGGCTGCTGACATTGATACCAGGTAAGAGCAGAATGTTTAATTCCTTGGTCTGGGTGCAGGGTTGATGCAAGAACTGTTTTCAAAGTAACAACTTTTGTTTTAGACATTAATATGTGCTCCTGGGAGAAGGGTGTATGCTGGGAGTGGGGCTTAGGCTGAACTTCTGGAGCTTAACAGGTTGTCTGGAAACTTTCAGAATGAGCAAAGATAAAATCTTGAAAGCACAATGTTTTTTTTATTTCTGCTTTGTGGGAAAGCATGAGCAAATCTGCTGAAATTGTGCAGTCTATCTTTGTGTAGTGACTTTTTAGATTTGTATTTACTCCCCTGTGTGTACAGGTACTGCTGTAGTACAGAGTAAACTACACAACACTACAAAGACTATTTTTTTTTTGGGCAGGTCTGAATTCTACAAGCACATCGTGCTGTCTGGAGGATCCACCATGTACCCTGGGCTGCCTTCACGACTGGAACGGGAACTGAAACAGCTCTACCTGGAGCGAGTTCTGAAAGGAGATGTGGAGAAACTCTCGGTGGGTATCGGGTTGCTCCAGCCCCGCGGGGCTCCGAGGCTTCCCCGGAATCCCCACTAGAGGGAACCAAGTGGTCGGGAATGAGGGAGGCTGCGGGTGGCTTTCCCTGCAGCTTGGAAAATCTCTGCCCCTCTTCCTCACCCCGGCCTTTGCTCTGGATGTACTTGGGATAAAATCACCTTCTAGACCCTGCTGGTAGCCCTCCTGGAGTCTTGGGTTGATTCGAATGTAAAATAGGCTGATAAATGCCAGGACACAAATTGTGATGTTGGTTAAAAAAATCTAAGGATTTTCTGTGGCTTAAAGTTGTCATTAAGAAAAAAAAATAATCAGTGAAAGTTTTGGTTCATACTACAAGTGAAATACTCAAAAGTGAGAGAGGCTGGAGTTCTAACACACTTTCAGGTGGAGTAGTTTCCCATTTCCATTGGTTTTTGTGATGAGCAGGCAACACAGCCACACACATTGCAGAGATAAGTAGCAGTGTGTTGTACTAAAAATTCCTTTGAGTGGAGTTTCTAATGCTGGATTGAATTGAACTTCCCTGGTTGTTAATACAATGTTTTCTGAAAGTCTTCTGTGGAGTGACTTCAATTGTACAGAATGTTTTACATCTGAGACAGTATTTCAGTCATAGCTTTGTAGTCATTTTTGCTCTTGAAGTTAGAACTTTAGCACTGAAGGAGTTAAGGGAATATTAGTTAGTTAAGCTGATTTAGATTGTGTAAATTGGTATAATTCTAAAATATTTGTGATTTGATGATTTGGTAACTTATGATAATTTTAGCCATCAAAGATCAGGAATTATTTCACTTTTAATAGTGTTTCTGAAATACAGAAATTTGGTCTTCAATTTTCTGTCAGTATTCTGAATCCTGTTTTTTTATTGATACACTGAAAGTACAATTTTTGGCAAATATCAGTAGCTGTGTGTAATTTCCAATGCAAAATCATTATTTCACTTCAGTTGCCCAAGCTGAAACCTCACACAGAGTGCCCTGTGCTAACTTCTGATAATTTTAGCTGTCCAAGATCAGGAATTATTTCACTTTTAATAGTGGTCCTGAAATGCCAAAATTTGGTCTTCAATTTTCTGTCAGTATTCTGAATCCTGTTTTTTTATTGATACACTGAAAGTACAATTTTTGGCAAATATCAGTAGCTGTGTGTAATTTCCAGTGCAAAGTCATTATTTCACTTCAGTTGCTCAACTGAAACCTCACACAGAGTGCCCTGTGCTAACTTCTGATAATTTTAGCCATCCAAGATCAGGAATTATTTCACTTTTAATGGTGTTCCTGAAATGCCAAAATTTGGTCTTTATTTTTCTGTCAGTATTCTGAATCCTGGGCTTTTTGTTGATACACTGAAAGTACAATTTTTGGGCAAATATCAGTAGCTGTGTGTAATTTCCAGTGCAAAATCATCATTTCACTTCAGTTGCTCAAGCTGAAACTTCACACAGAGTGCCCTATGCAAACATTTCAGTTTTTCACTTGCCTTTTTCTCACTAAACAGCTTCACCTTCACTATCCTGATGGAAACCCCGATTTTATTTTTACAAAGCTTCCTTTGAAGAATCCCAGTAAAGGTTTAATTCCTTTTTTCCCCCCTCAGAAATTCAAGATCCGAATCGAAGATCCCCCTCGCCGGAAGCACATGGTGTTCCTGGGGGGGGCTGTGCTAGCAGACATCATGAAAGACAAAGACAACTTCTGGATGACCCGACAAGAATACCAGGAGAAAGGAGTTCGTGTGCTGGAGAAGCTGGGTGTGACTGTTCGATAAACCCCAAAGCTTGTTCCCATCACATGTCTAAAAGCTTTTTTTTTTTTCCTTTCATTGCCAGTCTCTGAACTCACTCAGCTCCATGCTATGGAAGGGCCTGTCTGTGGCCTTTTGACACAAATGTCAGGTTTTGTTCTGGTTTCTTGGGGGTAGCTTTTTGTTCACTGTTTCTTAATGTGGCTAAATTTGACTATTAAATTTGACCACTTCCCTGCAAACAAAAACGGAGCAAGAGCAGCCTGTCTACTTCATTGTTCCCTCCCAGTAGGCAATTGGGTAATTCTGGTAGGCTTTTTTTCTTCTGGGTTTATTGCTGTAGTCCTGCTAGCTTTTGTCTCTAGTTTACAAGGGGTTGTGTGCCTTTTTTAGCATAAGAAAACCTTTAAAACAAGAGTTTTTGCTATTGGATCATTGTGGTGGTTATCTTTGCATCTTTATGCCTCTCTACATCAAGTTGGTTTTTTTTGTTTTGTTTTTTTTTTTTCTTTCCTGCAATTAGGAATTTTGATTAAACATTGTTAAAAAACTAGTTGAAGTAGCTGGAATGACTTTAACACAACTGTTTTGATGTAATGTGGTTTCATATGCACTGCTGCCTAAACTGGCTTCTGAGGTGGTTCATCCTGAAAGGTGCTGCTGGGGCCTTCAGACTGTGTTTCTCTAAGTGGGAGAATGTGCACTTGCCATGAATGGAAAAACACCTGATGTTCTGGCAAGTGTACATTTGTGGCCTTAGGTGTCTTTTTTTTCTGGAGAGAGGAGACAGGTTTGAGCCATGTTTCTTTTTTGTTAAGGGACAGCTGGGGGGTCAGCCTGACCAAAAATGCCTCTTTTTGTAACTAAATTTTGGTATTGTGTTGTCTCAGCACAGGAAGCAAGAATGTTAAATTAGCTGTTGTGTAACTGTTGAAAAAACTTAGATATGCTGAGACAGGAGCCTCTAAACTTATTGAAGAGATTTAATGCTTTCAGAAATGCTTGTGAAAACTGTAACTGTAGATATTTAAAGCCCCAGAACTAAGTTTTAAAAAGTCTGATGTTTTAAGTGCTTGTATGTACATCAGAAGCACTTCCATTAAACTCTACAAACATATTAACCTAGTGCCAAGTAGTTACTGCAAATGGATATTTCAATGACCAGTGTTTATTGCAGCAAGCAGATATTTATAAACAACCAGTGGCAGTAGGTTATAAAGAATGACTTATATTTGTTCCAGTTAAGAATAATATTGGAATAGGAAATGTTGGTTGGTAAATAGCCACAATTCATTTTGTCCAGTCTTGATTTTTTGATAATTCACATGGGATGGGGAAGGAAGTGAAAACCAGTGATGAAAATGCTGTTTCCAGAAAGTACATTAAAGCTGAGTTGTTGTAAAAAATAGAAGTTGTCACTAGTAATTATCAGCCACCTTCTCTGAGTATAGTTGCCTGTATTTTTTTTTTTTCCTACTAGCAGACTGGTAACTATCATTGCAATAAAATCTGCCTTATATTAAGCATAGCAAAAACTGCTTGCATACAAATGCTAGCTAGACTTAGTCCTACTTTGCTTTCCAGAGAAATATTATATTCTTACTGGTTTTTGAAGCCTACCATAACATTTAAGCATCAGGAAGTCAAGCTCTGCCCTTGACTCCCAAACCTTGGAATGTATGAGAGATGCTTTCATATACTTGCCATTTTTACATCTTTACATTAATAATTGACCCCAGAAACATGGAAATATTAAACTCCCTTGGACTCTTAAAATGTGCTTCCTTTCTAAATTGAGCAGACAGCTTCCTTTGGCTGAGTGAGCCAAAGGGGCAGAAACCATGTCTGCATTTCTTTAATAACAAGACAGTCACTATAGTATTGCTAGTAATGACATTTAATTATAGGTGGGTGGGGTTTTTTGCAGCTATATTTACTCTTAACTTGAACAATACAGATTTCCAGGCATGCCGGTCGTGCCTCAGTGCATGCACTTCAAGCAGTTACTAGATTTTTTTGGGGACATGAATGTAAGGGGTGTACTCTGAATTCCTTGTAGTCTTCTAAACATTTAATACACAAGACTTAAAAAATGCTGTGGGCTTGCTTTAGAGCTATGATTTCTCATGTGACTGTCTCTGGGCTTTTCAGACAGTGTTGGGAATCATGGAAATAAACCAAAGAATGACTTAAAACCTTTTTTTTTTAAATGACAATCTGTCATGTGGTTTTTCAAATCTAGACCTTGACCCTGCAAACCCCTTTTCTTAACCATCTTCTCCCCTTGTCCAATGGCTTCAGTGAGGTATGTGCATGTTTGAATAAAAGGTTTTGGAATTTGGCCCCTTCACTAGAGAACTTCACAGCACCGTGAGTAATAAATGTCAGTTGATTGTGCAGAGTCTTGGGTTTCCATGGAAACCATGTATATATTTTAAAAAAAAGGCAACTAGCATTTTAAATGAAACTGTGATCATGGATTCAGAGGAGCACATTTGTAATGCAGATACTGAATGGGGTGTTCCAGTTGTGCTCAGTGTGGTTCTCCATGTTTGTGTTTGCACACACAGGGTGTTGTGTGTGTGTGTTCTCTCAGCTGACAGCTTCAACACTGCTATGAAAGCAATCTGGTTTGAAAGTTTTTTTGTTTTTTTTTTTTGAAGACCAAATAACTTGAATTGTATTTGCAAAATGCTTCAGCTCCTATAAAATTAGACTAGAAGGTGCCGCATCAGTTGTGAGTTTTTTGGGAACATCCTATTTTTAATGTTAAAGCTGCTTCAAACCCTCCCCTCCCCCAGTGTTCTAGGATGTTAACCAATGTAACACAGATGGCTTTTTATACAGTTCTGAATAATGTTAACACACAACACTGGTTGAGACCATGAATGGAAATAAACATCTATTTAAATTGACAGGTCTTTTCAATACGAAAATAAAATCAGATTTTTTTCAAAGTAGATGATGTTTGCTTTGTTTCCTTTGGGAAATCACAGTTCTGTCAGTTTTTCTCTAACTTAACGTCCATCACCAAACCATCACGAGCTGCTTTTGCTGAGGAAATCTGACATGATAAAATAACACTTTGTCTACTGATTGCTGTCACCCTCCATCCTTTAGCCAATACTCCACTCCCTTAATCCTTTTCTTTAAAAAGAAAAAAAACCCTTATCCTTGGACAGAAATCTTTTTTTTAGTTCAACCTCCTTACTGCAAATTGGGAAGAGCCCTGCACTTGTATTGACCTCAGCACAGAAACCACATAATTTCCCTGTTTAGGGAAAGTCTCCTTGGCATTGTGACTCCATGTGCTGTTTCACCTGCATACCTGATTTTAGCAGATGGAAAAAGTGCATGTGGGGTTGACCTGTAGCATTTAGAAGGACTTGAGTGGATTAATGACTGGTCCACCACTCTTGATGCATTTATCTGGCTTTTGAAATGAGCTCAACCAGCTTCTTCCCCCAGGTCACTGCACTTGCTGTGCTGGAGGAATGTTCCCCAGGCACCTTGCTCCTGGTAGGATAATGGCTTTGTTTTTCTTAGATGGAGCCACAGTGTGCAGTTTGGCCCTGGATGCATCTGCCTCAGTGACTGGGTCAAACACTTGTCATCATCAGGATTTTAATGGAAAAAAAAATGTAAGGCCACCCTAAACCCCAAATCTGTGTTTCATCACTGTGCATTCTTGGGAAGAAATAAATACATCTGGCTGTACCTCTGCTCTGTACTAATTCATGGTCCCTGCTCCTCCCCTTTGCTTGTTTTGCCTGCCATGGCTTTTTGTGTGGAAGGGGCTAAATACAGCTCAGTCGACATTTGCTGGTCAACTTTTTCAACAGTGAATTCCTCCCTGTGGGCACTTCAGCTGTTTTCTACAAACAAGTGTCATTAGCTGCTCCAAAACTGTGCAAGATCTAGTTCTGAAAGTTTTTTTGGTTATTGTTTGGGGGTGGGGGATTGGTTGGTTTGGTTTGGTGTGGGTTTTTGGGAGGTTTTTGTTTTTTGTGGGTTTTTTTTAAGTCCAAGTATTATCTGCTTCTATGTTCTAACTAAGGATGGTATTAGAGAAAATTAATTTGGACTTTTCTACCAAGTATTTCAGCTAAAATTTTGCCTTATTTGGGCCCTGCTATGTCATGCTTGTTCCTTCCTAATGGGTTGGTTTTATCCTGATGCTGTAAAAGTCACTGAAACTTTGCCATTTCAGGCCTCAAGAAAAAACCCTTCCATTCAGAACAGGCTGCTAATTTTTTTTTTGCCAATTTTCTTACCTTGACTGCATTACAGCATTAAAATAGCTCTTTAATAACATCCTCCCTGTGAATTCCTTACCTTCCCCTAACCTGGTGCTGCAACCCATTGAACCAACTAACAGCTGCACAAAACAAGATTTCTGTGCACATCTGCTTGTTGCCCAAAGAGCAGGAGAAGAGCTTCTTGCCCTTGTGCCTTGTGCAGAATTCTGTTGTGGTGCTGCTGGGAAAAGGAGAAGTTCTGGGAGGAGAGGCAGCATGGGCCTTTGTTTGGTTTATTTGGTTTTTTTTTAATTTTGTTTTTCCTTTTGAAAGCAACCTTAACGTTGAAAGGAAAGAGGGAAAGAGTTTCTATTCTGGGTCATGAATAAAACTTATGAAGAGTCTTAGCAGATACATGGGATGGTACTAAGGGCCATCTTCAGCTGCAGAACTCATGTTCCTTCACATACCTTTCTGAAAAAGTTATTATTTAAAAATAAATGTCTGTTCCCAAAGCCTAGGAGTGGTAATTAAACTGTAGCTGCAGGAATAATGACAGATATGGGCCCCTTGCCTACACCTTTTAATCCCTGCACCCATCTCCCATCTGGTTTTTGTTTGCCCTAAAGCCTAAAAGTGGTTTCAAGATCCTCCTCTTGCACACACCTTCTCCCCACGTGCCCATTTGAAATCTCTCCAGGTATTTTAACCAATTCATTCATTGCCAGTTGTTGGCCTCAATGCAAGAAGATCCTGTAAGTCCTGACTCCCATCAGGCTCTTTTCTCAGCACAGCAGAACTTCTGGGGGCTGCTCCAAATTGAAACCTTTGCCTTGGCCTGTAACTTTCTGTTCTAAACCACTCAGTGTAACCCTGATTTTGGCTTTGCCTGCCCAAGCAGGAAAAGCAAGGGTGGCATTAAGGACATGGAAGGAGGTTATTTCGGGAAGCACCCAGCCACAAAATCTCCCTGGAATATTTTAGGGTTTTCCTCTTGTAGTAGGGATTGGCACAAATGGTGTGGGACAAGTCCAGTAGGAGCAGGTGGGGTTGGTGTTAGCACCTGTAATAACTGGGAGATTTGTCCCCTCTGAAGTTTTCTTGTGAGAGAAGTGTTAGGGCTTCTCATGGAATTATTGGGTAATAACCTGGAACAGGAGCCTTTGAAATGTGGCCACGGCTGGAATCCACCTCGTGCCATGTGAGAACAAAATGCTGTAATGATAATTGCTCATTATCTCATTATACAAGAACTTACAGCCCCAGAGGGTGGAAACGAATTAAATGGTTATCCACTCTTAAAATAGCAACAAAAAAAAAAAAAGAGAAAAATCCATTCTTTTGGCTCTTGTTCCATTATTGTCAGCAAAGTCATGGGTTCCTTGAGAAGTGAATGAGACAGTCCAGGATGGACAGAGTTCTCTTCATTCTGCTGCAGGGATTGAGGCAGGAATCTTATTTTTAGTCTCCTTAGTCAAAAGTACCTCAACTTCTAAGCTACAGCTCAAAATGAAGGAGGATTCATTGACCCAGGTTATGCAGGAAGGCAGCTGATGCCTTCAGAGCAGTGTGGTTCACCTTTTCTGCCTGCTGGTGCAGAATTTTAAAGATAAAATACCCAGACTACTTGGTCCCTTGGTGTGGATGGGGTGTGCTGGGGGCAGGCCTTGCTTTTACCCCATATTGAGGCATGCTGCTCCTGTCTAGGGAAAAAAAAAACCAAACCAAAACTGGTGGCATTTTCCTGTGATTCTAAACCCTGCAGTTTTTGCTCCAGCAGTAATAGACCTCTGTAAAAACCATTATCCTGCCAAATGCAACAATGATTAGCACTTTAGGCCCTAATTTAACTTTCCAAAAAGTACCAGACAGCTCCTACCTCACCTTGAGCCACGTGCCTTTCTTTGGAGCCCTCATTTCTGCCTCTCAGCATTCATATACTGCTGCTGCCCTGGTAAAACATCAAACCCCTCACTGCTTAAACCAGGATCCCCCAAATTCCAGGGCCAGACCTGCTGTTTTTGGGGTGCTGGAGAGAGAGAGGAAGGCAGACAAGACAGCAGAGAGGGCTCAGCAGGACCACACACTTCAGCTTCCATCACAGTGCTGCTCCAGCCAGCAGCAGGTGCTGAGCTTCTGTGGCATTTGGAGCTGCAGCTTTTCCCCCTGCCTGTGTAACCCAATCCTGCAGGCATTCTCCAAACACGCTCTGGGGGCTGTAAAACACACCTGTGTGCTTGTGGTGCTCTCTGGAAGCTCCCAGCTCACACCTGGGACACAGTGACAGCAGGCTCTGGGTTAGAGCTGTTGGTTTTGCAGCCCAGATATCCTCCTCATCAGAAAAAAACCCTCTAGTGTAACCACCAAACAGGAGAAGCAGAATTTCTGCCCTTTCCAGAGCCTGGGATTTAATGATTTTAATCAGAAAAGCAGCATTTGGATTAGGAATGAAGGTTCAGTGAGTGCAGGGACACTCAGGCAGTTTCTGGGGAGCAGCTGATGCAGCCCTTGTCCACATTTTTACAGTTATACAGGAATGTGTCTGGTTTTGGGTTGCCACAGATTGCAGAGCTGTTACCTGGGTGTATTATATACTCAAATTGGCTTTTTCCCTGCTTTCCCAAAAAATCACAGTGCAAGGTTCTGCTGTTAAGTGTTGGGAGGTAGGTTGGTCCCTTGTAAATCAGAATATTTGCTATTTCTGGAGGTTTTCTTTAGGAGGACAGTGGGTCAGAAGGAAGTGACTCCTGATTTTTTTATAATAACCCATCCCCCCACGACGTTGTAACACAGTTGTTGCTTTCAAGAATATGCATGGTCTGTTTTCTTCAGACAATTGGCTCATCTGGTAAAATAATTAGCTGTTAGGCAGACAGAGGGAAAGGATCACATCTGCACAAGACAGGAAGACTGGGACAGTAGAAAGGGGGGGAAAAAAATTCCCTGCTTGAATCACAGCTGCCCACCATGCAGAGTAACAGAGCTTGCCAAGAATATTCAAATTGATTTAGGAAGAAAAGCTGAGGAAACCGTTTAACCCCAGCCTGCTTGGATCTGTGACAGTGTCTCCATGGGCTGCTCTGCTCCCACTTTGGGCTGAAAGAAAAGTTTTCAAGCTGCCTGTTTCCCCAACCAGCCTTCCTGTGTCCCCCCTTCCTCTTCTGCAACAGGAACACGAAACACAAAACTTATTGCTGGGCTGTGAGCAGCTTCCCACACCAAGAAAATAACCAAAGGTGGGACCATTTATTTCATATTGAGGAGATTAAATTGTTATTGGATCATGTGATTAAAAGCAAGAGTCAGGCAAGTTATTTGGGACTGATTTGGGGCAATGGGAACCTTTTTGCTGCTTGCTGTATACTCGGAATTAGGCTCCTTCTCAACAGAAGTGGTCAGCATGTGCATCATCTGCAAACAACCTCTTCAAGTGTCCGAAGCCAAAATCAGTTGCTCAAGAGTTTCCGAGCACACAAACCCTTTGCAGATCATTTGCAAGCAGTTGAGAGGGTTTTACATCAAAAAAATGAGTAGCAATGGTTCAGACATGTGAGTCATAGAGCAAATCCCTTTCCCTGCTTAAACCAATCTACATCTGTAAGGATATACTCATTTAAAGATTAAAAAAAGGGGCATTTGGAGTATTTCTTCTCAGAACCTGTTATCTCTGGGACCATCTTTATCTGCAGGAATCCCAGCACTATCTTTAGGATAAATGCACAAAAAAAGATAAATGTAGAACTGCACAGAACCATATCCAAATAAAAGTGCTCTAATGCAGGTGTTTCCATACTTGATTTCAGGTGCTGTTCCCACCTAAGCTGTGGGTGGGCTTTCCCTGCCAGCTGGAGGAGCCAACTCCAGCATTAAACCCCTCCAAACCTCTGCTCAGCTGCAACCTCCCCTATAACAAGAGGCCTTTGGCCCAGAAGCTTTTTTCCAGCTAAAACACCAGTTCCCTTGGTACCTAAATGTCTGCTGTGAGGTGGATGCAGATCTGTTGAGGCCCTGACAGCACTGAGCAGCTATGTGCTGTGTCCATGCCTAAACCACAACCAGCAAAGCATTCTCCAGGCTGGAAGATGTGTGCACAAGATGGTTTTGGATCAGGTCTCTCACAAAAAACAGCTGTGGGAGGAAATGGGCCCGGTAGTCAGACCACACTCACCATTAATATTCATTTATGCACAAATACTAACACAATCATAGATGACTTCTAAAGGAATGAGCCTAAACATTTCCAGGAAGAGACAGCTCTGTGTTCTGGACAAATGATTTAAGAGGCCACTGAAAGGAAACCCAAACCCTCTTCCTCTATTTCGAAAAGGGCCTCTCTTGCAGAGTTCCTGCCTGTGCATCCTGAGGAGGAGGAGGAGGAGACATCTCCTTGTAGCAGAGGATGAAGCACCTGGCTGGCTTCAAGGGCTCCCAGATTTGTCTCCAACCTCTCTGGTTTGGCAGCTCCTGGGGATCTATTACATTATGTTTTTTGCCACCCTAGGATAACCCTTCCATGCTGGACAGACAATAAATTACTTGTGTCTCTTTTCCTCTCTATCTCTCTGTCCCATAGGAGCAAACAAATGTATTGTCTTTCCCTTTGGAATATTTCTCTGCCTCATATTTATGAGCTATCTTATCTTTTAGTTGATTCAATTGGTTTGATTAAATTAATACCAAAGCATTTGTTCTTAACCTTTATTTAGTTTGGAAGATTGGTATTTCTACTTTAGGCTGGAGGAAAGTTTTGAATACCTGAAAGCTTGTCATTTTTTCCCCTCAAATAATAACTTTAATCTACTGGAAGATTAAATTTATTATACATTATTATAAATTGTACATATTTGAACTGTTAGAACACATGGTGAGAGGATGCAAATACAAATGCATGGAAGTGGTACCTGAGAGCCCCTAAAACTGGCAACTGCCCCAGGCTGCAGGAAAGCCACATCCTTGCACAGATTCCCACCTCCAGTTGCTCTGTAACTCCTGCTGGAGAGAGATGATCCTCCCCTCCTGCAGCACCAAAGCACTCAGCAGAGGTTGGATATAAATGTCTGTTGCAGGAGGATTCAGGTACAGAAATGTATTTAGTGGATAAGTTTGAGGGGACACCTTGAGTTATAAAAGGAGCAAAGAGGAATAAAACAGAAAAGGGACAAGAGATTTGTCAACAAAGGGACAAGAGAGGTGACAAAAGACAATGTGCAAATGTGTGGCAGCTCTCCCAAGGTTTAGAGTGCAGTAGAAGCTCATCCCTGGCCAGACTCCTCCTGAAGTCAATGAAATAAGCCCTGAATGGGATCAGAGGGGCATTGAACAGAGCTCTGGGGGTCCAAGGAAAATTTTCACTTGTTCAGCACTGCATTTTTAGTTAAAGTACTTGATGCCTCAATAACTCCCTGTTGGAACCAGCTGTGTCACAAGGAACACGGCAAAGAGGGAAGTTTGGGTTTTCCTCAAGGAGCCTGCTCCATTTTGAAGGACCAAGCCTAGAAAACTGCACAAGAGGGAGGAGACACAGACACCTTCCTCTTCAAGATTTGCTCAAATTCCCTGTTCAGGCAGAGAAGTTATTAAAGAGTAGGAAGTGTAAACAGAGTAGCACCAGAAATACATTTTCTTTCAACCCAAACTCCTCTGTAAATCAATGAGTCCAAATCCAAACCCCGTGTCATTGCCTCATTGTCTTAGGTTGTAGAATAAGATATGCACAAAGTATTCTATCACCCTCTTCATCAACTGTTGAAACCAATTGTTGAAGCAGCGT
>JBBMKD010000145.1:15150330-15161996 GCA_037834095.1 Argya squamiceps
CATCATCCCACTCAGGTTGTATTCTGACTCTGTCAGTGGTCTTTTGTATTATTGCATTTATTTCATTTTACCTTTTTCTTATTAAATTGTATTTCTGACTTGGAGCCTCTCATTTGTTTTGCTTTCAAACCATTACACTCATACAGACATTTAAGCATCACCTTGCACTGAGGGTCCATCTGACTTTCAATGCATGCAAGCACAGGGCCAGCTTCAAGGGAGATGTTCATGTGCACAACAGGCAGGATGAAGCTTTAAAACCACTGGTAGTTACACTTTTACTGCCAGAAGCAACATTTTAATCTAAGTATTGGCTCCTGACAAAGGCTGTATTCTGAAGAGCTCCAACATCTTTTCTCCATGTGAGTAATTGCAAATGCCTGTCTTTAATCTATTTTCAAGAATTGTTGGGTTTGGGGTGTTTTTTTTTTTTTTAAGTACAAAAGAAAATGTTTCTGTGTGTACATTCATGGCAACAGAGCTACACAGAGACATAAACTAGTGGAAGGTCCACATGTTTAGAGGATATCATGTGTAATGAGAACTGCTGCATTTTCTGTAGAATGTAATGGGACAGAAAGGCAGCAGCTGTGGGTTACTCAAGAAGCAGCTAATTTAGCAAGCTGAATTCAAGGATATTTCCCAGATCTCCCAAAGAATGAATAGCAGTGTTGTTTAAGATTAGCATTATGCCTTACATCCTCCTTTGACTGGGAGCAGGGGGAGGAAGGCCCTATCTGTGCTCCTGGGGCAGAAGTACATGATTAGTGCTCAGCTATCATACAAAGTCCCAGGGGAGCAGGGGGGTCTGGGCTTGAAGGAAGGAAGGAAATTGTGTAGGATAAACAACAAAATAAAGAGCTTCAGGAAAGCAGTTGAGATGGGCAAGACTTGGTGAAAAATAGAAAAGAGAAATTGAAAAGGAAATATTGAAGGGATTGAGTTGAGTTCTAACTAATATTGAACTTTAAAACAAACATGCTGACTTCAGAAACAGCATCAGAAATTTAACAGGTTTGTATTTTTAAATATTTAGGTTTGCTCTAAGGCAAGGTATTACTCATTTCAAATACACAAATGGAAGTTTTAAGGCTTGATTGCCCTCAGATTTCACTTTTCCAGGGACTTTACCTACCCTTCCCCCTACAAAAAACGAAGATGTAGACAACCTAGATGGAATCACAGCTCCATTTTGCTGTTCACTGAGGACTTGGGGGTGGTCTGGTCAGTTCTGCAGTGGTGGCCACTTTGCCCAGCTGCCCTCAATTCCCACTGCAGCTGGAGCCAAGTGCCTCATGTTGGAGAGGGAGATACACCAGTGGACCCACTCCAGGTGCTGCTTATTCACAAATTAAAGCAGGTTATTCATATTGCTTAAAAAAAAAAAAAAGAAGAAAAAAGGAAAAATTAAAAAATGGGGTTACTTGAAATTCTGGCTCTCTACAAGATGTTAATTTTTCTGGAGAAAGTCCCTGCAGTGAGTGTCAATGGCAGTTTGCAGCCATCCTTCTTCTGGAAGACAGAGGGGGAGGATAGGGACTCACTAATCTGGAATGATTTGTGGGAGGATTTACACATATAAATAAAAATGACCAGGTCTTCCCCAAAGTAAGAGATTCCCTGAGTGAATAGACTTTCTAAAGGATTATCAGATATAGTAACTTGGTAGTAGTAAGCTGCAGGGGACATTGCTGCATTAAGATATATTGCATTTATCTGTTTCCTGGATCTGATACTAGAATTTCCTCTTGCTGTATAATTGAGATAACCAAAACCTCTGCCTCTCTATGAAAGAAAAACCCTTGATTTCCAAACAAATGGGATGAGCTTACAGAGAGGTACAAGGGAAATCCATTTCTCTTGGCCAAGCTCATCTGTCTGCTCCACTGGTGGAAAACAGGAGTAAATTCCTAAAGCTCCAAAACTTGATGTGAACTCCTGGGGGTAGAGCAGAGCAGAGGCTCATGCTTAACTGATGGGGTCATTCCCACAAGCCCAGCTCTAGAAATTCATTATAGCAACAGCTCAAGCCAACCCTTTTGCTTAGTTACACAGGGAAGGGATTGCTCCTGGTGAAATGGATGTTAAAACCACTGAGTGGCTTATGCAATGTAGCATTGGGCCTCCAAAGTGTTTTATGGCAGAGGAGCACACCTGGAGTCAGCAAAAGGCTGTCTTGGGCTAAGGACTTTGCTCTTTGCCATGTAAGAGCTACATGTGCAAGTCTGGGTGTAATTCTGCTTCTAGAACTGAAGTGAGATAACACAGCTAAAATTTGGGAACTACCTGAAATAAATATATTTTTAAGTAGAGTTTTTTTTTCCTCTTAAAAGTTTTTGAGCAGATCCTTTATATTTAGTGATACACCACTGCTCTGGTATCAGAATGCAATTCCCAGAGCAGCTCATTCCTTTGCACGAGGACAAAAGCCCAGCCCATCATCGAGAGGAGCTGGAGTTTATTCAGGAGTCCATAGGAAACAGCTGCTGCTTTCAACCCAGCCTCTCCTTTATCTCCTTCATTGTTTATTCGTGCCTCAGCTCATAGGAGCCACTGTGAGCAGGTCAGGACTCTGCACTCCGAAAAGCTCCTCAGAAGCTGATGGAACTCAGCCCAGTGCCAGTAGGATGGAGGAGCTGGGGTTTATATTATTCAATTCCCAGGTGGTGACAGAGGTAAATTCCTGACTTCATTAGTTAATAGTGCAGACAACAGCCAGCCCTTTGCCCTGGATTTTTGCAGAGGGGGGCAAACGTTCAGGGAGTACCATGAAAGAAACCAAATGCAGCAAGCCAAAAATGGAGGGTGCCTTGGGATGTTCCTCCCCTTCTCTCTGAATTTGTTGACAATTCCTTTGTACTGCAAAGGATGTTTACTCCCCCTCTCTTCTGTAATGATGTGGTGAGTAGGATTGTGCTTACAAACCTGCAAATGTTTATCTGCAGAGACTGTGCTGTGGTGTAATGGCATGCAGAAGTGGTCCAGAGCCCAAATAGACCAGAGATATTTTCTACAGAGGAACAGGGAGTGGTGACCCCAGAACATTTGCCGGAAATTTGCTACCAGACAGGGGGAAAGACGGCAAGAATGAGCCCAGTGTGAAGAACAGGAAAATAGAAGGCAAGGCTCCCACGTCCTCCTTCTAACTGCCTTCCTTTGTCTCTGTTTCCCAGTCAAAACGTGGGTGTAATTGTTCAGGCATGGCATGAAGCTTTAAAGACTCGCAGTGGATACGGCAGAGCGGGAGGACAGCGTGATGTCAGCAAGATGTGAGTTATTCTCCTCGGCAGTGAAAGAATTAGCGAGTTGGAAATCCAGGGATGTCAGGACTTTAGTCCGAACTGGAAAGAACCTTTCAGCTCACCAGATTGGCAAAAGACAGAGGGACGACCCTGCGTCTCTCCTTGCAGAAAAGCTTTCCTGAGTCACAAACCACCCGGAGCTGTGTGTATCATTCACACCCTCGAAATCTCTGCAAAACCCAAAGCAGTGTCCCCACGGCGAGAGAAACAAGAGTTTGCTGCTTGGAAGGAGAGAACAGAGGTGAATGCCTGCTTGCGAGCAGACCTCCTTTCATTTAACAGCACATGACGGCGTCACTTATTTCCACAAACAGCAATTTAACATAAGGAAGGGTCATGAATAGAGAAGAGCAGATCAGGCATAAATTATGCAGCTAACTCAAGGCTGTGGCTCCTACTCGACTTTAAAAGGCAGGCCAGATGTCTTCAGATACTGTCGGCTGTGAGTCGGTGTCGCAAAACCTTTCAAGCTCGGCTAACTCGAGTCACAATGTGCACTTGATTTGCTTGGCGGAACGGGGGAACTTCCCGAGCTGTGAGCAGGATCTACGCGCAGCTGAAAATACGGTGGGAATGAGTCAGTTCCTTGGAGCTTGCGTGGGAGGCAAAGACAGAACTGTGGGTGGCTTCAAAGTGTTAAACAGCCTTTTAAATTCAGGCCCGCTTTCTCAGAGGAATAAGGAAACAGAGATATTCACCCAGTCTGGGTTTAGTTTCATGGCTTGGGGTCAGCCTTGAGAAAATTGCTCTCTGATAGTAACAGCCACTTCCCAGGCACACGGATCCTCTTCTCCCAAGGCAGTTCAGCTTCAGATGTGATTCTGCGGAGTTTATCAGCAGCCCCTCACCCACAGCAAGGCAGCAGCAGCAGCTGACCGTTCTCTCTCAACATCTGCAAGCTGCCTCCAAGGCAAGGCAGAGCCCCACCAGCTCCAGGTCAGGCGTTTCTCTGTCCATCTTTGCTCCCTGCATTTCACCCCTTTTCCTTGAGCTGCTTGGGATCTGAAGTCCCCAGTCCCTGTGATGACAGAGAGCTGCTCCAATCTTTCCAGCTCTCTACTGGCCAAGGAGTTTCCCCATCCTGCAGTCTATCATTCCACCCCTGGTGCCAAGAGCTTTGGGATGTGGTCCTACCCACAACTGCTTTGTGCATATGAGGCAAAGGGGATGCTGTGGGTTAAATTACCTGGTGCATTGGAAATTCAGGCCCCATCCAGTTACCTCTTGCCAACTGTTTGCCATTCAGCCTGGTTCTCCTATAGTGCAACTGGAGTCTGGTCAGCTCTAAAGAGGATTTATTGCTTTTACTGGATCAGGCTCACCCTTCCATTTAAGTGGATTAATGTGGGTTAGCTCCACACAGCATTAGCCAAGTCAACAGAAAGTTCCCTACTACTGGCAATGTTGTTGTTTTTTCTCTGTCACGACGAATTTTAATGGTCTTTTTGTGCAAGAGCAGCTTTGCAAAGTCTTAGACTCCTGCTTTCCAACTTCGATGATTTGGCATGTGAAGAATGCAATGAATATTTAAACCTGTATTTTGGCATAGCCTCCACAGAGCAGCTAGAAACCCAGTCCTGGGCTTTTGGGGACCAGCCAGCAACGATGCAAAACCCCAAGCCTGGAGGAACAGCATGGGGAGCTTGTGAGGTTACACAAATCTTTGGTGCTCAACCAAAATCACTCTATACCATTCTTTAGATTCTTTAAATCCACCTCAGGATTCATATGGAGGGGCTGTATGAGGGTGGAGCTGTTGGGTTATTTGATAGATTACTCAGATCACTCCTCTGGTCATATTTTATTCACTGAGGGCTGTTATTTACCCTTGGGACCAGGATCCCCAGCACAGCAGACAATGTGCAACCATGTGGCAACAATCTCTGCCTGGAAGATCTTACAATCAAACCAGATCAGATAAAAGGGTCAAAAAGGAAGGCACCCCTCACACACATGGGTGAACTAAGGGCTTGCACACACATTCAGGCAGCCACCAATGAAGAGTTTACTGTAACCCCTTTGTACCCAACTTAGCCCACGACAAAATCAAGGCAAATGGACTCAGGTTTTTATGGGCTGTAAAAGGGCACCAGGTTCAGGAGCCACCACCAGAAATCCTCCATCACACAAGGATAGATGCTGGAACTCAGCCAAGACAACGTGGCTTTCATCTTTCACATGAAAGGGGGCTCCCTTTGACATTTGGAGGCCCCACGTTTTTTAGGAGCTGTTGTGAAAACTTTGGCTCTCGTCAGCTCAAACAATGCACACAGCTGAAACTTTCAGGGCCAGCAAAGTTCCTGTGTGCTCTGAAATGATGGATGTGGGAACAACCCCACTGGCTGAACAATCCCAACAGGTATCAGTTTGCAACCACCAGCCATAAAGGATGGCAGTGGAAATGAATTTCTGGTCTCAGTACCCCCTGAGCTGAGGTTTCAGCAGAGATATTAGTGTGGGAAGGTGAACATTTCTTCAGAGCTGTTGGTCTCTGTCTCTTTGGTGGCCTCCTGGAAATCCCAGATCTAAATATTGGCACTTCTGTGCTATTTAACTTGTGGAGCCATCCTGTAGCCAGTGGCCTTCCTCACACACAATTATATTTAGAAGGCTCCATAGGCTGGCATGTCATTATCTCAGTGTGTTAATTGATTAAGTCTGGCCTACATACAGTTAGCTGGACTATTCTCTTTTGGGTTGTTATTATTAGCAAGACTCAGACATTTTAAGCCCTTTTGGAGCACAGGAATCTCTCTCATCATGCAAGCAGAAATCTCTTGGAATCACTGGCTTTCCAGCTACAATAATTTAGCTTCATAGGTGGAAAAATACTCATATTGATGCAGAAGAAAGCAGTAAAAAAAGGTGAAAGCAGACTTCAATCTGACAACAACAACAAAAAAATCATCCACCTACAGTCCTTCAAAGGTGCAGCCAACACTGGCAGCTGAATTACCAAATTGTGAAGCAGACCCTCCAGCAGAGAGAGTCAGACTGAAAAAACCCAGGGCATTACTTGACAGATTTCTCTGCTCTGATTGGGAAAACATGTCACTTCCCTCCGAGATATCCCTGGTAAATGTTAAAACAAGTATTCCACAAGTGCTGAATTAAACAGGGCTGGGATTCTAAAGGATGTGTCTGAGCACAACTGGCTGTTTGAGTGAGAGGTGTGGTGTGAAAGCAGAGCTGCTCCTGTGGGGTGGCTGCTCAGTGTCCAGCAGGGCATGACTGCCAAGCTGAGTTTATCCCCAGGTAAGGCACTCCTAACAAGGGTTTTCCCACACTGTTTGCCCAGTGTCTAATCAGGGATGAGCTCAGCAAGAGCACTGAGAGCTCTCTGTTCTCCACAGCTGCCTGTTTTTCTGAAGCCTGTAGGAAATTAATGTCTGTGGGACCACAGTTTGGTTTTCCCTGGACATGTGGCTGCAGAAGCATTACTGGAGCAAAAGACAGGACAAGCAGATTAATGGTGCAAATACAAATCTGTATGAAAGCAAGCCAAAGATGAATTTGTGTGTGTCTTTTTACTCCAAGCTGTAATTAAATTCAATGAGGCACAGAGCCTGAGGACCCACATCTTAGAGGGCTCTGTACCTGCTATTTTCAGTGATCTGTGGCCTGGTTTCTGGGGATGCTGCTCATCTGTACTTCATGTTGAAACAATTAAAATTCACTAAAAGACCAAATTAGAAGTCTCACATTAAGATCCAAACATCAACCAGGGAGTTTCTGCAGCAGAACCACCAAGTTTCTATTTGGCTGAACTGCTCCACTGGCCAGGCCTGGTATTAAGTAAAGCAGGTTTTTGTGTTTTTTGTGACTAAAACAGAATAAATGACCCTTAAATGGATGGCGATGGCAATTTAGGCTGCAGAATTTTCCTGTATTTCATGATAGGTTTTGGGAAAATGCATGGACCTTTGCACAAAGAAATAAAACCCACAGAGGTATTCTGGTATTCCCCTGTGCATTAGCCAGGCTCTTAGAAAAATAACTCCCAAAAATTAGTGTCCTAAGCTGTATTTTTGGGGTGATTATACTTTACTAAAGCCAGTGGGAAGTTTGGCATTGACCTCAGTGTGGCCAGTGTTTTACACCTACCAAGCTCAAGGGTTTTAGAAAAAAATGAAGACATTCAACACCTCTGAGAGCAAAGCCCATTGAGCCTAAATACAGACTTTACACCTTCCAGTTAACATTCACAGCTACAGCACAGCTGCTTTGGGAAGTGTCTGAGTTCTAGAGAACAAATATTATAAATCCAGCTCAATGTCAGCAATCTGACAGACAAACCAATAAATTGCTGTGTTTTCACTACCTGCCTCATACCCTCAATCTGTTTTGGGTCTTTGACATACAGGAGGCTCCAGAGAAACTGTGCAACAATAACATCCCAGCAATAAGGAAATGATGGTAATAGGATCCATAAAAGAGGATTAAATCTCTTGCCAGGAGAAGGATTTGGAGGAGGAGACACTGTCATTTGCAAAATAGCTGCCATAGGGCCACAGCTCCTGAACATTGTCACGTTTCAAGGGCAATCTGTATGAAAAAGTGGCTGGAAAAAAGCCTCAAACTGTAATTTCAGCACTAGGAAAACCACCAAAGAAAATGGTAGGAGAGTTGTTATTTTAGAGAAACCAAATATATTTCAAATAAAAATTTGTTAGGGTTAATGAATAAACTCACATCACTGTCACATTCAATTGGATTTTTTTTTAAGAGGCACATAAACTTGCCTGTTTGAGAGGATAAATCAATGACAAATTGTCTGACCTTGGGAAGAAATTTCCCCTGCCAGCAGATGATTCCAATACCAGAGTTCTTGTATTCCTTCCCTTTGAAGTATCTGGTACAGGCTGTGGTTAGAGACAGGATATCAGCCTTGATGAACCCCAAAGACATTTTCTTGCAGCTCCAAGTTCAGATGGTCACAAACAGCAGTTGTTCTGGTTAGAAAAAAGCATCAGAGCATTTGCTCTGAGTTCAAAAGCTCTCTGCTCAGCACCTGGATTTGCTGCTCCTTTTGCCACATCTTTACAACCACTTCCTTCAGGAACTGGCTGTAAAAAGGGCTCTGATGGTGACAGCTCTTAAAATGTTATGTATGTGAGTGGGTTTGAAAACACACTCATTTCAGAGGTGCTTTTTTGTTACAGGACCTTTTGGTCATGAATGTTAGCACACAGACATCCTTTCAGCCTTTAAAAAAAAAATCTTTGATTGGAATTTTCAACCTTATATCAGAAATAATTGCTGCCATCTGGAAACCCTGCAAGCTGTCAAAAATGAGTGAAAGGTGGCTGAGGGAACCTCCCTGCCAATTTGTCACTTTTGAAGTCAAAACTGTTTACTCCTCCTACCTATATTTCTCTTGTGAAGGTCCAAGTAAATGAAATGTCTTGGTAATTGGGCACAGGAAAAAAGAACAGCCAAGTTAAGGTGCTAAGTTTTAAATCAGTGATCCTTGGCTCCCACAAACCCCTCAGCTGTCACTAGGACACTGCAGAAAGTGGCCCCCATTTCAAACAGCCCTTTTAAGACAGAATTGGGGAGTTGGTGCATTGTGTAGTCTAAGAAATCCCCTTTTATGGATGTAGACTCTCATTGTAGCCAGTGTCTCTGAGGAGGATGGGGGAAGGAGAATGATGGAATATCCTCAGCTGGAAGGGACCCACAGGGATCACCAAAGTCCAGGACACCCCAAAAAACACACAACAATCACACCCACGTGCCTGAGAGTGTTGTCCAAATGCTTCTTGAGCTCTGTCAGTGCTGGTGCTGTGATCCCTTTCCTGAAGAGCCTGTTCCAGTGCCAAATCACCCCTCTGGATGAAAAACCTTTCCTTAATATCCAACCTAAACCTTCCCTGACACAGCTTCAGGCTGTTCCCTCGGGTCCTGTCACTGTCACCACAGAGCAGAGATCAGTTCCTGCCCCTCCTCTTCCCCTCCCAAGGAAATTGGAACTGCAGTGAGGTCTCCTCTCTGTCTCCTCCAGGCTGAACAAAAAGAGCATGAAAAGTTCACCTCAGAGAGCTGCCAGTCGAGGAGGTGCCAAACCTTAAGATACAGACATCCAAACCCTTCAAATCCCAGGAGAGAAATCCTGGTTTCACTTTAGTGTATGGGTCTTTTGCCACTGATTTAAGTGCAATTAGGATTTTTACCTCAGAGAACAGTCTCCAGTTGTCTCCTACCTGTTGCTGGAAGGAGCCCATTTATTCAAAGTCTAGAGAAGCACAAATGCAGCAAATAGCATTGCATTGCTGATGGCTGTGAGAGTTCTGAAATTAAATGTGTGTGGTGTTTTTGCTTCCTCTCCAGCACATTGCAGCCCTTCAAACCTCCCTGCAAAGATCTTTTTGCAAAGACAGGGGGAAATGTGAGGACTCTGCTCAGCCTGCAGCCTGTGGCATTTCTGGCCACATGTGGAAGTACAGCTATGTCTCAGCCTTGTGGCAGAAGCTGTGTTTAAACTGTGGAACTGGCACTGGTGCAAAGGCTGCCCTGCTCTGGCCAAATGGCTTGCCACAAACCCCTCCATTTCACACAGATGAATGAAAGCACAGGCTTTCCTGCTTGCCAAAATGCCCATGGTTTCCCCAATGCCCCCCAAGAAACACTGTCACTGATCATCCAGCACATGACCCTGGAGCCACAGCAAAGCAGAAAACCCCTCTGAGCAGAATGTCTCTCTCTGCTTCATCCCATTGCTATTTTGCTTGCTATTTGGAAGCCTTCTCCCTTCTGTGGCTGGCTCAACCACTTAATAAGGTTCTGGGGTTTTGCTCTAGATGAGGATGTTCACTGAGATCTATTCACTAAGGGAACAGAGAAATCCTGCAGCCATCCTCAGGACTTGGGGTCACTGCACAGAAAACCTCATTCAGTGTTGCCAAGCCACCAGGGTCAGCCATACAGCTGGAGTTTTACCTGTTTATTTAGTTATTTAAAGGGTAGCCATCACTTAGGCCTTTAGATCATGTTGGTAATTTTGGATTTCTGTTCCAAAAGGACATGTAGATACATATTCATGTACACATTCCCAGTCTGACAGCCTGAGCCATGCTGTTGGGCTGAATGCTCCTCTTGGAGGCACTGACCATGTGCCCTTCCTGGCAGGAATACTTGGAAAAAGCTGGACTGATGTCCAGCCTGAACATCAGTCCTCATGCTCATACATGAATGTGGAAGTTTCCTTTTAGGTATCCCCCAAAAGAAAATAAAAAAAGAAGATTGAATTTTTTATGTTTCATATCGAGGATGAACCATATTTTCTGCATTCAGTCCTAACTTCTATTTCCCTTTTTGTTTTAGCTGTTCAGAGTTTTCTGTTCAGACTCCTGAACCAAACCAGCAGAGTTCTGCTTCTTTGGGCTGCCCACACCAAAATACTCTCCTGCTGTAAGTTGTGGCCGGCATTTTTGCAAAATGTGGTTGAAAGTTATCCTTTGTGACCTGGCTTTTACCACTGTTCTCAGGAAGTTGTAAAGAGTAAGCACTTTTAAAGTGAAATCACTTGTGTTCAGTTGTTCTGGAATTGGGCTTTTAAAGTGGGAAATTACTCTCTGGGCCACCAGGATGACAGTGCTTTAAAGTTAGAAGTGTCTGAGCTTTTGGTTTCTGCACACTGGAAATCTCAGATTTGAAAATCGGGTAAATTTGGAAACACATCAGACTTGATACTTCAAGGGTCTCACTGTATTGACAAGTTCCCTATCCCTATTCCTTTTTATGACTGGAATGTCACATCAAGAGCTCTATCAGTTAATAAGATAACACTGGCACAACACTGAAGTGGGGAAATTAGGAGTGTGAAAATCAGCAAAGTGCCTGCTCAAAGCAGTAAAGCCTGACAGTAATCCAGTTGCCTCAAAACAGATGTTGCCCAATTCAGTAGCTCATCGTGACATCAGCTCAGAAAATGCAAAAAAAAAAGGAATGCCAGTGACATTTTCTATATAATTAATAACAATTAAGTAATCTAGGTAAGAATTAAGGCTGTGTATGACTTGGCAATGTCTTACCCATCCTGAACTGTGCATTAATTCTCCCTCCCCGAGGCAAGGACACTCCTAACATCAGTGACGACTCAGGTGATTACATGAACCACATTAAGTCTGAAAATCACTCTGTGCTCTGTAGGAGCACCCGTGGAGGGCAGGGAGAGGGAACTCTGCAGAGCTGAGACGTTCTAGAACACGGGGGTTTATTGCCAGGGTGGGGGGTAAAAAGGGCCTTTTGCCTTCAGCCACCAGCCTGAGCTGAGGGGAAGTCCCAAAGAGAGAGAGAACAAGAGGGTGAGAGGTGAGAGAGGAGGGAGCAGAGAGCCAGAGAGAGGTGGCAGGGTCAGAGCAC